>CM040990.1:21220563-21279303 GCA_022985145.1 Pangasius djambal
GTGTGTGTGTGTGTGTGTGTGTGTGTGTGTGTGTGTGTGTGTGTGTGTGTGTGTGTGTGTGTGTGTGTGTGTGTGTGTGTTTTTTTTTTTTTTTTCCCTTCAAATCCTGATGGGTTTGATCATTTCATGATCTGAATGAAATGAGGTGTGTTAGAAGAGGGTCTAGGATTGTGAAACACTGCTATCTATGTCCTGTTTTGGAGTTTTATACAGTGTGTGTGTGTGTGTGTGTGTGTGTGTGTGTGCGCGCGCGCATATCTTTGTTCTGCTTGCATGTTGTCTTCTCTTCTTCAGGTATGAAGTGTTTATCTGTTGGCTTGCACTGTTTTGAGATGTGTGTGTGTGTGTGTGTTTTGTGCATCTCTCCTCCTCAGCCCAGACATGAATACTTTAACGTGCCTGTGTACTGATTGGCTGTTGGTGGCTGCCCATCATGCATGCTGAGCCCCTCCCCCTTGCACGGTTTGCCTGCTGGTCTTCTTCTTCCACCACCATCCTATCAGAATGCAGCATCTCTGGGTCTCCAGTCTCATCGTCATCCTGCGTGTGTGTGTGTGTGTGTGTTGTTCATGCTGCGTTCACCATACACCACATTCCTTTTCTCCGCTCTCTTTCTCCTGCACACACTCGCGCTCCTGTGTACCTTCAGCTCTCGTGTACCTGTACCTGTGAGGACTCAGTGAGAGCTCCCCCTGGTGGTCTCTTTCCCCTTTGTGGCACTGCCTGTATTTATCCAGCATTGTTCAAATCTTTTACTGTGTGATTGGACTATAAAGTTTGAATTTGTTGAAAAACGAAATTTACATTATATGGCGCTTGGAAGCTGGTTTGGATGCTTTTTTTTTTCTGACAAAACATTTGCGTAATGTTTGATGCACTGTATAGAGGTTTTAAATTCTGAAGATCTTTTTTTTTCCATCTGAAAGAAGCTTAATTCACCAGGATACTTTCAAAGGAAAAATCCACCCTGAACCATGTTCATATCAATATTTATAATTAATATGTGATCTTTCCTGGTGGCTGTGATGTTGACATGTTTACTTTAAGCTTCTTTCAGCGACGTGTTGGACTATTTCCACTTCACGTCTCCGAAATTACTCACACTACCCGCTGATAGTGGTGCAGCGGGATTTCGCCCTCACTTCATCTCTACCTAAAGAGACCAATGCAGCGGCGCTTTAGTCTTCCGGTTGTCCGCATCTGTATATTCTGCTCAAACAGATCACCATCTCGTAGATCTCTAACTAGCCAAGTCGAGTTTGTGCCGTAACTCGTATCGCTTAGAGTCCAATGTTTGCGTCAACGTCTCCACACTAGTCATGGATTTCTCATTAATATGACGTTGATAAATGACGTTGATAAATGCTCCTAATAAATGCCAGTGTAACTGCGCTAGCAATAACAGTGTCTCCCTGTGACACCAGAGCGACACACAGATGCTATCTTCTCACAGGAACAACAAAAAAAACAGCACCAATGAGCAAATTAGCACCAGAATCACACATCACACATGTTTCAGGGTGGAGTTTTTTCTTTAATATGCTGGGAGGTTTGTTTGTGCATTATGTACGAGACACCGTTGAATATGAATAATATTATTATGACTCCTTGAGCATAGGGTGCGGATCTGTCAGTCAGTATGTGATGTGTTTATGCTGTATGTATGTATGTATTTGTATATAGCTAGTAGACATCACAGGGTTGCCAGAATGGACAGATTGTTTTCATCGCCCTATACCAGTTAGTCGGCTTAGCATTTATAGTATCCCTGTACACTAAACATGAGGTGTAAATGGTTAATGATTATACAGATCGGTGTTTGGGTCAAAGGTATTCAGGTATTTATGAAAGCGGTACATATCTAGCATGTTTTGTATATGCAATTTATTAGATGATGACATGATAACAGGAAACCCTGTAGCCACAGAACATGCCTACTAAACTAGCCAGCTAACTAAACTAGTTAGCTAACTTAGTTATTTTTTTGTAATAACAAATTGTGGTTTTGATGGATTTGATGTCTAATGAATATTTGTGTCTACCAAATGTGACAAATGTGAAAAACAGGCCAAGTAGACAAGAAATCCAATCTGGCAACCCGGTCCATCCATTCAGCAAACATAATTGTTATTAGAAATGCGAACTGTGTGATTTTAAGGAATGCAGTTTGGAAGCACATGTGCTTAATAACGACTGTTGGAGTTCAGTGCGGCAATGTGACACACGCGCACACACACACACCCACACACACATATACTGTTACAGTTCTGTAGTCTTTGTAGAATAATGTTATTTAAGCACTTTGGCTAGTATTCACTATTTACTGGCACTTGAGTCATCAAATTCATTACGATCATTAATGCACATAAATACACAAATCTAAATTTACATAACAAAAACCGACTAAAACACTATTTCAAGGTCATATATTTCTTAAAATATTCTCTTTTTTACATAACATGATGCAGTGTAGAAGGCTTTATCCTTCAGTACACGCACAAAACAAATCTAACTGGATTCTCACTATAAACTGAAACCTCAGACTGGAGAAAGACTAACGTCATGTAAAGTGTTGTAGCATTAGCAATGCTAATTATGTTTAAGGTTGACTGAACAGTAACTGCATAATATGACCATTGAAACTTTGCACAATGTAGCCTATGTTAGGAGACATACATGTTACAAGATACAATGTAATCAGCAGGAGTGATTTTGTATCTAAAATGTGTAGAGTTGTATTAGTTTTGTCGAAATCTGTTTTGTTAACAAAGTTGAATAAAGTGATGATTATTTTGATTTATTTGAAGTTAATATTGGAAGCAGTTCTGAAAGGAATTTTATACCACAGTGTTGATGAATTCTTGATGAATCTGATTGGTTAGAAGGTGTTGATTAATTTTCTACAACAGCAGCTCTGACCACATAAGTCAGATAATAAACTGAAATTTAAAAACATGTTGTCAAAGAAACTTGACAAAGGGGAAAAAAAAAGGTATAATCCTTTATTTAACATTTATGGAAGGAGTCTCCAGTGTGAGCACTTTGTAACAGTCAGTAAGTTTTCCAGCATAGGAAGGACCGCGCTTTCCAGTTTCTTGTTAACATGACAAGTTGTTTTATTTTTTATTGTCTTATTGACTTCAAGAGAGTAAAAAAAAAAAAAGAGAGAGACTAGTGAGGGAACGATGTAAGTGATAACAGTAATTAACTAATTTCATGGATATTCAGCAACATTAAATGTAGCTATAAATGGATAAAATATATGAGTTGTCATTGTTTAATTAATATAAATGGTAATGTTTGGCGAATTGCTATGGTATAAGAGGAATAAGACACTTTTTGGGACATGCTGTTGTTGGAAATTAATCAATTTCAAGGTGGTAACAGTAATATTACATGTAACTAATAATTATGATTGTTTAATAAAGCGTAGCCTAGGAGGATCCTAATGTTGACAAACGAGCGTCTGGTACTTATTAAATACAAGTCTTTCAACATCATCAGGGATGTAATCCAGGAAAGACTGCCACATCTCTTCATTCCCGTATAAATCGAGCTTACAAGCTCCAGCACACGCCTCTATAGTAAAGGATTCACTTGCAATATTTTCTCAGTAATTATTTAATGAGGGATGTTACCGAATGCAGCAAAAAATGAGCAAGTCTTCTTCTTTCTTCTTTTTCTCAGCCTTTGTGTTGGAAACACAGTCACCGTGGTGCGCACGCATTTCTAATGTATAGATATTATCCACATCATAATTCCTGTTTCCATCTCCCAATCTTTGCAGTATATCTGACTATAGAAATGCATCTGTACCTTCATAGACACACTGCATACTCTTACACATTACCTTTGTTTGTGAAAATCTGTTAGATTTAATCCCAGTTATTTGCTATGAAACAAGATCTTGGCCTGTTTGTCATAAAATATACATATTAAAAAGACTAATAATTTCCATCTTTTAGATACATTCCCACCTAATAATCTGACATTTAAAGGTGCAATTGTTTAAATTTCTTACTTGTACAAATAACCTGAAGGATATGTAAAGCATGATAATATGTAAGGGTTTAAGCCGTGGGCTCAGGACAAGTGTATTAAGTGGCTGAGAAAACCCGTTTGGAAAGCTGATTTCCGGTACGGAATGCTTGGTTGTGTTTGGATGGGCCTCCTGTCAATCACTCTACTCTACAGACCACAGTAGATCCTGAGGGCGGAGCTTCGTGAACATGGGTGGGACTTTCAAAAATCATTGAAATGTCGAATCCACCTACTACTACAGACCAAATCTTACCTAATGCACCTTTAAGTGGACAATTGTATAAATGACACTTTTCACTACAAAGTATTCCTTTGAGCAATGTACCACAACTGCATTAAAAAACATTAATGCAGAGCTCAGCGGGTCATGAATGATTCAGCACTTTTAGCGATGGATGCACATGTTCAGTGCCAAGCGTAAAAACCCTGTCTGAGTGAAAGAGAGAGGCTGTGAGGAAGAAATCGATCAGTGGAAATGGGTTGAGTGCACCATAGCTGACTACTCCGAGTGAAAAGCAGTGAAGATTCATGACTCACTCAGAGTCGTAGAACTTTTTAAGGTTAAAATTAAGGTTGTGATGATTTAGTGGTTTGTTGGTATAGCATAATAAGGAACATCACCTATCTATATCAAACTGATCAAAAAACTTATTTCCGTGTGTTCCGTCTTCTTAAAAATGAAACACTAGCTAAGACTACCAGGTTACTACCTGAAAAATGAAATAAAAAAATAAAAAAATTGAAACTAGTGAATGCTAATAGTAAACATCTCATAAATCCCATTCTGAAGGAGCAGTTTGTAATTTTAGGGTCCTCCTCCATCTCCCAAAAACATGCCAGTACTTTAAATTGCCACTCTAAATTACCCCTAGCTGTGTGTGTGTGTGTGTGTGTGTGTGTGTGTGTGTGTGTGTGTGTGTGTGTGTGTGTGTGCGCCCGTGTGCATGGTTCCCTGTGATGGACTGGCTTCCCATGCAGAGTGTAAGCGCTTACTGAAGATGAATGAATTGAATCAGAATGACGAATGTCTAATTCTGATTCTAATTTTGATTCTGATTCTAATTTTGATTTTGATTCTGAATCATATTCAGATTCTTTTTTCCTGATTTTGATTCTGATTCTAATTTTGATTTTGATTCTGAATCATATTCAGATTCTTTTTTCCTAATTTTGATTCTGATTCTAATTTTGATTTTGATTCCGAATCATATTCAGATTCTTTTTTCCTGATTTTGATTCTGATTCTGATTCTAATTTTGATTCTTATTCAGATCCTTTTTGTCTGATTCTGATTTTGATTCTGATTCAGATAATTCTTTTCTGATTTTCATTCTAATTCCAATTCTAAATAGATTCTTATTCAGTTTTTTTTTTTTTTTTTCCTGATTCTGATTCAAATTTTGATTCTGAGTTTGATTTTGATTCACATTCACATTCCGATGTGGAATTCTCAGCCAGTCTGACGAATGGATTCCCGAATCGAGAACCTGGCGGATTAGCTCGGGTTCCCTTCGGGCTTTTAGACAGAGACGTCTCTTCTCATCGCTCACTTCTCTCTTTACTTTGTGCTTGACGCAATGTGTAGGATGCCAAAGTAAGTGTGATGCGTGTTCTTTGTCTCACCAGCCCACGTGTGTATCTTCTTTTCATTCATCCACGTGTGTTTGTACACTCTTAGAAAAAAAAAAAAAGGGTACTAAAACTGGAACATTCCTTATCACTAGGGTGATACCTTCAAGCATACACCTTTGGTACCTGTCCATAGTTAAAGCACAGTCGAACTCTGTATCTTAAATCTTTTCGATAATTACACTATATCCACGTTCCCAAGTGAACCATGCGGGTACACAAGGAAAGGTACAGTGTAGTACCCTTTTTTTTCTGAGAGTGTAGTCATTTCACTCTTTAATCGTTCTCTCTGAGTTAGTCAGCTGTCTCTGAGTCATGTAGCATGCCCACACATGGGTTATTTTTGGATCATTCAAAGAAAATTCAGAACATTCTGTTTGATCACATTTCTCGTTACACACTTGTCAAAATGTTCCAATGTTTCATGCGTGTTTGAGTCTGAGTGCGTGTCCTTTCATCTCATTCACTAACCCCTTGTTCCTGAGATTTAGCAGCGTCAGGTAGGTGAACTAATCTCTGATGATAATCTCCAATCCAATCCAAGTGTACCAGGGCTGTGTTCCAATACTCACCTGTGCAACTTATACTCACCTGTACTTAACATGCTTCCTAGATTATACTGACACACACATCCTGTGGACTTCCTGTATACACACATATACAAGCTTTAACAACATCAGTGATGGAGCAGATAGGGAAAAGGGTGCATCGTGACTGTGGTGCCATTTAGCACTTCTAACGCTTAAAAAAAATGAAAGAAAACATTCATTTTATCTTTCAAAAATTAAATGAGGCAACAGTATTTAATTCTTTACAAGAGTATTTTTTAGAATTAGCAAATCCATGACAAATGAGTAACTAGCATCCATGCTAATACCATGAAGAAATCAAGGACATTCTAATTCTAAATATTTCATTTTTTTTTTTTTTTTAATTAATAATTTACTTTTTGTACTTTTATTGTCCCTTCTTCTTAACTGCTTCTGCTATTTTTATGATTTTTTTTTATTTGATTTTATATATTTGCTTTTAAATCTCAGTAGTCTTTACACTTGAAGTTTCCTCTGTACAGTACTTTGGAGAAAGTCATTTTTAAATGTGCTGCAGAAACAAATTTGACGATGACTTTCAATCTACAGTTGGTGTAACAGGATTGTACTTTCAAAATATTATTGAAAAATTTTTTAAAAAGAATGCGACGAATGCACATTTCTTCTTCCCATGATCTTCAGGACATTCAGATGATGCAAATTCCTGTTGAACGGCATATTCCTGGTAACAGGGCTGAGTGAAACTAAAAGGCACATTTTTCCTAACCTACAGTGGATGACTCATGGAAAAAGAAGTTTGGAGTATGAGATGTTAAATGGGTTCATACATTATTACAAAAATAAAATGATTCTTGAAGCGTTTTAATGGTTAAAGTGTAGATATAGGTGATCTATACTTTACAGACATATTTATAAATGTAATATGAGCGGGACACGAATGGAATTGCAATCCTGGACTCAGCAAAAGCAAAGTCGGATCTCAGTTCTCATTTCCCTCCTCCGGGGAGCGAGGCAGCCTCAGTGTGGCATTTTATCACGGCAGACGCTCACTCCTAAGAGCTGGGCTAGACCTCATCAACGAGAATTATGGGACACCAGAGTGCTCTTTTTAACACACCCTTGTCCCTGGCCTTTTACCATTGAGGAATTTCCTGATCCATCTTCAGGGCTTTTCCAAAAGCCTACTTTATTAACCGAAATGAATGTTGTTACACGACCCACAGATTAAATTCAGCATAGACTTCTGTAGACTTCTGGTGCGCAGATCTGATGCCCTTTGAGACCAATGAATGATCATTTGTATCCGACTGTACGTTTACATTAGATAGATCTCCCTACTCCCAATCAAATTATTGACAGTGCAGATGGTGTATACTTACATTTAACCTGCGATATAAAGAAATGTATGACGATGCTACTGAATCTGCTACGACACAAATCGATATGAGTCATAAGGCAACAATTCAATATTGAACTACACCACTGAACCTGCTACAGTACGACACTATTCTGATTGATTGAAGGGAACGATTCGATATTTGACGATACCACTGGATCAGCTACGATATGGTTGTCTTTTACAGCAGAATCATGCAAAGGGTGCATGATAAATCTGGAGACAGGATCTTCACAGCAGATGAATTTTATTTGCAGACGTTCTTCAGAAACACAGGAGTGTAATCAGAGGTGTTTCTGCCTCGTCACACAACTTGGTTCCCTTCTTGTCTAAAGTAAATGTGTGAACTCCTACCCAATATATAACGTATAAGTTTTAGGTCATTTATGCGATTACATGTTCAGAGACGTGCTTAGCTCATTGTATGATGAAAGGGTCTTCACAAGACTACGTGCACCGCTTCTCTATCTCCTTATGAATCCGCTACGATACGATTCCGTTTAGTAGCCTCCGATCCAAATGAGACAAACTTTGTTCAGAATCTGGGCTAGACCTACCGTTAATTTGCGAATTATGTTGACGCAGAGAATGAATATGTTAAGCATCAGCGTTACATTCAAATCACATTACTAGCCTGTTTACACATTTACAGTTATTTATTAGCTATTTATCATTCTCGCCTCAATTCATTTCAATCGTTGCCTTTTAAATCGATGCAGCGATCCAAATCATCCGATGTCTACACCTGCAGTCCGCATACAAGGGAAGTAACTGCAGCTGGATATGAAGGTGAGAATGAGACGCACCCTGTGTTAGAGTATTGGAACACAGCCGTGGTATACACTGTGTGTGTGTGTGTGTGTGTGTGTGTGTGTGAGAATCACTGATAAAAGCTGCTGCTGTTCTTTCGCCCTCTTCAGGAAGCAGAAACCCCTCGCAGCGTTCTGGAGGAGATTGGACTCACCTAAAAGGCTGGGAAGGACACAACACACACACACACACACCCCTACTGTTTGTCTGTTTAAAGATGTAGCACATACACACTCCCACACACCTTTCGACATTTCATCCATCATTGTTTCTTTCTCTATCTGTGTGCTCAGAACAACACACACAATGTAGCACTGTACAGATTCATCAGGAAAACAGACCTTTCCTCACCTTAACTCAGCCTTAAGATCAGCTCAAGTTTACACTCTGTATTCAACATCAGCATCTCTCACACTCTTTTTGCTTCTGCACATTATCAGAAAAGGCAAAACATCACATGTACATATTACCTGTAAAAAGTATTTGAGTGCTTTTTCAGTATTATATTGAATTACAGCATGGACCCAGGAAGTGAAAACTAAAATAAAGCGATATTTCTATCCCACATAGAGCTAAAAGATTCTTTAGTTTTGCTCTGGAGACGCTAGTGGCGTCCTGGAAGCCGGATCGTTTTCTTTCTTGTAATGTGGCGTCACTCCACGTGAGCGTCAGACTCGGAAAGGGAATCGTTTAAAAGTGGAATTGGATGTTAAGCATCATTCTGATGATAGTATACAGTACCTCCAAATTTATTTGTAAATGAAATTTTATTCTGATGTTATATTAAGACCTTTTATTTATGAATTATCTTATTGAAACAAAGATGTATTTTATGCCCGTGTGTGTGTGTGTGATGATTTAAACACACAATCTGCATGAAGTACAAAACTAAAGAATCTTCAGACACAAAACATGTCTTGGCTAATTTTCGAGTAAGGTTTGATTTCTTTTTTTTTTCCCTCCAGACTTTTCTGGTAACAGAATTTTTGCTACTCATCGGTACTCTATAATGTCAAGGTGAACAAATTAATTGTGGGGGGAAAAAAGTTTCTGATACATTAGAACGCTTAGCAGCAATCGCAGTGAGTATCTTCAATTCAGTTCAGTTTTATTTATGTAGCACTTTTAACGACGGTCACAGTGCGGCTTTACAGAAATTCAGATATAGATTTAAATTTAGCCCTAATGAGCACGCCAGAGGTGATGGTGGCAAGGAAAAACCCCCTGAGACACCATGAGGTAGAAACCTTTAGAGGAACCAGACTCAAAAGGGAACCCATCGTCATCTGGGTGACACCGGATAGTGCCACTATAAATCATTTCTCTTTGTATCAACTGTATGAACAGAGCACATGGAGTATCTGTGCCTTTTTTGTGGCAGAATTGCTCGACAGGTTGGACGGAGATCAGTAAATCGTTTCACATATGGACTTTGGATGCTCCAGGAAATGAATCAGTGTCAGTGTGGCTTTTCTTTTTTTTTTTTTTTTCTTGAATGAAGAGTTTCACTGTGCTTTGAGGATAGTTGTAGCTTAGAAATGTTTTTATGTCCTTGTTTTATGCACTGATGGTTTTTACCAAAACCTCAAGTTAGTGGTGTGCATCAAGACTGGGATCCTGTGGGATCGGAAAAAAATAAGCTGCTTTAGTGGGCGGTTTTTACTTTCATTTTTTTTTACATGTAGGAGCCAAATGCTGTCTTCAAGTCATGCTCGGAAAGTTCGTGTGTATGAGTTCGGAGGTGATAATTATGACGTGGTGTGTGTTTAAGTGGTTTTGGTTGGGAAAAAATGGACGACGTGAGAAAACGCCTTCTGTTGTTACGTTGGTTTTTTTTGTATCATCAATGACATAAAATTCATTTTGCCTTACTTGGAAGAGAAAAAAAAATCAAGAATCGAATATGCAAAATTATCACTTAAATCACACTGTCTGCTGTAGGCGTCACATTGCGACAACGTATTTACGATACTATGGTGACGTTCCTGTGCGTTCAGCTAGTGATCACGATATTTCTGACAAGACTTGAAGGCAACAGAAGTTCATAAGAAAATCTCGCACGTAGGTACAAACAAAAATAGTAGCAAAAGTGGGCGGAGTTTTTAAAAAAAGGTGTGCGTACGCCTCTACCTCAAATCTCAGTCTCCTTGGTGGTGTTCCTTCTCAATATATTTTTCTGAACTTTTTTTTTTTGAAAAGCCTATGACCGGTAATTTAGGTTTATTAAAGCAAGGACGTGAATATTTATTTTAATTCAAATGATTTTTTTTTCGAAATAAATTAATTAAATAATTATTTGTATGGATTTTTTCCACTTTGACATTATACTCTGTACAGATTAGTGGCACAAATTCTTAGTTAAGTACATCACGGTTCTGTGCTTTAATAATTAAATGGGAAAAGGCCCAAGAGGACAACTTAAATACTTTTTATAGGCATGGTGTCATGATGGGAATGAAAATCTGCAAAAGAATAAGGTCCTTGAAAGAAAAGAAGAGGAAAGGTAATTCATTTAACAGCAGACGTTTCTAGAAAGTACACTTTGGAAATTAAAAACCAGAAAGAAGAACAAAAAAAAAAAAAAAAGACAGAGAAAGGGATTCAATCACAAAACCAAAGAGTTTATCATTTATGTTTTCTATCCGTTTACATGATGTATAAGCAGCAGTGTTTTAGTTCACCTCAACGAGTTCGGCTGGAGCAGAAAGCACAAGAGATGTATCGACTTCACAACCCTGAGCATTCACAGTGTTAATAACGCAACACATTAACACAACGCTGATCCACTGTGTTAAACTACTGATAGTCAACTGACACTTAAATGCTGTAACTCTTCAGATTTAAAGGAGCAGTTTGTCATGTTTAGAGCCTGTGAAGTGAATTACAATTGTGGCAAAAACATTACGAGCCACTCTCTATTTAAACTAAATTATGACCCACTCTCTATTTACACTCTTTATCTCATGATTTACTTGTTAAACAAAATGAAAAGACCCGAGGCACTCTCTGTTCTGGCTGAACCCGGAGCCGATCAGGGCGAAAAATGCAGATGAAGAAATGAACCATGCGCATGGAATGACAATGCTGTTCGCCACAGGTATGGTATCTTTAAATTTATAAAGTTACTACAGGTCTAGAAACACTTGTCAAAGTTACAAACTGCACCTTTAAATGACTTCAAACATTCAGACACTTACAATCAGTGCTTACTTTGTTTTATGCCATATTTCTATATACAGTATAGGTATATTATGCTCATTTTGATCACTGATATCCAGTAAAACTGTGATGCTGTGACTTTTGCTATATCTGGCCTGTACGGCCCCCAGGATCCTTCCTTCATTCCCTTTCATC
The DNA here is from genome assembly GCA_022985145.1 of Pangasius djambal. Classification (NCBI taxonomy): domain Eukaryota; kingdom Metazoa; phylum Chordata; class Actinopteri; order Siluriformes; family Pangasiidae; genus Pangasius; species Pangasius djambal. Next base: position 21,232,345 of record CM040990.1, read on the forward strand.
CTTCCGTCTCCGCATGGAGGAAATGTTGTGGTTCAAAGTAAATCTGTCCTGCTGTGTTTGTGGCTCAACATGGAATAAAATTTGTTTACACATATTTAAGGAAATTGTGTGGTTCGGGTGCGTGTCTGCTCTCGTATCGTTCTCTCCATCTCTTAAGGAAAGCTCCTTCAGTCGCTCTTCAATAGATTATTTATATAAAATAGCGATAAAACTGCAAGTGATATTCAAATGCATCTTTTATTTTTATTGGCTTCTTCGTTATAGAAGAAATTTCACTGATTGAATTAAAGGCTTGTGTATTCGTTTTACTTCCCCTTTTTTTTTAACCATAAACTTTCGACCATAAGCATCAATAAAGCAATTACTCCACCTAACAAATGCGTACATAATGCTGTCCGGCAGTCGTAATCCTTATGATAGAAATACAACATGGGGTTTGTAGGTCAAAAAAAAAAAAAAAAAGGCTCATTCTTTTATGATGAAAACAAAGCAAAGAGAAAGCTGAAGCTGATTATTTCACTATAACAGAACTTCCCAAAGTGTTTTATCCTTCTTCCTTTGTTTCCCAGTGATTACAATTTTTTTAATTAAAGAATGTCACATTGCACTTTTTATCTGTTTACAGTTACATTTAATGTCACATTGTCACTTCATAGAAACCAGAAAATGCAAAGTCTTCTGTCTTTCACTTGGAGGAAAATATATTCACATTTAAACGTGCTGACACTGGAGACTCCGTCCATAAATGTTGGATAAATGTCTCACAGAAAACATCACCATTTCAATGATTATACATACTTTGTTAAATAACAACACTTTTTTAAAATACATTTATTATTATTATTATTATTATTATTATTATTATTATGTGGAGCTTCTGTCACGGGATGGGCGATATGAAAGAAATACCATATATCATATATATCATATGATTCTTGAAGATTTCTATGATACACAAAATCATCAATCAACACTGAAAAGGAGAAAAATAATCTGTAAAAATGTTAACATTTCACAAGTTTAAAATTACAAATGTTTAACATTAAATCAGCTGCTTCCATTAAGTTCGTAATTTAAAAATAAAACAAAAAGTTACAAAAGAACTTCTAAAAAGATATCACGATATCTGCAAAGCCTCATAAAAGCATATTGTGACATATATTATCACGATATGGATATTATATCGTCTTTATATCATCATATCATATTATCATATCGCTCAGCCCTAATCTGTCATACACATGTGAATTTTTCTGTTGCTATAGAAACAATAACATATTAGATTAGCACATTAATATAACCATGTGATTTGTCTTGCAGCCGGGACTGAACTCAAAAACTGTTGTTATAGAAAATGAATCAGATTTGAGAATTCAATAGCACTGTGGTATAACATTAACATCAGCCATTATGACATAGAAATTTATTTAGTTGCTCTGATAGCTCTTAAAGTTAACATCCATAGTAAGTATATGAATTAAATTGACTCAACAATAAATAAGAATATTATGTTCACTCAGGTGTGTGTAGAAGTTGATTCATAAATTAGGGTAAGAATAAAAAATAAATCTGAATCTTACTCTTATTTAGACAGTCCACTTTAACCTGCTTTATGGTTGCTATAAGCATGTGTATATGTTAATCAGTTCTCTTCACCACACTTCTGACTGGCTCTCTGGCAGTCGTAGGACCTGAGCCAAGGTTAAAAGTGCTGTGGTGTTCAGCTTGCTCGAGTTTTTCCGGGCCTGTCCTCCAGTGGAGCATAAAATGTGAGCTCATTACTCCCATCCCTCCCCAAAGGACACACTCATATCCTCATATTCACCATTACTTTCAGCCACCCGCTTCCTGCAGATTACTCTCATAAAGGATCACCACGATGCAGAGCTGCTTTATTAGTCCTCTGGAAATAAAACATTAAAAAAAAGCCCTCTTATCCCCTCAGGGATGCGTTGAGAAAGTGTTAGCTGCAGTAATCAGTTTAGGTCTGTAGGATTTTTGGCTCGTTTTGATGTAACATCAATCTTCCTGCCTGGCTCACTTAGTTTCGACAGTAATAAGCGCCGTTATTCAGTTTGTAAAAACTTCACCTTTAATGCTTTTCTCTAAAGCCCTCCTGGGAAATTTAGCTGCAAGATTGATTCTCTACCGCTTTAATATCCACCTTCCCATTATAATCCTGACATTAAACTGAAATGAGTTTCCAGAATGGACTACTTCCTAAATTAACCATTATGCTGAAAATGAATCATGTTTATACACTAAAATCAGGTCAAGAGCTTCTGTTAACATTCGCATCAAACAGCAGGATGGAGGAAATGTGATCTCAGTGACTTTGACCTTAGTGTGGTTGTTGGTGCCAGTCTTCCACTGTGCAGTTTCAGTGATCCTGTCCCCACTGCAGCCTCAGATTCCTGACAGGAGTGGAGCTCGATGTGGTCTTCTGTTGTTGTAGCTCATCGGCCTCGAGGTTTGTGCGTTCTGAGATGCTTTTCTGATCACCACGGTTGTAAAGAGTGGTTATTTGAGTTACAGCAGCCTTCCTGTCAGCTCAAACCAGTCTGGTATAAGATGAATAAAACACTTTGGAACATGCCGATATAAGAAAATAATCCACAACAGTAACTTTGCACAGGATCACATCACATCACATTACACCACCTGGTTGTTGATTATTTTCCTATAAACAGCATGACACAAAGTGGTTTATTACTGAACTAATGCCACAGAAGTGTACTGGTATCTTAGTTGCTATAATGTTGAATGGATTTGGTTAAAAGATTGAGTCTAGACTTTGATTAAGCTTGTGGACACCTGACCATCAGACCCATATGTGCTTATTGAACATCCCATTCCAGTTCCTCTTTGCTGTTATAATAAGCTCCACTCTTCTGGGAAGGCTTTCCACTAGATGTTGGAGCGAGGCTGTGGGGATTTGTGTTCATTCAGCTATAAGAGCATTAGTGAGATCAGGCACTGATGTTGGGTGAGGAGGTCTGGGGTGCAGTCGGTGTTCCAGTGGGGTTGAGTGCACAGGGGCACAGGGGCATCGTCATGCTGGAACAGGTTTGGGTTTCTTAGTTCCAGTGAAGGGAAACTGTAATGCTACAGCGTACAAAGACATTCTAGACAATTCTGTGCTTCCAACTTTGTGGGAAAAGTTTGTGGAAAAAGCACATATGGGTGTGATGGTCAGGTGTCCACAAACTACACTTTTGGCCATGTAGTGTATTTCTACTTAGTTGCCCAGTGTATTTATTTCTGTTAATGGTAATGGTAATGGATGAATTCTCAATTCAGATTTCTAAAGAATGTTTTATTTCTACCTGATTGCTCATTGCACTTGAGATTGAAGCTTCTTTTTTTATTTGTTGTATCATGTTTTATGTTCAGTCTACTGAATCAGGTCTGTGTTGTTTGGTGTAGTTATTGCACCAAAAGCCAAAAGGAATTTTCCAATAAAGTTATAAATTCAATTCAATTCAACTGAAGATTTATTTCACAACTTAAACCAAAACATTGAGCGAGGCCATGATTTGTACAGTCGATGCCATTCCCGTGCACCAGAGGGCGCTGTTTCCACTCCGGTTTCTTGAGTAAACAAGGAAGAAGCCGATGGTGACGTTGACGCTGCGAACGCATACTTCCGTACTACGCAGTACGTAAGAACGGTACGCAGCCGTGGCTATAGAGACGATAGGCGGCGTCTGCTTTTGCGTGCTACTTAGCACGCTAGTGCGCCGTCGCTGTTATGCAGCTCTACGTGGGAAGGCGGACCATGGACTAACATCCCGTTAGCAGGAGGATTTTCTTCGGTTAATTAAGTGTTTGAGTTGTAGCACGAAAGAAACGATAAGGAAGATGTTTAAAAGCTGGGGAACGTGGCTCGGAATCGAGTCCCCATCCGGATGCGAAAAAGACGGAATCCAGGCCGAGGAAACATGCGGAAGTGACAAGGACGCAGAAAACAGTGCAGTAAACAAACAGGAGGGCAGCGACAACAGGACAGAAAACATGGGAGAAAAGCAGCCGATTCTGCAGCAAGCCAAAGGCCTGAGTGGTTAGCTGACATTTCCTTTTTATTTCCACACAACTGACAAAGCTATCGTATTTATTCCGGTGTCATTTGTGTCATTTATGCTAGCTCTGTTCCTGCTTATTAACTCTCATAGAAGTGTAATAGAGCAGGAAAATAAATCCAGCAATGTAAAAATGTTGTTTAACAACAGGAAAAAGTCATCCAGAGACAGGCTACTAAACTGTATCTTTATCTAAACTGTACCTTTCCTTGTCTTCCACATGGACACTGTACATTATACACTAAATGTAAAGCTTTAAAGGTACTCTAGGTAATAGAAGTTAAAGGTGCAATAGGTAACCCCTGTGAGGGGTGAAGGGTGTGTGTACTGCCAGGTACAGCTTCTGAGTGTATATTCTGAAAAGTGAAATTGCACAACCAGGTCTACTAACAGTCTATTCACCGGCGAGATCACTCAGGTTAAATGTGATAATTACAGTAAAATAGCTTGGCTTGATCACGACAGACTGTCTGGATTGACCAGATTATCGTTTATGCCCCAAGGATACATTCTGAACTTTGCGAGCAGCGCAACAAAGAAGATCACCGAGTCGGTGGCAGAAACAGCGAGCACCATCAAGAAGACCGTGGAGGAAGGAAACATCGACGGCATCATCGACAAGGTGTGAATTTACAATCCTTGTACTGGAGTTTCCTTACAGGAAAACTCCATCCTGGAATATATTATATTATTAAACATATTATATATTAAATATATTCAGATTAAATATTGGTGATTAGTGATTATGGTATGGTTGCTAGGTGAGGGTGTTTTTTTTTTTTTTTTTTAATCACTGTCAGAAGGTTGTGTGCCAAACTGATGTGGCAGTTACAAAGGAAAAATGTTAACACTCTGAAACATGAGGAATAACAATAGGTTTTGTTGTTAGCTTCTAAAAACACATGAGCAGGTATTTCTTTTCGCACTGCGCCTCGCCAATTTGCCTACACAAATTTTTTTTTTTTTTTAAATTAATGAACAACATGGGCTCTTAGTTATAGTTTTGTTAGTTTTTTGCGTTGAGGAACATCTGCGAAACAAGTTAGTTCCGGTTATCACTTACGTTACAGCAGCTATAAACAGTCATTCCCTCACCAGCCTCTCTTTTCTTCTCTCTCTTGAATCTAATAAGACACACAATAATACACAACTTATCATGTTACTGAGAAAGCATATCGCACAATGCCCTCTGTCCTGAAGAGTGTCCCATGGCTGCATGTTCGCTACAAGATCACAACAACTTTACCTGCATGCTGGAATCCGGCTTGACAGCTAGCAAAAACCATGATGAGTAATAAGTAAGATATAAAACACATGGGGCGTGTGGTTACAGGAAAATAAATCAACAATATGGTGCAGGGTCAGAAATGAACTTTTTTATTAAGGGGCAGTATTTGCCCTCTGGAGTTCTGGGGCATTTATTATCCTTATGAGGACATTTTTTCCCCCCTAATCATATCAAACACACAGTGTCACCCATTTACATCAAACTCTTTGTATTTTTATTTGTATTCATTTTCATCACAAATTTATTAGCTAAAGAAACATCTTCCATAACATTTAATTACGTAATATATTTTTCATGGTCATCAAATGACAAGTGTGTGTGTTTTTGCGTGTGTATATGCACGCACACACACACACACACACACACACACAAACACACACACACAAAACCATTTCACTTACAAACAATGGCTATTTTTATATTATTTCAGTATCGAGACAGTTGTAGATATTTTCACAGTGGATTTGGATGTCTCCGTTTTTTGTGTTGCTGGTGGGTTCGATGGCGTGTTCGGGTTTGCATGGCTGACATGCGACAACAAAACACCAGCGGCATAAAATATGATTATTTTCCAACTTTCAAAGAGTGCTACTGACCTGTTATGTCCAATTCAATTCAATTTTTGAACTGAAATTGCAGGACAGCAACAACAGCGTGTAGCTTAGCAACAAGCTGGCCAGCTAACATTAGTGGTAACTGACTCAAAACAATGATTAGTATGGTCAATGTTACAGACTTAACAAAAGTAATGTGTCTATATTAACTGAAGTCAGTAGCGCTATAAACTCACTTAAAAGTATAGAAGGTGGACTTTATGCTGATCACAGTGTGAGCAGCCAGGTTGATCGTAAATGGTGAAGGAACTGGTAGTTGAGGAGTTGAAATTTCAAGTTGAGGAGTTGAAATTTCAAGTTGAGGTGGTGTTTCCAGTGGATTTTCCGGTTGTAGGCAGGGAATTACAAGTTGCAACTTCACCTCAAATGCAGCATAACAGATGGCCAACAGTCAGTAACTGTACACCTACTCTTAGTTCCCCTCTCTCTCTCTCTCTCTCTCTCTCTCTCTCTCTCTCTCTCTCTCTCCTGGTGTCTTTCTGGAGCTCTCTCTCATTGTCTGTATCTCTGTCTTCATGTCCACAGACCATTCTGGGAGATTTCCAGAAGGAACAGGAAAAGTTTGTTCAGGAGAAGAATGCTAAGAAAACAGGTAAAGGTGTATATAAATTGCCTTTGTTAAAAAAAAAAAAAAAAAAAAAAAAAGATCAAGTTTTACTGAACATATGGAGAATTCCTCCTTTTCTGTGGATGTGTAGATGCAGCGGTGCCTCCCTGGGTGGGCTACAGTGAGGAGGAGACCATTCAGCAGCAGATCTTAGCTTTATCAGCTGTAAGTTTATCTGCTCTGATCAGCATTCATATCACTCACTATGGATCGGTAGATTGAGCGGGTAATGTTCATTTCTGGAGAGCTTGTGAGCTTGGTCGAGTCCCAGCATGCCAGAAGAGCTACTCTTGGGTCCTTGAGCAAGACCCTAAACCCTTAGGTGTATATTGTGCATCATTGTTGCGTGAAATGATTTGTAACCCTTTATATTAAGGTTCCCTTAACTGACTATAGTGACTGCATTATTGACACTGAAAAAGTTTGAACTTCAGCAACTTAATAAACTGAAATGAATAAAGAATAAACACGGTGGTGTGCTCTTATAGGAAAATAATCAACGATGGATTGGTGTGATGCGGCCCAGCATAAAGCGGAGTTACTGTAACTATCCTAGAGTTGAAGGTTTTCCTATAACAGTGCATCCCAGGATAGTATTTTATTCATCTTGTACCTTTTATCCATTTATAGTTACATTTAATGTGGTGGAACAGGTTAGTTCCCTTTCATGTCTCGAAGTTAATAACGCAGCATGTCCTGCTACTGAGAGTCCTGAAGACTTTCCTATTTGGGAAACTTTAGAGTTACAGCTTTACTTCTGACTGTTTCAAAGCACTGAAACTGGAGACTCCTTCCCAAGATATTAAGTAAATTGTTTTATATGGAGTGTCTGTCCTGTTACTGTTGTAATGATAACATATTAGGCCTTAATATAAACCTGTGCTTTGCTTTGCAGCTGAAACTATCAGAGGCGCTGTTATAGAAAAACAGTCAACAATTTCTGACCAATCAGAATCAAGAATTCAGCAGCATCAGTGAAGGGAACCTTAATGTAAAGTGTTACCTAACTATCTGCTAAATGAATAAAGTGTTTGGTAATATCCATCCATCTGTCAGGACAAGAGGAACTTCCTTCGCGACCCTCCGGCTGGTGTGCAGTTTCACTTTGACGTTGAGCAGATGTATCCCGTCGCTCTGGTCATGCTGCAGGAAGACGAGCTTCTCAACAGGATGCGTTTCGACCTGGTTCCAAAACAGTGAGTGAGAATGAGAACTCGTGCACCTCCTGCTAAATGTGAGGAAGAGCACTAGGTTTGGTTATTGTTTCTGAAGGCACGAAGGTTGATAGTTGAGAGTGAGTTGAAGTGAGGCCAAGTACAGTGACCCATACTCGGAATTTGTGCTCTGCATTTAACCCATCCAAGTGCACACACACACACACACACACACACACACACACCTGGAGCAGTGGGCAGCCTTTTTGCTGCAGCGCCCGGGGAGCAGTTGGGGGTTCGGTGCCTTGCTCAAGGGACTCAGCTCAGTCGTGGTATTGAGGGTGGAAGAGAGCGCTGGTCATTCAATCCCACCTACAATCCCTGCCAGACCTGAGACTCGAACCCACGACCTTCAGGTTACAAGTCCCACTCTCTAACCATTAGGCCACTGTTGGAGTGGTAGTCCCATTCTCAATATAAAACTGGTTATTACCATTCTGACAGTTTCACGGCTGTGTTAAGTGGCTGCCTGGCATTATAGGCTTCTGGTCACTGGAACTGAATTTTACTGAGATTCTCAGAAATGTGTATTTGAAATTTGAAAATGTGAAGAGGAGACACTTCGAAACTGGGTTTATCATAATCATACCAACCCATCCCTGTTTCAAAATATTTGAAAGAAATATTTGTCTCGTAAATTTCACAAAACATCACTGTCAATAAGCCTAGGATACAGCCAAGGAGAAATCTTTAATGCTCCATAGATGTGCAGTTGTATTTGTGGCTCTGAAACCTATGTGTGTGTTTCAGTGTGAAAGAGGAGGTGTTCTGGAGGAACTATTTCTACCGGGTGTCTCTCATTAAGCAGTCGGCCCAGCTCACGGCGCTGGCGGCACAACAGCAGGCTGCGGAGAGGAGAGAGGACGACAAGAACGGAGCCGATCCACAGAGCGAGAACACATCAGGTTCTGTCTCCATATCACTGAGTCTGATTGGTCGGATTAGTTTTCTAATCAGCTGCTCTGATGTAATTATCGGCAAACTGCTGATGAATAAAGCACCTTAAGCTGTGCTGGTATTGGAAAATAATCAGCTTTGGATGGTAATGGCATTACTCCACCATGTTTTATTCCTTACTTAAATAATGCAGCAGTGATAAATGAATATGACTTTCTTAACCTTATATTTCAGGGCATTCACATCCATATTCTCATCATCTTGTTTTCGTCCCTATGTGTTAATTGAATTGGTTTTATTTTACAGAATCCAGAAGACCAAAAACACCTCCTACAACCATCAACGCCAAGCCAAAGTCCAGTGAGGTACAAAATAGCCTTAGATATTTGCAGAATTTAGAATTAATGTAACTGTATGAAGTATTAGATCAAACTTACACGTTTTCTTTACTTGCCACAAATGTGTATATATACATATATAAAAGGATATTTTCGGCTGTCTTTTAGATTTGCACTGGAACCTCAAGGCTAATGTAGCTAAAATATAACAAAAGTTTTTCACCCAAAACCTTTTCAACACGCACATGCCAAAATCTTGCTTTATGCAATGTGAGATGTGTGTATATATATATCTCAAATATATCAAAAATATATAAAGATACATCAAAAAAATATCCTGAAGAGTCAGTATATGAATTTAAGTCAATCGTTAAATTGAATTGTACATTGCTTTCTGGTACAATTCACTTTCAAACTTTGGGAGGCGGAGTCAAGGTGTGTGGTGTGATTGTGTGTACAACACAATTACAACAGTCCTTTCTCTGATTTTGTGATTCTGGCAGCTCCTGTGAAGTTACAGTGTTCAGCTAGACTGTGAAGTTTAGGATAAAGTGCTAAACAGACCTTCTTGTTAGGTGCATCCAGTGCATGCAAATGTCAGATACAAAACGTCTTGGCTGCTTGACTACATTTAGGGTGAGGAAGAAATAGCATAAATTAGATTTTTTGCATGCATTATCAGCGAACTCAAACAGATCTATACAAGTCTCTGTATGTCATGTTACACATGCTGTCCTTGAGAATTTCAGCTCTGCTTTATCTATAGTGTCACTGTCAATTTCTCACCCTTTTCCCCCACAGCATCATGAGGAGGAGGAGATCTCGACCAGCCCTGGCGTATCTGAGTTTGTAAGTGACGCGTTCGACTCGTGTAACATCGACCAGGAGGACTTGAGGAAGGAGATGGAGCAGCTGGTACTGGATAAGAAAAATGAAGAAGGTGAGCTGAAGGGTATTGCAGTAGTGAGCGTTTTGGAACATAGCCCATGACTTACTCGTAATGAACTAATAATGAATTCTATGTTTGTAACATAGCCTCTCTCTCTCTCTCTCTCTCTCTCTGTCTCGCTGTGTCTCTCCTGTCAGAAGATGCGTCTGAGTGGGAGCGGGAGCTGCAGCGGGAGTTGCAGGAGTATGAGGTGGTGGCCGAGGCGGATAACCGAGACGAAAACTGGGACCGCGAGATTGAAGAGATGTTGCAGTCTGATTAGCTATTCCCCACGAGCCCTCACTTTCAGTGTGGAATCATCACTACACTGAAGAGAGACGGAGAGTGGAAAAAAAGAACGGACCAAACAAGCCACTACTAAGACAGGCTTAAACATCACACACAGTCCTACATGTACAACATTGTTCTCTGTTCGAATGAAGTAGGCAGAGATTTATGTTAAGAATGCATTTCAAATGGAAAAGTAGCATTCAGGGATGTAATCTGTTTCTGTGAAGTAGTGGACTTAAAGCGAAAATGCACAGCATCTACAGTAAACTTCTCTCTTCTCACTGATAGATGAATCAAGTGGTTAGTGCTACTTTTTTTTATATACAATGAATCAGTGTGTGTAATCTATTCTTTATTGTCTTTCTGTAATGATGAGCGTGATTTTAAACTCAGAATGAGAATGTGTGACTCTGCATGTGACACTGATAGTTGGAAAGATCCTGAGGCTGTAGAAGATGAAAGCAGATAAACATTATGATCACTTTTTTTCTGTTTCATTTGACCTTCCAAAACTGAACTGAATTTATTAAAGAAAAAGTAATATGCTGTTTTTTCTTTCTCAGTACATCACTCATCTATTAGCTGCTCAGTAATATGATATTATGTGTTTATTAAATGTTATTTTGTCTGTAAATGTTGCCTATATCTCTGAGTACTTACCTTATATAGCACCTTATGTAGTAAATCTATGCAGTGTGTTAGGAACTGGATGCTGAAATAATTTTTTGTTATTTTTGTGCTTTGTACATTAGCACATTAGATTTAAAATGCAATAATAACAAAATGTTTCTCGTTCCAAGTTGACATTAGTCTTGTACTGAAAAGCTAATGTAGCTAAAACAGAAGGGAACTCCTATCTTATAGCTCCTGGTTTAAAATGTATAACTGAATCAACAGTTTCATAAAATAGCAGAACAGCTCAGTATTAAAAATTCATTTATGAAATATCACACAATTTACCTTCTAACTTTAACCTAACAATAACATCAAGTACTTCACCAATGTTAGCATTTTACAACAGTTAGTTAGCCAGCTAACAATAGCCCTGGCAAACTAACATTAACCACTAAGCTATGGTTAATTAGCTAACTAGATTTAACTAAAACACCAGCTTGTATTTGGCTAATGTTAGCAAAAATGTCTAAAATGCTAGAGTTGGTGAAGTACTTTTTGACATTAGCCAAATATGACCTGGTGTTTTGGTTAATGTTTGTCAGTTAATTGGATAGCTAGCAATCGCTTTGGCTTGTGGTTATTGTTAGTTTGTTAACCCAGAAGCTAGCTAACTAACATTAACCACTAAGCTAATGTTAATTAGCTAACTGTATACAATAGTACAAGTACTACAGCAGCAGTATACATTTAATTTCAGATAAAAGATTTTATTTACTTCAAGGACACATTTTAGAGAAGAGGAAATGAAATGTGGAAAAATAAATCAAGGGAATGTAAATTTAATTACATAGTATAAATGATATGAGGAATAACAAATGAAGAAAAGCTGAACTGCAACGAGGAGTTTGTTTACAGTGACAGCGTACATAACCAGGCAGTCCCAGTACTTGCACACTCTTACAAAAGTATGTACTTCTTCTTAGTGCATAGTGTCAGTAGGTGAATTGAGACACAGGGTATGTAAATAAATAAATAACTAAGCAAGGTTTCCGGACCGGAAGTCAGTTTTCCAAATGGGTTTTCTCAGCCACATAATACTTGTGTCCTGGCTAAGTCATGGCTTAAACCATTACTTTATAAAGGTTTTACATATTTTGGAGGTTATTTGTACAAATAGAAAATAAAAAAAATCGACTAGTGCACCTTTAACTCTGCTTCTGCTGGACCCAGCCGCTGATCACGTGACCCAGTGACGTCTCTCCGGCCCGTGTCAGTCCTCTCTCGCTCTTGTGTGTGTGTGTGTGCGCGCGCGCGCGCATGTGTGTGTGTGAGAAAGAGGAGTGTGTGTATGTGTGTGTATGGAGAGGCGAGATGGCTCCTTTTCCCGACGAGGTGGACGTGTTCACCGGGCCGCACTGGCGAATGAAGCAGCTGGTCGGCCTTTACTGCGATAAGGTACATTTTATTTCACGTAAACCTGCGTGTAAACAATCTCCAAATCTTCTTAATCCACATTAATCCGAGTTGCTATGGTAGCGTAGCTAGTGCAGGTTAGCTAGTAGGGTTAGCAAGTTAATTAATGAGAGAATTAATAAAACGACCTGAAAGCGCTGTACAGGGGTTAGTCAGGGATAAATGTTATATAACACTCATATTCGTGATATGAAAACTTGATAATAAAATCAAAATATTGAAGAAGTTCTTCGAACCTGACAGGGGATATTCGAAGCTAAATTGTGCGCTTTGTTTATTTGTTTTTATTTGTATGTAACGTGAAAATTAAAAGTAACAAAAATACAATTGCATCATTTAGATGTCGAATGCACTATCATGGTTACTTCGCTAGCTAGTTTTGTTAGCCCAGGCTGCCTGTATTAAAGCAGTGTGTGTGTGTGTGTGTGTGTGTGTGTGTGTGTATATATGTATATATGTATATGTATGTAAAATTTAGGTGAATAGATGGTAGATAATTAATGCTGCCATTTTGTGAATTGTGCACATTTCCTGAGAGGAGAACACCGCACTCGTGTAGTCGTGTAGTCACACCAGTAGCAGCCAGTTTGTTTATAGCTTGCTAGCCAACTTCCTAGCAGGCTGCTTTACTACGTGTGTTACGTGCTAGCAGACAGCTAACAGCTAATAGCTGCACCTGAGCTGTGTGTGATGAACATGTAGTCTGAGGAGTAAACCTGACCTGCTCTAAAGCTCTCTGGAAATGTGTGGAAGAAGGAAAGACAGTCATATAAGCCCTTATTTTAAAGACGTTTGAAGATTTTGAGTAGAGGGTTTTAATGGCGCATCCTCTATGGAAAGCCACTGGGTGCAAAACATGACCACATTGACATACACTACAGATTCCCAGCCCTGGTCCTGGAGTTCACCATTTTAGAGATTTCACACTTGGCGCGTTTGTGGTGCGGTGGTCCGAATCTGAGTGCGATAGTTCCCGGCGCTCTCCGCGGCGTTTGTCTGGTTTCAGACTCACTTGATTCTGTCGAACCGCATTGCATTTGCGTTCATCTTTCTTCATCACAAACACGCATGGAGAACACAACGTACACGTGTACATATAAATATAATTTAAATTGATTGTACACACTTATAGCATTATCATACCGCATATTGTATTATTTAAGAAGTTATTGTATGTCATATTCTTCTTGTTCTTCTTCTTATTATTGTTCTTTTTCAATATTGTGCAGCTGTAATGCACAGCAGAGTGAACGACATTTGCGTCTGTGTGCGTCAAAGCTTTTTTTTTACTTGGACACGTCGTTGCTCACTGGTTTTGTTGAACCCAGACTCCTTCATTTTTGTGCGTAACAATGCAAAAACGTCTGCATGCGTGTGAGTTTTGTTTAACTGCTCCTGTATGTTTTCTTCTCCCCATGTTTGAATAAGGCACCTACATTTACATTTACATTTACATTTATGGCATTTGGCAGACGCCCTTATCCAGAGCAACTTACAATTATCTCATTTATACAACTGAGCAGTTGAGGGTTAAGGGCCTTGCTCAAGGGCCCAGCAGTGGCAGCTTAGCGGTGCGGGGACTTGAACTCTCAACCTTCCGATCAGGAGTCCAATGTCTTAACCACTGAGCTACCACTACCTCTTCTGTGTCCCACAACGCTCCTCTGCCACTCATGGTGCACGTGTGTTGTGGAAACTAATGCACATGCGCAGGTTACTTCAGTCCAATCCAGTGCAGCCAAGCTCAGACCACCTCCTACAGGTCGTCTCGGGTTCGGTACCGTGGTGCGCTTCCTGGTCCGCATGACGGCTTTTACGTTACCAGTTTTTCCTGCAAACTGTGCTCTTTTTCAGACTAAACTCCCAGTGTGAAAGCCCCCATAATGTTTTCCCTGCTTGTAACTAACCTGATTCAGCTAATTAACTAATTATACAACAGTTCACTAATGTACAGGTCTCCTAATTTGATTGGTTGAGCAGCATTCCAGGAGTGCCTATATTTCCTATAACCGCACTGGGACGTTTCACTGTGTGCATCACTCCACTCCAAGTGTGTGTGTCACTTCACTTCACTTCACTTCCACTCGTCTGTGTTCACCATGTAAAATTCCACTTCGTATTTCGAAACCATTACTACAGTAATGTTAGCGATATCATCAGCAGACATGGCAAACGATCATTTTCAGGAATATAACTTTTGACTTAAAATATGAAAGCTTGTCAGATGAAGATGAAAAGGAAGAAAGGACGCTAATTTTCCCAGAAGCACCCTGAACGAGAATGTACAAATCACTGTGAGCTAGCTAGCCAGCCGGCCGACGCGCTATACAGTGAGTGTGGCTTCTTCGGCCTCTATTTCCACTATCGGAGCAAAAAATACATTTGGCCACAAATAAACAACATTGTATCTGAAATGTCACGTACTCAATATTTATTTCTTGTTTATAAGAACTGTTGAATAAAAGCAATATCACGCTCACACTCATGCACTTATGCTAAATATTGGCGCAGCATTTAACGAAAATGTTAAATATTAAACTGTGTCAGTGTAGGTATTACACTATGTTGTTAGATCGACTGCTGGGATATTTATCAGGATCATCGTTAGCCTTTGATGCTTTATTAAATCAAATACAGGCAGGCACTACAGGTTTCTCTTATTTCTACCTGCTGTGTTTTTTAAGAGTAACGTACTGATCCCAATGGCTTTCCATAGTCAAAACATGATTAGTAATAGAGAATGTAATGTTTGTTTTAGTAAAAAAAAAAAAACATTTTTAGGAAATATTGGCGTGCTCTAAACAAAAATGCTACAAGCTTCCTTGAATTGAATTCATGCCATTACATTGTAAAAGCTCATAAAGGCCTAAAGTGCACGTTTGTCTAAGCTGGTCACGTCCTACACGTTTACGGGAGACAGGAATTCAGTGGTTTTAAGCGCTGACACGTAGCTCTCGAATCTGTGTGTGTGTGTGTGTGTGTGTGTGTTGCGCGCTACCCTGTAATGTTCGGTTTATAGTCTTATTTATCAGGTTTTATCTGTTACGTGTATACAGAATGTCATGAGCAGACAATAAAATTCTTATTCGGTAACAGAACAAGCCTACAAATAATGTAGTGCGAGGGGAAGTACGAAAAAACAAGGGGCATAAATAATAACAGATTATTAACAGAATGGTAAGTAAGGAATGAAACACAACAGGGCATGCTGGAGTAGGAAAATAATCAGTGATGAGGTGGTTGAGCATCGCCCCACGGTCGCTCATTTGTCTTTAACAGCACGTCCTGAAGTGTTGCAGATGGCTACATTTTTTTTTATTATTATTAATAAACAATGACATGTTATATGTTTTTATCCATTTATAGTTGTATTTAATGTTGTGGATCGTCCACGAGACAATTTAGTTCCTGTTATCACTTACATTGTAGCAGCTACAAACAGCCGCTCCCTCACCAACTTCTCTTTTTATTCTTTCTTAAAGTTAATAAAACAAAAACGTAGCTTGTGACAGAGAAACCACAAAAAAAAAAACTTGGCAGAAAACTTACTGGCTGTTGCAAAGCCCTGACGCTGGAGACTCCTTACAAAAATGCTAAATAAACATCTCCTTAAAGATCTTCACAATATCAACAGTTACACATTTTTCTTAGTTTATTATTAGCATTTGATTATATGGAGTAACCAAAATACAAGCCCCAGTGAATGAATTGTTGCTGTAGAAACGATAATGTAATAGAGCAAGCGCATTAATATAAACTTGTGCACAGTTATGTAATTAATAACACATAATGCACTTATGCTGCGTCACACCCCCCCAGAAGTGCATTATTTTTGTGTAACAGCACGGTCTGGAGTGCGTTATTCCACTTACACTACAGCGATTTGCCAACGATTACAATGTTTAATTTATTCATTTATGAAACGTCAGACATTTTACATATTGTTTAATGTTGTTGAACGGCTGAGAGACAAGTTCCTGTTCTCACTTATGTTATAGCCCCTCTCTCTCTCTCTCTCTCTCTCTCTCTCTCTCTCTCTGTGAGACTGGAGACTCCTTCCATAAATGTCTTCTAACAAAAAAAACCCATCAGCACGTCAACAATTTTAAGTTTTACTTTGTTAAGCAGCAGCATGTTTTTAAATCCTGTAAGTCCCCGTGTATGAGCTGTTACTATAGAAACAATAGCGTAGTAGAATGAGTGCATTAATATAAACCTTTCTTTCATGTCTTTCATGTTACAGCCAGAACTACTGCTGTTATACGAACGTAATGCAAATCTTCTCAAAATTTGAGAATCTACAGCACCGTGGTGTGATGACAATTTAATATAATCCTAACGTCTTTTTGCTCTGTTTTGCCCACAGCTGTCGAAGACGAACTTCTCCAACAACAATGATTTCCGCTCGTTCCTCCAGACGCTCTGTGCCACCTTCAAGGAGTTCAAAATCCACGAGCAGATCGAGAACGAGTACATCATCGAGCTGCTGCAGCAGCGCAGCCGCACCACCTACAACGTGCACTCCGACAACAAGCTCTCCGAGATGCTGTCGCTCTTTGAAAAAGGCCTCAGGAATGTCAAGGTGTGTGTGTGTGTGTGTGTGTGTGTGTGTGGTTGTATGGGTGTATGGGGTGAATTATATAACCACATTATGTCATAAATATTACTTACGTGACTGTTTGGGCTGCACAGAAAATGGCGTGTGTTTGGCACCGGCCACTCTTATATAACTCGCCTTCCTGAGTTAAGAGTTTATGCAAATCAGCTCTTGAACCATTTCCTTTCATCATGAATATATTGAATATACTTTTTCATACTCCTCGCAGTTTTGTCATTATTTGCTTATGGGTACAAAGCAAACGTCCTCTACGTCTCTGTTTTTTTATTCAGCTGATTCTCATGAAAAGATTTTTAATGAAGTGAGGCTGGATTTTGTTTTAGATTTTTATTTTTTTTTTAAACTTTTGTAAATTCTTCATATTTTGCTACGTTTTAACCTGTTTCCCGCCATAACTTTCTATACCAGCAGCTCTGACGGTTGTTCCAGCTGCACAGGTTTGCATTAACGCGCTCTTTCTGATACAATGCCGTTTCTATAGTAACAGGGACTGGTATGGTTGATGCACCGCATAAACACACTTTAAAAAGTAACTGTTGATATGGTGATGTTTTGGAAGGAGTCTCCAGTGTGAGTGCTTTGTAACATTCAGTGGTGAAGCCGAAGGTGAACTTGAAGTAAGAAGCCTCATTTTAACTTCAGGAGAGAGAAAGAGAGACCAGTGAGGGAACGGCCATTTATAGTAAGTGATAACAGAAAGTAACTTGTTTACAGACGTTCCACAACGTTACATGTAACTATAAATGGATAAAAGGATGTCGTGTGTTTTTTTTTTTTTTTTTTTTTTTTTTTTTTTTTAAGTAAATAAAAATGGTAAGTGTTTATAAATTGCTGTGAGGAATAAAACACTTTGATATGCTGTCATATGTCACAAAACTGAATTTTAAAGTGTGTTAAGAGTAACTCCACATTTCTCTTTCCTTATCATTGATTATTTTCCTTTAACAGGGCGCACACAAGGGTTTTATTCCTTACTTAAGCACCTGAATAAAATACTAGAGCGACTCCGCATTAACAGATATGCTTAATAAATATGTAATTAAACTGGAACTATGTTAACGTATGAATCAAACCAAACTATGTGCTGGGGAAGAAGGTGATTGGGTTTCAGAGTGGAGCTTTGTGATTGATTTTTATTTTATTTTATTTTTTTTATTATAGATGTCAATGTGTCATGCAAACTTCAGACACATAACACGTATTAACAGATTTACTACATATGGATAAATTTAGATTATTTTTTGGCTGAAATATTTCTTTAACTTACAATGTGCATGTTCTGTAAACATGAGAACTTTCCAGAATAGAGAAACAGTCAACATTTAACTGATCTGACTTGGCTTACCTAAGCCTGCTTGGCAATCGGGGAATTTTCCACTCGTCAAAGCCAAGATAAATTAGGACATTGTGCTCTGCACTAACAGGAAGGAATGAGCACGGTGATGTAATAACACATTTATTTCTTAATTTTTATTCCACTGTTCACTTTGATAAGCTAGATGTAGTCATCTAAGATTAACACTGTGTGGTAGCAAGTTTTGTTTTTGCGATCCAGAAATGGCCGTGAACATGGGCTGGATGTTGGCGTATAGTCTGTCGCACCATGTAGCCTTTTTTTAGCCACTGACTCTGAGTGACAGCAGAGCAGGCTGGCTGATCGGGGATCAGTTTTGCGCCCAAGATTACTCGGGCAGTGTCGGAGGAATCCAGTCGTCGATCGGGTCCCGCTCCGTGGGAATTCATACAGACCCAGAGGGAGTGGTGTTGGTGCCTACGCTACGCAGGGTGGAGGCTGACTGTGCTGTGCTGGGATGACTCAGGCTATTATGGTGCACTGAAGCGCAGCCAGACACCGCACTAAACCTGGAGCTTGTTTCTAAAACAGGTTTTCTTCTTACGTTCCAAAAACTTCACTTGTAAACGAGGATAATTTAGGTGCAATTCAGTGTAACCCCTCGTTTTATGACAAAAAAAGAAGTCATATATAACACAGCAATTTGTCAAAGATTACAATTTTTTTTCGTGAAATAAGCAACGACACATCATTGTGAATTTCTAGTCACATTTAACTTCCTGTTATCTCTTACTTTATAGCAGCTATAAACAGTCATTCCCTCACCAGACAAAAAAAACTCACATTAGGGAGAACCTTTTCCTCTGTCGGAAAACTTGGTTGCAAAGAGCTGACACTTGGAGACTCCTTCGGGAAAATGTGTTTATGTGGAGCATCTGCCATACAAGTCCCTGTGTAGGTTGTTACTACAAAAAGGATAATGCATTAGAACAAGCGCATTGATCTAAACCCTGTGAAAACGAATGAACACATTCTGATTTACATCTTCTAATATCTATTATAAGGGGGAGTTTTAAGATTCAGAAACAAACATACAATCAGGTGAATATTTTTTGGATATTGACAAAGTTATTGTTAGCTATAGTTTGGACATTGTTATTGTTTGGACACTGACACAGTATTTACATCCAAATCAGGTGAATAATGTAGGAATTACAGCACTTTCTATATGTCGTCCCACACTTTTTAAGCAACCAAAAGTAATTGGACAGGCTAACAGTCATAAATTAAATTGTCGTTTTTAATACTTGGTTGCAAATTCTTTGCAGTCAGTGACTGAAGTCTGGAACCCATAGACATCAGATGCTGGGTTTCTTCCCTGGTGATGGTCTGCCAGGCCGTTACTGCAGCTGTCTTCAGTTCCTGCTTATTTTTGAGGTGTTTTGCCTTCATTAAGTGAAATGAATGCTCAACTAGATTCAGGTCAGATGACTGACATGGCCATTGCAGAACATTTCTTAAAAAAAGTCTTGGGTTGCTTTAGAAGTATGCTTCAGGTCATTGTCCATCTGTATTGTAAAGCTCCGTGCAATGAGTGTTGAAGCATTTGGCTGAAGCTGAGCAGATAATATAGCCCTATACACTTCAGAATTCATCCTGCTGCTTTTGTCAGCAGTCTCATCACTGGCAGCCACACACACCCATGCCATAAGATGAGGTGGTATGCTTCAGATCATAAGATTCAGATCATTCTTCTGTTCTCCATACATTTCTCTAACCATCATTCTGCTACAAGTTCATCTTTGTCTCATCTGTCCATAGGATATTGTTCCAGAACTGTACAAGCTTTTTTTAAAACTGTTTTTTAGAAACTCTAATCCAATCTTCCTGTTTTTGAGGCTTACCAATGGTTTACATCTTGTAAACCTTCTCTATTGACTCTGGTGAAGTCTTCTGTTGATTGTTAACTTTGACACACATACGCCTACCTCCTGGAGGGTGTTCTTCTTCTGGCCAGCTGTTTTGTTTTTGAATCGTTTCTTCAAGTCAAGTGGAGTTTATTGTCATTTCAACCATATACAAGTACATAGTGAGACGAAACAATGTTTCTCCAGGACCAAGGTGCTACACAAGACAAACACAGAACTACAAGGGACTACATAAATTTACATAAAGTGCACAAGTGCAAACGTGCAGACGGCACAAGACAGTAACATGACTACTGGGACAGACAATGGGCCACAGTAAGTCCCAGTGCAGCGCCGACCAGTACACAGTTCTGTTTAAAAGTGAACCTAGTGACAATAGTGCAAAGAATACAAGAGTACAATACAAGTAGCTGAAACAGTGTAAACATAAGTGTAAATCTAAGAGTAGCATAAGGAATTCTTGTCATCCACCATAGTTGTTTTCCGTGGTCTTCCAGGCCTTTTTATGTTCCTGAGCTCACCAGTGCATCCTTTCTTTTTAAGAACGTACCGAATACAAGGATGGCTTGCTTCTCTGGCGGTGACAACTCTTTGGACTTCATATTGAGAGTTAACAGCAACAGATTACAAATGCAAATCAACTCTAGACAGAAGTGAAATAATAATGGAATAGCACACCCTGCCATTAAACAGCTGAGCAGCCAAGTGTCCAATTACTTTTGGACCCTTAAAAGTGGGGAAATGCGTTCCTATGTGTATAATTACTTTGTCAATGTCTAAATATTAATAGACCTGGCTGTAAGTCAGTCAGTGTTCTAGAACGTATTTAGTTATTATTTGTTTTTCTGTGGTTTTACAGTAATGTGAAAAATTTCTGAAATGTCCCAACTCACTCTTTTTGAGTAAGAACTACTGACTATTGTAGCTCAGGAAGCAGGATATGATGCAGTATAGATTAGTGAGGTTGACAACACTGTGTCATGCTGTGATGTTTTACTGAGATACTTCGGTACGTATCTTGTGTTTATTTAATTTTATCTCTAAAAGAGTATACTGTAGTAATATTCTGAAAAGTAGTAAAAGAATAAGCAATTATTGTCATGAAAATGAAGAATCGGCACGTGCCTAGTCTTCTCTAAAGGTTTCTAAAAGCGCACCTGCTTTAGTGTGTTTGTGGTGTGAGATTATAGGAGCTCTGAATCAGGGGGGAAAAAAATACTGTTTTCTTGCCAGATACTGACAACAGCTCACAGTGACTTGGCTTATAAAAGCTTATAATTGCAGCATTTAAGCTTAAGCAGCATGACCTGTGGTATGATATGACAGGAAGCTGTTATTAAGTGGAATTAAGTGGGATATAGTTTTAAAAAAAAGGAGCTCGACACACCTGTGGTGCGATTGCAGGTGTGTTTTGTTTAACTGTTTTAGATTTGGCACATTCAGCTGTGTGTGTATGCATGCGCATATTGGTGCTTAGTATTAGTGATACTAAGTATGTTTTTATGTTTGTGCTGGTATTTTATTCTACAGAGCGAGTGTGAACAGCTGAACTATGCACGGCAGCTGAAAGAGCGTCTCGAGGCTTTCACCCAGGACTTCCTTCCTCACATGAAGGAGGAAGAGGAGGTAGGGTAAACATCTTCTGAGCACAACATAACGCGTACACTGCAGGAAAATGTCCTCTCCGTATTGGATAAATGAGCAGCATATTTATTTTCCTGACTTTAGCTATCATTTATGTGAGGAATAAAACACTCGGGTTGTACTGTTGTAGGAAAATAATCAGCGACAGGGTCATGTGATGCAGCCTAAACTCAAAGTCCCAAAATGTTTTATTCCTGTTATACCACAGCAATTTGCCAACGTTAACAATTTCTTATGCTTTAAAGAACATCACGTTGTATGTTTTATCCGTTTCTAGTCAGATTTAATGTTGTGGTGCGTCCACAGAAAAGGTTAGCTCCTGTTTCTCTCTCATGTCATGTTACTGAGAAAGTCCTGTGTCAAAAAAGCTAAAAGTTACAGCCGTACTTCTGGCTGTTACAAAGCGCTGACACTGGGGACTCCTTCCATAAATGCAAAATAAACATCTCGTCATAGAAAACTCCACCATATCAACTATTACACACAGTTTTTAATCCGGTTATGTGGCGCGTCCAGTGTAAGCTGTTGCTACAGAGACGAGTAATATAAAGCAGGCTGAAGTCAAGCGGAGAAAATTAAGAATATATTTCTTAAGAATGAATAGAAAATTAATTAGCACCATTAAAGATGAATGGTAAGAATTCGAGACAGCTCCAGATCTTCAGTACGGGTTAACGTTTTGTGCGTGCAGCTGCTCTGACTCATGGAGGATGTTAGTAATGGCAGAAGAAACATGACATTATGTCGCGCAGCACACAATCACACCACTACTATATACCTGACTACACCCATTTAAAGAACACCTGTCTAGTGCACCTGCATCTCACCCACATTTGTCCTGTGTACCTGTCTCAGGTGTTCCAGCCCATGCTGATGGAATACTTCACCTATGAGGAGTTGAAGGCCATAAAGAGACAGGTGATAGCGCAGCACTGCAGCCAGCAGCAGTGGGACACGGCCGCCGAGGTGCTGAAGGGCTTGAACCTGTGGAGTCAGGCCGAGGAGCTGCACAAGGCCTTCAAATACTCCGACCACGAGAAGACCGAGGACGGTGAGAGATGCTCTCAGAGAAACCGAGTAGCACAGGGTGAAACCTGGGCATAATGTAGTTATGTGATCTATAAAGATTACATTAAATGTGTTAAATGAATGACATGAACGTATCTTTATAACAGCTAATACTTTGCAATGTTTCTCAAAGTGGGGTACGTGAAGCATTGCCCGGAGGTCTGTGAGGTGTTAAAAAATTAGTTACAGGAAATCACAAAACACAAAAACTAATTTTTGAAGTTATATTACATTTAGTGGTCCAAGCACCAAATTCAACTCAAAACTGTTCTATCAGTGGAAATTTTAGTAATAGAAAGCTCCTAAAATATTATTTTAACAAATTGTAATTAATAAAATCCATACTGAGGGGGTCCGTGAAATTTATTCTGGCTCCAGAACGTTTGAGAAGCACTACTGTAATGTATACATTATTTTAGAAATCCCTGTTTGGTATATATTTTTTCACTACAGTCCTGATCTTAGTCCCTCTGTCAGGTTTGTAAGGTATTTGTAGGAATACCTTATTTGTTCGAACCTCGACAGTGCCACAGCCGGCCACGGCCGCGAGTTCAAGAGAGCACAATGGCATTACTGTCTCCACTAGCCAATCACGAGCTCATGCTTGTGGAAGAAGTTGTTGCTCTGTGATGCAGCATAAGCAGCAGATTGAAAAGATGTGGTGGCTTCACGTATCTTGGAAGCACATGCTAACCTTCACCCTCACCACTTGATGATGTGATGGTGGAGATTGGGAAAATGACCAAATCGGAATTTAAAAAAAAATTGCTATGGCGACAGAGGGATTTTAAAGCCTATTTTGGTGAAGCTGAAGTCTTTGCTAAACTAAAACTAATTGAGACAGAATGTATTTAAGACATCAGCTCCTGACTGAAGTTATAGTATACAGGTTTGTTCGAACTGCAGCCTATTAATTTGTCCTGATTGAA
The DNA here is from genome assembly GCA_022985145.1 of Pangasius djambal. NCBI lineage: Eukaryota > Metazoa > Chordata > Actinopteri > Siluriformes > Pangasiidae > Pangasius > Pangasius djambal. Next base: position 21,256,170 of record CM040990.1, read on the forward strand.
AGATGCTTTTCAGACCATGTGAGAGACCGATCAGCTAATTTGTTTGCTTTACATGCTCACCACTTGTTTTAACACTTCATCAGAACAATAATCTCTCAAACTATTATTGCCGTGCCCAACAAAACCGAAAATTAGTGGCTTAAAAATACCTGTAATTCAGGCTGTGGCGTCTTCACAGTAGGATGTCATGCAAGCCTGAAACCACACGACCACACCTGCGGTGTGTATGGAGCTCTTTATCCTCTGCATTCTTAAAACAATTGCTGTATTGTTGTTCACGTGTAACATAATATATGTTGCCTTTTAATTCCCATCCTGCAGAATGTGACAGTCGCGCGCGCACACACATCTCGGCGCTGCCGCAGGAGGTCATGGTGCGGCTGTTTCGTTACCTGGGCCCGGAGGACCTGTGCCGCTGCAGCCAGGTGTGCCATGCTTGGGCAGAGGTGGTTAAAACGGGCTTGCTGTGGAGACACCTGTACCCTGTCCGCTGGGCCAGAGGTGAGAGACCTGTCTCACCTGTTATTATTCTTCAGTGGAGTGCATCATACTTGCACTTACAAAATGTACAGGAAAGTCCAGCGTTATTGCATCCTAGGACGAGCTCAGAATCTCTGCGACAGTGATCATGTGACCTTTCGGGGAGATGCGCACCAACAGTAAAATAGAAATGAAGTAAAATATTCATGTACATTCTCAGAACAGCAGGTTATACGTATGTGTGTCATTTTAAACAAATTAATCATCACAATTAATCACAATCTGAATCACATCATTATTAGATGCATTTTTTATAATTTATTACAAACATTTTTTATGAATTTATAGTGACATTTAATGTTGTGGAGCATGGATGAAATTGGGTAGTTCCTGATATCACTTACATTATAGCAGCTATAAACAGGCCTTCCCTCACCAGCCTCTTTTTTTTTTTTTTTTAATCTCTGTCTTGAAATTGACTAGACGAAAACGCAGCTTGTCCTGGTGCAGAGAAACTGAAAAAAAAGCTCAAAGTCCTAAAGAAAACTGCCGTAGAAGCGTGAAGTTACAGCTTTCACTCTGACTGTTACAAAGCGCTGACACTAGAGTCTCCTACTGTAAATGTTAAATAAACGTCTCCTCACAGATCAGCTTTTCTTTGTTAAATAGCACCGCCTTTCTTTTCGTCTGTTTATTATTAGGGCTAGGTTCTGCGGCGTGTCCGCTGTACAAGTCTCCTGTGTATGAGCTGTTTCCATAGAAACATGTTGGAACACACACATTAATATAAACCTGAACAAACTTCGAGTAAAAATGCTATTTTTTTAAAATAAAGTTTATTTCAGATGAGGCATTGTTCAGTGAGCAGACGCATCTTCTGCATTGTCCTTGAAGGTGAAATAAATGCATGGTTAAGTGGTGCTTTTTAAAGCTGATTTTGTTTTCCCACAGTAAGGAGATTTTTCGATTTGCATAGACTTAACCATTTCAAAATTTCAGCAATAGTACAGTACTGTAGGTTTATCCTGCGTTTGTCAGTGTAATTGTTTTCTTTCAGAATTTGATAGGCAAACAGGAAATCCTAGCAAGTGTCAAGTGAAAACCAGCAGTGTCACTATGAAAAGACTGTGTTTGCGGTGCTGGGATGACTCAGCGCATTGTGCCACTGAGACACACAGCTGAAGCTAGTTGCTGAAAGTTCACATCTGAGAGGAGTTTCCGTCTTCCAGGGAGACATTAGAAATGCAAGTTCAGTTTAAACCAACCTGACAACACGAAAGCGTGATGATGCACGATGGTTCTCAATCATTCTGTTCATTTTTGCAGAATATCATTCATATCCATACGCGTTATATGGTTTGTAACGTCCGTATCATCTCCATATGTACAGGAAAGGAGTTACATATTTAAAGGCCCAGTGAAGTTCTAAATTGAAAAAATATGAAGGAATTTGAATATATTGGTTAAGTTCGATTATGTCCTGGAAACTGAAGTAATGAATGAAATGATATCTTTATAATTCATCATAAAAAAATGTTTTAAGTAAGAAATAAAACAGTAAAATTTGTAAAATAACTGCTGTTGTTGGAACAGCATCAATGCTATGATGCACATCTCCAAGTTTGTTTTTTTTTTATTCCTCTTCTACTGCAGCAGTGTGTAGGGTTGTCACGGTTAGAATCTTTCACAGTAGGTTAACCTAGTCTAAAATGATCCCAGTTTAACAGGATTAATCGACCATTTAAAAGCAAAAAAAAATAAAAAAAATCAGTGGTGAGGAAAAGAAGTAAAGGAAAAAATTATTATAAAATCTTCATCCAAAGGTATCTTAAAACAAAAAAAACCCACAAGGTAACAAAAAGGTCTAAACTGTCAGTATTTATCACTTTGCTGTTTCTAAGCTGAAAGATTAACTGAGGAAAAGGAAAAAAAAACCCATCTAACTAGCACGGCTGTGTGTTGCAGCTTAGCCAAACATATCGAATCTCACAAATATATCGAGTATCACATTAAACAACGGTGCGACTTTTTAGGAGTCACAGTTTTGGACACAAAACAGATGAGAATGATGGAAGAAAGGAATTTGATTTGGTGAAATAATGAACATAGATGGTAATAGGCTTTTTAATTGTTATTGTGAATGCAGATCACTTCAGCCTGTAGAACACGCTCTTGTCTGTGAAGCTTCAGCAAACAGTACGATTGTTTCCCCCCAGGCGATTATTACCGTGGTCCACCAGGGGAGCCAGACCAGGATCCTGATGAAGACTGGGTGCAGAACCTGCAGGAGGAAGGACGAGCGTATCAGGAGTGGGACGAGGACGCGGACGTCGATGAATCAGGTAACACCTCGTTTCCCTTCCTGAGATCAGAATAGGAGTGTTCACGCTGCTCTGATCGTGTGTCGTGTGCGCAGAGGAAGCATGTGAGGACACGCTGGCCATCAGTGCTGTGCGCAAAGAAAAGAAGTTGCTGAATGGAATGATCCAGAACCTTCTCCCAGCCGTGGGGTCATCGGTTCGCACCCTGAGCTTGGCTTACAGTGCTGCCGTCTCCAGCAAAATGGTAAGGAAAAACTTACCAGCTCGTGGGACTCATTTCTCGTATTAGTCAGTCCTTCTGACTTACGTTTTTGTTCAGATTCAGTTTCCAAATGTTACATAACTAGAAAAAAAATGCTGATGGGTTTGTAGGAAGGCGCAGGGCAGGAAACGTACTGGCAAAAGTCTTCTTCATTGCTCACTTTGTGCAGTTGGGATGAAGCAGGGTTCGGTTGTGTTTACAGTATCTTGGGTTTTACTTGGAAGCCACTCGAGACCCCCCTGAGATAGCAAGTGGTCTCAGACCAGCTGGTTCAGTTCACATTCAAGTGTGATTGCTGCCCAAACTAACGGCACCACTGGGGGTGAACATGCAGGATTCGATTCAGACAGACTGAATATCTCAAATCTCATATTAGTGTTTATAACAGCATTATAAAAAGTAAATGAGAAGCTGTACTGTAATTACTGTGTGTTAGAGGTGGGCTAAGAATATGTATATGTCATATGACTCAACCACTTGAGGGCATGCTGTTAAAGGAAAATAATCAATGATGGGGCGATGTTATGAAGCGGCGTTACTGTTACCATCCCAAAGATGATTATTTACCAATAACAGCACATCCCCAAATGTTTTGTCTGTGTGTCTTATACCACAGCAATTTGCCAACAGATGCATATTTGGTTTCTAATTAAATGATGCAACATACTTTTTTTTTTTTTTTATTCATATAGTTACATTTAATGTTGTGGAACATCAGCGAAACAAGTTAGTTCCTGTTATCACTTCTTTTTTTTAAATGGGTTCAAAACAGGTTCAGAAAAGTCAGGGTACAGCTTTATCTCATTGTTACAAAGCACTGACACTGGACACTCCTTCCAAAAATGTTAAATGGACATTCTTATGTGGAGTGTCTGCCATGTTTACTGTAGAACTACTGCATTAACAAAACCCTGTGATGCATATAGAGCCTTCATAATGAAGTGTAAAGGCAGCTGGATAATATTCTCAACCCTACTGATTTCCAAACCTCTTGCCAAGATGCTTATAAATAAACATTGTGTGAAAGTAAAATTGGGGTTTTATGTTCACATATAGTCATTTTTCTTTACCAGGTACGTCAGATCCTTAATCTTTGCCCAAATCTCATACACTTGGATCTCACCCAGACTGATGTTACTGATTCGGCTTTTGAAAGGTAATTGTTTAATCATAAAAATTTAAGCCCAGCTTTTTCATGCTCCTTCATTTCCTGTTATTCAGTAAAACCGACCAAATGTAGTTTAGAGGTTTGACTGGCATGTCAGTGACACACTTTTTTCCCCCATTTCCGTAGTTGGGCAGAGTTGGGGGCGTGTCGCACTCTCGAACATTTGGACCTATCAGGCTGTGAGAAGATCACCGACTACACACTGAAGATTTTGTCCCTGGGTTTAGGCGATCTGACCACGCCCAGGTTGTCCAAGAACAGCCCCGATTGCAAAAACAAGCTTCTGAAGACACCGCCGTCTGCCATCAAACTTCTGGACAAACACTCCGGATATTCTCTAGGACGTGCACGCACGGCGCTCGTCTTTAAGTGGAGGCCCGGTGGGCGGAGCATGAGCTGCAGCCCCGTTTGGGTTCTGGATCCAGCCGAGCTCGCCGACATCGAGGATGCAGCCGATTGGACCAGAAGAGAAGGTGTGGGCGGACACAACGAGGAGCGCAGTGGTATTTTAGGGGTGCAGGCAGGAGGCAGGTCGTGCTGCTGTAGGATGATGCGGAGCTTTAGGACTGACATTGGCTCCACCTACTTGCAGCAGCTGTATGGCACACTGGGGGAAATGCAGTGTGGTCACTCGGCATGTTGCGGCTCAGACACCGCTTTAAGGACAGTGAAAGGAGCGCAGTGTGAGCCTCAAGCCACAGGGGGCAACACTGAGCTTTGGACTAAGTGCCCTTCTGAGGGCGAGTCAAGGACTGATCAGTCAGGAGCCTGTCGAGCTCTGAGGTTCCTCAGCCTGTCAGGATGCTATCAGATCACAGACTTCGGCCTGAGGTACTGTAGACACGCGCGCACACACACACACACACACACACACACACACACACACACACACACACACCCCTCTTTAACTTTTCCACAGTGTTGCAACCTGTAACTGGGAAACATTATGTCATGAATCTAAAAAAACATCCCATAATATTGCAGTGTAGGGAAAAAATCAGCATAGTTTTCAAAATTAATTACAAGTAATTTTCCATTTACTACAGTCTACTGCAGCGGTTTGCATCTGCATGGCCATGCTAGGTTTTTTTTGTTTTTTTTTTTTGCCTTTCCTCATAGCCAGTCTCTCTTTCAGCTTATAACAACACCATTGTAAATAAATACTGCTTGGTTTCCATACTTTAAACTAACCCTGAAAAGGTGAGCTCTAGTCTTTACCTCCACACCTACACGGTATAGATGTGTCTACTAAAGTGATGAGTAGGTGTTACCTAGTAGGTGCCTGTTGTACCTGTAGGCTAAATATAACCTATGAAGTAATGATTTTTCTCATCTAGAACGGCCAAATTTTGTGGACACCTGATCATCAGACCCATATGTGCCTGTTGAAAATCTCATTCCAGATTTATTCCCCTTTGCTGCTGTAATAAGCTCCACTCTTCTGGGAAGCTTTCCACTAGATTTTGGAGCGTGACTGTGGGGATTTGTGTTCATTCAGCTACAAGAGCATTAGTGTTGGGATGTCGAGGAGGTCTGGGGTGCAGTCAGTGTTCCAGTTCATCCCAAAGGTGTTCAGTGGGGTTGAGGTCAGGGCTCTGTGCAGGACACTCGAGTTCTTCCACTCCAACCTTCACACACCATGTCTTCATGGAGCTCGCTTTGTGCACAGGGGCATCGTCATGCTGGAACAGGTCCGGGCCTCTTGGTTCCAGTGAAGGGAAACTGTAATGCTGTAAAGACGTCCTGTACAATTGTGTGCTTCCAACTTTGTGGCAACAGATTGGGGAAGAACCTCATATGGGTGTGATGGTCAGGTGTCCACATACTTTTGGCCATATATTGTATTAAAACATCTACTTCTGGAATTCACCATATCACAGCACAGTAGGTTGGGGCAACAAATCTCTTCTATTTTTTCTTGATTACCCAATTAGAACATAAAACATACAAAATATTGCTAGCTTGCTATTGATGCAGTTAGTGGTGTCCTCTGATGGTTGTTTCTGCATGTGTGAGAAAGAAGCTCGAAAAGTTCGTCTATAAGAATAACAGCCAGCTTATTGTTCTGCTTTTCCCATTGTCTCTTGGAGACTAAATTTGTCTGTGCGTATAAGCTGCATGTTTTCAAGCACTTGAATAGTGCTTTAACAGGCGTGTGTGTGTGTGTGTGTGTGTGTGTGTGTGTTAGGTGTCTCTCTCAGGCAGGAGGGCTTCCTCTGCTGGAGCACCTGAACCTCTCGGGCTGTCTGTTCATCACTGAAGTGGGACTGCATGAGCTGGTGTCTGTGTGTCCCTCGCTCAAGGACGAACACTTCTACTACTGCGATAACATCAATGGTAACACACACACACACACCTTCTTGGTTATTTGCAAACACTGATCATGTGATGCTGAATCACACAAAGTGCTACCTGACGTGTTTTTTTTTTTTCTCACACACACACACACACATACACACACACACACACTCACTGATTACACGTCTGCAGCCAATCACACTGTCTTTCTTAGCTCTTTTCCCTATATATATATATATATATATATATATATATATATATATATATATATATAAAATTTTAATCCATGGGTCTTGCAGTGTTCTCTAATCACATCTGCATGCCATCTTGAGGTCGTTTGAGGAAATGTGTGTGGATTCCCTTTTGTTCTTTCTTTGGAAATTGTCATTTTTTCATGAATAATTAGTATAATTAGTGTTTAACCCAGATCTCACACAACACTGGCCTTGTTCAGGTGAGTGTGCAGTACCTGAAGGTAAGTATAAAGAATCAGGACGTCTAGAGAACCGTAATCCATCTTCCCAAGTATGGGATAACGACAGTAATGGAGGTGAATACTTGGTTGTTCTCTCTTATAACATGGCTGCTTAATGGTGGTTAAAATACAGTGGCTTACATATTAAAATTGTTTCTCAATGCAATTCGATTCAAGAAGCCCGTCGATTCTGCAGAAATGCATAAAATAGACTGCCACTTCCTACTTATTTGCTGACCGTTGATCGTGAATAGCAGTTCCTGCTGCAAATCACAGGTTTATATTAATGTGCTCAATCTAATACACCGAGCTGTTACTATGGAAACAGTATTCACAGGGACTTGTATGGGTGAACACTCTACATAAACCTAAACCTAATATTAAACAGTTTTCAGATGCAGGAAAGTCTTCAGGACAGAAAAGTTTGTCAGTATCTCTGTAACACGACAAGTGTTTTTGTCTTATTAGCTTGGAAGAAGGAAGAAGAGAGGCTGGTGAAGGAGCGACTGTTTCTAGCTCCTGTAACTTGATTCGTGGATGTTCCACAACATTAATGTAACTCTAAATGGATAAAACTACAATGTGTGTCATTCATAAATAAATGCAATGAATTAAAATTTTAAATTGCAGACAAATTTCTGTGGTAGAAGAGGAATAAAACACTTCGGGATGTGCCGTTATTGGAAAAATAATTAACCTAGGGCATCACACAACCCTGGCGTTGATTATTTCCCTATAACAGCACACCCTGGCCTGTTATATTCTTTACGTATTGATCTGTGCCCCAGCCTGTGGGTCTTACTCTTTCCCCCTCTGTGTGTCCTGTGCAGGTCCTCACGCTGACAGAGCGAGTGGATGTCAGAATCTGCAGTGCGGCTTCAGGGTTTGCTGTCGCTCCGGAGAGTGATCATCTTTCCCGAATGGCTCTCTGTTCTTTTTTTTTTTTTTTTCTTTTCCCCTCCACTTTCTCCTCTCTCCTCATCTTGTGTTTTCTCTTTCTATCCCATAACCCTCTCCTCTTCAGCGTTCTTTCTCTTTCTAATGCTTTCTTATCTCTCCTCCCTCCTCAGACCCCTCTATGTGTCTCCTGTCCTGTTGCACCTCCTGCGTTTGCACTTTAAATATTGGAGGGGCTCGGGCTGTCACTCACGAGTCGTTTCACTCAACACTTAAAGGAGAAAAAAAAAAGTTAAATTTCCAGAAGCCTTTGCTGAGCAATTGGGCAGTTTAAAAGTGTACATTTGTAGATGACTGTGTTATTGAAGTTATTTGTTTCTCCGAGTTCTTTCTCTCGCGTTAAGTAATTTGGAAAGGGAAGGATGCTGTCCTTAATTTGGTGTGCTTTAAGAAAAGATTGCTTTAAGCACGGAGTACTTGTGAGATTTTTTTTTGTTTGTTTGTTTTGTAGTAATTATATCTCACAAAGCTGCATAGCCAACTGTAGGTTTAACACTGCATTCCTCCGCCTCTAGGGAATATGCATAACACCTTGACCTATGATTACTGTACAATTATGTTCTGTAAATATGTGCTTTGCTTCTTTTCTCATTCGCTAATTCCGACTCAGCGTAAAAAACGATTTCAGTCCCATACACGGGCTAATGGAAGAGTTCAACAAAAAAATGAAACTGACACAATTTGCTCCAAATGCAGACGTTCAGCCAATTGAACATTGAAATGTAATTGTAACTGGAAAGATTCTAGCTGCAAAATTAGCAGTATTCACACGTGGTTTCGTACAATAGTAGAGTAATGCTATATTAATAAAATCTAATCTATAAAAATGAAACTATGCTGTCGAATTACTATGATCCAAATCACAGATGCTTGTGCTGAGCGATACCAAACTATATGTTGTGTTAGCAGCCACCTAAGCAAGTTAGAGTGCTTTCATATCTAATAGTCAGTTTCCAAAAGCAAAAAAAAAATAAAAAATATCTGAGGTTCATGTAGACCTGAAAACATGCTTGTTTCAATCATTGGTTAGAAAAACAGCAATGAGAAAAGGTATGCAAATGTTTAAGTGCACAAAGATATCACAAAGATCACCCGAGCACAGTGTCATCGCTAAATAACCGATTAGATTATATAACTATCTAGTTATAAAAACCAGGGTTTATTTTCTCTCTTCATTTATCAGTCCAAATATCCAGAACACATCACATTGCTGCAGCTGTGTCCCAGTTTAGCAGCTCACACCTACAAACAAATGCTGCATCCCAAATTACACAGCATGCTTGTTTCACATCCTGCACACGAGTCGATTCAGAGTCTAATCGCTTTCTCAGTGCAGTCGAACCGCTCTCGGACCAGATGTTCTGGTTTGCGCACGAGCGCGGTTGCTGTGTTCGCACCTTCCTGAAGTACCGCCGGGGGGACGGGACACACCAGGATTCCATTCAAAGCGTCTAAATGCTGCTGTATATGTGAAAGCACCCAAAGACAAGCTAAACTCCATTAACATTGCTCCATTAGTGTTGTAGCTCCAAACATACCTAGGCTGATCAGCCAGAGGGAAATTGTGTGCATTTTAGTTTTGGTTGAACGTTTTCTTCAAGCCCAGTTTAGTGTTAAACTGCACTGCTTGTTGAAATTAAACATATAAATAAACATTCTCCTTAATTTGCGTAACAATTATTCTGTGTGAGAAATCAGATGAATCATATTTAATTTGGTGTTGAATCACAGCAGTGGCTGTATTTAAAAAAAAAAAAAAAAAAACCCAGGTAAACAAATACAGGAGTTATGGAGAATAAAAGGACACAGGTATGTACATTGAGTCATTTAACATGAAAATGATGTACTGTTGACAGGAACGCTCTCCTGATAATAGGAGTGACCACTTGTAGTGTATTTTGTGGTGAAAATAGGCAGACCACACAGAAATTCTCCTGGGAGCTGGTACTGACATCCACTGCATTGCAAATACTGTTTACTTAAAATCCACACTGCTATTTAGGACAAAACCTATTCTCAGCTGAGTGTCTCGGGTTGAGTGCACTAAGGACGCAGCTCACAGTTTGTATAACGGTTTGCGATTAATAAATGGCTCCATTTTATGATAATGGCAAGTGAACAAATCATTTGAGCAGGATAGATATATAAATGTTTTTTTGTTTTGTTCCTGGGATGTATTTGGTCAAATGGAATGAATTGTTTTCATGAATGCAGATCAAAACTAAAATACCTCATCATAGACTACAAATTAAGTGCAGCAACAACAATTCCTGAGTAATTTAAATATTAATTGAGCATCAAATATTTTTAAAAAAAAACAGGCTTGGGCTGAAATTCAACAGTAGAGTATATTCTACTGTGGTGGTGGTGGTGGTGGTGGTGATGAGAAAGCAAAAAAAAAATAGCACATGGAAAAGTTCCCAACCCTGAATGTACAAGAATATTTAACTCTTTTACATGGATTTCCAGTGGGGGTTTTTTTTTTCTCCAGTTTTGCTAGAGTAAAAGTTGAACAGGAACCTTTTTTAGGTGCCAGAAATCATTATTCTTTCTTTTTACCCGTTTTTTGGATTTTCACACAATTGGTTTCTGCCATCGCATGACAGCTATCACTTCTAGAGGGTGAAAGGCTAATACGTCTATTATATACTATTTATATAAATGCCTGATAAAGCCAGCCACTGCATCAATGAATAGCTGAATATGCTTGGAGGAGACAGTAAGTGAGCCTAACTGTAAGTAAGTCCTGTGATTGGCTAGCATTGCTCTGATTAACACAAAAGAAAATGCCATCACTGCTTATGGAGAGCAAATCCATTTATCCTTTACATGGACTCTCGGGCATAGATGCCTGTGGCATTGTTAGGTTTCAAATTAGTGACCCCCTGACAACAGGTCAAAATGTTAAACACCAGCCCCAATGGGGAGCCCATTGTGCTCTTTTCTTCGTGTGTTTTTTCCATTCTCAGTTGTACTGCTCTTGACTCTTTGGGTATCTGTTTGTTTTGCCTCTGTGTCTGGCTGGCATATCTTCACTGTGGATCCCTGATACAACCCAAACCCGGCATATAGAGGCTGTGTGAACCTCGTCTCTGCTCTGTGGAGGAGCGTCATACAGTCTGAGACGCTGTAGAAGGACAGCACTCCGGCCTTGTAGTCGAGATACACCCCTATCCTGTGGGATACAGGTGCCGAGATGTCCGTTTCGACATTATCGTGCACAAAAGCATATTTCAATATGGCACAGTCCAAACTCCAGCTCTGTTTGTTATACCCAAAGCTGCATTCATCATCTTCTCCCTTCCGGGTGATGTCTCCGTATGAGACTGCAATATCCACTCCGTGTAATCCCGTCCACTCGGCCTCCCAGTAGCAGCGTGTGTTCAGAGGCTCTCGGCACAGAACCTGAGCCCACCAGTCAAAGCGTTCAGGGTGGTCAGGGTAGGGCTGGCACTTGGTGCTACACGCCACTCTCTTCTCTTCACACATCTTCAGGCTCTGGTGGGCTGTGTTGGGGTCCAGAGACAGTGGGACCAGATCTGAAAGGAGAGGAATGTTGAATGATGGCGTAGACCAGTTGGCACCAAGCCGGCTCCTGATGATCTACCTTCCTGAAGAATTCACTTCCAACCCTGATCGAGCACACCTTTTCCAGATCACCAATCCACTTAATGAGCTGGACACAGTGTTTTAGATTTGGGTTGGAGCTGAACTCTGGTGGAAGCTAGATCTCTAGGAGGAGGGTTTGGTGACTACTGGTGTAAACCCACACAATGAAAAAGAACAAATTTTCACAAAAGATTCTGGTCACGGTTGTGGCGGATCCAGAGACTATCCTAGGAACATTGTGTGTGGGTTCATACCTAGGGGCAATTTACAGTCACCAATCCACCTAAAGGTGTGTGTTTGGGAGCTGGGAGGAAACTCACACAGACAGTAACCCAAACTCAGGATCGAACCTGGGATTCTGGAGCTGTGGTTTGGTAATGGAGCTCTAAGGTTAATGTATCTAACAGGTAAGGCAAGCTTATCGTTGTCTACTCACATTGCAGGAAGTCCTTTCTTGTCTTCGGTTCAGAAGGAACTACAATCTTGTCTTTTTTCACTGAAGCAAAATCAAATCGGTAATTGGTTGAATATACAGTAATGATCAAATAGTCTATCAGAGTCATGGTATCTGTGAGTATTAACCTAACCTAACCTAACAGTGCCTTACCTGCCGCTGATATTTGATCAATTTCGCGCTGCCAGATGTCTTCTATCTGCTCCTTGAGCGCAGAGATGGATTTCACCACTTCGCCGAAAGAGAACTGAGGATTGACTGTCATCTTTAAGGCATTTGCAGAAGTGAGACTGAGGGCCTGCACTGACTGCAGAGAGGTCCAGACATAAAAAGACAGAAGAAACAAGAATAACCGAATTATCTTCATAGATCTATTTATTAGGTAAAGAATAAAACACTTGTGGGTGTGCTGTTTTAGGAAAATCAACAGGGTGGTGTGATACAGCTTAATGTGAAGAGGAGTTACTGGTGATTCTTTTCCAGTAGCAGCAGTGTTTTAGTCTTATACCACAGTAATTTGATATTTTTTTATTTGCTAAAGAATGACACTTTTTTAAATCCGTATATAGTAACATTTAATGTTTTGGGACTTCATTTATAAAAAAAAAAAAATGCAATACTACATTTCTGCTGGCAATTTGTTAGCAAACCTGCATGTCATGTATATCATGATATGATCATTTTGTCAGGTCGGCCACTCTTAATGCACATGTTTAATAACAACTCAGATCTGTGTCTGACCCGTGTACACACTCTAAGACCTGAATCAAAATTTAACCACAAGTTCATGGAATGAATAAGGAAAACAAAACTAACCAAAATGTATAGGATACAAAATCCCAAAGCTCAGAAAAAATGGCATGGACATATACCAGATGTTGCCAAGAACATCCCAAAGAAAGAGACTAGGATTAAACTAGAGTGCATCACATGGTACAGGCCACAACAACATTCAAAAGGTGTGGACAAGGTGTAACCAGAGTAAGAGCGAAGGAAGCATTCATGATGCCCTCAAAAAGTATCGTAATAATAGATTTTTTATTATTTTTTGTTTTAAGAAATGCTTTTTTGTGTTATGTAGCGCCGGAGAGCACTGGAAACTAATTAGCTAATGTCTAACTGTTGGCAGAAAATATCCTGTTATTCTTGAGTGTGTGTGTGTGTGTGTGTATACAGTCAAGCAGCCAGCAGCCAAATTATCAGGATCTTCTTGGTGCCCTATGTAGAATATTTGTGTGAACAGGTCAGCCATGTTACCTGCAGGAAGTGGATGTCATTTTGAGTGCTCGAGAGCTGCTCCATCTCAGCATCACTCCTCTTCAGCTCAGTTAACTCCTCCTCCACCTGCTTCATCACCTCCTTGATTCGGTCCAGTTCTGCTCGCTCCTGAGCTCCAATCAGGAACTTCATCACAGACTGGCTGCTCTGTATTGAGCGGATCAACTCGGTGAAAAGCCGCTCGCTCTCCTCCTCCGTAGCTATTGCGATGTGCTGTTTATTATAACACAGTGGAAATATAGAATGAGCTAAGGGAGGAATAAAGCACTGCAGGGCGTGCTGTTGTAGGAAAATAATCAACGATATGGTGACCTGACGTGAATTTACGGGGTTACTTTTTTCCAGTAACACTCTGAAGTACTCTGAAGTGTTTTATTCTTCTTATAATATAGAAATTTGCCAGCAATTATGTTTGTTATTCATTGATTTACGACATTTTTTTTTTTCTTTATAGTCCTTTTAATGGTGTGGAAGGTCTGTGAAACAAGTTAGTTCCTGTTATCACTTATGTTGTAACACCTATAAACCTTTATTCCCTTGTTCTCTATTTTCTCTCTCTTGAAGTGAATGAGACAAAATGCAGCTTGTCGTGTTAGAGAAACCAAAAAGCGCAAACTTGTCTGTCCTTTCCTGTGGCAGAAAACGCTGTTCCAAAGCACTGACACTGGAGACTCCTTCCATAAATGTTACACAAAACTTCACCATATGAACGATTCCATATTTTTCTATTACACTATATTTCATTTATTATTATATTACATTATGTGGAGTGTCGACCATACAAGTTCATGTGAATTAGCTGTTACCACAGAAAGGGTGTATTAGAACAAGCGCATTAACATAAACCTGTGATTTGCAGATGGATTACTGTCAGACCTGCTGTCGCAACATCTCCTGACCAATCAGATTCGAGAATACAACAGCGTTTGTGTTTGCATAAACACTATTAAACAATAAGGCTTCCTCTAGGAACGTTTATTAATGAGTTCAGATGTTAGGTTAGAAGAGATGATGCCATATTTAGGTATTATATATGAAGATAAATATTTTAATGTGGTCCTGACTGCTGAAAGTTTTAGCTCTGTGACACCACAAGAACGGATCCGTGTGTAGAGACAGCACTTACCCTGAGAGTGTTTTTAGCCAAGCGAAGCTCCTTTAGCTGCTTCTCTTGCTCTGTGATCATCTGCTTGGAATTTCTTAACTCCTCCTAAAGGTTAGTCAGCAATAATATTCTCTTGTCAATCACAGTGAACTAAAGCAAGAGTAACATGCTTTAGCTTTCCCAAGACTTCTTTAGTTTGCATTGAATATATAACGCTAAATAAATCTAAGAACTCTTATTAAAAATTTTTTAAAAATCGGCCTAAAACCACGTTGAGTTCTGGGCTGATGTCACAGCCATGGTGATATGGTTTAAGATATAGTGTGGCTTAGTGTCATCAATAAACACGAACAAAGCTACACCATGTAGATGAACACTGGAACAGTGTGGGAAGGCCATCTTGGACCTTTTGCATTAAACAGGTCATTGAGTCACTGGTCATGGTTTGGGCTCTCGATATTTTCCCCCTTTTCCAATCTATCCTAAGTTCTCAGGTGCATTTCAAGAACAGAATTAGTCTGTTTGTAAATTATCAAGATTTGGTATACGTTATTTTATTTTGGATTTGGTAAGCAACATACAATGGTGTCCTGGGCACATAAATGTATAAAAGTATAAATTGTCATATAAACTCCTAGTCAATAATGTTCTCATTAATTACCCTTAAAGTTAATTAATTTAAGAAATATGACTTAAACACATTATTATTATTATTATTATTATTATTATTATTATTATTATTATCTCACCTTCTTTTCTGCCTGTCCTGCTGCCACCATGTCATGCCCTTTGTGATCCTCCAGCATGCACGTGCAACAGATACGTTGTTTGTCTTTAAGGCAGTAAACCTCCAGGACTTTACCGTGTATAGAGCATGTCGTGGCCTGTATCTGATCAGAAGCATCCACCAGAGTGTGTGCAGCCCTCACATGGAGGTCGTTGTGCAGCCGGAGGTGTGTGTCACAGTATGAGGCCAGACACATCAGGCAGGACTTGACAGCTTTCTGGCTGCTGTCAGTGCACACGTCGCAGGCCACGTCCTCAGGCCTGCTAGTGGTGTCTGCTGTGGTGTGCATGTGGAAAGCTGTCTTTCTGAGTTTGTCCACAGGGCTGTCCTGGTCAGGCCTAGTCAAGCTGGAAGAGGATGGACCAGCAGCTGTGTCTGCTGCGGTTTCAGTGTAGAGATCTGTCTCTTTGAGTTTGTCCACAGCTTTGTCCACTGCTCCATCCTGATCAGGCTTGGTGGAGAAGGTTTGTGAACACTGCGGGCAGCTGTACGAGCCTGTGCGTTCATACTTACTGATTAAGCCGTCAGTGCAGGAACTGCAGTAGTAGTGGCCACAGGGAATAGTAACAACATCCTTTGATTTTGTAAGACACAAACAGCACTCAGGAAGGTTCCGTGAGCGTGGCTTGCTGGTGGTTGCCATTTTTTATGTATGCAGCAGGAAAGAGTAAAAGAGATCTGGCCGGGAAGCATTGAACCACAATTTCAGTTTCATTTCTCAGGATCTCTCTTTGCATGTGTAGGAGGAGCTTCTCAGACCACTGTGTGTGTGTGTGTGTGTGTGAGAGAGAGAGAGAAAGATGTCACAAACACAAATGAGATGTCATGTGACAAAATATGGCTGTTAGAGAGTCTTTGTACACACACACACACAAGCTAAACAAGCTAAAACTACTGTACGTAGCACGGCTGAAGTCTTTGCATGTTTGTCTTCATTTCTTAGTAAGAGAGGAGCAGTGAACCAAAGTGCCTGACTATGTAAGTGAACTTGTTTCCTTCAGTAATCTTAATTTATTCAGCAAAACCCGTTGTGATGAGCAACAGCTGGTCCCAGTGGATGGGCAGGAAACATCAAGACAGGTTAAACAAGAGGTATAGATCATGAAAACACACATTAGGTTTGTGTGTTTGGATCTTTCCACGTTTTTGTTTCTGGGGGAAACGTTGGTGAACCTTGATGCTTTACTGCCACCTCCTGGTGTGATGTTAGTGCTCAAACAACATACAGGGGCTAGATCAAATGAGTACAGGAACTAGATCAAATGAGTACAGGGGCTAGATCATATCTAGAGGCCTGCTATATGTATGTGACTTGCAGTGTGAATTAAGAAGAGAGCACCAAATATTATTTTAAAAAAAATCTCAGATCCCACTGTTAAAATTGCAGGTCTGTTAGTGTTAGTAAAGAAAGAGAAAATCCCATCCAAAATAGTCCCAAAATATTATGAAATAATTAACTGTTTAATGTATGAAGGTCTAGCACCTATAGGTGTAATGCGGCGTATCACACTGCAGAAATTTGAGGACGTGCATTGTGGAAATATGTGATTCACATCCTGCATATCAGCATTCAATGAATTATCTAATCTAATGCAGTTGCACTGTTTGAACACCAGAGGTCCTAATCTGTCTAACAGAATCAGAATCAGAAAGAACTTTTATTGCCAGGTGTGCTTACACACACAAGGAATTTGACTTGGTATGAATCTTCCAGAACACACACACACACACACACACACACATACATACATACATACGTACATACGTACACTGTACAGAAGACCCATAAAATATATAGAGAGCACTGTACAGTAAACCCATAAAATAAAATAAAATAAAATAGCTCCGGATTACAACGACTGACACACATTATAGTATAACGTGGTTGTGTAACCATATAAAACAATTAAAAAGAGCTCTTCAGTAAGCAACACCAGCTGCGATCTACAGGGCCCAAAAACGAGGCCATGGAAGTCAGGCATTTTAGCCGACTTTGAAGCTCTATTTCTGGTCTCTATTTCTGATGCCTCAGTTGCTGCTACAGATCTCATTATATTTCAATCCATCATTTTCCCTGGGTCAGGTTAATAAAAATGTATTTATTAACTTTTAAAATAACCTGTAGTACATTTTGTTTCAAATATTAAACCTCTGTTCATAGCAACTTTTGATTTATTTAGTTTTATACAGACAAAAATGCAGTGTTCATTATACAGAAATAAAAAAGGAGTCTTTTCATTCTGAATTTTTCTTCATCAAAATTTTGTTTGAAATATTCTGAGAATCAGATTGAATCGTGAAGCGAGTATTATGAATCAAATTGTGACCGGAGTGTATTGTTACACCCCTACTGGCACTGTAACTATTTTAAATCCAGGCCAATCCTGGGAGCACTGTGTGTGAGGCAGGAATACATGATGTATTGGACACCAGTCCATCACAGGGCACCATGCACAAGGAATCCAGAGACCCCGGAGAAAAACCACATGGACAGGGGAAGAACGTGTTAAACTCCACACAATAACCTGAGCTCAAGATTGAACCAGGAACCCTGGAGCTGAAGCAGCAACGCTACCTGCTGCACCACCATGCCACTCTTTTGATTTTAGATTTGTCATTTACTGTTTTATTTTTTTTATAGAAAGCTGCTTTTTAAAGTAAATATCTTCTATAAATAAAGTTGAGTTGGGGATGAAGTTCAACTGGTTCATGATTTCAGTCCTGGAGTGCAGTATGATTTGGTGATTTCCCTGTTTAAAGACACTTGATTGAAATGATCAGTTAATAACCAAGCTTAGTAAATGTGTTAAAGATTTACATCATCAAACTGTTGGACAAAGTGCCTGGACATGATAACCCCTGTGTTGACTCTCCTTTGTCCATTAACTTATGTCCTTGGAATTCCAAAAAATAAAGTAAATGCTGCTCGATTATCACAGTGATGTGTTTTTTTTTGTCTGCTTCTTTGGCTTAACAGCAACGTACTTCTTAGGAGTTTTAACACCTGGTACTGTACAGATTTATGTCTTTCAAAGGTGATGAATTTAAGGAATACAAGAATAGGGACCTTCATTAGTCAGTAAACCAAGTGGTCATCGATGTTCATTAATCATTAATGTAGTAGTTGTCAAACAAAAAACCCAAAACAATTTTCTGGCAAGCCATGCTTGATGTCTAGAAGTTTGCTTCAGACTTTTGTGCTGCTTTTGTAGAGCTTTCAGTGGAAGCATTTACAGCCAAATGATCTCAAATGATCTCAATAAAAAAAGAACTGACAAATTTTGAGATCTCTTTGTGACTTTTTTTTGTTGTTGTTAGCAGCTATACTGGATACAGCTCTTCAGTTCACATCACAGCTGCTCATTCTACGAGTTGAGAGAGCAGGACCAGCCACTGATCACCACTGTTACCAACGTCTGATCACCATAATCCCAATGACCAATCACTGATCACCATAATCCCAATGACCAATCACTGATCACCATAATTCCAATGACCAATCACTGATCACCATAATTGCAATGACCAATCACTGATCACCATAATTCCCAACAACCAATCACTGATCACCATAATTCCCAACAACCAATCACTGATCACCATAATCCCAATGACCAATCACTGATCACCATTGTTCCCAACATATCACTGATCAGAATATTTCCCAGAGAACAATCACTGATCACCACTGTTCCCAACGACCAATCACTGAGCACCATGAGCACTAGTGATGTGATAACGACGTTTCAAAGCCGTATCGAGCATCTGAAGCATTGGTGTTTCAAAACAGTGTTTTTAGGTTAAAACTCTCATCTCACATGCAAGGGTTCAAAATGCGTTGGCCGTAACCGGCGGCTTGAGATTTATTGACACTGTTTCTGAGTCAGTCAGCTGATGTCAAATCATCCCCATCAAAAGTGAAGTGTACAACTTACTTATTGCAATAATACATCTGTGCTTCGCAATTTGAGATATACTCATCTTGGCATTACAGATGGAGATCATCCAACTGTAACGGCTCATACTGGGTCATTTAAACAAGCTATGCATAAAAGCCAGCTAATTATACATTGTTCCAGTGTATCCTGGAACTAGAATATTTGTAGGCTATTTTAAACATGGCTTATTAAAAACATTGGTAACCCATTTATGCTTTTATGCTACATGTATCTGTTCCAGGTGAATACATTTTTTTCAAAGGCTGGGGAAATGATCAGTTAGAAAAGAAGTCATCTTAGTCCCAGCACAGGACAACAAAAATAAAAAATATATATTTTTTGTGTTTGTACCTGATCTTCCAGTTATATAATCACATTCCTGGTCACTGAAATATTTAGACCACTCTTTCCACAGACCTTATTATTTATACCCTACTGCACAAAATATGCATAAATTTGGCAATACATTTAATATAAACCAAAATTCAAACCTTATATACTACCCCCTATTGAACTACCTAAGTCTTTGGAGCCCTTCTTTAAAAATTAATAATAAACTACATTAATAATAAACATATTTACTGTCATCATGAGCGCAATCATGTGACATGATTTTAACATATTTTAGTGTTTTAACATTATTAGTACCAATGTTAGTTTGTTTTAATACGTATGACCAGAAGATGTCACTCATGAGACGAGTGTCAAAGCTTTTCAAAAACCTAGAAACAATTTCTGTTCCTCCATCACTACAGTCACTGATCACCATTGTTCCCAACAACTAATCACTGAGCATCATTGTTCCCAACAACTAATCACTGATCACCATTGTTCCCAACAACTAATCACTGATCACCATTGTTCCCAACAACTAATCACTGAGCATCATTGTTCTCAACCAATCACTGATTGCCACTGTTTGTTAATTCTTGGTGATATTTATAGTAATACAAGTGACTTATTCCAAACGTCACTATTTCCTTAGTGTCTAATTCACAACTACATACTGCCACCGCTTCAATTAGTCTTGACAGAAATTATAGATATAATGGCCAATGATGACTCATCTGTATAAGAAATGTTATACTCTGTTATTTTCTTCTCTAATAAACCTCTATTCTCAGGAAACCTTCCTTATTCATGTAACACGTTTTTGATATGTAAATAAATAAATAAATAAATAAATAAGCAAATCAGTCCGTGGCGTCATCACAACTGCAACTTTCTGGGCATGCGTCAGCTACTTTTCCCTGAAAAGGGTTGATTCGATTCGATTAGGTCACTCAGCGCGCTTATGGGATCCAGCTGGATTCATTTACCGTTATTATGTTCACCTGGTGCTGCAGCTTCATGCAGTCACGAAAAAAAAGGATTAAAAATCGGGGGGAAACCGGAAACTCAGTAGCTGCCGATAAGATTTTATGAGAGCAGAGTCCAGGAAGAGTAAACACACACATGCATGCATCCTGACCGGGTTGTGTAACTACGAATCTGCCAAATGAAGACCATAAAGTGGAGCCATGCTGATACAGAGCCCACCATAAAACTCTCGTTGTATAACAGCACGTGCTTTACACGAAATCCCGTGTGTATTTAAATATGCGACCGCGCACGCATCCTATAGGAGACCCAAGATACAGGCTTTAGCTTTATTTGCTTATGAGAGCAAACCTACGATTGAATCCCTCCTATATCCTGAGCACGTGCCACCCGCGACCTATTTAGACGACATACTGTGAAGCTGAAGGTCTCACGCTACCGCTCAGTCTTGGACAACACTGCAGGGCGCGTGGGGTTCTCTAAAGCGCGCGCGCCGGTGCCCGTTATGGTTTTATAAAGATTTACGGAGGAGCACGAGGAGCTAGCTGCACGAGCCGTTTACGTCTGTCAGGTAAGTTAATTAATTAATTTATTTATGAGATTTAGTGCACTAAAAACGCCATGTTGGTTTTACTTTCACTTTATTTATCATTATTGTTATTTGTAAAATAACTGTACGTTCCCAGTCCCAGTGTTCTCCTCAAGGGCTTTGAAAATGTCTGTAAAAACAAAAAAAAAAAAAAGTGAAGCCACAGTGTTTCTGTTCATCATCTTGGACTGTAATGTTTGCAAAGGAAACAGGGTCCTGAACTAGGGCGGGGGTTCTCATACTTTTAACTGTTAGAAAAATCCCACCTCAACATGAATTTTTATGATCCAACTATTCAAATATTTAGCTAATTATTTACAATAAAGTACAATCATATTTTTGGATATTAAATGGATCCATATAACTTTTTGTTCCTGAACTTCCCACTACCACGTCACACTAGGTCCAGATTGACGACATTTACAGTCCTACTTGTTTTTGAGTTGCTTAGGTTTATACTAAAACCCAATAAATTCACATAATTAACCAGCTAACCAGTTGAATAAGTTAATAACAAAATACTCAATACATTTTAATTTATCCCCAGACCTCACACTGAGAACCAGGGCTTATGGCCATGTACCCTACATGACCAGAAGTATGTGGACAGCTGACCATCAGACCCATATGTATTTGTTGAACATCCTGTTCCAGATAGAGTCCATCTTTGCTGTTTTATAATAAGCTCCACTCTTCTCTCAAGGCTTTCCACTAGATGTTGGAGCGAGGATGTGGGGATTTGTGTTCATTCAGCTACAAGAGCATTAGTGAGATCAGACACTGATGTTGGTGAGGAGGTCTGGGGTGCAGTCGGTGTTCCAGTTCATCCCAAAGGTGTTCAGTGGGGTTGAGGTCAGGGTTCTGTGCAGGACACTCGAGTTCTTCCACTCCAACCTTCACACACCATGTCTTCATGGAGCTCGCTTTGTGCACAGGGGCATCGTCATGCTGGAACAGGTCTGAGCCTCTTAGTTCCAGTGAAGGGAAATTGTAAAGCTGTAAAGACGTCCTATACAATTGTGTGCTTCCAACAGTTTGCGGGGAAAAAACACATGGGTTTGATGGTCAGGTGTCCACAAACTTTTCATATAGTGTATTTTCTTTTAACTTAGACTGATTACAACAGACTTTTAAGATTATTTCTCGTCACACTGTCTGAATTCTGTAACCGTTTGTGCTATAACACATTTTGTCTACAATTTGCCAGTCATTACCAATTATGTCGCTGACGTTACGATTTTCAGTCAGATTTTTCTGTTGCGTGAAAAAAATCGCATAACTGAAAAAAATTCTTTGGTCATAAGTTGAGATCGGCGTCCTAAGAATGTAAAAATGTGATTTAGTGTCATTGTGACCAAAGACAGCCGACTACAAACTTCCGGCAGTGTGAAAAATTTGTGATTAAAATCTGTGTGAATGTGAGCACTGCTACGATTATGGTCTAAAATCCGTCAACAGTAGGATGGCATAAGATTGCACAAAACTCACGGAATGGCTACGAATACAGTAGAGGCGGTGACGAAATGTAAACAGAAATATATCGGTATTACTTCAGGCTCACTTAGAAGAATGTTTGCGCTTATGCGAGCTCATTTTCTGCACAAGCCCTGATCGTGTTGATTGATGGCGTAAGCAGAACGTAGTGATGTTTAATCGCATGTCTATCATTAGAGGATCTTCACTGTGTTAATCTGAAATGAAGAACACGTTATATCACAGTCTGTTATAAAAATTCAGCCAAGATGGCCACCCCAAATCATTGCATTGAGCTACACTGTGTAATTTATTTGAGATATAGGGTTATATTTGGGTGAGGCAGGCTTCCATTAGCCTTGTAGCTCTAGTGCAAAGGAAACTTCAGGCATAAAATATGTCCTGACTAGACGATGCCAAACTATTCCTTTAATGTTGGCGGTCTGCCTGATATGAGGTGTTGCTGTCAATGTCATGTCATATCTGAAGAGCCTGAGTCAGCTGTTCTTTGAAGAAAAAAAAACTGAGCTCCAAAGACTACCTACATTTAATTTAGTCGAAAGGACAGACTATCCGGATTAGAGCTTAATTCTTTGGATGAGGAATGTATATGGTGTAAT
>CM040990.1:21279403-21292120 GCA_022985145.1 Pangasius djambal
ACAAATCTTACACGCCAAGCTGTTTTTTTTTTTTGTTTAATTAACTTAAGTTAAGCAAAAAGCTGCTATTCTAGCTGCATTTACGGAACAGGAACTTGTTTCACAGACAGTCCACAACATTAAATGTAACCATAAATGGATAAAAAAAAAAAAAAGTACGACGTGTTTTTTTTTTTAATTAATAAATTAGCAAATTGCCGTAGTATAAGAGGAATGAAACACTTCAGGATCAATTCTTCCTCAAGCCCCATCACATTATCCCGCTGTTGATTATTTTCCTATAACAGCACACCTCCAAGTGTTTAATTCCTTACATGATATTTACTGCTCTCTTTTGAAAAGAAAGAAAGGAGCGTTCAATCTCAGGGTTTTAACAAGCACACGTTGATGGTGTGATTTTTTTTTTTTTTTTTTTATTGGTCGCATTGATGAGGAATGTTTTCCACATTTCGCAGGATGCCAGAAAACCGAAACATGGATAGTTTGAAGAGAGGAGTCTGTGGGGCTACAGTAAGCTTCCACAACATCCACTACAGCGTCAGCAGCAGAACTGGGATGCTCTGCAAACAGAAGAAGACCCGTAAAGACATCCTCATTGACCTCAAGTGAGTTCCATTCACCTGGATTTCAGTTTAAAAAGATTACACACAGACATGCTTGTTTTAAACAGTGAACTTTTTTATATCTCAGACTTCATTCTTTTTCTTGGTCCTAACATCTGAGCTTAAAATTCACCTCTGATATTCTCTTTTAAAGGTTTTACAATAGTTTAATTGTATAGTTTTATTGTGTTTTTTGCAGCTCTGAGACAGACTAGCTCAGAGTCATCGTTATGTCACAAGCATATTTTTATTGATGTAATTAACTTGTGTCTGATAAGAGAGAAACTGTGGTAAAGGTCTTGCAAAAAAACAGCAGGTTGTATAACACAGACCACACCTTCATGTTCAAAGCAGCGTCTCTCTTATGACCATGAACTTCATGAGATGTTGATGGAGCTCACACTTTTTTACCGAGATCAAAGGCCACTGTCCTTGTTCAAGGGAAGCACAGAGCTGTTAAATAAGCTGACAGAATTCAGTTCACATACGTGGTCTTTTGTCTATTGAATAAAGTGCTGAAGAACGGTCTGGGATACCAAATTATTCTGAATATTTGTGCCAAAGATAAATTGTTGAATACATGTAACAAAATTACCGATTTAAAATGACTGAAACGACATTTATACTACATATAGGTTATAATTGAATTTCTGAAATGTTACTTGGCATGTTTTGCACTATGATTTTATTATTTTTTAGCTCCGCAATTTCTGGCTTTAGTTGATTTGTGATATCTATGTGCCTTTTGTAGAAGTTTATGTATATACATTCTGATCTTTGAATAGAGCCTCACCTTTTCCAACAAACACCTCAGCATTTCTTTCATGGTCTGCTTCAATTTGTTGTATAAAAGCAACTCTGAACAAACAAACCAAAATATCAATTTCACTTTGACTGAGACTTGAAAAAACAAAAATGACTAATGGGTAAGAAAGTGTCCTTAGTTCCCTTAATTCACTTGGTTACTAGCCTTAATTAATAGAGGCATTTATTAGCCTTTATTACCTCAGTTCTCTGTTAGCCTTATAGCACTAACTGATAGAACTGAGGTAACAAGGGTTACAGCGCTAACTGAGGTAATGAAGGCTATAGCATTATCTGAGGTACTGAGGTAAGGCTTATATATATATATATATATATAGGACCGTAAATGTGACGTGAAAAGGTTAAACTGAAATAGATCAATACATAAACCACAACAATTATTTTAAGACACAACAGCACAGGAGTTTATGGTCTTGGTGTAAAAGGTGTGTGCGCGTGTGTGTGTGTGTGAGTGGAGGGGGGGAGGGGGCAGATGTGAGGCAGTCCCTGGTCTCAAATTAGTGTAAAAAGGACACTGAGGACAACTCTGTGTGTGTGTGTATATATAGTTATACAATGACGGACTGAGACGTGACTCTACACACAGTCACAGAGACCCTCACAGTCAGGACACGCTCGCCACACACTGTTGCTTATTTAGGTGTCCACACACAATACAAAAACAGACACACCCCGGTGATTTGTATATTTTCCCTACTTGCACAAAAGATAAAAGTGAACAATAGAAAATGGAAATTCTCCTGCTGAGCGTTATATAAAGTGGTGAAACATCAATAAAACAGTCAGGTTAGTGAGAGAACGGTGGTTTGTTTTTTTTTTTGTTTTTTTTTTGAAAACGAGAGCAAATAAAACTGCACCTTTCATCCCTTACTTCTGCAAGCACGCACACACACTTTATTGTTTAGCTGTACATGATCCATGAGAAAGATTATCCATTATACAAACACTGGACCTACATGAGTGTGTTTTTTATTTTTTATTTTTTTTGGACTTAAAAAAAAAAATTATAGCTAAAGATCCGGTTTCCTCCCCCAGTTCAAAGACATGCAATTCCATGATTGGCATTTCCAGACTGTGTGTGTGTGTGTGTGTGTGTGTGTGTGCGCGGGCGCGCGCGGGTGTCCCCTGCCTTGTGCCCCTTGGGATAGGCTCCAGGTTACCCCACAACCCTGTGTAGGATAAGCGGTACAGAGAATGGATGGATGTTGGCATGTTGATGTATAGAGACTAAATGTCCCCATAAATATTGGAATATCTGACAGTTTTGACGAGGGGAAACAGCTTTTCATACAAATTTACTAAAACATGCAAAAGATTTCTTTTTGGTTACTGTGGTTAAGGTTCGGGTTAGATTTAGGTGTAGCATAGCATTAATTAGCTGCATTAATAACCATGTCAGTGAAAGGTCCTCAGAAGGATAGTAAGAGGAGTAAGTGTGTGTGGATTAGAAGGTCACTGACCCCGATCTACTCTTCATGACGAGGCATTAAACAACATCAGGCTCTTCACATTAAGCAATAACTCGAGCAGCTTCAACATGAAGCAGCTATTTGTGTAATCATGAGTGAGAAGTGTTGAGTCTATTTCTGTACTAAAGACTCGTGGTAGCTGGAGATTATTTAGCTTGTACACTGTGTAACACAGCAATTTTATTAGATTCTTCTTTTTTTTTTTTTCCTCTCTCTCTCTACGCAACTTACAGCCAGCTTCTTCTGGGCAGATGTGAAGCTTATAGGACTGAGAAATATAGAAGATTTCCAATAACGTTTTGTAAAAGTACACTCTACTATCAAATGCTTAGATTTAAAATTATATTGTTTTGGTGTGAATTTCATAAGCCCATCATAATGCAGTTAACTTTATAATGTAATTTTCTAGCGACAGTCAGATAGAATTTAGCAGAAATACGAGTACGTTTTCAGGAGTTGTTGATTAAAATGCCTAAAATATAACTAATCTGGCAGAGTTATAAAAACTATGAAGAAGTTGAACCATGTAACCACGAAAACAAGAAATTATATATAGACTACAGTGCATGGAAATGGTTTAAAAAAAATTTAAAAAGTAGAAAAGTGTAAGATGAAGCCATTATAACAGTCATATGTATATTTATAATAACAAACTGTTGTTACCTAAATGAAGTGACTATAGTTTTTTTTTTTTCCATTCATTTATGAATAATCAAAACAAAACAGAGTCTCATTAAAACACACACACACACACACCATATTATAAACAAGATAACCATGGTAAAGTTTCTATATCAGAAAGTAATAGACAACAGTTTCTTGCCTCTACATCGCCTGTTATTTTCTGATATCTTCTTATCACTTGTATACCACTGCAGTTGCAACGTTTAAGCACTGAATTAAAATATTTGTTTAGAGAAATTGCTAGAATTTGGTACAATAGATAGATAGGATAGAATATTTTAAATACAGTTTTCTCAGATAGTTTGCCAAAAAACTCGAGTTCGAGTGATGTTTTCGTAATGATTTTTTTTTTTTTTTTTTGTGGTGTAAAGATCTATATCTGGATGTCATACTCAAGTGTTAGTGGCATAACGATCTCAGGGTTTATCACCATCGTGTGTGCCATCATGCTGGTGTACCCTCACACTCCTAGCAGAGATTACGCTAGTCTAAAATCTGTCTGATTTGTATAAATTACACACATACAGTAGATTACACACACAGATTGGGTTATTTGAAGTTGTTTTTTCCCCTGACATTTTTCCCTCTTTTGCATGTCTGCTACCATGCAAATAAAGTTTGTTTTTTTTTTTTTTTTACTCCCTCATTCTTGTATGAGGTGCCTTTTTTCCTCCATGTTAATCCCTGTGAATGACTAGCCACTCTGACTTCCAGGAAAGTGGTGAATATGATGACTGTGACAATGCTCATGTTTTTTTTTGTTTTTTTTCTTCTTCTTCTTCTCTCTTCTCATCTAGTGGAATTATGAAGCCTGGAATGAACGCCATATTAGGAGCCACTGGGAGCGGAAAATCCTCGTAAGTTTAACGTTTTGTTTATCTGTGTGTGATGTGGGGCAGTTCAGTTTGCTGCTTGTGTTAGTTTTGTTCTAGCAGTGGTGTGTGTGTGTGTGTGTGTGTAGTTTTTTGGATGTGTTGGCAGCGAGGAAAGATCCAAAAGGACTGACTGGAGAGGTGCTGATAGATGGAGCACCACAGCCCCCCAACTTTAAATGTCTGTCTGGATATGTAGTACAGGTATGTATATGCGCTCTCTCTCTCCCACACACACACGCAGTATCACATCCTCATAATGTCCCAGCACTCAGCATCTTGCTTCCTTCTTTCTCACATTTACTCACACAAAGTTCTGAGTTTCAATTACGCCTCGTCATGTTTTACACAATTCACAAAAAAAAATGCTGAATGTTGTTTTCCAGTTGCGTTTTGTTAAAAGGAAGTGTCTCTGGTCATAAAATCAGTTAAAGGGGAAGTATGTGCGGTAATAATCATTCAGCCTCTTTTATATTGCGTGTGCTCATATCCACCATGACTAAGCAAATTATCATAGTAAGACCTGATCATGCTAAAGCAATGTTAGCCAGTTAGCTTTACGCAGTGTCATGCTTGGTCACACGGTCATGCTTGGTCTTTGGAAAATGCTAGAAAATTGACCTTGTTACTAAAATGTCGTAGTAAGAAAAACATCCCAAATGCTAGAACACATCTCAGTAGACGTTATTGCAAAGCTTTTTTTGTTCGTATATTTGTCTGATTGTATATTACCCACAATGCACTGGACACGACCTCATTTCCTATGCTAACCCTATACACTCTAATACTGATGATAATTACTACCTTAATTAAATGGATTATTATGTAAAAGGCTAATATAGCTAGCAAGTAATAAGCTTGTAGCCTCCAGTTTAGCATTTTAGCAGTCTTAAAACAATCGCATGGGAAGATGACATTTAGGTTAGTAACACTATTTGTAGAGAAACAGATTTATAAAATAGTACGATAAGTGATGAAATGAAATGATACAAATTAAATTTGTCACTTATCATCCAAATTCACTTCTAAAGTACAATTGCACTTTGACTTTGGTTCACCTTTTACCCGACTGTACACCTAACTATTTGCTGAGGAAAAGAAATCTACGAATAAGAGAGAAGAATTTTATTATTTTTTAATATAATTATTTTATTTTTTAAAATTATTTATATAATATAATTTAAAAAAAAAAAAAAAAAGAGAGTTTTTTTTTTATTATTAAGTTAACTTGCTTTCTTGTATAAAACATTCTGACTAGCAGTTATGGTTCAGAGTGGTGCAAGTTTTATTTATTTAAAACTTCTTTATGGGATTATCAGGTTTTTTTAAACCCTTTGATGCGTGTGTGTGTGTGTGTGCGTGCAGGATGATGTGGTGATGGGAACGCTAACAGTGAGGGAGAATCTGCGCTTCTCAGCAGCGTTGAGGCTTCCAATGTCTATCAGCCAGAAGGAGAAGGAGGAGAAGGTGGAGCGACTCATTAACGAGCTTGGGCTGACTAAAGTAGCTGACTCACGGGTAGGCCACGCACGCGCGCGCGCGCACACACTTTTAGACATACAGTCAGCTAAAAGAAAACAACACAAAGCAGAACAACTCGTTGAGGAGTTGAATGAAACTAGCCGACTCATAGGTTGGACACACCTATAGACAAGTGCAACAGCACCACCAACAGAAAATGATAGAATGGTGTGAAGAAGTGATTATAGTCAAACTGAGCAGTTAAGAACACTTTATTTCAGGCAGGTCTGAGCTCTAGTTAATGGGGAGGGACTTTGATTGTCGTTGGCTCTCTGATTGGCTGTTTAACAGGTGGGCACACAGTTGATTCGTGGCATTTCGGGAGGTGAGAGAAAGAGGACCAACATCGGCATGGAACTTATCATCGATCCGTCCGTCCTCTTCCTGGACGAGCCGACGACCGGACTGGACGCGAGCACGGCTAACTCTGTACTGTCACTGCTGAAGAGGTATACACACACACACACACACACACACACACACACACTCATGCATTCACCTAGTCGAGGTATGATCTCTGTATGCATCAACACATGCACGTACGTATAGCATATGGCTATAATAATAAGCGAGACCTCCCGCTGTGATGTTTTGCAGGATGTCAAATCACGGTCGGACCATCATCCTGTCCATCCACCAGCCGCGTTACTCCATTTACCGGCTGTTCGACACACTCACCCTGCTGGTGGCAGGCAGACAGGTTTACCACGGGCCTGCTCAGAGCGCACTGGACTACTTCAGCGACATTGGTGCGTCATCACACACATCTATTGTGATGTAGATTATCAAATCCGAATACCTCAGTTCATCTGAGTGGCTCTGATGCACAACATATGTGTGGATCCTGGGACAAACACACACACACACACTATACATAGAGATATATAGACTGTAGGATATATGCGCGCACGTTTTTTTTTTTTCACTTAAAGAATCTTCTTCACACCAATTTTTCAATAATTTTTGAACATTTCTCCACCAACAAAAGAACAGAAAAGGATTGCATGCTTTCACATGAGCATAACACGTCATAAAACATAACATTACAGAGGGAAAAAAAAGTAGGATTTCTTTTTCTTTAAAACATTAATAAATTGATAAGTAAGCCTGTAACCTTTTATCTTTTATTCTACCTAACTGGCCACAAACAAGTGGTCTCACTTTCACACTTTCACACTTATACAATACACTTTCGCAAAGACTAAAAGTGTGTAAGATGCAAATTTCAGTCAATCCGTGAATGATACAAAACTAAACAAGAGTGCTAAGTAATATCAATACACAGGTAAAAAAATTTCCCCTGCTGTAAAGAATAAAAACAACGCTGAAGCTTATGTTGTGTCTTGTTTTAGGCTTCACCTGTGAACCCCATAACAACCCTGCTGACTTCTTCCTGGATGTCATTAATGGAGATTATTCTGCACTGTCTCAAAACATACTAGAGGATAATGCAGGTTTATCGCGCACACGCGCGCGCACACACACACACACACACATTAATTGCTTAAAGAATGAATGTGCTTAAGTTGTTTTTTGTGTGTGTGTGTGTGTGTGTGTCAGAGGTGGATCATAAGCAATATGGATTGACCCGTCAGAACATCGAGGACCGTCTGGTGCAGGAGTACAAGCAGTGGTCGTACTACCAGCAGACCAAAGACGAGCTGGAGGAAATCACGCAGGGACGCAAGTACGACAACCGGCCCAAATCGCGCACCATCACCTACAACACGTCCTTCTGCCACCAGTTCAAATGGGTGCTGAAGAGGACGTTCCGCAACCTGATGCTCAACCCACAGACCTCCTTCGCTCAGGTGAGGCAGTTTTTATACTGTGTCTATAGTCTAATTAGTATTTACAGTACGGTAATCTGGGTTCAGCAACATTTTACTTAAGAGCTATTAGTGATAACTGAAACCTGCGTAAACATTTATAACATCGCCGTTGGCCTCTCGAATCGACTCGACTGGTCAGAAGGTGTCGGTTAATTTTCTATAACGTTAGCTCTGACAGTAGTTCCAGCTGCAAAGCAAATCAAGGGTTTATGTTAATAGACTTGTTCTGACACTTTATCGTTTCTATAGTAACAGCACACACACAGGACCTTGTGTGGTAGACACGTAACATAATCTAAGCCTAAAAATAAACATATGTATAAGAAAGAAATGTATAATTGTTGATATGGTTTTAAGTTTTCCATATAATGAAAGGAGTCTCCAGTGTCAGTGGTCCATAATAGTTTTCCACCATGGGAAAGTCTTCAGGATTTTGCAGTTTTTTTTTTTTTTTGTCTTGTCTTATTAAATTAACGTAAGTGATCACGTACATTAAATTGAGCTATAAACAGACAAAAACAATGATGTGCCATTTTTGAATAAATAAAAAACTCTATCAAAATGGCGTGAGGAATTGAACACTTCAGGACATGTTCTAGGAATCGAACTTTGCAGTGGTAACAGCAGCTCTTGGTCATGTCAGGACGCATCACACCAACTCATCATTGGTTATTTTCCTATAATAGCACATCCATGTGTAATAAAGTGTTTTACTGCTTACTTATTCCAGCAGACTTCTTTTTTTCCAGTTTTGATTTCAAGGTAACCTGACACCTGAGTCACATGATGTAGATTTTATTAAGATACTGTTATGTAGGTGTCTGGGCTGATTTTTTTTTATTTTTTTTTTTTAAATAACAACCTTTGTATCCACAGATCCTGACCTGAGATCTTGATAACTACACTGACAAAAAGAGTTGATAGCTTTCACCTGCTGGAACCTGTCCTACATACAAGATGGATTCTGCATGTTAGACATATACCTGTATGTTTGTTTGGAGACTGATTATATGTGTGTGCGCTGAATTATTTAAAAATGTACACCCTGTAGATTGATGGATGCAGCCCAATTCATATGTAAGACACTGAGGAAACACAAATCAACCTCTTTATCAACTTCGAGCACCACCTGCAGCAGTGGGTTATATTATGTGTGTTAGAATATCTGAATCAGACTAATTTAGCTCTGGGATTGGATATTTGGATGTGTTGATTTGATAGTGGAGCCTATCTCTCTTCCATCTATTTCAGATCGGCGTGACTCTTTTCTTAGCTCTGATTGTCGGTGCCATCTTTTTCAATGTGCCAGACGATACAAGTGGAATCCAGAACAGGTGAGAAACATGAAACAGCAGCACACGTACATGTGTATACGTATAATATGTATAATATGCAAAACAGCGTTTTGCATTTTAACATCAGACTTGCACTGCTACAAATAATCACTCGGAAATGCACAAAAAAAAGGTCTCTTTTTTTTTTTTTTTTTTTTTTTTTTTAAAACCCCAATAAAAATAGCAGATAAGCAAATCGTCATATGAAGCTGGAGTGATTGACAGGTGTTTTGGACTCTCCACTATTAAGTGGCACCCTGGAAGCCCTGCCCCCTTCTCCCATCTCATTAGTAGTCAGGGGAAATGGAGAATTTTTTTTTTTTTTCTTTCATGTGAAATAAAATCCATCCGTGTGTAGTTAACTTAGCAGATATTATGCAGGTATAAAGGTAAGGTCGGGGTAACTATATTTAATAAGGATGCCACTGAAATATTTTGGCTGAAAAGAGTCAAGGTTCTTTATTTATCACATACATATTGAATACATGTGATGTAATGTAGTAAAATGTTTTTCTGTAGTTCCTCATCCCACAGTGCAACAATGAACAGAACCAACAATGGACTAAGGATGTACACACACACAATACAGAACACAAATAATGCAGTGTAGCCTTCCTTAGCGGAAATGACGGAAAACAGAGGGGGAAAATAACTAAAAAAGAAAAGACTAGATAAACCTACAATGAAGTGTAAAATCTAGCATAATAGTTATAAAAGGTAATGATAATTAGAAAGTGATTAAAAAACGCAAGCTCTGAGAGCTACTGCATCCTCTTCCAGCATGCTTCAGCACAAACTAAATACTTGACAGGAATTCACTGTATACACTGTGCCTGTTCACTGTTCAGTATGCTGTGTGTGTGTGTTGTAAGTATTAACTGCGTCCTCTGATTACAGGATGGGCGCCTTGTTCTTCATCACCACCAACCAGTGTTTCGGCTCGCTGTCCTCTGCTGAACTCTTCATCACAGAACGCAAGCTCTTCCTGTGAGTGGAGAAAAAGCTGACACTTTATTAAATAAGAAAAATATATTAGAAATCTAGACACAGCAAGAGTAGCTCTGTGGATAAGCGTCTGTGCTGGTGGACAGCAGATAGCGAGCCAATTATCCCCTTGGCTAATGTACAGTAGGTAATAAATAATAACGTGTGTACTGATTTAGACATGATGCTAACCTGGGAGCTATAAGCGTCCTGTACATTAGCCTCTTAGCTGGTAACGACCTTTTTTTTTTTTTTTTTTTTTAAAGGCAAACTTCAGATGTCAGACATGTCTTACCTGATCCACTACATTTGAAGTTAGGGGGAAATTTTTTTTAATATATTTCATTGTATTAGTACTAAAACTGTTTTTCCTCTCTCACTTCCTGTACAGACACGAGTATGTTAGCGGTTATTACAGAGTGTCTGTGTACTTCCTGTGCAAGCTGCTCTCAGATATTCTTACACTGCGCACTGTTCCAGCCATCATTTTCAGCTCAGTGGCCTACTGGATGATTGGTAACACACACACACAATTTATTATCCTTCCACTAACATAATTATTATTGCAGCTAATTATTTCTATTTTACATCTAAATTTAACCTTAACCTCAGTAACAAAAAGAAAACATTTAGGCTTGTTTAGTTTTTAAAATAAATGATGCGCTCTCTCTCTCTCTTTTTTATATATATATATATATATATATATATATATATATATATATATATAAAGGAGTTTTCCATGTGAGGACCAGCCAAATGTCCCCACATAAAAAAACAAAACAAAATAAAGACAAATAAAAAGAATTTATGGATCTTTTTTTTTTTTTTTTTTTTTTTAAATTAACTTTTCCAAAATGGGGAAAGTCTTCAAGAAAGAGGACTTCTCGGTCACATGATGAGCTGCATTTTTGTTTTATCTTATTAAAGAAAGAAAAGAAGAAGCTGATGAAGTGACAGTTTATAGCTGCTTTTGGCAAACTGCATTCAAAGTGCTGTGTTATAAAAGGAGTAAAACACTTCAGGACATGCTGTTATTGGAAAATAATCAACTATAGATTGGTACGTTGCTGTTACCACTCCAAAGCTGAAGCTGATCCCATAACCGTATGTCCTGAAATGTTTCATTAAATAAAAGTGAAAAGACTAGTAGTGATGTCATGATTTATTCCTTACGTATTCTAATAATAATACAATATTTTCATCGAATTTTGATAAGACACTCACGTACATGGATGTCTTCTTAAGTGTAATCAAATTTGACCATACTACTTAACTACTTTTTTTTTTTTTTTGGGCTAAGTGTAGAGCTTGGCATAAAATACTGATTTAATTATAGAATCGAAATGTTTGGCAGCATCAGACCCAGTTCACAAGCAAGCTAGCTAAAATTAGGTAAACTACTGTGGTGATGTAATATGCTCATGTTCACACCTGGCAGGTCAGAATGAACGTTATCAACCCCTAAATTAGTTCTGTTAGTTCTTTTCAGCTTGAAGAATTGTGTATCATCTTCACATTTCATGTGTAGTTGTGTTTACTGCCTGGAGTTTATTGCTCTATTTTGCCCCCTAGTGGAAAAACAGAATAATTAGCTCTTTTTTCCCGAATTTTTCAATTCATTTACGATCCACACGACAATTTTAATTCTAAAACAAGAGTCTAAATTTATTAGGTGGACCAGATTACAGCTGGGACCAGCCTGATTAAAAGTTCTAAAGGGTGACAATTTAATTTAAACTGTGCATGGTTTGCTCTGTACATATATTAAGCTTATGTTTTTCCCCAATGTCTAGGGTTCAAAAAGGCTGCTGGGTCATTTTTTTTCTTCATGTTCACTGTCGCCATGACTGCTTACACAGCGACATCCATGGTGATGGCCATCGCCGCTGATCAGAACGTGGTGGCCATCGCCAACATCTACATGACCATCACCTTCGTGTTCATGATGGTAAGAATGCACATTACAGACACTCATGGCATGCTCTTCCTTCATCTCCCCTGCACATAAAACAAGATTCAGTAGAAATACATAGATATGTATGTATGTGATTTTTCTCACGTTTTATTCGTGTTTAGATTTTCTCAGGATTGTTGGTGAATTTGCCGAGCATTGCTGACTGGCTGAACTGGTTAAAATACTTCAGCATTCCACGCTATGGCCTTACTGTAAGTTAGCAACCAGCTCTAACTCTAATACACATGTCCGTTATTTTGAATGAACGTACAACGTGTTCTAAATGAATACAAACACATAGGAGGCTTGCTTTTTTATTTATTTATTTTTTAAAAGAAAGCTTGCAACAAAAAATGTGACATTGTTTTTTTTCTTTTTTTCTTTCACAGGACAAACAAATAGTATTTTCAGGGCAGGGAAGGGGATGGCAGGGAAGGCGAGGGAAGGGAATGGAGAGGGCAGAGGAGGGCTAGGCAGGCAGAGAAGGGGATGGATAGGGAGGGGAGGGAGATGGAGAGGGATAGGCAGGGGAGGGCTAGGTAGGCAGATAGGCGGGAAGGGAGGGAGGGCTAGGTGGGCAGAGGAGGGCTAGATAGGCAGGCAGGGGAGGGACAGGGGACAGGGTGGAGGGGGCAGGGTG
>CM040990.1:21299870-21318201 GCA_022985145.1 Pangasius djambal
GTGTGTGTGTGTGTGTCAGGGTTGTTACTTTTCATTGCGATATGTGGAAGTGGTAACGTGGCTAATTTGTGGTCATGTGGTCCAGATTTATTTTTGTTCAGTGCTTGTTTTTCCACTTTGTTTTTTTTTTTTTTTTTTTGCGATTTTGGCTAAAACGAGCATCAGGATTATTTTTGCTCGATACTGAACCACTGAGATTTAACACAAGTACTCTACTCTATTTAGATACAAAATTATTTAGTCTTTTAAAATTACCCATAATCAGCGTTCACGTCTTCATATGGAGAAATCTTTAAATCAAAAGAAGACCGTGTTCATGTACTGCAACTGCTTATGTTTATATACTGTACAGTCAGCTCCAAAGGTTAGTAAGAGTTGAATGAGGTCATGTAATATTCATGCATATTAATCACTTTCTGTAAAATGTATAGATTTAACATGTTGTAAGATTAGACATCGTTTTACAACATAACTAAATATATTCACACACTAACAAATAAGTAAATATGCCATAATATTAACTATGCTATAATTTAATACACCAGAACACAATACAGTGAACACAGAGAGCTCACTATCAAACACCGATATCACGGCCTATTCATTCTTTAACTAACAAAAATCATGTTTAGAATTAAATCTAAAGTAGCACTGTAATGCCGCAATGAACTTGTGTGTGTGAGAGAGTGTGTGTGAGTGAGAGAGAGTGTGACAGAGTGTGAGTACCTGTCTTTGAGGTCCTGAGCGATGATGAGGTGTTTGAGGTGGTAGTCGATGGCTCTCTCGTAGTCCTGTAGCAGGGTGTACGTGTTGCCCAAACTGTAACAGGCCTGAGCCTCCACCGCCCGGTCCCTCAGCTGCCGAGCCAGCTGTAATGTGCGTCTGTGCAAAACCAATGTACACACACACACACACACACACTCTATGTCAGAAGCGATCAAGTCCCCAAACAACAGTAATGGTTTAAAATGTACAGAGATACGACACAGCATGGAGGAGATGAAAATAACTGACTAGTTATTAATAAAAAGTATAAATAAATAAACAAACCCATCACCTAATATCTTAATCAACTTAATACTATTAGACAACGAGATAAACCAGACTCACTAGCTTAACATAATGAGAACTTGTATAATTCTCGTGAATTAGTTGAATTTATTTCTTGAATTTTCTGATCTGATTTTTTCCCCCACTATATTTCTTTATGTCATCAGCATTACGGATGATGATAAACTGAATCTAGCTAGCAAGCTAAGCATGTTAAGTTAGCTGATAGGACTGGCAAAAGCGTTGCTATGGTTAGTGTGCACGTTGCATAAGCTGATTTTTTTTAAAAGGAAAAAAAGCCCAAACAACAAAAAAGTGTTAAAGCACATTCAAGCTCTTTTTACTATCAAACCCTAAGATAGTATATATAAAAAAAAATAAAAAATAATTAAAATTAATTAAGGTTAAGTGCGAAACCATCCATGGCTCCTTGATATTTTATTTCTTCAAAATGGCTCATTTTAAATATTATCTTTTTCCTTTATACTATTTCTCTCCCAAACACCAGCCAATAGCTAACACATGCTGCTCAAGTGCTACACTGCATCCTCACACATTTATAGAAACTATACAGACTACAATAATGCACATTAGTAGATCATCTGTCAGGATTAAGAGCTTTAAACTTGCTTGTAGTTTTCAGCTGCCACCTCGAACTGGCCCAGGAAGATGTAAGCATTTCCCAGGTTGCAGTAAGCTCTCCTCTCAGCAGCCCGGTCCCCGAACTCCTTAGCGATGAGGAGACGCTGCGAACGCCAAAAAAACGGATTCTCAGTGGGTTTTATACATCGATCCAATTTCTTTTTAACAGTGCACATCGTCACAAAGCAGCGTTACAGAAATCTGAATGCAGATTGCATACAACACTCCATGTTTATTTCTTCTAAGACACAAGACGTACCTGTTCGTGAGCCAGCACAGCGTTCTCAAAGTTCCCCAGCAGGTACTGTGTGTTCCCCAGGTTGCCGTACGTTCGTCCTTGTGCGGCTCGGTCCCCCAGCTCTTTCACGATGGACAGATTGGCTCTATAAACACACAGTAAGTTACTGTATAACTGGTAGAACAGTATGCAATAACAATACCAGCCGCTGTAATGCATGTTATCACACATTTATATACAAGAGCTCGGTTGAATTCTCGATTCTGATTGGTCAGACGGTGTTGATTCATTTTCTAGAACAGCAGCTCTGATGACAAAGCACAGGTTTATAGGAATGAGCTTGGTCTAATAATTTCTGTAGTAACAACTTACAATCAACATAAATGGAAAATACACGTGATGACTGATATGGTGAAGTTTGTGTGTGTTTGTTTAGCATTTATGGAAGGAGTCTCCAGTGTCAGTGCTTTTTAACAGTCAGGGGTAAAGCTGAAACGTTACAAGTTTGTATTTTGTGGTTTCTTGGTAAAATGACAAGGTGCAATTTTATTCTTATCAACTTTAAACAGAGAAAAAAAAGAAAGAGAGGCTGGTGAGGGAAAGACTGTTTTACTGCTGCTATAACGTAAGTGATAACAGGAACTAACTTGTTTCACGGACATCCCACAGCATTAGCCGTAACTGTAAGTGAATAAAAAGCATGACATAACATTCTTTAATAGATAAAAAGTGTTATCATTGACAAATTGCTGTAATTTATGAGGAATAAAACACTTCGGGAAGTTACAGGTAACAGCAGTGTGGTAACGATGAGCTCACCCCGTTGCTGATTACCTTCCTGGAACATCACGCCCCAAAGTGTTTTATTCCTTACCTATAGTATAATCTATAGTGATGCCTTAGTTTATCGCATGCTATATTCACCATTTAATTCTACAGCTTTAAAGGACAATTCAACTTGTTCCTGCAGTTCTGTATTCTTTTAATTAGCTGGCTGTATATGGTTAAAATGACAATAAACTCCACTTGACTATGTTTCCACTGCAATTGCAGTTCACCACGCAGCCAGCAGAGGGCATTACAAACTGTGCCTTTAATTAAATTATTATGGAAAAACTTAAATAATCTTAAAAAAAAAAGTAAAAATTGTTGTTTGATGAAACAATGTAGTTTTTGGTATATCGAAAGTATCTGTTTAAGTTTAAGAAGATTTAAGTTTTTCTTTAAAAAAAGGTCTTTTAAAAGTCATTCAGTTCATATTTCTGTGCTTTTTTTTTTTCCAGTGTAGCATAACATTAACGGTTTAATTATGGCTGATTTGTCACACTATGCCGTCATGTACCATGTGTTTCACATCATGACACATGTAGAAAATATGCTGTGGGATTTATACTGTGAGCTCAGAAATTTATGAGCAGTCAAAAACGCTTAAGTACAGGTCATTTGAAAGCAGTGCTGTGTTGCCAAATCTACACACAGTTCAAAGGGGGCTGTTTCATGTTTTAATGTGTGCGTGCGCGCGCGCGCGTGTGTGTGTATGCGTGTGTGTGCCTAACAGCATGTCTGGATTAAAAGCTCAAGCCTGTAATATAGATATTACTCCTCTTTAATTTAGCCGTCAGTAATGGCTTCCTTACATGAAATCAGCGGAACCGTGGAGTGTTCTGTCTGTTTTCATTCATTTACACGAAAATGTATCTGCTGTTTTAGGAAAACAATCAACAGCAGGACGGTGTGATGTGGCCTGTCGGGAAGCAGAGTTACTGTTAACACCTCAGAGTCAATCATTTCTCTGTACCAGAACATCCCAGAGTGTTTTATTCCTCTTATACCACAGCACATTGTCAACTTTTAATTTATTACAGAACAATATGTCGTACTTTTAATCCATTTATTGTTACATTTAATGTTGCGGATCATCCACGAGACAAGTTCGTTCCTGTTATCACTTGCGT
This sequence comes from Pangasius djambal, assembly GCA_022985145.1. NCBI lineage: Eukaryota > Metazoa > Chordata > Actinopteri > Siluriformes > Pangasiidae > Pangasius > Pangasius djambal. Next base: position 21,303,756 of record CM040990.1, read on the forward strand.
TGTAGCAGCTTTAAACACAAACACACACACACGCCAAAACACACACCATACATACACCCACATACCATAACAAACACACCATAACACACACACACGATAGACAGATAGAACACATACATTTCATAACACACACTCTCACACACACTCTCACACACACTCTCACACACACTCTCACACACACTCTCACACACACTCTCACACACACACACTCTCACACACACACTCTCACACACACACTCTCACACACACACTCTCACACACACACTCTCACACACACACTCTCACACACTCTCACACACACACACACACAGCTTGTACACATACAAACAATAACAGGCACACACACACCTCAGCACATGCACAAATAACATAACATACATGAATACACACACACACACACAACAGGTAGTACACACATGCTTGCGTGCACGCGCACCTCATGCGCACACACACTCACTCACTCACAGAGAGACAGACACACACACACACACACACACACACACTTACTCATAGTACTCTGTAGCTTTCTTTAGAGCGATGCGCGCCTCCTCTGGAAACTCTCCTGGGTCTGTCCCACTCCAACATATGTTCTTCCCCTTGGCGTGGTACACATTCCCATAATTATACAGCGCTCGTGCCTGCCCCACCTATCAAACCACACACACACACACACACACACACACACACACACACACACACACACACACACACACACACACACACACACACACAGTTCAGTCTAGAGGAAAGTAACCGCTGCTGATGACATCTCTATAATGGACCATCGCCTACTATTTAAACTAACTTTATGTGCTACTGAAAGTCTCCAAACACCCAGTTACTGTCCCAAATTAACCAACTGTATGGCAAAAACCCAAATTTACACACTTTTTCTCTTAGCCCTAATGTAGTCGATCAGTCATGACATGATCGTACAGTGCCTAGCATAAATATTTCCACATTTTGTAGTGTCACAACCTGACTTACTTGGGGTTGTTGTATGTCCTGAATCTACACAATACAGCTTATAATATTGAAGTTAGAGGGAAAATCTATGAAGTTTGCAAAATAATTTTTATTTAAAAAAATAAATAAATAAATAAAAGTTGTGAATACAAAAGTATTAACCCTGTTGGAGTGAAACCTGTATATTAGTTTAGGTTCTGTGAAGCATGGTGGTGGTAGCTTCATGTTAAGAAACCCTTGGATGCTTCTAATTCGCTCTTTCTCAGAGGTTTCACTTTCTCTCAAGCTGTGTTAATAAACTGTGGCAACTGATGCAAATAAATAGAACAAAATAAACAAATGAGGTTTTAGTCTAGGTAATACAGGCTAATCTTGTACCATGACACATCATCTTGTTAGCTACACTTGCCTTGTCGCTAAAATCTGATCACAAATATAAATTTAAAACTAAACCATCCCTTTAAACTGAACAGTTCCAGCATACTATAATTTCAACCCCATATTAACGCACTTAATTGAATTGCACTGCTGTTGCGAGGACGGTTTACAGCCTCGTTTACAACCTCGACTTGAAAACTGTTATCACCTTGTCATGGAGCATTCTAGAAATATCCAGGTGTCTCTGGCAACAAGCCGCCGCCTCGTCGTACCGACCCAGAACCTTCAGCGTGTTCCCGAGATTCCCGCTAGCTTTGGCCTCACCCAGCTGATCTCCAATCGTTCTGAGAGGAAAAATACAGACATTTAATCGTTTAGAAACGAGGGACAAACCATCATCATGAAGCGTGCTAAGATCAACCTGACACTCTGGCGTGTGTATACACGGTGTATAATGCTGATTAGAATGAACAGGGGTGAAAAAGAAATCTCAGATAATCATATGACATATAATGACATCACACACCGTTAGAACATGCAACTTTCTATAAAATTTCTTAAAATGCCACATAGCAGGAAAAAAAACACTATTAATAAACTATTATGAAAGGATTAAAACACTTGGTGGCATGATGTTATAGGAAAATAATCAACAACAAAGTGGTGTGGTGAATGGAGTTACTGTTACCAGCCTGACGTTGATTATTTTCCAATAACAACATGTCCTGAAGTGTTTTACTCCTAACAGCAAAGCAATTTGCCTAACACATATTAAAAAATTACATGCCATACTTTGTGTCCATTTATCGTTACATTTAATGTTAATGGTTAAACAAGTTAGTTCCTGTTTTCACGTAGCAGCTATAAGGCTCTTTTTTTTTAATTCTGTTAGTAAGACAAAATAAATGCAGCTTGTTTGAGCAACACTACTGAGAAACCACAAAACGTAAACTCCTCTGCCCTGGAGACTTTCCCTTCTTGAAAAAAAACAAAACGAAACCAAAAAAAAATCACTGACACGGGAGACTCCGTCCAAAAATTTCGAAATAACCAGCTCCTCACTGAAACCTTCACAATATTGACGATTTTTATTTGTTTATTCTAAGTATCCGCCATACAAGTCCCTGTGTAAGTTGTTACTATAGAAACAAACTCATATTACAACAAGCGCATTAATATAAAGCTGTGATTTGAGTTACAGCCAGAACTACTCTCAGAGCTGCTGTTAGAGAAAATTAATCAGCTCTTCAATCTTCTGAGCAAGCTTAATGAAGATTTCAGCAGCGCTGTGGCGTAAATGCTAATACCCATAATACACTGTATTTGTACCAGTAATGTGGGCTGTTATGCATTTTGTCTATTCTTCCACCTCTAATTCCTGAAGTAGGATCTGGATCAAGTTTCACGTTCATTCAGCGAGATCTGGGTAAAGCTTGACTTTTTTAACCGAAGCCCTGATGAACAGGTTTAGCCGGTGGCTCTCAACACCAGTCCTGAGGATCCTTAAGCTCTGCGTGTTTTAGTGTTTTCCCTCATCCAACTCGCCCGACTCGGCTCATGAGAAACTTGATTTTAATCAGGAGTCTGTAAATACCAGGAGTTTCGGTGAGATATAATCAGTATTTTAAAAAAAAATAGTAAAAAGAGGAAGAAAGTCAGGGGTTGTGAATTGTTAGATATGTGCTAACTACGTGTGCTACACCACTGTCAATAATATTATCAACACATCATACATAACCATCTCCATTCTGATTGGTTGGTGCTGAATAATTTTCTATAAGAGCAGCTAACAACAAATCAAATCACAGGTTTATACAATATTAATGCACTTATTTTGATACACTATTGTTTCTATAGTAACAACTTTTATAGGAGCTATACAGTACAGTAAGGAACTAAAAGAAGTTATTCCACATCAACTGATTAAAATAACGTAATTGTTTCCGTAAGGAAACGTTTATGGAAGTAAAGCTGTAACTAAGTTTTTCCACCATGGGAAAGTCTTCATTATGCAGGGCGTTGCAGTTTCTCAGTAACTAAATTAAAAATTAATTAAAAATTAAATGTAGCTATTAATGAATTAAAAAAAAGTATGATGTGTCGTTCATTAATATTTTTGGCAAATTGTTGTGGTATAAGAGACATAAAACGCTTTGTAAAACAATAGCCTCTGGTTAACTTCACTACGACACCACCCCATCGTTGATTATTTTCCTGTAACAGCACAATCCAAGTGTTACTTCAAAAAGGCTAGACTGCATTTTTGTTAGAGATGACACTGATCCGATACGGATACCGGATTCTGTAACAAATAGCAAAGACTTGAATTTGGAAAAGAAAATTTTTTTCGGAACTGGAAATGATGTATATAATGTTTAATATAATTATATTTATATTATATATATATACATGTTTAACATAATGTATAAAGAGACTTGACTGGTTTATCTTTTGTTAGGTTTCATTTCTATTATATTTATACTTTATTATATTAACAATATAAATGATTTTTGCATAAAGGAGTTTAAATGAAATGCTTCAGTTAAAAAAAAAAAAAAAAACAAACAAAAAAAAAACCTTAAAAGCTTAGGAGTTTTTAAAGAAAAGAATATCAGACGGATATCCATATCGGGCGATACTCAAGGTTTCAGGATCAGTATCGGAAAAGAAAACCTGGTATTGTGCCATCTCATGTAAATAATGCTGTTGTAACAATGCAAGTTCCCTATGAGACCCATAACCGATCTAATCTGAAACGTGCAGAGAATAAAGTGGGATTTTGGTGCACTTCGTGTTCTCTTGGAGCACCGGACAGCATGCAAGAGAACGTTCCAGAAGCTCACCGGGTAAGAGTGAGGTCATGGCGGTGGAACTCGAGCGCTTTGGTGTAGTCCTGCAGGTGGAAGTAGGCGTTGCCCAGCTGACTGTAGATGGCGCTGAGGATCTGCAGGTCTTCCGTCCCTACCTGGATGGCAGACTCGAAGAAGGAGACACCTGCGCGGTAATCACCCGTCTTACACAGACGCTCTCCCTCCAGCGCCAGCTCCAGACACGAGGCCTCCATCCTGGAGACAAAAAGATGGAGATGGAGCTGTAAGAGCAGAGCTTAAAGAAAACTGACAGGATTATGCAATTTCTTACGTGACGCGATACATTTTATGCTTGAAGAAAAAAAAGGGAAAAAAAAGAAATGAAACACATTTTCGTCATCGACATTTGCATGGTGATAGTCAAAAATAAAAAAATCCTTCAGAGACACAACCAAGAAACTGAAAAACAAAACAAACAAACAAAAAAAAAACCCTGGCAAAAATTCAAGCGGTGTCAAGCTGCAAGAATGCAAACAGGCCGTTGGAGCATATCCGGCTACATGCAGTTATTTTTCCACAGACTTTCTCTTTCTATTACTGAAGACATCTCAACATCTCATTATCTACAAGCACAATCACAAAAATATGGCCTGGAGTGCGTCACACCCACATGAGTTATTGGCGAACAAAGCTCAGCTCATGGGTTAAATGAAAGAGTTAAGTCATAGGGGACAATGTGAGACCTTCTGGGAAGATTTCTCTGACACTATGTTAGGGGTGGGAATCTTTAGACATCCTATGATTCAGTAATTATTATATCATTCCAAGTGACCAGTCAAACAGGCTAATAACTTCAAGAACCCAATAATATATTATATATATTTTTTTTTATTTACTGTGTGACCATTTGTTAAAGCATAAAATAAAATGCTGTACTTTGGCTCCAGCAGGTTTCAATAATGATGCAGAGCCATAAATACTGCGCATTGCAATTGACCTGTTAATTCAATTTGCTCTTTCTTGAGAAGGAATATTTTGCTCCAACTCTAGAAGGAAACATTGCTGTGTTGTGACAAAAGGCATACACATGGCATTCCTTTTATCCAGCACTTTTTGTCTTCTTATTTCATAATATCCACAATGTGGCCACATAGCTGCTCTCAAGGGCACAGGGTGGAGGCCTGAACTTGTTACTGGTATTTGTACTTGGACTTGTCTCAGTCTTTGGCACTGGCCTCACTCAATATGGTCTCGGTGTTGACTGAGTTTGTAAAAATAATGTCCGTGTCGTCTTTTCTTTTCACATGCGCAAAGTTTGACAATAAGTAATTCCTTCTGGAAAACAGCCTAATCATTGGCACAATGTATGAACGAAGCCAAGTAGCTGGGATAAAGGCTTGGCCTCGAAAAGGATTTGATGGTTTCCAGTCTCGATCTTGACTTGTTCTCACTTGTTCTCGCTTTCATTTGGTCTCGACTCGGTTTTGATTCAATCTCGGCTAGTCCTCGTCTTAGACTTGTCAATGGCGGTCTTGACTACAGCCCCAACCTAGCTAGCTTTGCTAGCTTCTAGTTTACATTTCACCAACCAATTGGTCTAGACTTATGGCCAAAAATATATATTCTGGACAAACAATAACATTTATTTTAAATTCTTTTTTTTTTAATTATTACTAACTTCACATTGTTTTTGAACTGTTTTATTTGAGGTCCATCGGAGATTTCTTTCTTACTAATACTCCATCTAGAGAGAACTGTTACCACAAGAACCACACACACGTTGTAGGTTTACAGTTAGTGCCTGTAGTCCATCTGTTCTATGCACAGTTTCAAACTGTCGGTGAAGACAGCACCTCAGAGCAGATATTATCCGGCTGCTGGAGCATTCTTTCAAACATGGCATGCAGATAATTTGCCATATTTCCTGGTTCATGTATGTCACTGGAATTTAAAACAAAAAAAACGGTGGCCCTGTTGGAGCTGTGGGGGGGATTTACTTATTTTCCTGGAATGATTTGTCTCCACTTGTTCCCTCACTGCGAATCAATCCAAAGTACTTCTGACTGATCACCTTTATCCTGCGATCACATGTTTCTGTCTTGATGGGCGTGGTCTCTTCCAGGATGACCCCCGCCCCCTTCCAAAGGGTTCACTGAATGATTTGATGGGGACGAAAATGATGTAGTCATGACTGACGATGCTACGACCTTCACACCAGAGACTTGCAGAATAGTCACCAAGGTGCACTGAAGATGTTCTGGTGGCTTGTATGTTGTTTTTTTCCTTTAACTTCTCACCTGCATGGACACTTACATTTACAGCAGCCTGCACTACTTCATCCTGCTTAGTAATACTGTTTCAAATTACACTCTCTAAATAAAACCTACAACCTGAGGTCATTTAAGGGCTTGGCACGGAAAACCACCCCATAAGCGTTTTAATCCACAATAAACCCAGACCACATTTTATTGCAACAATCCTTCTCATCATCTCAACCGTCTCCTACCTCTTCTTCTTCCTTCTGTGACGCCCTAACCATTCCCTGAACGGGGACATCTCCAGCTTTTTGGCCCCGCTCTCTCCTTTGGGGCGCTGGACGTGCCAGACGGCTCTCCGTGAGACGTGGCTGGAGATCCAGTGCCGCAGCCTTTGAGCGTTAACACCCATTATGGGATGGATCGAGTCCTTCCTTAGCTCCACAGGTCGGAGCCCCTACTGAGAGACTCCCAGCTAAACGTTAACTGCTCGAAGCAGGAGACGTCAAGCGGGTGACCGTGTCCGGTTGATGCCGAGTGTCGGGTAACTTCAGGTAACATTAAGCCTGGCTTAAATAGTCAGGGTAGAACAGGAAGTGCGTGTGTCCTTCAATCCACACCTGCTGCCGCCTGTCAGGTTTAATCACTGTCCAGTGCTTATAGAGATTCTAACTATTTGTCTAGGAAGATTATTTAGATCACCAACAGTTTGAGGTGTAAATATTAATCGATTCAATTCAGTACACTGTCTGCTATATTTTCTGCGGTGTTGCCACAGAGTCCTGGTGAAGAAGGTGTGGCTTTCTACTTCTCTTTTTTGCGTAGATTTAAATACCGAACCACACTGTACGATATCATATTGCATGTAAATGTCGGCTGTTTATACATCAGATCCCTGATCATGTATCAAGACGTGCATCGCATTATGATCCATACAGGTGCACGCTACAATTTTCTGGCTGATTTTGGTGTTGTATACAAATATCGCACATTGTTAAAAAGATTCTTTCCGTAGTTCCTCCGAGACCTCATCTACAACCCTACCTCCTGAAACCCTGTACACCTCACCCCCTCCCCCCAACCCATGGAAAACTGACAATCCGTTTAAGTGCAATTCTGAGTGTGCTACACACAGGTGAGTGGGCTATACAAACCACCTGTAGTAACACACTCTTCTTCTCTGAATGTACACTGAACACTTTTTATAGACACTCTCTCACACAAAGACTCAGTCTTTATAATATATGTTTACCTGTGCGTTTGCACTACAAATCATCTTGCACTCTGCGCTGCTTCCCTCAAAATATCTCTTTTGCACAACTTCATGTACAAAATATCTCATCTGCACATTTACAGTATGTATGTAAAGTTTTTTGTAAATTTTTGTATAGTCAACTAAATTGTTTCTTATACCTTTATGTTCGTTTTTATGTTTAACCTGTATGTAGCAGCGTGGTCCTGCGAGACACGACATTTCGTTCCACTATATGTCCACACATGTAGCAGAATGACAATAAAGCTCAACTTGAACTTGAACTCGTTGAGATCAGCTGTCTTGGAGCGCATAATGTGCAAAATTCTTGTTGCTAATGTAATACGAACATCGAGGTATCCATTTGTTCCCCCAAATTCCTAGAGTACTGACTCCCTACTTCCGAGTTAAGCCAAAAGCAGCATTATTTATTTATTCTGCTGGACTATTACAAGTTCTTGTAATGCTTTAACCATTTCTTTTTGAATACTTCCAACTGGTGGGCGTGTGTTTGCGTGCGTGTGTGTTTGAAGAAGACAGAGTCTTAAAAAAAAAAGCCCTATAAAACAACATGATGTCATGTTAAACCTCACCCTAAACCTGACTAAAAACAGGATTCTCCTCAAGGCCTTAAAGTCCCGTCTCCTGTAATAACCTACACTGGGAAATTGTGTCACATTCAATACTATAATTATGAGCTTCCGACCTGGAACAAACATCCCACGTCATAACCGTTAGAAGGAAATTCACGAGAGAAAAAAGATCCAAGCTTGGTTTCTAAGCTTGAGTCGGGACACATGGCAAGATCATGACCTTGTACTAACAGTTTGCCAACATGTTCTTTTTTTTATTTGGCAACTGCAAACATCTGGCAAGACTGAGAGAAGACAGTACTCTGAATTTCTGTCGGTTAGATTTGGGTTTTTATTGCCCTTGGTGAATTTAGCGGATTTAATTTTATATTGTGGTGGATTACTTATTCATTTACGTTTATTTGTACTACGGGGCATCCGAAAAGTCAGGAACCAATCGGAGTAAAACTACATATACTTAATTTTGCACTGATTATTGACAACATATGCTCTACATGCACACGCTTATGCTCTACGCACTGTCTCAGCTTCTGTACCGTGGCTTTGTGGATTACATTTAGGGCTGGGTGATATAAAGATATAATATCGACAATGTGATAAATCACGTTGCAGTACACTTTTCTGAGATACTGTCGTGATCAGGATATCTTTATGACTACTTTTTTTTTTTTTTTTTTAATGTTTAGAAAAATGACTGGAAGCAGCTGATTTGATGTAAAATATTAGCATTTCTGCAGACTTAATTTGTTTTCTTCTTTCAGTCTTAAATATTTATTATTTTTTTTTATAAATAAAAATGCTATGTTTGTAGACATTATCAGGCAGGTTTTTTTTTATTTTTATGCACCATTAATGTATTCCTGGAAAACCTATATATCGTGATATATTGAAAGGAATCGGGATATGATTTTTTTGTCAAATCGGCCACTCCTAGGTAAAGCACATTATTATCATTTTATTTCTAATAGCGCTGTACAACAGTGGCTAAACTGATATTCATAGTTATTTTTGGTAAATCCAATTATTTATTATAATTATTCAGACAATTTAAGAGCAACAGTTGTTTTATTGGACTTCAGGTCCAAATTCCTGAGTCAGCAACGTGGATATTTATCCAACCATTTAATGGCACATTGTTCCCTGCAAATGAACTCCAAATGCTATAAGATGGAGGTGTTTCTTTTTTTTTGTTTGTTTTGTTTTGATTTGTTTTGTTCCCGGCCGCCATGAAGCAGCACTGATGACCGTGTCATGGAGAAGACTACTTCATCGGGGCACTAGCCAGCTATCTGAGGCCAAGCTGAGCAAATCCACTTGACTGCGGTAATTCCAGCACTTTGCCCAAAGTGACCTCAGCGCCGAGAGGAGAGCGACGCCCAGTTACACAGCAGAGAAACAAGGTTTAATATTAGCTCTTGTTCTCACTTCACTTTCCACATCCACAAGAATTAAAAAAAGAAAAAAAAAAAAAGAAAGTTTACTGATGTATGTCCAGATTCGAATGTGTGAATGTGGTGTGCTATTTTAGCGGTGTTCCTGTTACTACCTCTAATTTCCTGTACCAGCACGTCTGGGACTGTGCTAATTTTTATTATATTGTAATTTATTATTGATCATGATAATTTCTTTTAACCATTTATAATTACATTTAATGAACATCCACAAAACAAGTTCAAAATGGGAAAGTCCAAAAAAAAAAACAACAAAAAATAAAAACCTGTTAATTGTGCTGATTCTTTAAAATTGTAATTAATAAATATATAAGACATTTTTGTTCCTCTATTAATTCTAAATAATGCATTTTCATAGTCATTATATAAAAGCATCATCAAACTTCACACCTTTTAATGCAATACCGCTGTTTTGCTGCCAATGTGTTAGCAAGAAGAACTACTGAACAGAGAATAATGCTCCAGTGCTAAGGTACTAAAGAATTTAACATTTTGATTTTTTTATGTTTCTGAATTCCTTTATTCCACTGAGAGAGTCTTAAAGACCCTTTAGGTGCTTTTTAATCGCTTAAAAGACGGTCAAGCCTTTTCTACACTATGAATAAAGTAATTTCACATCTAATTTGTAGAAATGTGCCCATTCTCTCAGGAGATTTTGTTAAGTGTATTGTTAAAGTTTACGGCATCCAGTCATCTGCTTTACTTTGCCCTGTGACTGTCTTTTATTGGTTTACTTAATCTGTTCTGTTCCGGGCTGCTCTTCATTTCATTTGATTGTGTTAGAATTTATTTATGAATTTACAGAAATGCTGCTTTTAAATGTAAAAGTATGCCAAGTGATGGAATGAAGACCCAAAACCAGTCCAAAACCTGATAGCAGGAAATGAAAAGAAAAGCTTCTTTACTAACTTATTGGATGGCGCTGAAGTCTTCTCGGCTAAAAAGTGAAAGACTGAAAAATCCGGAAACAAGCAGGAACTAAAAATCATATTCTTGATGATAATATTCATTAAACTCGCTGTCTCTCACAGGGAACTACAGCACTAGTGGAGACAAAAGACGGCCGGTGCGTAAGATCCGTGCTATTAAATTTTAAATACAGCCATGAAAGATTTAGCGGTGGAGCCCTACGAACAGATGTGGCTGGAACAGCTCTAATTCTCTCAAAACAGAAATGGATTGCATTTCCAACCCTGGGTGTGTGCATCTACTCGAAACCTGACTGCTGAGTTTTTCCACCTCTGAGCTGTAGCACTCATTTAGGAGCTGTAATACATTTAAAAGTGTGTGTTTTGTTCTTATATTAGAAAAGGAAGCATATAATTATTGATATGGTGAAATCTTATTTGAGGAGGAGTCTCCAGTGTTAGCACTTTGTAAGCTGTAAGTTTTCCATCACGGGACAGAGAAGGTTTTTTGTTGTTGTTTTGTTTGATGATTTCTCTGTAAGAGGACAATTTTTTTTTTTTATCTTATTAACTTCAAGAAAGTAAAAAAGGTTGGTGAGGTTGAGGAAGGAACGATTGTTTAAAGTTGCTGCAACGTACGTGATAACAGGAACTGACTTCTTTCACGGACGTTCCACAACATTTAACGTAACTATAAATGGATAAAAGAAATACATGAGGCATTCTTTAATTAAGTGCTGCCAATCTGCTGTGGTGTAAGAGAAATAAAACACTTTGTGATGTTCTGTTGTAAGAAAATTCTACTTCAGTACTACTACAGCAACTTCATGTTAGGCCCTGTCGTTGATTATTTTCCTACAACATCGCACGCCCAAGCGTTTTATTCTTTCACTTATCACATAACCAATTATTGGTACATAACATTCTTTCCTTAAGAGTTCTGTGGATGGTTAAGGTTTAGTTCTCTAAAGTGGTCCTATATAAAGCACCATGGTTCTACCATGCTGTAGATTCTACACAGAATAATCAATAAGGCCATAAATAGATCTAACACACACACAAACACACTCACACACACACACACACAGATGTGGCCCTCAAAGCATTCAAAGGACCTATTTTGTCTCTTTTGTACATTAAAACAAATCAGGCCAGATAAACAACAAAGACAGAAAAACAGAACAAGCTCAGGAAGAAAAGAAAAAAAGAGAGAGAAAAACAAAGCAAACGCAGCCACATCAACCACTTCTCCCATTACAAAGACCCGCCTTCCACTATTACAGCCAAATTCCTACCTGGAACGGACGTAAAATGTTTGCTCCTCATCTTTCATCCTGCTGTCCATTCAGAGACATAATAAAGACTCAAACTTTCTGAATGAGAGACAAGCGAAAAGAAGCAGACATCAGAGGAAAAGGGAGCCTGACTGAGACACAGTGACAGACTGGAAGTGAGAAGAAGCACCACGGAAACATGAGATGAGTGTGTGTGGATGCGTGTGAAAGAGAAACACACACACACACACACACACACACACACACACACACACACACACACACACACACACACACACACACACACACACACACACACACACACGCGGCCAATATTTAACCCAGGAAAAAATTGCTCATCTTAAAGTTACAACCAAAATCCAAGGTTGCCATGTCTGCAATTTACCCTCAATACACTTTTTTTTTTGCAATATGTTTTTTAAATAAAAATAAAAAACTTTGAAGCGATTTTCTTAATGTTACGTGGAAACGTCTTCAAGTATCATGATGTTATATTTTCGCGATAATTACAATGTATTGAATTAACAAGTGATAAAGTTTTTCACCTATGGTAAATACAAATTTAAAAAACAAAATTGCAAATATTATAATATATTTGGTAATTATCATGATTTTTGGATTCATTGACCTTCAGTTTCATTTCTGTCCTTGTCGTGCCATGCAAATCTGGCAACCCTGGAAATTTCCTGATGTAGTGAGAATGAATGAAGTGCACGTTGCGTTGTAGTGCAGGTACAGGCATGGGAGCTATGAGGAAACCACCTTAATAAGCATGTTTCTGTGCAAAACAAGTACACGAACGTTGACTCATGAGACACAGGATCTCAGTTTCACACGTGTTTGGTGTTTGGGTTCAATTCACTTTTTCTTCAGAGTGACTCCATGTGGTTGCACAGACACGTACCTGAGAGCTAAGCTAAGAGCCCTGAGCTCATGAAACTACCCTCTCATTAAGCCATTAAGCCTCCTCGTCAAGTCTTATAAACATCTAATGACAGAACAGTAAAGAGTGACATTATTTCTCAGAATTACAGATGCTTCACAGATGTTTGGGTGTAAGCACTGGCCAATTCTTAACCAGTGGCCTGGGATAAGAACCGAGTGTGATCTTGTTTTACTGTGTGTGTCTATTATGCTGAATAACACCAGATCTCAAGTGTACAGTAGGAATAAAATCACTTGGTGGTGTGCTGTAATAGGAAAACAATCAACAGGGTGTTGTGATGTGGCCCGATGCAAAGCAGAGTTACTCTTATCACCCCAGTGGTGATTATTTCCCTAAAAGAGCCTGTCAAGTTTCATTCCTCTTATACCACAACAACTATTACTTATTGTCGTACTTATTATCCGTTTATCGTTACAGTGAATGATGAGGAACATCCATGAAACCCTAATATAATGGTGATCCCAAAATTCCACTCATCACATTCAATCACATCTTAACAGTGTTAACATTATAAAAGTTTGAAAAGACATTGCAGTTCTTCCAACTGGTCTTTCAGAAGAATCAAAGTTAATGGTCTGTATCGTGCTACACATTTTTTACTCTTTCGATTAACAGTCATTTTTCTGCTTATGGTTTGTCATTTCTATAATTAGCTTTGTAATTAAACATGACCAGGCGAGCTGTATAACCTCCTAGCTAGCATTAGCTAGTTACCCAGATAGACATCATCCCGTTTTCTCTAGTGCGCTACAAGTCATGATGTATGACGTGAACTTTTTAAAGAAACAGTGCAGCAGAAACAAATTACACAATTTTCTCCTTAAATGCACTCAAGACAATGCATCAAGACATTTTTGGTGCCAGTGAACAAAACATACAAGGTTAATAATAAGCTAACAAGTAAACAAAATCTATTTCACCTAAAAACATTTCCGGAAATACATGCCTACACCCTAGTCTTAAACCACATCCAGTTCTTCTTGAAAGTCACACCATTGTTGTTAAGGACTGTCCCAGACTATCCCTGCTATTTTACCAAACCATTTCCTGAATAATTAGCTCAGGTAGCTTAAAGATGTTGTCTGAACTAATTATATGAAGACTAAGATGGGTATATGCGGTATGATTTTCTGATAATTGTTTGGTTGTGAGCCAGTTTGACGTCATTTTGACCAAAGATAGCTGACGACAAACTTCTTGAAATGTACAAATTTTTTTTTGTTAAAATCTCAGTGTAAGTGCTGCTATGAAGCCACCAACAAGAAGCTGGAATAGGATGATTCATGGGACAGCTACAATACAGTAGTTGCGATGGCAAAACATGCTAATGGGCAGAAAAATACCCTTACTACCTAAAGATTGGCGCGTCTCAATCAGCCCCCTGGTTCAGTAGTCAGGGCACTGATCAGGGAGTTGGCCATTTTAAGGGCTGTCTCAATTGCAAAATCCTTCCAGTACACTGGAACTTTCGCTCCCTAAAAAAAATCCCACTATGCACTGCAAAAACCAGGGTGCATCGATGCTCACTAAGTTCCCTTACTCGAAATGACCTCATATTTTTTTCTCAAAAAAAAAAAAAAAAAAAAAAAAAA
>CM040990.1:21318301-21344167 GCA_022985145.1 Pangasius djambal
TTAAATAAATTGACTGGCTAGCCTACAATCCAGCTTGAAGTACCATGAAAAATGTGTGTGATTAATCTAACAAATTTATATGACATGTAATGTCAGAAAGATTTCGGTCCTGCCTGTTGTTGATAAATGCCAGTTGTGATGTTTTACAACGAGATTACGTAGTCATGTTCCCAGAAATTGAGTCATCAGTGTCTCAGTGTGTAGTGAGCCAGGGTCTTTACAAGCAGAATGTAGTTTCTTTCATCGCTGGTCTATCATAAGAGCATCTTCATTGACAACACGTTATCATACAGTCTCAAGTTTGGCCAAGACTTTACCGGGATCATCTCTTACACGTATAGTCAAGTATTCAAAAGGTTACATCAAGTTTTAGCTACATTCTTATGAGATACATTCTTGCTTATTTTTTGTAGCTGGTCATATACAAGAAGTCACATTCATACGCCAAAACATCTCTTGGCTGGTTGTATACATTTTGGATAAGTATGAAATTATGTGAATTTGATATTTCACCAAAAACAATAATTCTCCTTTAAGACAATATCATGTACAATATCATGATCATATTGTAATAGTAATGAGTAATAGGGAAACTGAATATGAGCACATATTAGTCACCACACCTGATTCAGGGTTAGGGTTAGATTAGTTTTTACATAAAACTCTAAAGAATACTACAGAAGAGCTGTAAAGAATACATGTTTTCCTTAATCACCATAAATCTTATTTTTAAGAAATGACCTCTCAGGTGTGAGATGAAAAGCAAAAATAAGCAGTATTAGGGAATCACTGAAATGAGGTAAACTACAGCACGAAGCCTGGAGAGTAAAGCAGCGCTGGCTAGATGTGTTCTCCAAACTCTTCTGAGGAATTTACATGAACACAATATAAAAATGTAAACAAATTTGTAATAAAATATCATAAACCACCACATTAAACTGTATAAAACGGTTAAGTTTAAGGCGCGCGAGAGGTCGGTTTGCCTCGCGTGCCGTGTTCTCATTCCGACGGTTAATCGAGAGATTCAAATAAAACGCACGAGACGTTTTAGTTTACCTTTAAAATGCGCGAGCGACGAGGCGGCAAACAGGCAACATGTCCTACAATTCCAAAACAAAGCCCACAGCTTGTTCAAACAAGTCTTCACTTCTCCGCCATGTTTTCTCGAAAAGTTTTTTCCATACTTCGCCTTTGAGTAGGAAAAAAAAAACTCTTGAGTAGGCAGTAGGAGCCAGAGAGGAGGTTATTTAGAGCCACTCCCCTCTAAGGCGCAAAACAAAGCCAGCGTTTTCCCCTCAGCTCACAGATCTGGGGCTGTGTCCAAAACCGCCCTACCGCACTGAATAGTGTGTTAAAACAGTACACTCACACAGACTGTTTCAGTCTATGGCCAAAAAGGACATACCAGTTTTCTTTTGTTCCGTGATCACTGGAAATGTAATATAGTCTACATAAAAAGAATGTTTTTTTGTTTTGTTTTGTTTTAAACACGAATTTTAAGTTTTAAACTTATATGTATCAAATCTTTCTTATGTTCTGTGACATGTTGGAAAGTTAATGCTTATAACACCCAAATGAAGAAACATTTTGAGAAGAATAGACATAATTCATACCCATAATTACAGGAACATAATTTCCCAATGGAGACAATGTGCCAGATGTGATCAACAAGATGCAGCCACTCAGCCAGATGCGATCAACCAAATGTACTCGATCAAATAAATGTGATCAATCAACTGTACTTGATCAACTAAATGTGATCAGCCAAATGTACTCGATCAAATAAATGTACTCGATCAACTAAATGTGATCAACCAACTGTTCTTGATCAACTAAATGTGATCAGCCAAATGTAGTTGTTCAGCCAAATGTGATCAACCAAATATACTGGATTTACTAAATGTGATCAACCAAATGTACTGGATCAACTAAATGTAATCAACCAAATGTACTCAATCAACTAAATGTGATCAACCAAATCCAGTGGTTCAGCCAAATGTAATCAACCAAATTTCTATCAACTAAATATGATCAACTTCATTTAGCCCCATAATCTAACATTAATAATATTCAGATTTTAAAAGTGTGTTGTTATTTAACATGTATAACATGTATATTTTTCTCCAGTGTCTTCAGTGTCAGTGCTTGTAAGTTTTCCACCACAGGAAAGTCTTCGGGACAGATGAGTTTCACAGTTTTATATAATTTATAATAATATCATTTTTTAACAATTCCAAAATCCACTTGGTTTTCTGTGACATTAATGCTCCACTAGAAGGCGCTGCATAATTGACACTTTCAATATTAAATATAAAGCACTTGCATTTTGTTCCATTTTTATTAAAGTTTATTTAATTGATTTAATCAAATGATTTAATTTAATCATCTGATTATCATGCTCGACAGACATTACTCTCACATACAAATAATTAGTTTAAAAATACAATCAGACTCAATGGCATCATAATGAAAGGAAGGGTATTTACACAACCAGTAAAGTTATCATAAAATGTTTTATACTTTTCTTTCTTTCACCTCAGTTGATCATCAGGCAGTAAATATCAATAATAAATATACACATCAAAAACTATAAACACATGAAAGAAGACAAAGAAAGACAAAGAACATGTGCTTTTGTTCATTACTACAAACAAAATATAAATATGTTTAATACAGGAAAGCGCAGAGGAAAATAAGGACAAAAGTGGGCACGGACTTTCTTAATTTTTCATAATTTCATTTTCTTTTCCCCAAAGAAAACATTTATAACAAGAAAGTCTTAGCAGGCAAGCTAAGCAAAAAAAGCCTGAATTTCACCACAAAAACATGTACTGTATGTCACTGGATTATAAAACAGATTCTAAACAGATTATCACAAACAGACAGACAACTGGTGTATAAAAATAATTCATATTTTTAAACAGATGTCTAAATCGGATTTCTGAGGTTTACACCCCTAATAAATTCTCTCTATATTTACTGTTAATTTACTAACTCTTTTGAACATCTGAGCATCAGTAAAGAGACCAAATGGTCAAAATGGTCTTTTATTTCCAGTGTCTACCTCAAAATAATCACAGTCTTTTCTAACATGTGATGCCATTTGCTGTCTTTCCTGAAGCATCCTGCTTTCTGCCTCAAAACACACTGTCATGGTGATTCCCATAAAGCGTGGTTCGGGTTCTAAAATTACTATCTCTCGCAAAGCAGCACCAATACCTAATCTTAAAAAATCTGCCCTGAAATGATCAGTTATCAGTTACCACTTAGGACCTGTCCTAATCTGTCTTTAAAACAAAAGCACAAAGCCATAAAATCATGTGCTGCTTTCTGCCTCAAAACATCTAAACTTACTAACTTTTAAATCAAAGAAGTGAGCTTGCACATTTTCAAAGGATATGTTTGGAAAATCATGCCAATGCTGTAGCATTTTTAGGGACGCTCAGGAGAATTCCATGTGGGCCGGTAACATTTTGGACTTATTATTGTGTGCTAAGAACACATGTCCCTTGTAGTGTCCTTTAGAGAAAATGCACAAACACACTCACTCATCTTTAAATGCAACAACCTGGTCTACAGTTTTAGTAATTCTGGGGCGTAAATCAGCTTTGCCTTTCATCGCAAGTGGTCCGTTAAAGGATTGATTAAAGAATGATTCTGTTTATATGGACAGAACATAGGTATGTATGTGTGCTAATTTGTGCTAGAATGCAATAATTAAAGGTGACGTTTGTCATTTTTAAATGAGTTTCGAAATCTAGAATAATCTTATATTGTCAATGATATATTAGAAAAACTGAGATTTGCAGTATTACTCTGCAGTAGTTCTGTCAATCTGGCTCATTTCAGGTTTCTGTTTAAAATTTTACAGCCCAGAAATTAGCTCCACCCCCAGCCAGAAGTGAGATGCACAGCTCTGTCTCTAATTCTTAAATTCCAACTCACAAAGGAAACAAAGTTTCAACAAAGCGTTTGGTGGTAGATGAAAATGCTGGATTGGGGGAAGATGAAATCTTGCTTTAACTGGAATTGCGTTTCAAACAGCATGGAAAATGAAAAATGTAGTGAAATCCTCAAGAGTAACAGATGGACAGAAATGCTAACATTGAGGACTGAAGATTAGAACTTAGCTAGCATTTGCTTGCCATGATTATAATCACATTTCACATAAAGCTTTCCACAGTACTATTTTATCAACAGCTGACCAACTTAGTTATCATTTTGCATTAAAAAAAATAAGAGTAGGCAACATGAAAATTAACATATTTTTTAGCTACAAGCTAGCAACAATAGCATATGTCATATGTGTTTTTCTTTTGACTTCTGCTCCAGTTGGTTTGCGTCACAGCGTCACAGGTTCACAGCTCCTGAACTAAAAGCGAGTCCCACGTGAGGCCTGAATCACTACAGCAAAGCAATCATTGGACAACAGGAGCCAACCTTCACAGTCTTGCTGCCTTGCTGTGGGCAAAGAAAGCAGATAAAAAGGAAAAAATAAACGCCAGAGTCTCTTATGTGTCGAATATGAACACAGAATCAGAATGGCGTATCCATCTGACTGCCTTTGGCTCCGGCGATAACGACTCCGTAACTGCTCTCCTGCCAGCGCATCCACATCAGTCGCACCTCCTTCTGGACCTGAAACACACACATACACATGGAAGACCACTGTCAGTACAGGCATACTGAACCAACACCAGCCAATAATAGTTGTTTGAGCATGTGTGTGAAATACAGGCACAGTTTCATTTATGATATTCTGTTTTATGATGCCTTTCGCTGCTGTTATTGTTAGATTGGAAGCACACAAATCATTCATTCATTCATCTTTAGTAAGCACTTTATCCTGGTCAGGGTCACGGTGGATCCGCAGTCTATGCATGGATCGGACACCAGACCATCACAGGACACCAGACACACACACCTTCACACACTCATTCTCACTTAGGGGCAATTGAGTGTAGCCAATTTACCAATCAGCATATTTTGGTAGATGGGAGGAAACTGGAACACCAGAAGGAAACCCACATGGACATGTGGAGAAAATGTGGAAGCACACAAATGCTGTTTAAAAAATGTCGGTTGTGTAAGAATCCTACAGAGGAACACAGTGTGTGTGTGTGGGACAATTTTGAACTTTGATGTGCCTAAGACAACAATACTGTTCAGTACATGCTAACCCTGTGGCCTCATTTCAATTTACATTACAGTCCGGTGCAAAAGTCTGCATACCCTTAAGACAATATTCAAAACATTTCATGTTAGGATCTCCCTTTATATATGTGATAATTGATTTTTTTACCTTTTGAATTGAATTGTTACCTTTTTAATCATTAAAAAAACAATTTTGGGTACAAACATTTGCACTCAAATGTACTTGTGCAGTATTTTAGTGGTCTAACTGAAATGATGCATCGCTCTAAGAACTACTAACCTCTTGGTTGAGGAAACAGTACAGAACTGCTACCATGAGGCCCTTAAATAAAGGAATAGAGAAAAGTAAAAGTTAGTGACAATCAAGCTGTCAACATTAGAAAATACACAGTATAGAGCACATTCATTATTAAACTAATCAAAAGTAAAAGTTGCCTTTCACTTTGATTTTTCTAAACATGATTCCATATAACCTCAAATTTGCATTTGCACCACTACAGAAAAAAAAAAAAAAGGTAAATGAAATAATCAGCTATTCAAAGCCATTTGCAATGCTTTAACCTTTTAGCGTAAACCTATGTTAGAAATGATAAAGGAGAAAATGTGCATCAATTTTGTATAATTATGCGCCTTAAGTTCCTTCCATTTGTGTAATTATGTAATTACCTGAAGGCCTTCATTGCTGGAAAATGTACTCCATAAAAAGAATACCATTACTCAAGAATGCACATTTGTATGTACACAAAAATCTGTAGAGAATTACAGAAACTCCAGGTGTGTATCTAAAAGTACATAATAGTTGGAAAAGAAAAAAATGTTAAACCCTGAAATGGCCTTACTTAGAGATTGTAATCATTGTTAATTTTTGCTTATTATTTTTTATACCACAGTGCTATTGAGTTCTCAAATCTGATTGGTCAGATTAATTTTCTATAATAGCATATAATAGGACTGCTAATTTACAGCATTAAATGTAACTACAATCTGATAAAAAGTACATCTCATTCTTGAGAGTCTTTGGGTCCAAACACAAGACTCAAAGCTTTTTCTTTTCATATATATATATTTTTTTATCTTAGCTGGAGCTGTAAATTCAGAGCCAAAGTTACTTTTGGTTAATATGGTGATGATGATGATTAATATATAATATATGACTTTGAGTGAGTGTAAACCATCTCAGGAGATGAGTCTCCCCTCACGAGAGAAAGTAAGAGAAAGTGGTGATTAAACGGCAGATGTATGAGATTGGGGCAGATGTGACTCAGATGTCAATGTGTGATTTATTGATTTCGGGAGCAGTAACATGGCTGGCAGAAAACTGTTTATTCACTGAAGCTTACTGAAGATACAGCTCGACAAGTATCTGATTAAATGTCCCTCTTGTCACGTCTCATACACAAAGTCTGGCTTTTCTTTTTCAACTTTGAAGCATTGATTTACTAAGACCCAAAGTACAGAGGTTTATGTGTGTGTTAAATCTAATCAACTGTGCGACTAATATCACATACTGTACACGTAGCAGAGGACAGAAACAATACGCAAATACATTTTTGTATGTACTAATTGTTCTCAATAGTAGTGGTATATTCAGATCTCGACTCTTGAAACTAAAATTGACCACAAAAGTGCACAATTATACTATGTCAAGTATAATGGCATTCAAATGGTGTCATGCAAAAAAAAGTGCACATATGATATGAATGCAAAATAACATGTAGGTTCTGTTTTAAAAAATCTGTAAAAAAAAAATTTTTTTCAGAGACTTTGTTAATATTAATTCAATAGTTTTAAAATAAATGTCAAAATTATTTTTAAGACACTGAGATATGACTTATTTTCCCTATTTTCTTGCCAATTCCCACCCACTAGCTAACTCCCCCCATTACACAAAAGCTAACGTGTTTCCTCCAAGACACACGAAGCCAGCCGACTGCATCTTTTCAAACTGCTGGATCACAGGGCAGAGAAACACACTCAGAGGAAAGCCGTCTTCCGCATACCTGAGCTCACAGACACCCATGATTATCAAGTGTCACTGTGACTAACAGGAGACAGAGCAACATCATCCCTCCCACCCAGAAAGCATGACCAATTTTGCTCTCTTGGCTCCCAGCATTTTTATATTAGCAGAAAGACACTTATGCAAGTTTAATACTTTCCCTTCAAGCATAAACATTTCCGCAGATAACAGCCATTCTCATAATAATGTCTCTCAGACTTTGCCAGAGATTTCCATGGAAGCAGTTTGATTACATTATACAGCAAGAGTAACAAAATCTACAACTTGCAATATTAACAAAAAAATAAAAAACCCAAAAAATGCTGACTCATTTACAAATATATATCATATCACTACTACGCACTATATTAGTAATAAAAATAAGTGCTGTTACTTTTCCAGTATTTTATCTAGCTTTCGTAGCTAGAATTTTGATTCAAAGCTAGCTTTTACTTAAGTTTTAAATTGGACATATAGTTTATTATATCATATTGTCTTTCATTATTCAATATCTTAAATATTTACTATATAATTCCACCAATTCCGATCGAATTGTTTACTATGGAGTGGTGTATTATGTTCTATTTGCATACTGGTTGCTATAGCTTAGCAGGTTATGCTGTAGTTAGCGTTTTCAGTGCCTTTTTCTTTAAAGGTCTCTGCGCAGCCCTATGATCAAACAACTAATGGGTTAAAGCTACTGAATGTAACCACAGGCTGTCCGGCTATAGTAATCACCTGCTCATTTTGAAATATTCCTCAGAAAAGCAGTGCATTTCGCAGGTTGGAAATGGCAAAGAGTTTTGCAGGTCGGGTTATTACTGCTTTCAGGGAGAATAAAATGAGGAAAGTAGCACTGTGAATTTATAACAGTGGCACACTATAACAGGGTCGTGCTGCAATTCAGACTCAGGGTGAGAAAGTGTGATATACACTCATCCATTTTAATTAAAGACATGAACACTGAATTTACAGAGGGAAAGTGTCAACAAGTTGAAAATACAGGAGAAAAACTACCTACTCCATGGCAACCTGCCGCTTACAGATTACTGGTCTCACAAAAGTGCAACTTCTAAAGCGCTGAGAAGCTTTAGGCCAAGATGGGAACATTATCAGGTTTACATTAACTAAAGAATAAAGCATGACATGCTGGTGTCATGCTTTATACCGGAAAGCACTCAGTCTTCTGTCGTGAAGACTCTCCCATGGCGGAAAACTTTTACAAAGAGCTGACACTGGAGACTCCTTCCATAAATTTGAAATACACATCTCCTTACAGAAAACTTCATCCTTGCGAATTAGCTCTTACTCGAAAAATGACAACATGTAAGAACGAGCACTTTAAAACTGTGTGTTAAATTACAGTTGGGAATTAATGCCAGACTTTCTGGCCAATCAGAATTGAGAATTCAACTGCGCTGTGTTAAATAATAAACAGATACATGAAGCCTTTCATCTATTAGCGTAATTAACTGATTAGATGTACACGTAACTAGATGCAATAGCAGAGATGAACAGCGATGGCCAAAATTCACGAGGCCATAACAATACTGGCTACACAATACTGGAACTTGACTTAAGATCATGCCATGGATTATGTAAAGCTTAAAGGTGAAGTATTGAATAGCTCTCGCAGTGATGATAGACAGGGGATGATGGGTACCTGAAATGAGCCGAGGCACAGCTCTAAACAGAGACGCAGGCTGATGTTAGTGTAGTCCGGCAGGAAGTTAAACACCATGTAATGGGTCCCAAACAGGGGGATGAGGAGAAGCGTGGACTTGGTCAGGCGTCTGAGGAAGAGAGTGAGAATGAGAGGAAGAAAAAGGCAGAATGATATCTCAACATAGCAAATTACAAATGCTAAAGGTTCAGAAAAGGGACATGTTTAGACCTGCTTATAATTGAATGTGTGTGAAATCCGATGAAATTGCCACCGAGCTTGGAGGACAGCACAGGAGATTACTGGCAGGTCCTTTTGCAGTTGCATGGGTTTGGAAAGGGCAGCTTTTCAAATTGAACATGTCAACTGTGACATTTGTGCAGCTGTGTTAGTAAATGTGTTAACCCTTTAAAGTCTTAGCTTATTTAGATATTCATGTTTCATACCACAGTGATGCTGAATTCTCAAATCTGATTGGTCAGAAGTTCTAACATTAGGTCCAGCTGTAATTCACAAGGACTTGTAGAGAGAATTCTCCACATAATCTAAAGACTAATAATAAACAGAGTTCAAGCATGTGTTGGTATTTAGCAAAGAAAACTGTTCGGATATGGTGACCTTTCCTGTTTATTGAACATTTATGGAAGGAGTCTCCAGTGTCAGTGCTTTGTAACAGTCAGTAAGTTTTCCACCATGAGAAAGTCTTCAGGAGTTCTCATTAACATGACACGCTGTATGTTTTTGTCTTATTTTGCTTTATAAGAAAGGATGTTTATAGCTACTATAATATGTAGCTGTTATACTACTATATAATATGTAGCTGTACTCTAATAAGTGAGAACCAGAACTAACTTGTTTCTTGGCAACTTGTTGTGGTGTAAGAGGAATAAAAGACTTTGGGATGTGTTTTTATTTGAAAATAATCAACTTCAGGGTCATAATGGCATCACACCACCCCGGCGTTGCATTCCCTACAATGGCATACCCTGTTTTGTTTTATTTCTGACATAGAATGTTATTTAATAACGATATTATATAATTTAGTAACTCCAGTGAAATGAATAAGAAAGGTGTGTAGTAACGAGAGGTGAAGAATACAAATGCCATTCGTGTTGATGTTGAAATTACAAACACATTATCGCTTTTACACAGGGAAAAGTACTCCACTGTGGAAAATAATTACTCCATACGGACCTCTTTGTGCATCTGAGAAAAATCTGTCGGCTCTGCTGATGGTGTTAGACTACGAATATTCTTCTGCGAGTGGTGGCTACTATTTGTCAAAACTGTACATGTGAAGTGCTAATTTGTAATTAAATAAGACATGAAGTACGAACTGAATATCATGTCGCGTTAAAGATTTACAAATGTGACAAAACGAGGATTTAGGCATTGTATTCATGTACCATTACTTTTAACAGGAAATTAACCTTATTCAAAGCCTCTCTCTCTCTCTCTCTCTCTCTCTCACTCACACACACACACACACACACACACACACACACACACACACACACGTCTCTATGAATTGAATATGATCTATCAATCAGCTCTATAGGCACTCTTCAAAATGAATCTGTCTCAGTCCTCTGATGAAAACAGACAATGGTTAAATGCCATTTCTGTAATAGGCATTTAAAAGTTTTTGTCTCGGTCATATATTGAGCAGCATTATCCCATGCCCTCTATACAGCTGACAGGTGTTATTCTACATTATTACTCTCTATTCAAATATGGCACCGCTGCCTGCTGCTCGAAGAGGACCTCTTCAATCTAAAATGCACAACATGATAAAAAAAAAAATACACTTGAGTGAAGAGAGGAGCATTGTGTTTGACCTATAGTGTAGACAGAAAAATAGAAAAGCACATCCACAATGACGTCAGTGGTGCGAAATGGTAGGATTTGCTATGTGGATCCATTAGAGGTAAATGCGTTGTTGTTAGTATAAAAAACACTTCAAATCCATTTTATGATGGCTGTGATATTGGGTTTTTTTTTAATATAAATTTGCTTGGTAAAGGTTTATTAGGTGCATGCTGTACTAGGGAACTTGAAAATAAAATGAAAATCTGAAATAAACTTTTTTTAACATTTAATTTTTCGGTTTTGGTTCTGGCTTTTGGTCTGAAATTATTAAGCAAGGGTGTACAAGCTCAGTTAGCTGGATCGGATTGCTGAAGGTTTAACATAATCTCAGATTTTTCTCATTTTTTTTTTAATGAAGCTGTTCACACATTTAATGGATAAAGAAAATGTGCAAAAAAGAAAATGTGCAAAAAATAAATATGAATATAAAATTTAAAAAAGCAAGTTACAGCAAGTTAATGTGTACTTTGGCATGGGGTGTCATATGACAATATTTGAAGACATTTTCATGAGAGATTATGTGTATATATATAATTTGTTTTTTTTTTAATTACATGATATATAGGTTTTTTAAAAAAAAAAAAAACCTGAAAAAAAAACACTGAAAAGGAGGAAGAATTAAAATTGTAAAATCTTTTGCTGATTTTTTTTATGATTCACTACAAAATTGTAACGTCTTATCAACTACTTCCAATCACATCAGTCTGTCCATAAAGGAGACACATGAGCTTTAGTGAAATATGTAAAACATATTAAAATATTAGTGTTCTCTAACAAGTCATTGACTTGTTGATCATAGTTTCTCAGTAAAGTTGGCCATTCCATTTAACATGGGTGCCTGCAATTATCTAATAATCCAATTTTATATCTAATTTATCTAATAATCCAGTGCACATGTCTAATCTTTGAACTAACTGTAAGGCATTTGGAATGATCATGAATAATCTTATATTTGTTAAGCGCCATAAGAAGAGCATGTACACAACATGCAGTAAATGTATGTGTGAAAGACATTTTTTCAGTGTTGTAAATCTTAATCCTACACTATAAATCCTAAATTGTAAATCTCAAGAGGCTCCATACCTATACTGTGCCGAGTTGTTGAACTGGATTAGACGCGGGTTCAACTTCTGCACCAGTATCCTAATGATATTCAGGAACAACAGGAAGTTGATCTGTTCGAATAAAAACAAAAAAAAACACAACACAGATCCAGTGAGTTATGTATGGAATAAAACACTTTGGGATGTGTTTTATGAAGCAGAGATACTGTTACCAACCTGAAGGTGATTATTTTCTTAGAACTGCATGTCCTGAAGTGTTATATCACAGCAATTCAACAGTGCTGTGGTATAAAGTAAAAGATGTGTATTTTCTTTCTCTTTGTGTATACAAGTGTATGCAAGTTTACCCCTATGGATACGACAATCGGACCCTTGATTATCCACCAGTAAGGGGAATCTTCATTAATGTCCCAGCATCTAAAAATATATTCACCAAGCACTGCTTATCAGATCAGACATAAACAGTTGACATAATACAAGTGTAAAAATGTGTGTTGTGCTGCCAGTGATGAAGCAGTAACCACAATGTTCTAATGGACATCAAGGATATCTAGTCAAGCTGCTGAAGCAGTTCATTCCTTACTGTGAATAAGAGCAAGATATTTACTCTGTGTCCTCAAAATACACCCGGGAGATGATCCAGAGGAGGATAAAAACCAGAGGGATACCTGCAGACGAGAGAGAGAGAGAGAGAAGTGAGCATCAGCACTAATCTGTAATGGAGATCATGTGGAGAGGAAATTTGGTCTACTTGATTATTCTTATTCAAACCATGTGAGAGATAAACCAAGAAAAAAACAAATTCTTAATTAACTCAAATGTGCCACAGAGGATGGCAGTTCAGATATGACATGAGAATGACACTCAAAATGACTCTTAACTGAAACATTTCCTCTTTAAGCAAAGGACAGGACAGTAGAGTCCAGATTTTGATTGCAGAATGAACCCCAGTGACTTAAATTTGCCTTATTGCTCAATTTAGTTTTTGTTTCGCTCAGATCTGTCATTAGTGTGAACCCACTTCACACATCATGTGCATTAGGGATGTAATCAGAATATAAATATATCATTCGGAATGAACAGAAAATGTATTAAAAGGGATACAAATACAGATATGAATAGGAGGCACATCTGGTTAAGTCATGCACTGGGACCTCATGGGATGCAAGCCACACATACGGGAGGTTTTGACTTTCATGCAGGTGCGAGCAAGCGATCAGACAAACAAACACCATCTTCATGAATGTGCAGCACTGGTAAATAGTAAATGGTAGACTTAACATGTACAGCATACATTCATCCTTAGTAACTGCCTGGTCAGGGTTTAAATTAGGCTACTAATTAGGCCATTAGTGTTTACATTTTGAGCCAATAAAATTCAACAGAAAATATTATGGGCAAATATAAAAAAAAATTGTGCAGTGCTGGCATTTCTACTTTGCATTTTTTCCCCACAGAGTTTTCCAGTGTTTCTGGGGGCGTAGAGGTAGGGAACATAATTAATTAACAAACGCTTCAGGTTTAAATCCAAATAAAAAAAATACAGATATGGATATTTAGAGCACTAAACAGATACAGATATTGGCAACTCTAGAAATATATCTGTGAGGTAGTTGCTATTAATGGCATAAATATGGTTGTTCTGAGTTGTATGCATGTGGGACATAATCACATATGTAAGTGGGATAAAATGAGATAAAAATAGAAAGTGTTCACACTGTCACATTTAGGAGACACATTGTGAAAGCAGATTTAAGAGTAAACAGGAATAAAGATTTTGTTCACATAGCAAAGAAAATCTGAATTATTTCTTAAAATACAAGGCCAAATTCAATTTATTTGACCATAGTTGCATTTGCTTGCATATAAACACTGGTGGTTATAGTAACAGCTATTAGTCTTTACTTCAGATGCTCTAATGCATACTATCATGGCCATTTGTAACTGTAAGTGGAATAAGTAAAGCGTTTAGACCCCTGAACCACCAGGAGGCCATGTAAGAAATTAGGATTCGCTCAGGGCCCCCAAAGTGTCAGAAACAGCCTAGAATATTGTACATGGTTCTCTCGTTGCTGGACCTTTCTTCATTGTGGTTTGCATCGTTGTTGTTGTTCTTGTCACAGATTTCTGGCATCAAAAAGTGCTGTACACTGAATGATTGGGGAAAAAAAACAAAAAACATGAAGACCTAAATTGGTGCAAATGAATAACAGAAGAGTCCAGAAATCTGATTGTAATTAGACTTATCAATGTGGCTGGAATGAAACTGGAAAAAGTCTCAGTTTTCATTTGGTATGTGGCGCTTCATGAGAAATTAGTGACAAGAACAACATTATGAAGAAAATTACCATGAAGGCAGGTCCTGCAAGGAGACAGCCTGGGCCTGGTACAACAAATAATGGGGGGGGGGGAAAAAACAAAAAAAAAACCCACAGCATTAAACCCTAAACTGGTCAAACTGAGTCACATAAGAGTCTGGAAATCTGGCAAAAGTCGGTTTTCATGTGTTTTTTTTTTTTTTTTTTTCATCATTTGGTGTGTGGCGCTTCCTGATGGCAGAAATTTGCAACAAGAACAACACCATTGATGAAAAACCACCAAGAAGTCAAATCCTGCAATGAGAGAACCTAGTACAACGAATGATGGATGAAAAAAACCCCAAATGAAAGTCTGTGTCGTGTTTTTCACCGATCAGAATGCAGAGAAGAATGTGAGTGAGAGAGAAAGAGACAAATGATAAGCAGTCAAGTGTTAAACTAGTTTATTGATTAGAGAGTGTTTTGGTTTGATGGTGTGTGAATTTGTACTGATTGGCGGCTTGTGAGTGGAGTGCATTGATTGTGCACTGATAGTTTTTGGTTATGTCTGTTTTGTAGTAGGAATCCTTTACTTATCATGTGGTGTTATCATTATACTGATTTGGCATGTTGCTTTCTCTCCATTTCACACCCTTCAGACAAATCTCCTTCACCAAATAAAACCCTCCTTTGCCGTTTCTTGCTGAGGATGAGAGAGTGGAGAGAAAGGTACTTAAGTGTTGCTGATAGTGTCACAGCAATGACACTTTAGCTATGCCATGATACATGCTAACACGCGGCTTTTCCAAAGTAGCATCTGTTTCCTTGAGAAACATTTCCCTTGTTTCAATCCCCAGCCAAAGCAAATCCATATTATGTAGTTAATATCCATGTGATTGCAATTTTGGAATCATAAATCAATACACTGTAGATTCAGAAATCTACAACTATGACTATAACCTACATTTCTCAAGCACAACTGTCATAGTCTAACTAGGAATTGTAATTTGTGTCTTAGCAATGCTCATGTTGTGTTTGTTCAACATCACACTATTGTAAATGCAATGATGAAATCACAAATGCACAGTCTAAACGGAAATAATCTTCATATTACAGCTTTGAATCTGAAACTACGTCTTTCCAACGTTCTTGTTAAGAATCACAATTTTAAAAATGTTATTGACAAATGTTGTTAAAAATCACAATTTTCAAGCTACACTTATGAATCACTTGTTAAGCTACCAAAGCACATGATTAAATCTTGAGGCTTTGGGATGAAATATCTCACTTATAATGTTATATGTTAGAGGGGGCGGGGCCTGGTGGACAGCTCAGGTGAGATGAGGGGGCTGAGCTGAAGAAAAAAAAGAAAAAATAAAAACTTTTGATGAAAATTTGCTGATACCTACTGTCGAAACACATTTCATAAAGTGTGCTAATGTGTAAACCTATTAGGTGAAACCTAAGGTACGAAATTTTGGATCCAAGAGTTGAATATTTGCGGCTGATGTGTGATTCATACATGTGATTTTAACCTAAAGTTATGAATCACGTAATTACTTCTGACATCCATTTATATTTCCATTATCCATTTTCAGTGGGAATAAGAAGAAGAAAAGAAGACAAAGGCACAAATCCATTGAATAAATGTAGTGGTGTTGGCTCAAGCCTTAAACACATCTTCAAGGTAAGAACCACATTTTCTTACACGTCCTATGGGTATATAGTCACGCTGTACTGTGTCATGAACAACTGCCTTGTAGGTGTGGAGCACATGCTATTAGACAAGCAGCAGCGGTGTTAAACCCCCCTCACCCCAGCCCAGCAGAGAGAAGCCCCAGACACAGCGGCGACTGCGAGCAGAGAGCAGCAGAGAGTTGAGATACACCGCCTCCACAAGCAGCCAGGAGAAATTACTCATCACACAGTAATGACAGAACACGACAGACGCCTTACAGCCTGCCTGTGTGAAAAAGACAAGAGGGAATTAAGAAAAGAGACAAACTTATTAAGAGAACAAGAAAAGGAAATTGTTGAAGAGAATAAAGTGGTAAAGTCATTCTGTAGAAAAGAAAGTGAAGTGTTAAACATGGAGCTGAGGGAAATGTTATGCAAATGTGACGAAGTGCTGCTAATGCTACATCTCTAACCCGGCTGTCTGTAATGTAGGTGAGGAATAAATCATAACAGAGCATGAAGTTACAGGAAAATAATCAACAACACGCTGATATAAGCCATTAACCTGCCGAAGTTGATTATTTCCATATTAAAAGTACATCCCAAAATATTTTATTCCTACAACTAAAAACTGGATCTTATTAGAGATAGATCCAAGGGCAATGGGATTGGTAGGATTTCATTCAAATTCAGACAAATTCATAAGAGAAGGTATGAACCCTGCACTCTAATCTTAAGTCGGTATGTATAATTTGTCTCCAATTTGCAGGCATTAAATCATGTTACTGTATCATTCCCGTCAGTGCAGTGACAACTGAAATGCAATGCAGAAGCAGTGTCCACTGTGAGCAAGGCACAACAGGCCGCACTGAAAAGCAAATATTTCACTTTCATCACTGCGATGTAGCCGTGCCACACTGAAATGTAATCACAGGCTAATCACAGCCTGAAGCTGTACTCGGGGGCAATTCAGCCCTATTCGTCTGAATTTTAAATCCAAACATCCATCATACCTTAAAGACTGACAGAACACAAACCCCTACCTTTCATTTCATCATTTATTTGATTTGGTTATCTAATATTAGAATAAAATGTGTATTTATTTATTTCTGAGAGAGATAAAAAGTACAAAAGAGAGGAGCACAGTAACCTCTTCATGACGCTGACTCTGTGGACAAAGTGTGTGTGTGCGTGTGTGTGTGTGTGTGTGTGTGTGTGTGGGCTTGTGTGTGTTCTCTATACACTTACAGTAGAGAGGGAACAGTGGTCGGTATCTTCACTGCCAAAGAGTATAGCATCCTTAATGAACACAGACGCTGCTTTGAGGATAAAGCTGATGAACAACTGGATGTGGATGTAGTTTCTTGCACAGTGCAGCCTCCTTCACACACACACACACACACACACACACACACACACACACACACACACACACACACAGTTATAGGAAAATAATCAATGAGTATGTTACTGTTAACACCCATGAAGTTGATTTATTTTGTATTATTATATTATTATTTTAGATTTTAGATTATATTTTCCTATAACTGTTTTATTCCTTACAGGAACTATAACAAGTTCTGACCAATCAAGGATCAGGAATTTAACATCTCTGTTGTATAAGCTGAAATACCTTGTCTACCTGAAGAGATAATCTGCACAGAAAGATGTCTGCTGTCTCTGCCAGCAAAAGGCCACAGTCTGTTTTGTCTGCACCAGGTAAATTGCAATCACCTACCACTAAGGCTCTCTCGATCTCAGCGGTGGTCCCTGGCACTGCCGTAATTAATTTACTCTTTTCAGCCCGCTGTGTGTTATCAGATTTAGCGTCTGCGATGTCCCAAACCCAAATGAAAATGTGCTGAATTAACGTTGGCGCTTTTCTTCACAATCAGGGTGGATTAAATTTGCTTTTAGCACCCAGCTCAGAGAAACAGACAAAAGGATTTGCGACATGAGGAAAAAACTTAGAGAATCAGAGTTTGGGCCAGACATTTGCATTACTAAGATTGCTGGGAAAAAAACAAAAAACAAATGAAAGATTGGAAGATCTTGATACCTGAAGATCAGCAGAACTACCACCGCCACGGACAGGGAGATGAGAGAAGCTCCGTAGCCGATGGAGTAGATCAGTCTCACTGTGGTGAAGTACGATTCCTGACATATACACAACTAGCAATTATAAATCATGCTGTTCTGAATGAAGGAGTGAATGAGGTAATAGACATGTGAGTGACATGCCTGGACAGCAATTATACAGAAATGGCAATGTAATTTGTAAGTAATGCATCCGGACTGCCTCTAGACTTCAGTGGCTAAAGTGGAGTGTCAGCTTTAATGTGAGGGTGCAGTCAAGTGGAAAAGTTTGCATCCTCCATATTTTCTGGGTGACAAAATGAATGTATTTCTGTTTTACAATCTGTAGTAACACTTTGCATTTGGCAAGACGTCACCGGTAGAAGTGACAATTTTGGTCACTTTTCCAATGTTCGTTCTATAACGTCTTCTTTTTCACTATAGTAATTTAGTAACCTGCCAAATGACATAATTAAAAAAAAAAAAGTCAAAACTTAACTCAGATATGTTTATTTCACTGGTTTTGTCCACTTGTGACCTCTGCATTATCTAAAACTTTAAAGAAGGCTTTAAACTCCGCCCACTTGGGACAATCACGTCATATCATATATCCCTGAAAAGCTTGTTTCCTGATCTAAATATCAGTTTATTAATTTTGTGTCAGTGTGATTTACATGAAAAGTTCCTTTATAAACCTTATAACCCACCCATTTACTAGAGTGGAAAGACCAAATCTCAGTTTCTAGATGATCTTAGAAGGATATTACAGCAGATTTTTCCAAATGTTGATTGTAGTTGCATTTATGACTGATTTTAACCTTTGTATATAAAATGACAAACTGATCAAAAAAAAAGATTAAATGATAAATAACATTCCAACAACCTGTTCTGTGAAAGTCTTTCTCTTGAGAGCATTCTCACATTGTAATTCTAACACCATTAAACGTCAAGATTTTTGGTGTTATAAAGTATGCAAATTTATGCATATTTAATTAGACGAAGCCTCATTTGCATAAACAAATGCAATTATTTTTAAATACAAAAAAATACTTGTAAGAATATCAGCAACCCACTGGCAAAGACTGTGATATCTACTGGTTTAGAAAAATATATGCTATTCTCCTGTAATGTCTTCAAAGAGGTGTTTATAAGGCTGTCATGACACATACATAAGCCCTCTTCATGACAACTGACATAAACCTACATAAACATTTTTGAAAGGCTTATTTCAACAAATGGCAGCTGTCATAAAGACTCCGTTTGTCAAGAAAATTGTAAAGTTGACATAACAGTAGACATAAGGTTTTATGTTATGGCACTTTCAGGAATCGTGACAACTGACTGAGCCATTATGTCATGTGTTATGTCAGGTATGTTGTGTATTTTGTCAACATAAAAATTGACAAAACCTGTCATTAAAGCAGCTGACACCAGGTGGAATAAGACTTTATGTAGGTTTATGTCTGTTGCCGTGAACGGTTTATGAATGTGCCACCTTAATGTAAAGTGACACACAAAAAAAAATCAAAGAATTTAAAAATAAAATGTGGCTTTATTCAAAATAGAGGACACAATGAATCTGAAAAGAAGTGTTGACCCTACTCTCTCAGTAGGTCTAATAACAACACAGGGGCTCTTAAATGTTTTGGGGGACACTTTTCTGAGGTCCAACTTGACATTATTTATAGGCCTAGCTATTTTTTGAGTTATTTAAGTTTGGATTACATGCATTTAATTTGAGTGATCAGTCAAACATTGTAATAACTAACATGCTAAGAACGTAATAATAAATATAATAACTTTAATAATATTGGGTCATGATTTTCATCATGACAAAAAAAAAAAATATATTAAAAAAAAAAAAAAAATCTCAGACCCCAAGAGATGGACCCCACTTTGAGAACCATAACAAATACTGTATATCAATAAAGAACGGGCAAAATCAGATATTTCAGAAAAATGTCAGGGGTGTATTACTCCAATATCTGTTCAGAGATCACAAAAAATGAGGAGGTTATAAAGACAAAGGGAGGTGCAAACTTTCAAACTGACACAAATCCTCACATACACTATACGCTGTATTTACATGCATATTTAATGAAACCTTTTGTATACACAACCCCCAAATACAGCAGCTTTACACTTTTCATAAAACATTTCTATGCCTATTTGGACATCCTTTGCAAGTGATGGCTTATTATGACATTTGCCATGACAAATAGGAACTGGCAATCTGTTAAGCATTCAAAGCATGAGGCAAAACATAATTAAATGATCAAGTTAGTCTCAAAGCGTAATTCTGAATTACCAAGCCCAGATATTCATTCGGGAGCTAATGAGGTGGCATTTCACTCAAGTAGAAACACTCAAACCGCTGATACTGATGACAACACATACAGTGACCTACTGAGAAAGGTCATGAAATGCATTTAATGATTGTGATCAAATATTTCTTATTTATGTATGAACATTTGTGGTTCTGTTTATATTCAATGACCACACTATACCATGATCAGACTATAAAATTAGACTATTCCATCACAGCAATTGCAGCAGCTTGCAAGTAAAACAGATTTGTTAAGACTTATATTCTGTAGCTTTAATATTATCTAGCTGGTATATGCATTAGATTAAAGTTTGGATTTCGGTAAACCCTGCACTGACCTCTGGGATGTCGTCGTCGATGCTGCAGGCCTCATGGTAGGGAGGGAACGGGAGCGACCAGCCCAAACTGGTGCAGTTACGCCTCACTGTACCTACAGGACAACGAGTCAAATATGAAAGAGTCCTCGAACTGATGTCTGTGATGCAACATATAAATATTGCTATTTTCTCAATAAGTGAAGAATAATACATGACAAAGCATGCTTCTATAGGAAAATAATCAACAACAGTGGTGGTGTGATATTCCTGCAAAGTGTTTTATTCCTCTTATACCACAGCAATTTGTGAATTCATTTATTTGTAAAAAAATGACTTGTCACACTTTTAACCCATTTTTAGTTACATTTAATGTTGACAACAAAACAAGTGATCACTTTTATTATTATAACAGCTATTATTCTCTTGTGAAGTTAATAAGAAAGAAGCGCAGCTTGGTACTAACCACTTTCCACGGAAAATTTAAAGTTACAGCTTTACCTCTGAGTGTTACAAAGCGCTGACACTGGAGACTCCTTCCAGAAAGCTTCACCATATCAGTGATTATATTTTCCTTTGTTAAAGCACAACATGTTATTATTAGGTTTGGATTACATGGTGCGTCCACCGTACAAGTCACTGTGAATGGGTTGTTACTATAGAAACAATAAAGTATTAGAATGAGCGCAATAATATAAACTTGCCATTTGATCGACAGCTGTCACTATTGTCAGACCTGTTGTTATAGAAAATTAATCAACACCTTCTGACCGATCAGATTCGAAAATCGAACAGCGCTGTAGTACAAGGGACTAAAGCCTTTTTAATAATTATGAATTACTTGAACATTCGCTCAACAAAAGTCTGTGACAACTATTTGAAAAATAGCTCATCTTAGTGCATCATGTTCGGGTAATGGCCCTAAATTGTAAACTGTAGCACATACAGTTTTATTTAATATCATTATATCCCTATTTTATTTCCTCAATTAATTTCAATTACAAAAGAAATGGCATCCCATAATTCATAATCCCATCACAAGTGCTATACAGAAAGCACACAAAAATCATTCCCTGCATATTTTAGAATTCAAATAATGTAATATTTATTTACCCATCATGTCATTTGTGTTTAAACCCAGACCCTGCTGATCTGTATTTACTGAGAACGCGCTCAGCGCTGCAGGAAAGTTTGATCCCCTCACCCTTCACTCTGCTCCGTTGCTCTTCAATTTACCATGTTAGCAGTCACAGAAATTGATTCTGTAATATAGCTTCTTATTTAGGCGAGTCACTGGAGGATCCAAGCTGATTGAAACAGGGGCACTGGCCCCCCTTGGAGCCCACCCACCTGGCAGGCAGGTAATCTTGTTTAGAGTAGAGACATACTTGCAATTTGTTTCTTCAAGGGTTAGGTTTCTGGCTACACACCATGAAAATCAACTGCATGGAATATTTTTTTGGAATCATTTTAAAATAATAAATTTATATTTAAATGATTTTTGTACTTTCTTGTTTTTAAAGTTGTATCATTCAGAAGAGAGGAGGAATATGATGCAATTTAAAAAACAGCAGGTAAATAAGGATTCATGGAGAGACTATAATTTTAAAAATAACCTTTTCATCATAATTTGCTGTTATTCGTCAAATTTCAAGTGTTTCCAGTCTCTAAAAATGTTTTTTTTTAAAGTTAGTAGGAAACCTTACTAATTTATGCAAGTTAATTAGCCAAAATATGCTGAAACAGAATATGTCTGTTGGCTTGATGAGGACGAAAAAGTAAGCATGAAAAAAAAAAAAAAATGACAATGACTTCCCTTTTTCACCCTGTTCTGATGGGAGCTATAGCCTGTGATCTGGGCCATCTGTGTGTGTGTGTGTGTGTGTCTGTGTGTGTGTGTGTGTGTGTGTGTAAAAGCCTAGCTTGGAGGTAAATGAAACAGGTCTTTTTGGTGTTTTTATCTTGTGTTCTTATTTTCTCATAACATGCCCAGACGTATCTGTGTGATCTTGAGTGGACATGGCTATAGTGGAATAGGACCTGGCCATGTTGTTTCATTTTTTTTTTTTTTTTTTTTTTTTTTTTTTTTTTTTTTTTTTTTTTTTTTTTTTTTTTTTTTTTTTTTTTTTTTTTTTTTTTTTTTTTTTTTTTTTTTTTTTTTTTTTAAATCTTTGAATCCTGACCAGTACACTTCACAATGAGGTCTGAAAGAACCCAGTACAAATTGTCACATTTTTTTATGTTCACAATACATAATACACAATACAAGTTCCCTAAGCATGTGGAAGGTATGACCCTGTTGCTAAAAATATTCATTAAGCAGAACGAAGGTGGTGTATGAAGTGTTTTAGTCATTGTTAGTCCCTTTGAGGCAAAATATATAACAGCCCAGCAGAATAGAAGGATAGGACTGGTAATTTTCTGACTGTGTAATAGTGTGTAATGGGTGTTTATCTGGTTGTGTGTGCTGTGTAATAATTGGTGATCTGGTTGTGTGTGGTGTGTAGTGATTGTGATCTGGTAATATATGATGTGCAGTGATTGGTGATCTGTTTATATATGATGTATAGTGATTGGTGATCTGGTTGTGAGTGGCTTGTAGTGATTGATGACCTGATTGTGTGCGGTGTATAATAATTGGTGGTCTGGATATGTGTGGTGTTTAATAATTGGTGATCTTGTTGTGTGTGGTGTGTAATAATTGGTGATCTGGATATGTGTGGTGTGTAATAATTGGTGGTCTGGATATGTGTGGTGTTTAATAATTGGTGATCTTGTGTGTGGTGTGTAATAATTGGTGGTCTGGATATGTGTGGTGTTTAATAATTGGTGATCTTGTTGTGTGTGGTGTGTAATAATTGGTGATCTGGATATGTGTGGTGTGTAATAATTGGTGATCTTGTTGTGTGTGGTGTATAATGATTGGTGATCTGGTTGTGAGTAGTGTGTATAGTCTGTAGTGTGCATGCTGTACCTGTGTGGTTGCTAAAGAGAGAGAAAACAGCAGGACAGGGGGACTGTACAATTTCTCCAACTGCTGCTCTGGGCCAACACACCACAGAGTCCCATGCTGGGAGGCAGCCTACACACACACACACACACACACACACACACACACACACACACACACACACACACACACACACAATTGTACAATTTTAGCACAATTTAGCTGTTTTGAAGAAGTTTCCTCCAAAACCACACCCACAAAGTGCTAGAATGCTCCCGCTTTCTGAGTTGATAATCAGAGTGCTGATTGATTGGATGTTGGTGGACCACGTCATATTTTTTTAGTTGGAGGCGCCACAGAGACCATGGTTTCAGCTCTGAGTGGATTATATTTTATTGCCATGCCAACTGCTAGAACTTGAAATATTACAAAGTGTTCTGATGTTTAAAAAAAAGGAAATGGAAATTACTTGGGAATTCGTGCTGTCTCACTTCTAAACGGTCTCGTAGAAAAGCATCTGCCAAATGAATAAATGTGAATGTAGATCTAAAATTCTACAAATTTTAAAAGTCTGACCTGTCTGCCCTGAAGTGCTGAGGTTTTCATGTTCAGCGATTCCTCTCAGACAGAGCTGCTCTTCTCGTTCCAGCTGGAATATATACTCACACTCGGGGTGCAAACTTGCCCAAACCTACAGAGAGAACGTAAAAGAGATAAAGACAGGGAGACAGAGCACACTTTAAATGAA
Source organism: Pangasius djambal (assembly GCA_022985145.1). Classification (NCBI taxonomy): domain Eukaryota; kingdom Metazoa; phylum Chordata; class Actinopteri; order Siluriformes; family Pangasiidae; genus Pangasius; species Pangasius djambal. The sequence goes on from CM040990.1 coordinate 21,342,439, forward strand.
CTTACTGATAGGATGTAACAGATTATTTGAATAAATATTAATTACATTTACAGACACTTTCCTTAGAGGCTGCATTTGAGCTACTTATGGAATTGGAAACTGTATCAGAATCTGGGGCACGTTCTTCCCCTCTGATTAAAAAAAACTATGATTTCTGTCCCTTTCAAAAAAAAAAAAAAAAAAACCAGGGATCCCATCAACCGTGGAAAATAAACTGTCAGGTCAAATGCATGAAAAGGAGAGAGAGACAGATTTAACAGACTGACCCATTGTGCAGAAATAGGACAATGGCCTCCATTAATAAAGCTGCCACAGAAAGGTGGGAAGCTCTCCATATATGGTCACTTGCCAAAAATAGCATGTAAAAGCAGTAAAATTTGGTATATTTAGAAATCAGACTCCATTTTCATTTGCAGACAACAACAGGAAATTAGGCAAACTGAAAATAATACGCTTTCTGCTTGAGTTTATTTTATGCATCAGGCGGTATTACTTCTCTCTGTTCTGTCCCAAATGAATCACTGTAATAAGACTGCTATATAAATGTCTTTCTACCCTGCTAAGCCTACCAATTAGCTGAATAATGATTATGTTTGAAGTGTTCATTCCCATAAAATGGTAATTGAGTGCATGTGCAGCCCAGTACAACTGAACAGAAACACTACCTATCAACAGGCTGTCCTGAGTGAAGACTGATTTTCTAGTTTTTGGGATTACCTGAGTTTTTCTGCTTTCTTGGTAGCATGAAAAGTTGTGCCAATTTTTGAGAAAAAGGTGAAGGAATTCTTCACATAATCTAAGGCTAATAATAAAGAAAAAAAAAAAAAAAACGTTATTTAATATGGTTTATGTCATTGATATAGTTATGCTTTCTGTAACGAAGGAAGGAGTCTCCAGTGTCAGTATGGAGCTATAGCGCAAGTGATAACAGGAACTAACTTGTTCACACCGACGTTCCAAACATTAAACCTAACTGTAAGTGGATAAAAAGTATAATGTGTCATTCATCAATAAATGTACAAACATTTCTACAAACATTTGTGAAAGAATGGGTCACTCTCAGGAGCTCAGTGAATTCAAGCGTGGTAGTGTGATAGGTTGCCACCTGTGCAATAAGTCCATTCGTGAAATTTCCTCACTACTAAATATTCCACGGTCAACTGTTAGTGGTATTGTAACAAAGTAGAAGCAATTGGGAACAACAGCAACTCAGCCACGAAGAGGTAGGCCACGTAAAATCACAGAGCGGAGTCAGCGCATGCTGAGGCGCGCAGTGCGCAGAAGTCACCAACTTTCTGCAGAGTCAATAGCTACAGACCTCCAAACTTTGTGTGGCCTTCAGATTAGCTCAAGAACAGTGCGTAGAGAGCTTCATGGAATGGGTTTCCATGGCCGAGCAGCCAAGCCTTATATCACCAAGTGCAATGCAGAGCGTCGGATGCAGTGGTGTAAAGCGCCGCCACTGGACTCTAGAGCAGTGGAGACGTGTTCTCTGGAGTGATGAATCACGCTTCACTGTCTGGGTTTGGTGGTTGCCAGGAGAACGGTACTTGCCTGACTGCATTGTGCCAAGTGTAAAGTTTGGTGGAGGGGGGATTATGGTGTGGGGTTGTTTTTCAGGGGTTGGGCTTGGCCCCTTAGTTCCAGTGAAAGGAACTCTTAATGCTTCAGCATACCAAGACATTTTGGACAATTTCATGCTCCCAACTTTGTGGGAACAGTTTGGAGC
>CM040990.1:21344267-21389823 GCA_022985145.1 Pangasius djambal
CTTGCCTGACTGCATTGTGCCAAGTGTAAAGTTTGGTGGAGGGGGGATTATGGTGTGGGGTTGTTTTTCAGGGGTTGGGCTTGGCCCCTTAGTTCCAGTGAAAGGAACTCTTAATGCTTCAGCATACCAAGACATTTTGGACAATTTCATGCTCCCAACTTTGTGGGAACAGTTTGGAGCGGGCCCCTTCCTGTTCCAAATCAAGGTCCATAAAGACATGGATGAGCGAGTTTGGTGTGGAAAAACTTGACTGGCCTGCACAGAGTCCTGACCTCTACCCGATAGAACACCTTTGGGATGAATTAGAGCGGAGACTGAGAGCCAGGCCTTCTCGTCCAACATCAGTGCCTGACCTCACAAATGCGCTTCTAGAAGAATGGTCAAAAATTCCCATAAACACACTTCTAAACCTTGTGGAAAGTCTTCCCAGAAGAGCTGAAGCTGTTGTAGCTGCAAAGGGTGGGCCAACTCCATATTAAACCCTATGGATTAAGAATGGGATGTCATTAAAGTTCATGTGCATGTAAAGGCAGACGTCCCAAAACTGGCAATATAGTGTATTATTATCGCAATGTATTATCTAAATTTGAGAAATATTGCAAAATGTTACCCTTTAGTTTCCCCCAATGTCACTGTGAAATGCAATTCAGATATAAATGTAATATTTATAATGGTTGTTCAGGGAGGGATTAGACAGGAGAAGTACAAAAGTACTCAGAGTTATACAGTTATATGAATATATGGAGAGTTTAGTGCTACATGTGGTGGATATAATGTAGAGGTCATATCTCCTGTCTCAAAAGGAGCCACTTATGGCTTCTCCATTTCTCCGGTTTTCTCCTCTTTTCCTGTGAACTTAATGATGAGCACTTAGCATGATAGACATTGAAACCATTTTCTCAGAGGCACATGCTATTCTTCATGGAAATACTGATGTATTTCATGACTGTGTGATGAGATGCCATTCCTCTCGTTCACTCTTTTGATGTCAATAGGAGCGCTGATCACTCTGAGAGAAAACTGAAGCGATGACGAAAAAAGCCTAATGATTCATTCCATTTCATTCCAGTTATGAACAAACCATTATCACCTGCCTATACTGATATTACTGTACTGATTATTAGTAGTGCCAGTATTTCAGTGGTCAGAACAACATTACGATCCAAAACTGAGCACTACAAAGGAAAAAAGATGCCTGAAAGAGTTATTTCTCAGCTTCAGAGAAAATGACCAAATCACAAGACAAGGTTCTTTTTTATCTAACACATCAATCCATCATTATTCTTATAGCTGCAGTTTAAATGACATCAGTGGGCCGACTAATATTGGAGTCTGTCCTGACTTGGAGAATGTCACAGCACCTGTGGTGCCTATTATGGTAATTATCTAAAAGATGCATTTTGAAGCTCATGTCGCATTCAGAGGGAAAAAACTATTCTAGCACTGCATTACTGAGCTTTTCCTCGTCAGAACGCACTGATACAATGTATAAGAATGAAAAGCCAGAGGTTATAGTTGCAGTGAATGTTAGATTTGTAAAATCACTGAGTAATTTGTGCTCAAAGGATTGTTCTTGGAAAACCAAATCCATTCTCCCCTTTCTTGTTCAGAACAACGCGCATTGTTTTTTTTTTTTGTTTGTTTTTTTTTCCTTCTTCTGCTATTAGTCTGCCAATCAGTTTCAGAAATAATGACACAGAGCAAAATTGAGGCTGAGGGTTTACCAGGAACCAGAGAAACAAGCTGGCTCAATCAATGCTGACTCTTTTGAGTCTTCATAGAAAGGAACATGAATACGAGCAGCTCATACACATAAGAGTAGTTAGTTAGTAATAATGCCTCAAATTTAGTTTAAGCTACCTGGGTTCTTTCTGTGAGCATAGAGCATATCCACAGGAAGAAATACAAAGTAGTTTTATTTACAGCAGATTTTTCACCTGCTAGTAGGTCAGTGTACGTTTCAAACTATGTCACTTGGACCAACTGTTAATATTTAGTAGTTTTTGTTCAAACTAGGCTACAATAGAGCAACTTTCGGTAGATTCTTTTGAGACTTAAAAAAAAAAAAGGAATAGGAATATGAGCAGCTCATATTCCACTTCATTCTGAATAAAAAAGTGCTCCTTTTATGTTCCTTTTAAGAACCTACATGAGAGGAGAGCAGTCTGACCGGGAAATGGGAACATGTCTTACTCTCATACAGATAATCCATTTCTGAAGTAGATTCACCCACTACGAAACGAATAACGTTAGGAGTATGTTATGACGTGATTCAGCGGCAATCTGTAATTAACGTTCAATTAAAGCTCTGTAGCTCATTACGTAAAGTGCACCTGGGAATGCATACTGATTGCAGGTACATACTCAGCACAATGTTTCTAAAATTCACATACACATCAACACAATGTCTTTAATGTAGGATGCACCAGGCAAAAAAAAAAAAAAAAGCTTAGTACATCTGTCCCTAAGAACCTCGGTCATGTTTACAGAGTGTGTGTGTGTGTGTGATTCATTTCCCCCGTTGATTTTGGCATGGCACTAGGACGCAGGTTAACATATGAGGCAGGTTCATTTACGTCCCTATTGGTCAAATCTGTTGTCTTTTTTCTCCGATGCTATTTTTCTGCCTTGAAAAAAAATGCTTCAAAGCACTTAGCTCTGATGGAAAAAGAAAAAAAAACAAAAAAAAAAAACACAGAAATGCTGTAAGGGTGCTTTCACACCTGTCATAGCATTTGCCGAGTCTGAATCAGAGAGAAATTCATAACTTTTGGTTCATTTGCTATTTGGTTTGTTTTCACATTGGACATAATTAAATGAACCAAAAAGCCAAAAAAAAAAAACGTGGGCTGAGGAGCCAGTAACACTGAAAATACACTTCCATGAAAAGCCTTCTGACAGAAATATAAACTGTTAACTTTTTTTTTTTTTTACTCTTAATATGTTAACATTCACTATTTGACTTTGTTTCTTGTCATAATGAAAGAACTTCTATTAAACCTAAACACACTAAATGTCTTTTCCTCTTCATTTTGTCCTAAGGGTGTGCAAACTTTGGCACACAACACTATACAGTGTGTATTCTTTTCATGTATATTTAAGTGAATTAACTTAAGAGCTTTCGAAGTCCTGATGAGAAAATGCCTCTATAGTTGATAGCTGAGAAAACTTTCATTTGAAAGGTTCAGGAATGAAAAGTTGTTGTTTTTTTTGGCAACACCATCTGCACTCTGTTTGAGTTTGTGTGTGTAATTATGCTTCTCACTCACATTTGGTACAGCTGTGAGTAGAATAGTATTCAGTATGAGGTGCAGGTATAACAAAATGTACCATGTGTTTATTCCCATTACAGCTAAGAGACTATGACGGCAAATGCATTCCCACTGAACGCACCTCTGCTTGTATAAAAGGGGGAAAAAAAGGACGAAGGAGTTAAAGCTTATTTTGTGCAAGTGGAAAGTGAGGTCAGTCTCATCTTCAGTAATGCACCTGCAGCACTTTAGCAACACTCCAGAGATAAGAAAGCCTCCGGGTTAATGCACAAGTAGACGGCTGTGTGAAATTACCCATGGGTTCTGCTTTGTAAATGCAGATCGTGGTAAGCATGAAATGGAGATGAATTTGCATTGATAGAAATGCTCAGCGGTCTCTCTCTCTCTCTCTGTGTGTGTGTGTGTGTGTGTGTGTGTGTGTGTAAAAAAGTGTAACTGTTAAGACAATCATGACTTATCCTAATTTCACATCAGATGTGACCTTTTAGGGAAAAGAGCCTGATTTAAATATGTCACATCACTGCGGTGTAGGAAAGCGAGACCTCAGGAGTTACTAAATGCATTTTTCTCCTGAAACACATTTACATTGCATTAAGATTTTTAATATTCATTTTAGAATGACAGAAAAGTACAAGTGAAGTTCAGTCTAATCCAAACAAAAAGTTTTTAAAAGAGCCGATGGTGATAAAAGTGCTGCAAGTTTCTCCCAGAAACAAGTGCAAGATTGATCTAGGAGTAACTGAACACACACACACACACACACACACACACACACACACACACACACACACACACACACACACACACACACACACACACTTAAGTATTCAGGAGTGCTACAGAAACTCTCCAGTCTGTTCAACTGCAAGACCAGTAACTGTAGAAAGCACAGAGTGATCGCTCAGACCAATCAAGACTGAAATAAACACTACTGAGATAGAGGTCAATGGATCCCAAAGTGCACAATTATGACTTGATCAACACGGCAACACAATTTGTACTTCAATTACACAGCCTCACAGCTGCCAAACTGTAAGAACAGGTTACATACATGTGTAATCACTGATATTAGGCCAATCCAGGCTTTTCAGCATGAGCTTTACGGATATATTCTCTGTCCATTGGCATGTTTCGCTAACGTTCCACCATCGCCACTACAAAGGACACAGGTATGCCAAGGGTGGCTGACTTTCAGGATTTCTTTAACTACAAATGCAACTGCTAACATGAGAATAATATATAAATAAACAAATAAAGAAATAATAGGCTAAACAAAGTCTAAGTATTTATGAGCAGTTTTTGAGTATGAGTCATTTGAGTCAGAGACAGTGTTCCTCATATACCACAACAATTACAATTTTTTATTTATTAATGAACCACACATTACACTGAAAAATCACACATTGTAAAGCTGGCCTAACAGTCATAGGTAAAGCTGTAACTACGTGTTTTCTGAAAGTTGTTCAGGATGGAGGAGGCTGTGTGTGTGTGTGTGTGTGTGTGTGTGTGTAATGTTCATAACTAGAAGTGAAAGTTCCTGAAAGTGCCTTAACTGCACAGTCATTAAAAGCATGACACGCTGATCTGGAACATGAAATTACACAGGAACGTCGTTAAATATAACAGGTGTTCCCATCACAACTCTATTCCACGGTCATTTGTCAATTCATGCTGTAAATTGCTACTGGTGATCCACTGGAAAATTCGGGTCATCATGCCTTGCTTAATTCATCATCACAGTCAGAAGCTCAATTTCAAATTAAGAACAAAATGGCAGAGGGACACAGCGAGGCACAAATCTGTTTCAGTGATCTACGCTGATATAGAGAGAGAGAAAGCATCTGCTTCTCTTATTAAATTGCATGCAGTAGAAAGTACTTGTACATAAATCAAGTCAAATGAGCATAATACAGTGCCATTGTATTATTTCTTAAGTGCATTTCAGAACCTCTGATAATGGCATTTAACACTATTTTACACTAATTTCTTGCTAGTTGTTTAAGATTCTACGCTAATGACTAGAAGTTCAAATCCCAGGACCAAAGCGAGCCCTTAAGCAAGACCATTAACCCTGTACTGCATACAGCTCCATTAAGGCAACACAATTTCTTTCTTGGCTCTAAGACTTATACAATAATACAGCTGTCATAAGTCATAAGATAAAAGTATAAGACAAAATTAGGGCGCCTAAGACTTTTACACAGTACTATACATCATGCAGTCATGGAGAGTTCCTTGGATAGCTAAGGGTTCTTGGCCCCCTCTCACTCTGATAGAGAAACACTTTGTTCTAGGGTTTAATGGTTTTCCCAGAGGAATAAAAGAGCCCTTTTCTTCTAAATGTAACCTTTTATTTTGTAAAGGTGTACCATTTTTTATTTTTTTTATTTTTTTTTTTTTAAATACGGTGTATTTTGATTTTTCTTTTATTTTTCATATAATTTGATATACTTCTTTGTCTCTTTAAAGAACATTCCAAATCTTACAGTCTCAAACGTTATTTACAATTTCTGGAAGATCTGTTTAAGATGGACATCAAGTAAGAAATAAAACACTTGGGGGCTTGCTGTTATAGGAAAATCATCACAGGCAGGGTGATGTGATGTGGCCTGACATAAAGCAGTAAAGTTACTGTTACCGTGTCCCAAAGTGTGTTTATACCTCTTATATCACAGCAATTTGCCAGCAATTACTTTTTTATTAACTAAACAACAATATATAGGACTTTTTTTTATTTATCCTTTTATAGCCACATTTAACATTAAAAGCCTGCAAAACAAGTTGTCCTGTTATCACTTACGTCATAGCAACTATAACAGTTGTTTTCTTACCAGCTTCTATTGCAATCTATCCAACTGCACATGCAAATAAGTACTCTTTTATTTTGGGGTGGCAGTAAATGAGAGCCTCGGTGTTTTGCACAAACCAATTTCCATTATTCCCTCAAATGCACATGGGTGTTTTTGCACCTCTTTCGCATCAGCAGGTGATAAAAGGCTCATGTCCAGCGAGCACAGGCTTCCAAAATACATCAAATGCTCAAGCATGAAGAATGAAAAGGCTGAGTTCACTAAAAATGTGAAGCACTACCACTAATCATGGCACTAATGGAGGGAAAATTGAAAGAAGTGAGGAGACAGGAAGGAAGAGAGAGTGCGATCAAAATGCCACATAGAGAGAGAGAGAGAGAGAGACAGAGAACAAACCATATTCACTCACAAGAAAATAAAATAAATAGACAAATAAAATGCACCGGTCTGTCGCAGTTGTCCATCCTGCTTCCGGAGACACCTGCATCTGACGAGATGTTTATTCCCATTTTACATGATGGAATGGAGCTCCATTAAGTGACCTTTATATCCTGAAATGAACCCTTATATCCTGAAATGGGTCACTGGGATCATTTCACTGACTAAATCTTCTCATTCACAATCTCATTCTCATGATTTCTGTATAGTTGCCAAGGCAATGAGCACTCATATGTCTAAACCAATAAGAAAAACCTAAATGGATATCCTCATGGCCGCTCTCTTCAATGAATGATGGAATCGGTCATTTCATGTGGCCATTGCAATTACATTTTGAAAAATCATTTTAGACCCTAAGAGAGCACCTTCTGCGCTTGTTATGATCAGCAGGACCAGCGATAACATGACAACGCATGTGCCAGAGTTTTTGTGACAGATCTTATTGATCCTTGCCACCATCTTGGCACAATGCAATCCCAAGTTGCTCTATTTAGTTAGCTTAAAAAGGCAAGATGATAAAGTCGATGAGGAGAGAAACTCAGGTTGAGGCAATCATTGTGAACACCATTGTGGCAGCATGAGAGAGGGAACGAGTGCTCTTTGATGAATTGAAAGCAAATGAGGCTGCCCGAGTACTTGAGCGGTTCACAGAGAGGCCAACTCATTTAACCATCAAGGACAGAGAAGGGTGGAAGACAACATAGACAGGGCAATGTATTCTGAAATCAGAAACCAGAATACAGAATCCGGAGACCCAAAGAGGTCGGTGGGGCATAGCCAAGGGGGTCCGAGAGACACTTCCCCGCCATTGACAAAGTAACAGACACACCACTGCATTCAAGCCATAGCCAGCGGACACGCATCACGCATGGAAGAGCAAGGCCAAGAGAAAGCTGCAGCTCCTGTTCAGATCTCTATTTGTATCTGTTAAGAAGAAATTATCTGTTCAATCTGAATTATGTATTAGTATTTAGTTACATCCCTGCTCTATACAGACAGTAAGCCGAGCTCAGGATTGAACCCTGGCGCTGTGAGGCGAAAACACTCTCTTTTAAGGTCTCAGCTATAATCTTTAACGTTCCACAGTCCACAGAGTAAGAAGTTAAACTGTTAAAATCCTGTAAAATTTCATCAACTATGGCCAAAGTGACATTTTGAGCCTTGAAAAGACGATACAAAGTATATGTCTTAAGGAAAATGACCCAGTACTGCCCGAAGGTACAGTAATGAACAACTCAAGAACACTTTAAATCATGCTTAAAAACTGAAACAGATCTGGGACACTGCCCCGGATTGATGCACAGATGTGTCAGGGACTACACAAAAGATAAGTAGTGCTCTGAGGCAAGGTCTTGTGTATGAAGATTAACTGGCGATGGACAGCACCTAAAAATGCCTTTCTGAGATGGTGCTTCATCATGTGTTTAAGAGATTGAACCCATCGTGAATGAGCCTGTCAGTTCAGTCCACCCAAATGACCCCTGATATTGACTTTGTTCCTCTGAGAACGAAGCGGCGCCACTTCTATGAAAATAGACTCACCTCATTTATTTGGATTGTGATTGATTTAGTCTGTTTTTGTTTTGTAAAATTCCAGGAAAACAAGTAATATCGGAAAATATCAGGCTGACCTGACCAGTAAGTCGTGACCCATCAAATGTCAGCTCGTTCCTGTCTGGACATGTTTCTGCATTCATATGTGAGGAGATGGTGGAATATCCCCAACAGTCAAAGTCAATAACTTGACAAACCCCTTTGAGTTTCTTTTCATTTACTGAAAACAAGGCTGAAGACAAAAAAGGCACAGAAACAAGCAGGCACTGGAAACTGAAGTATCTTGACCGTGTACCACGGGCTACTCACTGATCCTGAAGAACTGGCAACCACATACTGAAGGATCTTTATTCAACATTGTGTTCATTTGGCTAGAAATTGAGGTGATTCATATGGCTTGAAAATGGCTTGAACAATATGGCTATGAGAATCATGTGTAAAGAATCACATGCAAAAATGAACCTTATGTAAAAATGACATGATAGAATTAATGAAGCACGTGAAAATAAATCAAGTAAAAATAAATGAATCACGGGTAAAGAGTCACATGTAAAAATGAATGAATCGTGTAAAAAAAAAAGAAAAGAAAAAAAAAGTGAATATTAATGAATCGTATAAAAATCACCTGGGAAAAAATGAAATGTGAAAAATTAATCATGCATGTAACTCATATATACGAGTTAAATGAATCATAAGCAAAGAGTCACATGCGAAAATAAACGAAACATGCATAAAGAATCACATGTTAAAACAAACTTATCAAAGTTAAAGAAACAGATTTTTAAACAAATTAATAAATGAATCACATGTAAAATAAATAAATAAATAAAAAAATTACCTGGAAAAATAAATGAATCATGTGTAAAAATCATTTGAAAATAACTGATCCATGTGATAAAAAAAGTAATGAATCATGCATAAAAATCACGTGAAAATTCATGAAGCATGTGAAAAAAAAAAAATCACATGATAAATTAATCATGCGTAAAAAATCATTTTGTGTGATGTTAAATGATTAAAAAAAAACAAAAAAACCTGATAACAAATATCATGTAACTCATGATAACTATTGAATTTAATCTGCTAATATTTAATATTTTCCAATTTAAAGTTGTATATATTGTTTCACATTTAGGCCATTGTGCCAAAACATCAAGGCTAATAGCAATGCAAATAGCTACAGATTAGGTAGCTATTTAGACAAACAGATCAGCTTTCATTTTCTCCCCAGTCATTTTCTGTGTGGGTGTATTTCTACTTTCTGTACTATTTTTCAGCATGATGTGGTGACTTTTTTCAGAAGATAATGCCAGTTAATACAGCTTCTCAAAGCTCTATTCTTGGTGTTTTAAGTGAAGGAAGAAAAGAGCCATTAAGAGCAGAGAACGGATAATGATAGCAGAGAGCCGGGGATGACAAACATGCCGCGTTCACCTAGTCACGTAGCTTCTACAGATTGATAGGTTTAAAAAAAAAAGCTGTTCAGAGGAGGAAACATACACAGTATCAGAGAATATTTATATCCTATTCAGGAAGAGAGACTGAACTGATAACAGGAACTAGCATCTTGTGGACATTCCACAACATTAAATGCAGCTATAAATAGATAAAGACTGACATATCATAACTTAATAAACAAAAAAAAAAGACGTAGAAACTGGATCAAACGTCTGCACCAACAACTGTTAATAATATTACTTAGCTAATTATGTTAGCTTTGTAAGTATTTTGTGTTTGTTTTACTGTTAGTTTGGGAGATTACACCAGAAGCTAGCAAGCAAAATAATTAACCTTCAAACAGAAACAAAGCAGGAAGCTTTGAATCTCAGGTCTCTCAATGCTAAAATTATAACGCACACAAAATAGCTTGCTAACATAATTACATACGTGAATATCAAGTAAACTTGGCATTGCTATGTAAATGTTACGTAACTATGTTGTGTTTGGTAAAAATAATTAATGTTCAAGCTGAATCTCAGTTATGTTATCTTAATTTTCTTAATCTTAATCTTAATTATGTTGTGTTATAATGTACACAACATAATTAATTAGTTAACATAAGTAGTTATGTGAAGATTCAGTAAGCTTGGCTAGAGTACAATGCTATGCAACTGTTAGCTAGCTAACTATGTTCCTTTTGGTATAATGTTAGCCAATGACATCAGAAGCAAGCAAGCAAAATAATTAATATTCAAGTAGAAGCAAAGTAAGCATGTTTGAATCTCAGGTCTTTCCGGAGTGCTGGGACTGAAAAGCCAGACAGATACTCACTCCTGTCATCTCACACTCTAGTCCCATTCCCTTCTGGACTCGTTTTCTTTGCTGCTATACTGAACAATTTATATTTTTAGCAATTTTGCACAGTTTGTAGAGTAATCATTTATCCGCAATACTGGAACTTGCACTTACGGTTAAATTTCATCTGTTTCTGTCATTGGGACTTCAGTTAATATTCATACCTTATATGGGCTTCCTGTGCACTAGTGGCTGACTTTGAAGACAACCTCTGTTCAGAGAAATGGGCAGATTGGTGGAGAGTTAAAGAGCCCAGGAAAGATGTTTTTCTCACAAGACCATGAATCTTAATGATAGCTCTCAGGGGATAAAGAGAGTTCTTTTGAATTGTTCTTTTAGTAAAATTGCTTACAGCAGCTTTAATGTAATGCAGACACCTTTATAATTATCATTGGACGTGATATCAATGCAGGGAAGATGGCGGAGAAGAAAACATGGTGCCCATGTGGCAGCTCAGTCGGGCAGTGTCGACATGCCCATGCCTGAATTAAAACAATTAGTTTGGCACATCTTATCCCACTTCACACTAGTGCATGCTTGATGTTAAATTAGGACGCTGAACCAAAGATATCGGTCCTGTTTAAGAAAGAAATAAGTCTGACCCACTAGGGCACATTCGCTATGGAAATGTGTCAGGCAGTAAGTGTATTGTCTTATAGTGTTGCATAGATAACTTATATACAGTTTGACATATTGTATTTTAGATTTTCAAGGAAATTTGCGAAGTCCTCTAGTGTGTATTGTGTATGGGATACATATTGTGCTATACATCTAGTATTACAGTATACATCATTGTTAAGCATTATACATGGTGTTATATCATATCCTGGAGTTCCATCTCATTCTACCTCATCAGATAATTAGTTGAGATTAGAGGTGTGCACTGAGATCCTTTTTTGATGCAACCAAAAAAAGTGCATCAAGAAAGTGTTTACTTTCATGGTGCCATGAGTGAGCGGTTAGATATGAAGCTCGTGGGACAACCAAAAACCGGCATCAATTCATTCATCCTTAGTAACTGCCTGGTCAGGTTCATGGTAGTTTAAATTAGGCTACTAGTTTGTTTATATTTTGGGAAATAGAACCAACTTAATTTGTTCAAACATATGGCAAGTAGGTATGATTAAAAAAATAATAACTGTACGAATGGGATTTAAAACAAACAAACAAACAAAAAACAATTGTCCTGTGTACATCTCTAGTTGGGAACTTGAATGATGTAGCTGAGGTTGAGGAACTGTCAGAGCCAGAAATTATACACCATGCTGACAGTGTTGATATTTCTATGTACATTTGTTTTGTTTTTTTTTACAGTGTTTTCCAGCGTTTTCGGGGGCATAGTGATAGTGATGGGGTTTATTCTTAATTAAAATAAGACAAAAAAGTAGGCCACACCCAGTTCATCCAAATACAGACACAAATACAGATACAGGCATTGCATTACACCCGTCATACACATCCTAGATAACAATTTCTTATGAAACCCTTAATCTAAAGGGCACACATTACAGACAATTTGGAAATGCCAATCAGCCTACAACACATGTCTTCGGACTGGGGGAGGAAACCGGAGTACCCGGAGGAAACCCCCAAAGCACGGGGCGAACATGCTAACTCCACGCACACAGGGCAGAGGCGGGATTCACCCTATAGTGCTTTATCTTAAAGCCTTAAAGTCTTATTAGACATACCAGCACTCAGAGAAAAACTCTCTTCCCTCTGAGGAAACTCTTACAGGTTCTAAGTAAAACCCAACAAGAGTGTTTACAAGTACACCCCTTTGCAGAAGCGAAAACCCTGAACTATGCAAAGACCTCCTAAAAACTGGTGAACACTTTTTTTGTACATTGTATATGCACAGTCAGAGCTCTTCTTCCATCTAGAGTATATATTAATCTTCATCCGTCTGTTTACATTCACATATCACCTCTCAACAGCTCAAAACTTACTGAAATTACTAAATGAACTGGAACTAAAATGCGCATTGAACGTGTTGACTTCAGCAGAAGTCGGTACTCACGGCTGCAGTCAGCGACGTGAGCCACACGGTCCCGGTGCAGAGAGAGAGCATGGCGGCTCCAGCGCGCGGAGGAACGGCTGCTCTCCGGACAAGCCCGTCGCGCGCTCTGAACGGCACCGGAGCGCGCGCGGTTTCCTTTATAGACAGGCGGCGCGCGCGCACTCAGACCGGGGACGCGCAAACGCTTCCTGTGAAAACGCCTGAAACCGATCTTATTTGTTTAGGAGTCATTTCTCTGGAGCGGACACACGGACGTCACGTGACCTGCTGTTCTCAGAGTATTCAGAAATAAAAACAAATATTACATTATTAGGCGATAAATTCATGATGTCATCATTTTGCTAAACAGTTTACTAGCAATACATAAAGTACATTTCACTCCTAATAAATATCTAAATCCATTCAGGCATTAAATATGTTTATTTGTTTGTTTACTTATCTATTTATTTATTTAGACCATTTACTTCCATTCTGCTTCCCTTCCTTCCATATTTCCTTCACCTCTCCTTCTCTTCCTTCCTTCCTTCCTTCCTATGACGATTTACTTCTTTCCTGGCTCCCTCCCTTAATTACATATACATTTCCTCACTTAGTTACTTCCTTCCTCCCAAACTTATACTCTTACTTCAATTTGTCCTTCCTTTCCTTCCTTGCTTCCTTCCTTCTTCCATCTTTATATAATTCCTTCCTTCCACACTTCTTTCATTCCTTCCTTCTTTACTTCCTCCCTTATTACTTTCTTCATTCTTTCTTGAAATATTACTTTACTTACTTCCCTACCTTCTTTCATACTTCCTTCCTTATTTCCTTCCCTCCCTCCCTCCTTCCATCATTCCTTCCTTCCATCCTTACTTATTTACTTCCTTCCTGCCTCCTTTACTCCCTTATTTACGTCTATACTTCCACACTTCCTTCTTTCTTTCCCTCCTTATTTACTTTCTCCATTTCTGCATTCCTTCCTTACTAACTTCCTTCTTCCCTTCAATATTTCCTTCCATACTACCTAACATTCTTCCTTACTTCCATGCTATGCCTGTCATTCATTTCTTTCCCCACCTTCCTCATTTATACTTGTATTATTCTGACATACAGGTTTTTATACATGGGGGCAAAGAAAGGGGCGAAAGCACACTAAGAGTTGACACGACATCATTTAGTATAGGACAAGTTGTATTAAACGTTTAATTTACTTCTTGGCGCAGAATGAATGTATACGTACAGTACAGTAATAATTACTGAACTGGCTCTACAGTTGCTCTACAGGAATTTGGTCAAATGGATTTAAATCAGCACAACCTTTATATAACTCATTAAATCTGTGTGAACTGCACAGGAACTTATAAACTCATGTTAGGATAAACATTCACCTATCCCACTTTAATTTCCCTCTAATTATTTTCTAAATAGTCCATCATATCTAACACAACAGGCTTAACAGCTCATCGAAGTGCACTCAGTCACGTTATGAAATAGTCCCAGTTTTGTTATGTACTGATTAATT
Organism: Pangasius djambal; assembly: GCA_022985145.1. Classification (NCBI taxonomy): domain Eukaryota; kingdom Metazoa; phylum Chordata; class Actinopteri; order Siluriformes; family Pangasiidae; genus Pangasius; species Pangasius djambal. The sequence continues at coordinate 21,358,158 of CM040990.1, forward strand.
GGCCTCCGTTCCTCACGACCTTTTTGGCCAGTTGTTCAGATAAACAGTGTAAGGGTACAGGACCTGCAGAATGTCGTGCGATATTCGTATTAACCTCATCTCCAACTGAGGCGCTTCAGCACATGTGATTGCCCCACTGGGATTATCGAGTCAGAAAGTTCCAGAGTCAAATCTCCTGTGCGTTAGTGTTGTGAGTGGAGACTGAGACATGGTGCTGGAGGAACTGTGCAGAAATCAGTGCAATCAGCAATCAGCACTGAGTGAAGGAAGCAGAGTCAGGAGGCAAATGTAGATCATGCAGGATGAATTACCAGCCACGTCTTCTTGTGGCATGCGCCGTGTGCCAAATTGCTCCCTACACTGTTAAAAATAGCTTTTGGTTCCCTAAAGAACCACTTCTGAATCTTTGGTTTCTATGGCAATGACAATGAGTCTTCTATGGCATGGTGTTATAGGAAAATAATCACTGACATGGTGTGATGCGGCCCGACCTGAAGCGGAAGTGAAGTTGATTATTTTCCCATAATGCCGTGTAGTCTGACTGGCATCTCTAAATTGTCCGCAATGTGTGAACGGGTGTGTGAGTGTGTGCGCGATTGTGCTCTGAGATGGGTTGGTACCCCGAGTTCCCTGGGATAGGCTCCAGGCTCCCTGCGACCCTGTGTAGGATAGGCAGTACAGAAGATGGATGGATGGATGGATTTGTCCTTTGTCTTAGCAGTTTATAGTTACGTGTAACGTTGTGGAACATCCACAAGACAAGTTAGTTCTTGTTCTCACTTGCGTTATAGCAGCTACAAACAGTTCCTCACCAGCCTCTGTCTTCTTTTTGTCTCTTGAGATTAATAAGAGAAAAACTTGACAAAAGCTTGACTTTGCCATGATGGAAAACTTACTGCCTGTTACAAAGCGCTGACTATGGAGACTCCTCCATAAATGCTGAATCAACTTCAACTTCAACTTATTGTTTTCCACAATAAAGTGGATAGGAGTAAAGTACTGCACAAGGGGAGCCAGCAGGAAATTTTGGCCCCCCACATTTTCCCAGACACTTTTTTTTGTTCCCTAGGCTCCTTTTAGGGCTGTTTTTGACCTTGAACATGCAAACATTTAGCAAAGTGAAAGAACTTGACAGCACTGTTGAGAGGCGAGTTGTGGGGAAGAAAGATCCTGAAGGGACCTGTTTTTGGGATCAGGAGTCTGTATCTTCTCGGAAAATACTCCGTGCTCGAATCTGATTCCTTTTGACTTTGCTCATGATGTGTTTCAGTGAGAGAGCATGTTGGTGTACTGCTGAGTAAAAACGAGATAAAAGAGCAACGTCTTCGCTCGCTCTACATTTTCAATACTTTCAGACTGTCAAAGCTATTTTTTTTTTTTGGAATCTAAATGAATCTGTGATTATGGAAATATTCTGGACCATTTACACTGAGTGATTTTATAAGCACATAGAATGTTGTCTACTTTCACAGTAGAGTATAATGGCCAGAATTCCAAAGTAGTGAACAAGACGTGTATTTGAACTCAGAAAAAAATGATGAATGTAGTTCTTATTTTTCTTCACTGAAAGTGACGTTTATAGCAGCGTTGCTAGCTTTGCAGAGCTGCGTGTTTCTGACAGTCTGTCACAAATACATCCTTTCAACCTACATTAAAAATAATCCCATCTAATGCACACTTATTTACTAAAAACAGCCTGAAAACTATAGTGGGAAATGCTGTAAAAATGTAGGATAAATGCTTCTATAAATATGATCTATATTTATGTACTGTACAATGCTGCTGAATTCTTGAATCTGATTGGTCGACAGGTGTTGAAAGATTTTCTGTAGCAACAGTTCTATCAGGAGTTTTTTGTGTGAGGAGATGGTAATTCAACATTTATGGAAGGAGTCTCCAGTGTCAACGCTTTGGTAAACAGCCACAGGTAAAGCTGTAACTTTAAGCTGATTATTTCTCTTTAACTTTCCAATAATAGAACACCCTGGAGTGTTTCATTCCTCTTCTACCACAGCAATTGGTTAATGATTGCAATTTTAAGAGCAAAGAACACCATATAGTACTTCTTATCCATTTATAGTTACCTTTACTGTTGTCTGCAAAACCATTTTAAAATAGCATTCTGTTATCACTTACGTTATAGCAGCTACAAGCAGCCATTCTCGCACCAGCCTCTCTTTTTCCTCTCTCTCGTGAAATGAATAAAATAAAAAAAACACAAAGCTTTTTATGTTACTGAGAAACAGCAAAGCGTAAGTGCCGACAAGCACCGAATAAAAGTTTATTACCTCATTTAAAATGTTTATCACATCGTATCAGCAACTTGTGGCCGCACCATAGTTTTGCATAGTTTCCTAAATGATCATAAACACTCATTCATTTCACAGAACATGGCCAGGACAGAACACTCTTATAAAACATCTGGCTAAAATATATATATATATCTGAAAATCCTTTTTGTTTAATAAAATGCAACACTCCAGCAAAAATCTACAGAATTGCATGCAGTGGTGTCCAAAAACAAAACATATTTAGACATTACATGAATATACGTAGCTGAAAGTAGCTGCAGTCAGTTCGGCTATATTACTGCATAAAAACAAAGAAAAATGGCTTCCTGTATTTCTATAATTGACGACTAGATAAACTAGTCAACTTGTATCACATAACAGGGGAGCGTAGGGTAAACCTGACGCTGTACAAATAGCACATAAGATAAAATGAACAAGTCAGCAGACGTTGGAAACACCGGAAATGTCGACAATGCTAAAACTTACTTTCTCATCCAAGCAAAGGATGATTATGAGGAGGGAAGCCATTTCATTCTGATTTCATTAGCATAAAAGTTGTCCATTCCAACAGATGCTTTGTGTTTGTTTTTTTTAAACGTAAACGACATTATTGGGAACACTTGTTGCCTTGATGATACATTTGTGTACACTGATAACCACAATCAATAAAATCCCAATCAGCTGTAGTCAGTGGGAGGAAGGTTGCTTTCTACATTCAAGGGTTCCTTAAGGGTTCTTTGGATGGTGAACATTTCTAGCTACAACACTTTTAAAAAACAGGAGCCCCTCTGTTTAAGGATTTCCACACACAACAGACAAGTTTTAAAAAAAGAAAGCTATTCAGAGAATTCAGTGAATTTGAAATGACTCCCTGTGTTTCATGTGTTTTTCACGTACAAAAGTCAATCACTAATAAACACAAATAATAAACATTTCTTTACATTTGTGATTTTGCATAGCTTTGAAGAGATTTTAATTTCAGTGACTAAATCTAGTCAAATTCAGATAAAAACGGAGACAGAAAGACATTAAGCACCTTTGTGGATGACTTTGTGGTGTTTGAGGTTAGTGTCTTTTCCAATACGTAGTTATAAGGCACTTTGGCTGATTTTAGTATTTGTGTTTGTATCATTTACATAGAAAAAGATGACATTAAGCTACTTCAGAAACTATAACATATGTGTGGTGGTGTGGGAAAACCCGTCCAATGTCATGGTGTCTGAAATCTGGGGAAAAAAAAAAAAGACAGAAAAAAAATAATAAATCAGGCTCTGCCCCAAAATTATTATTTTTTGCCTGTGACTCTATGAAATTCTAAATATACAATATTTCACCAAAATGACACTGAAATATTTTTATTTATGTTTTCATCTTCCTGCTAAAATATTATGATGTTACTTAAGTAGCCACTTAAACAATTGCGGTCCACTAAAGGTTGGAAATTGTAATTTCCATAAATCAAAACTAAAAAAAAACAAACAAACAAAAAAAACGCCCCCTGAACTCGGAATTCCTACTCGGGAACTCGGGACGGTCTCCTCAATTCCAAGTTCAGCAAGTGACGTCAAACCAACATGGCTGCTCACAGCATCAACATTAAACAGAGTAGCACTTCTTATGTTTAAATGAGTTATACTGTATATACTAGCATTTGCTTTAGATAAATCAACATACAGATATATCTGTTAAATCTGTAACATTATACAGTTCGCTGTACTGAGGAGGAAAATATACATCACTCATTAACGGGTAGCTGGCTAGCTTGTTCAATGTACCCACCTTCGGGGTACATCGATTGCAGAATAAGTGTGATTTTGTCACACAGTGAATGTCTCGCTTTGATCAAGCTGTAATCAGACACCGGCTGTCAAAATTTCTGCATGTGAAGGGTTTTCCCAGGCCACCACACACTTTGTGTCCAGAAAGTATATTGTGCATAGACTGTTTTTTTTTGCTAAATAATCCTGACCTGTCTTTGGTCGTCGAGGCTATAATAACCTCACAGCACCTGGGTTTTTTAACAGCGTGCTTGATTAGCACCTTTAGTGTCGAACTCAGCTACAATTTATTAAAAACCTCCTTGACTGTGAGAGTGTTCTAGCTTTGGTAAAGTGCAACGTCTCTGCTTGACCCCGGCCAAAAGAAAGCGACGTTCTCATTTTGCTTTGACGAGCTTTTAGAGCTGGAGTTTCAAAAGACACTTCAGTGATAAAAATCTAGTGTATGCTTGAGATTTTATGTATGAAAGGTTGTGCTAAAATGAGCTGGAAATATATATATATATTCCCATTAGCAGCAAATTGATGATGTAGTGTGCAGCGTGGCTTTTATGTCTAATATTATTGCTATTTAAAAAGTGCCATGATTAAAAATTTAAAGAAAGAAAGACATTATTAATGGCCAGAAAGCCACATCAATAATAACAAACGCAGCCTTAATGCAGAAGTGTGAAAACCTCAGAGTGCTTGAGAACCCTTTGTCTCGTTCTATTAGTGCTATTTTAAAACCATATGGAACCCAAAAGACTTGCATGCCTCAGGATAAAATTGTTAAAGATGTAACAAAATGAACAAAAAACAGCTGAAATAAATCCACCATGTGTCTACGGGCAGTCACTTCCATCGTAGATGACGGGCTTCTCAGTGGTCAAGTGGTAGTTGACTTTCTTGGAGATGAACCTAGAAATACAAATCACAAAAGAGACATAACCATGATTATCTTAATATCATCGTGTCACTATCCTCTCTTTTTCCTCCCTCTTGAAGTTCATAAGATGCAGTTTGTCCTTTTTCAAGAAACGTGATGTCTGCAAGAAGTCTGTTCGTGTGGCAGAAAACTTGCAGACCGTTATAAAGCACTGACACTGGAGACTCCTTCCATAAATGTTAAATAAACAGAACAGAAAACATCACCATATCAACAATTATACGTTTATTTTTCGTTGTTAAACAACGTTTATTATGTGGAATGTTCTCCATACGAGTCCCTGTGACGAGCTGTTACTATAGAAACAGTAACATATTAGGTATTAGAGCTCATTTATATTAAAGCCGGAACTACTTTTGGAGCCATGCTGTTACTGAAAATTAACCTGCACCTCCTGAATTGAGAATTCTACCCCACTGTGGTGTAAGTAAAGATATCGCCCGGCTCAGTGTCCTAAGTTTTTTTTCCCTTTCAGGTAGAGTCAAATCCTGTGTTAATACCGAGTGTACCTGGAGTAGGAGTTGTCAAAGATGAGTGTGTAGACTCCAGGGTTTCTGGCTTTAAGCTGGCCCTGAATGGTCTCCTTGTGCGCGTTACACCGAGTCAGGGGGATCAGAACCTACGCAAAAATGAACACTCATAATATATAGGGTCAATTTAAAAAAAACAAAACAAAAGGCTCCAATGGAAATGAATAAGGCTTCTGCTATATACAAGGTGCATAAACTTATTTTTACAAAAAAAAGTAATGTACCTTGCACTTTTGCACAATTCTGTGCCAATTTAATCTTCAATTTATGCATCAGCCTTTGACAGCATCAATTATTCTTGTTTTGTGTGTGTGTGTGTGTGTGTGTGTGTGTGTGTGTGTGTGTGTGTGTGTGTCACCTTGGCTTGCTCCTCAGGTGTGTTCACGGATTCTCTATAGACAACGCTAAAGCAGATGCTCTTTGGCTCAGAGGAGAAAACCCAGCCGACAGCGTGGCCGTGCTCGTGTACGGTGACGGAGATGATGCTGTAGCAACTGGACTTGACGAAGAGCTCGCGAGAGGCGTCACCGAACTGCGGGATCTCGGCGATGTCCAGCAGGACCGAGGAGCTACAGACATCATACAAGCAGCTAAATAATACACATACTACTGTCAACTGTCAGAACCTAACGTTCACTATTCTGTGGTGTCTAAAATGAAAATCTCCAGCGGACTTCACGATGGCCAGTTTTTCTTCTCAGACATGAAATGATGAAAAAGCTGCTTGGCTAAGAGTAATATGCTGTTTTGGAAAGAAGTGGTGTTTTTTTTTTTTTTTAGGTAGGAATAACAAGCATGGCGTGTTTCAGTCTGATGGATGACTAATGTGCTCGGATTGTGGATTATATATATATATAGATTTGTGATCTATCTTTTTATAAATGTTTTTTTATTTTAATAATTACAAAGTCTCAAAGAAGATTTGATGAACTGTTTTCAATCTTTACATTTGTAAAATGTTATATTTTTTACAGATTCATTTATTTTTGTACACATTACATAAAAATGTCATCAAACTAATTAGCTCTTTATTTTTTTTTTTGCTGGCAGTTTGGTAGGAAGCGTATATATCGTTATCATGTATCATACAAATATCCTGAAAATATTGTGATATATTTTTGTCATATTGCCCACTCCTACTGCACTCACGCAAGTTCTCCTGATTTGAGTAGATTGATTTCGGCATCTTGTACAGTTGGGGGCATTTCCTCCTGTTCCTCAGAAACCACCGCATCACCAGAAACACCTCTACAGGACACACAGACACCAGTTTATATTTTATATATATATATATATATATATATATATATATATATATATATATATATATATATATATATATATATATAGAGAGAGAGAGAGAGAGAGAGAGAGAGAGAGAGAGACACTTAAGTACAGCAGATGCTGGCTTCCTGTAGGACTGCCTGTACCAGATCTACACATCGGACACATCTTGGGGGTGTGCTGTTATGCGGCCCAACACGAAGTGGAGTTACTCTTACTTTCCTATTCCTGCACTGCTGTCAGAGCAGCTATCACAGAAAATCAATCAACACCTACAGTACTGACCAATCAGAATGAAGAATACATCAGCACTATTGTGTAATATCAATTAATCCATTAGTAGTCATGTGATAATACATAACTACATGTTATCCAGGGGTTTCTACTAGAAGAGACTGAAGAAGGAGAAGAAGAAGAAGAAGAGACTGAGGTGGGAGGAAGTGTCTCACCCACAGCTTCCCCCAACAGAGCTTCCTTCCTGTTTCTAAAACGAGGTGTAATTTCCCAGTGGAAAGTCAGCACCACATACCTGAGGCAAAGAGCCTGGATAAAAGTTTATAAATCTGTGTGTGTGTGTGTGTGCGCGCACATTTTATGTGTGGTGTGTGTAATTAGGTGTATTTTGTTCTGTGTATTTAATGTGCTGTGTTCTTTGGCTACTGCAGTACAGATATTTTAGATGGTGAGCATCTACATGGTCTAAAAGGTGTTTGTGTATTGTTAGGTGGCGTTAAGGTGTGTGTTTTTGGCAGTGTGTTGTGTCTGCTGGTAGTTGTGATGTTTTCTGTGTATTATGTATGATATTGGGTGTTTACTTTAGGTGGTGTGAAGAGTGTGTATGAATTTCTGTGTGGTGGTTCTGCAAGTATGGAGGTATGTGTATGTTGGAATGTGTGTATGGGTGGGTTATGTTTACTGTGTATTTTAAATTTTTGTCATGTTGTGTAATTTGTAAGGTGTGTGTGCATTGATTACCGAGTATTTTAGCTTTTTGTGTTCGTGTATTTTTTAAAGTATGTGTGTGCGCGCTGATTACTGTGCACTTTAGATTGTTGTGTATTCTGTGAAGAGTGTGTGTGTATTGATTACTGTGCATTTTTGATTTCTGTGATGTTTGTCTATTTTGTAGGGTGTGTGTGCTGATTTTTGTGATGTATTTTGTAAGGAGTGTGGTGTTTACGGTATAATTTACGTGGGTTGTGATGTTTGTGTACACATTTTATCTGGTGTTCATCTTCTGCAAATTGTGTGTGTATGTATTTTAGGGTGTGTCTGTTAGGTGTTAGGTTGTATAGTGTAGATGGTGTAAAATGCTTGTGTGTGTTTTGTCTACAAGGTGTGTGTGTGTGTGTGTGTGTGTGTGTGTGTGTGTGTGTGTGTGTGTGTTATTAGACTCACGGGTCCTGGGGGGCCCGGCTCCCTGCTTCTCCATCCTGTGACTCTGCGGTGGTTTGTGAGAGTGTGTCGCTGTCATACAGTCCGTTTACCTCCTCGTCGGTGATGATGTCGAACACTACATCGTCCTGCTTTACATTCGGATCGGTCACTGCAACACACACACACACACACACACACACACACACACACACACACACACACACACACACACACACACTCTTACTTGAAGAGAGAAAGAGAGGGTGTAAAAATAACCTTCAATTTCCTAACTCACTTTATCCATGTGCTGTATACATCAATGAAAAGTTAAAGGTATGAAAATCTCTTTCAGAGCTACATTTTATAAAATATACAGAATATATAAAATCTAAAAAACTATGTCTAAATTGCAGACAGTCCGTATTGCCATGGAATCAGGCAGCTGCCAGATAGGTTACCAAAGGTTAAAAATGTGTCCAAAGTAACTGTGGATGAAAACTGAGCCAAAGCGAGAACGCCAAGCTGTACACACTTTTAAAGATCTCAGGATTAGTTAGTCCGCGTCCACACCATGTGGTTAAATGTAAACGACAAGCCGCAAGTCTTGTGTATCACAGCTGTCAGGATTATGAACAATCATTATTAGAAATTCCGCCACAATTTTAATGATAATCAAATGAGCAAAAATCAGAGGGATAAACCGCTTCACTCCTCGGCACTATGTTTGAATCCACTTCCTCAACTCCTCGACAGCACAAGAACGAGAAGGAAGACGAGCGTGAAGTTTTTTTTATAGGCTGCTCATGTGAGAACACAGTCATGGTCACAAGGTGACGACTTTGCTATTAGTTCTCAGCAACTCAAAGAAGCGATGAGCCGAGGAAGTGCTCGAAACATAGCAGGACAGCTGGTCTGATTAATAAATAAATAAATAAATAAATAAATAAATAAATAAATAAATACTTCAACAAAAGAAAGTTTCTATTAGCCTTAAAGTCGGTCAGCCAAGATGTTTGAATAAATTTGAATTTTGAGTTTGAAGATGAGAGGCCAGTGAAGGAATCTGTACTATATAAACTGGTGAAAAAAATTAAAGAACTGGACAAACAGCTATCCAAGCTCTTCAACACAAAACAACAGAAACATCTTGGCCCGAGAATTGAGGAGTACTTCAAGATCAAAAGATGCCATTACCATACAGTGGGAATGATTCCGAGCTAGAGATATCTTATCTCCAACACTCAAGCTTCAAAGCAAAGGCAATTATAAAAAGCCCTAAATTATGGTGGAACCACTGACTGGATCCCTTCTGCAATCCCCACTGCTCAAATACAAGTAAATCAATAAGGTATAGTGGCGCCTACAAGAAACAACCTCTTGCACTCTGCTCTGACACTGCCGTCATGAAACAGAGGCACTACACCACCAGGGGTGAAGATCTTTATTGATAAGACGAGCAGCAGGCAATCAGAGGTCGCACAACGGCATGCTGAGGACTGGAGCTACTCTATAAGCGGAATTACTTCTGCCTTGTTGCTGCCAGGTGATGCGATTGATCAACAAGGAGAGGCATAATTGATCTACAGACTGAGTAGGTTTTCATCCGAGGGATTTTATGCGGAAAATGTTTTAGCACTTCTGAAAGGTGCCAATATCTGTAACATTTCGCTAATATTGACGAACCCTTTCTCCACGGATAAAAGCTTAGTTAATAAGTGAACTTGTGGAAACCTTTTGACAGGACAAAAATATTGCAATTTGATGTAATTTTAATCATCTAACATTCCATACCATTAAACGAACACAATAATCCAAGCCGGACACAGACACGAAGGCGAACCTTACTTAGTTCAATTCTAGAAAACATGACTTATATATTGGATTGGAAAGTATGGTTCAATTAAATTTTGCAAAAATTGCAGTTTCCGGCAATTTTTTTTAACGTAACATAAAACAGCTGAATACAATCAGGTAACAAGTGAATGACAGAACAGGGGGCGGAGACAGAAACAAAAACAAATGCAAGCACGAAACTGTGATGCAAAAGGGGGAATCTTCAACACTGATAGTGAATTTAGCTAATATTTACATTATGTAGTCGTACTTTATTGCTTGTATAACGTACATAAAATGACTAAGAATTTATCCGTTTTAAATCTGTATTTAAACTAAAATTGAAATATAAACATACAGGTGACAAAGGAAAAATAGATGGCTCTGTTATTTAGTTTTCTTGCATGGTTTGAGTCCACTTGTCTCCTTAGAGACAAATCAATACAATGTTCTTCTGCCTAATCACCTTTATCCTGTGGTGTAACATCTCATTCCTGACGTGCGTCGTGTCTTCCAGGAAGACTCCGCCCCCACCCACAGGGCTCACTGAATGACTTGATGAGAATGAAAATGATGTAAATCATGATCAGTGATGCAATGACCTTTCCACTCATCAGATCTCAACCCAAGTGAACACCTATGGGAGATTTTGGAGCGACGTGTTAGACACCGCTCTTTACCACCATCATCAAAAAATATATTTTGGAAGAACCGTGTTCGTCGCTCCAGTACAGTACCAGAGACGTGGAGAATCTAAGCCACGGTGTATTGAAGCTGTTCTGGAGGCTTGTGGTAAACAAACACCTAACTAACACGCTTAAGGTTGGTTGTTGCTTTAATATGTCACCCATTTAATATATTAGAGGAGAATACAAAAAAAAAGCGAAGTGCAATCCATCAAATTTTTGCTCCGAAACACTACGATTAGACTCTTTTGTGTTGATGCCTCCCAAGGTTTCTTACACCTTAGCACAATTCACTGGGTTTTTCTTTGCCACTCTCAGACTTGACTTGCTCACTGGGGTGTAAGGCTTTTAGACAGTCTGTATTGAGAAAAAGATCCTATAAGGCTGCTTTCACACTTCTACAGAAAAAGCTCTACTCTGAGAGTCTTTTGTGGCGATAAGAAAAAAATGTGGCTCACGTGACGCACACACTGGAACCACATCGGCCTGGCTTGCTCTCTAGATTAGACTTAAGATCAGTAATGCAGATGAAATATAGATTGGTGTAACTCTGGTGATGAGGAGGTCGTTTGCCTGTGAATGAGTACCATCACATCCCATACTCATTCACTAACAAGACTTATTTTTCACCAGCACTTCTTCCTCCGTGTTTGTGCGTCTCGTTCAGCCCCAAACTTGCGACTCAACTAGCTGAAAGCTCCGTTGTGACCAAACAATGCAGCAGCGCTTTTTAAATAGGACTACATGTAAAACACCTAGCATGAAAATTTCTATTTTGTAGATTCTATTCTTTATCCAAAAAAAATTATGGAAAAAATATAAAAAAAGATTCTTATGGGGTCAACCTTTAGCTTTGCTAACTATATTCAAGACTAAATCGTAATATGGGGCGAATCATTCAAATATTCTGCTCTTGACACAAAGTACAATTCAAAAGCTTTAAATGTTGTAGTAGTGTACAGATCGGAGCCACTCTAAGAAGCACTACTGACGAAGCATAAGCCTGATCTGAATTATTATTGTTTTAATTAAAAACTGCTTGCTTTTTTTCCCCATTTAGTTTTAAGCTGTCGTATTTAGCATAAGTTTTAGACCAAGATTCTTTAGAGATTTTGGAATAAACCATTAAATCAGGGGAGTCCAGTTCTCTGACTCATATTTTATATTGTACTTTGGTCAGTTACAGAAGACACAAGATGAATAAAACCTAAAGCATGTAGTTGACGGGAGTAAATTATTTTAGTGTTGAATGATAAGACTTTGAAAGGACTGGAACCGTATGCAGTGTTCCTCTGTGCTCTCACTCAGCGGACGAAACACTCCTGCTGTGTGAAGAAGCTTTTGTCCTGCTGAAGTGCACATGCTGCTTTTATAGAAGCTACAAGTGTCAATGCGTGCGTATACACACACACACACACACACACACACACACACACACACACACACACAGGATGAGAGCTTTAAAGCACTAAAGAGATCTGAAGGAAGTTTATTTTTTTAACTGGGTGTGTGTGTATATATACCTGTAACTCTGGGTGTAGGTATGTACGGGGGTGCAGGTGGTGGTGCGCTGGCCGTGTGTGTGTGTGCTGCAGGTGTGTTGGTGGGGCTGCTGATTTCAGAGCGGGTGAATCTCTCCACCACGGCACTGTGCTGTGTGTAACACTCCCTGCAGCAGCGCTCCTTCTTCCCCCCAGACCTCGTACTCACAAAGTTATTACTGCAATAGTAGCAGAAGATCCGCCCACACAACCTAATACACACACACACACACACACACACACACACACACACATAGAGGTTTACTGTCAAGCACATAGTAAGCAGTAAGTTATTAAATAATTATTAATAAACTGTAATTATTATTTATCTGCAAATTTCTGGATGTTCACTTTATTACATCATTCCATTCATTCATCTACAGCTCTGAGAATTATTCTAGACTTTTCTCATATTCTTTCTAAACGATTTCAAACCTGTAAATTTGCAGAGAAAGAAAGAAAGAAAGAAAGAAGCATTGATGGATGGATGGATGGATGGATAGAAGGCAGGAAGAAAGGAAGAAAGGGAGGTATGAAAAATGGAAGGAAAGGTGGAAGGCAGGAAGGAAGGAAGACGAAATGCAGGATAGAAGGATGAAATTTGACACAGCCTGAGAACACACTGGAGCAGAGAGAGAGAAAACCTGAGTGTGTTCCCCAAACCATCATCCAAACATCACTAAACAAAATCACATCCATTTACATCCAATACACTCCACTTAAAGTCATTCATATGTAAGGGCAAGTTTCACTTTAATCCATTTATCCGTCAATCACACCTTTAGATTTGTGATGAGAATAAAAGAAAGAAAATTATAAAGACTAAAACAAAAAAAAATAAATAAAAAATTTAAAAAAAAGAAAAGAAAGAAAGAAAGAAAGAAAGAATGCATAGATGGGTTGATGGGTGGAAGGATGGATGGATGGATGGATATATGAATAGATTAAGTTGTGGTGTGAGTGTGTTGTGAGTGTGTTGTGAGTGTGTGTGTGAGTATGTTGTGAGTGTGTGGGTGTTGTGTGGGTGTTGTGAGTGTGTGTTTGTGTTGTGAGTGTGTGTGTGTTGTGAGTGTGTGCGTGTGTGCTGTGTGTGTGTTGCGAGTCTGTGCGTGTTGTGAGTGTGTGTTTGTGCGTGTTGTGAGTGTGTGCATGTGTGTTGTGTGTGTGTTGTGAGTGTGTGCGTGTGTGTTGTGTGCATGCTGTGAGTGTGTGTGTTTGTGCTGTGAGTGTGAGTGTGTGCGTGTGTGTATATGTTCGTTGTGTGTGTGTTTGAGAGTGTGAGTGTGTGTTTGTTGTGTATGTGTTGTGAGTGTGTGCGTGTGTGTTTGTGCTGTGAGTGTGTGTGTGTTTGGTGTGTGTTGTGAGTGTGTGTGTGTTGTGTGTGTTGTGAGTGTGTGTGTTGTGTGTGTGTGTGTGTTGTGTGTGTGTTGCGAGAGTGTGCGTGTGTGTTTGTGCTGTGAGTGTGTGTGTGTTTGGTGTGTGTTGTGAGTGTGTGTGTGTTGTGTGTGTTGTGAGTGTGTGTTTGTTGTGTGTGTGTGCGTTGCGAGCACTCCACCTGCAGTGATGCTTACGGAGCCACCATGAGAACTGGCTGTTGCAGCTCAGACAGTGTGTAGCCTCTTGGTCCACGAGCCACCACTGTTCCTCCGCTCTCAGCTTCTGCTCAAACTCCAGAGCATCCGATTTCTGCCACAGAGCGTCCTTCTCTCTGCATGAGACACGGAGGAGGGGAATGAGAGAGAGAAGAGGATACATGATACACACCTGCAGAGCAAACCTGAGTGTGTTCCCCAAACCATCATCCAAACATCACTAAACAAAAATCACATCCATTTACATCCAATACACTCCACTTAAAGTCACGGTAACGGTGCTAACGGCAACTTCACACGTGGTGGCTTCGGGCTGATGTTGCGAGGTTGTGAGTTTAAACCCTCAGCTGCTCAGCTGTGTGTCTTAACTGTAAGTCAGATAAAAGCATTAAGCAAACGAATAAATTCAAGTTCAAAGAAAGGCATGAATATGTATAGACTACATATCACACAGTTCAACTTTTCTCTTTATCTGTCCTTCATCTAGAATTTTCTCTCATCCTGTCCTCCTCCTCTTTCTCTCTCTCTCTGTGTGTATATATATATATATATATATATATATATGAGTGTGTGGGAATAAAACTGCAATAAGCCCATGCTGGGTCCACTGCAGGACATCCTGACAACATCAAAAAGGCTTGATGCTAAAAACACACAGTCAACAACACACACACACACACACACACACACACACACACCCACACAGAGCGCACACTGGGATCACAATGGGATCATCATGTTGTCTGATGCCATTTTAAGGAGAGAAACTTTGCTGATTGAAGAAATCTTTGTCGTTTTTTCCCTCCCAGGGCGTCATTCTGATTATTCTGCTTTGTCTCGAATACTTTTTTATAGCACCTAGTAAAAACAACAAACAGCACGCACTCAAGCACTCAGTCAAGGAGCCAGCGCAGTGTGAAGCCTCTTATCTCTGCAGAATTAGAAAGCCTGTCTCCTTCAGTCCAGCTCAGAACACCAGAGTTCACACACTCTACACACTGTGGACAGTGTTTGTTAGCGATGTCGCAATGACTCTATACACACACACACACACACACACACACACACTACAGTGGACAGTGCGTGTTAGAGCTGTCGCAATAACTCTGTACACACATGCACGCACACACACACACACACACACACGCACGTGCGCATACTACAGTGGACAGTGCATGTTAGAGCTCTCGCAATGACTCTGAACACACACACACACACACACACGTACACGCATGTGCACACACACACACACTGGCCTGGAGTGCAGTCGGTGTTCCAGTTCATCCCAAAAAGTGACACATATGAGTGTGATGATCAGGTGTCCACATAATTTTGGCCATTTAGTGTAAAACAGAAAGAAACAAAAGACAGCAAAAGGATGGAAAGAAGGAAAGAAAGAAAGAAAGAAAAGAAAAGACATAAAATGAAAAGAAAGACCGTAAGAGAGCTGTGTTGAACTTGCCTGATGAGCTCGATGAGCCGCTCCTCCAGCGTGGTCTTGGTGTGGCTGAGGTCTTCGATCTCGGCAGCCATTTTGATTTGCTCGGCTTGAGCGTGAGACTGAACCTTCTCCATCTTCTCCTTCAGCTTGTCTCGCTCCGTCTCTACTAGTGCCAGAGCCTCCTTCACACTGGGCCAAGAAAAAGAAAAGAGAGAAAAAAAAACGAAAATAGAAAAAGAGAGATTACACATGAAAAATAATTAAGTCAGAGAACAGACATTGTGTCAGTAGGAAACACTTTGTGGGAGGCGGACAGACCCTGCTGGGAACACTATCCTCTTCTCCATCCCTTTCTATGTGTCTATGTCTCTCTATTTTGCATAATATCCAAACTTTTTAAGCACTCTGATGACATTACAGGAATTCAGAAAGTTCACAAATATACATTATTTCCTCGGTTATCAGCGTCCTGCTGTGTCAGAATCCTGCTTTAATTACATTCGACTCTGACAGTTAGCTTTAAGCTCAGTGCTAATGTCACTCTCACTCTCGCTCTGTTTCAGGGCTGACCATATGGACGGATAAGCAGAGCAGCTGCTTTGGAAGAGGATCCATCTTGAACAGGGGAAAAAATTTTAAAAAAAAGGACGATAATAATAGTATCATAAAATTTCTGTGCATTGAAAAGCATTTCTCCTTCTGAAGTGCAGAAAGAAAAAGAAAGTGAAGGAGAAAAGAAAGAACTTAAGAAAGAGATCACAAGTTCGAATCCTGACGACGTGACGGCCATTTAGAAGCAAAGGAAGCAAAGCCGGTTGTGTTCTCTCGATGGGAGGGGCATACTCTCTCTCCTCTGTCAATCACAGAGACACTAGCCAATCGTGGGCATCTGTGGGCTCATGTATGTGGAAAAGGGCAGATAATAATTTCCTCTGAGTGTGTTACGCTGCTCTGTGACACAACATGAACAGCACAAGTAAGTTCAACCGCCAGGGAAAAAAACTACTCCTTAATCACTTCCACAAAACAAAAAGGTTTCATCTGGTATTTACTTGTTTAAACGTAATGCATTTCATGATGCACCTCGATGCTGTAACTACTGTACAGAGCACGCTACTCATTCCGAATCGCACCCACTGCCGCGCTACACACATCGACGGAGACGGGATCTGGTTTTACTACATGGATTAATTAAACTTCACGGATGACAGATGAAATTTTCATATCCAGGAACACGCACGGATGTAGAATCACTGACAAACCTGCGTAAAAAAATTCCGTCGCAAAGCCTCCACGTAACTCTAACTCCCCTGCTCGCACAGCATACAGTCACACTGCAGTTAAACACGTCTAAAGAAAATAAAGATGCTAGCGAGACTTCAATAATATCGTTTACACGTGATGAGGACAGAAAAACCGCATCACATAGCTGACTTTTTGACAAGAAATAAAAATACACTGTGTTAAATGATAACCTTTCCTTAGATTGAATTAATACTCTGAACTAGCTAACAGGCTATTCATGCACTAAAATATTATGCTAGCTACCACTTTTCAGCCTTGTCAATAAGGTTTCCAGGCAACCACAACGCAGGACTGGAGATTTTACTTCCCCAGTGGGCTAGCTAACACATTTATGATTGTGTAAGATATATACTTGTAAAGGTTTTGTTGTTATACTATCATGGCCATATGTTATTGTGTTGGTGAAGCACAAAGTTTGATGAGCTGCTGTGAGGGATTCCTACACCAGATTGTGCTTAGCGACCACAAGAGGCTGCATCCGGCCCGGTGCTGCTTCATCATTATGTCAGAGTAGATGCGAGGTGGGATTTTGGGAAGGAGAGGATGGTGGAGAAAATGCATTTGTGCTCAGGAAGTGTGTGTGTGTGCGTGTTTGTGTGTGTGTGTGTGTTTGTGTGTGTTACCATGTCACTCTCTCCTTCAGCTGCTGTATTTCATCCTCACCACAGCGAATCTGGCTCTCAGCCTTGGTGATGTGCGAATCTTTCTCCCCCATCAGTCGAGAGCACTCCGAAGTCATCTCCTGCAGAAACACAGACCAGGCTACGTCTACATGCGACATTTGTCTATAAATAATACACCATACTGAAAAGGATAAGAAGTCTATTTTATCGTTATTTCGCCGCTTTAATACTTTTATAGATGTCGTTACTGGATAAAACTTTTTTTTTAACACTGACAGAATAAATGATGTTTTATTCTACACACCGATGTGAAAAAAATTTCTTAATTCTGATTTTCTCACATCACACTGTCCTTTATGGATAAACTTTCTTCACCATATTAACGTTCATTGTTCTTTATTATTATTTATTTATCTTTTGGTCGGGGTAGTATGCTCAAGTGTCCTGTTCATTATAAACTGTTCCAACATTTTGACACTTCTTCCTCATGGTGATGGATAACAAAGGAATTTTACATGTTTACGTGTGTGCAACCCCATATTTATACCCCTGGAAAAAAGTAAATGGTCAAATGCTAACATTTCTGCAAATAAATACAAAAGTTTAGCATTTATTTTAAATCCTCTTCAGAGGTACCAATAATTTTGCCACATGAAAAAATAAAGGACACTTAACATGTTCAAGTGGAAAATTTGAATCAGTGTATTTTACACAATCTTGATGTGCCAACAATTCTGGACAGTAATCTGTTCTTTTACATCAGACGACTTTTGAACGCTTGATTCTGATTGGTCAGAATGTGTTGGTTGGATTTCTATTACAGCAGCTCACACAGCAGATCGAAGTGCAAAGTTTATATTAATGCACTCATTCTAATGCATCCGTTTCTATAGTAACAACTTCCACAGTGGACACGCCACGTAAATAGAATACAAACATGCAATTGTTTCTTGTAAAGTGATGTTTAACGCTTTATGGAAGGAGTCTCCAGTGTCAGAACTTTGTAACAGTCAGAGGTAAAGCTGTAACTACGTGTTCTGACAGGTAACATGAAGATGCATGGATTTTAAATGCAACTATAAATGGATAAAAAATATTTATCCATTAAATATTTATTTAATTAATAAAGCATTGTAATTGTTGCCATATTGTTGCGATTAAAAAAAAACGAATAAAACACTTTGGGACGTGTTGTGCTCGGAAAATATTCAATTTCTATTCGTATGTGGCTGCATGACATCAGCCCGTCGCTGATTATTGTCCTGTACCTGGATGGCACAGAATGGTTCATTCCTTACTTATTAAAACTTCTGAGTCATGATGAGAAATATTTAGATTGAAGGAAATACAGAACTCAAACACTCTGTGTCATTGCCGAATGACCCCTATATTTCATCATTACACCCTGTGACTGGGCCTTTCACACACACACTGCTCACATGCTAATGTCCTTCTTATTAGCTTCTTAGCAAGACAAATGTATTATTAATCACCTAGCAGGAATGGATATTCACTGGCAAGAGTCACATCACTGTTTCAAAACAACAAGATCGTAGGATCATGAAAGATAGCTGCACCTTTTTAATAACAAGCAGGCTCTCTAAGGAATTCTTTTTTTTTTTGACAGGAGCAGTACCAAGCTCAGACGTTACACTGAGAAAAAGAGTGAGCAGCTTTTTAAACATTCTCAACAAATTTAAGCATAATACACATTTTTTGCGAACTGTGGCGAAATATACAGACCTCTAACTCTGAGACTTTGACCTCCAGGCTGGACGTCTTCCTGATTTCAGACTTCAACTGCTCTTTTAAACTCTCAAGCTCTTCATTTAAGCTCTGAGGAGAAAAACAAATTACAATATTAAATGTTTTTACCTTGACCAGGCAAATAAGAGTATTTACTGATCTGTGTACTGAATAAATATGCTGTGAGTTGCCAGTTTACTAGACACTGGATTTATTCCATACTGTATATAGTTGTAGTGGTGGTGCAAGGGTTAAAGTTTAGTGGTTAAGGTTCAGGCCTACTGATCAGAATGTCATGAGTTCAAACCTCCAGCCCCTCCGAGCTGCTGTTGCTCAACCCTTAACCTTCTCTGCTCCGTGACTGACCCTGTGCCCTCTGATCCCTAACAAGTTGGCACATGCAAAGAACCGAATTTCACTCTACACTACACACATGCACACTCAGTGTTCCTAATAATGTGGTCACTGAGTTCATACGTGATCATTTTGAAATGCCAATCTATCAGCTAATAAACATATATGTTCTTTTTCTTTCAATTCAATTTTCTTCAAGGGGTGGGTGAGATGGTAAAATAAAAATATTGGAAGACATTTACATGACACACCATATGTGCTAATGGAAATAACTTGGAGACGTGCTGTTATAGGAAAATAATCAACCTCATGGTGGTAGCAGTAACTCCATAACAGGCCTAGGTTCTTCATTTTATGCATCCAGATATAGTCAATGTAGCTCCCTTGTCTTTGAGAATTTCTCCTTACCTTCACGTGGTTTTGGTGCGCCATACTCTCTGTACTCATCTGAAACCTTAAGGCTGCCGTCTCCTCACGTGCCACTTCTCTCTCCGTCTCAGATTTATCCAGCATCCCCTTCAGCTCCAGCATTGTTTCCGGAAGCTTCTCCATTTGCAGGAGCTCCTCTCGCAAACTGGCGCTCTCCTGCCGTAGTGCCACGATGCTGGCATTCAGACGATCCGTTTCACGCTCACCCTGCTCCTCCAGCTCATGGATCCGGGTGCTCTCGGCTGCCCAGTGCTCTTGAGCTTCCTCCCGTTCTGCTGTCAGCTTGCAGATGGTCATTCCCAGCTCGGCCATCTCTGTGTTGGCCCTGTGGAGTCCCTCTCTGGTCTCGGCGTTCTCCATGACCAGTCGTTCATTTTGGGTCTTTAGTACAGCCAGGTCTTCTTGAGCTGCTGCAAAGTCAGCTGATATTTTAGCAAGCACAGATCTTTCTGCATCTAGCTCGGATGATATCTCCTCCATGCGCTGCTTGGACTGTAAAAGTTCATTGACGTGATTTCGGTTCTGCTCCTCAGCTTGCTTTTTAAGTTGTTCTGTCAAAGTCCGCAGCTCTATCCTAGACGCCTCTGTGATTTCCAGCTTAGCCTGGATCTTTACTTTCTCCTCCTCAGAGCAGAGCAGTTTGGCCTTCAAGTCCACCACTTCCTCATGAAGCCTGGACACTTCTTTCACATTCAGGCCTAGCTGCTCCTCCAGTAGCGCTACTTTCAAGGTCATATCCTGGACTTCCTTTGCACGGCAGGCACTCATCTCCAGCTGAGCTTCTTCCACCGCTTTCTTCTGGACCGCCAACCTTTCCATCATCTCCCTCTGCTTCTCCAAGGCTCGCTCTGCCTCTGCCTTCCCTGCCTCCAGTTCTCCCTCCACGGCCTCTAGTTCATCAAGTCTTTCCTGAAGCTCCTCACAAAGCCTCTCTCGATCCTCCAGCTGTGAGTGTTGTTCCTTTAGCTGCAAGGTGAGATTTACCTCGTTACATCTTGCCACCTCTAGGCTATTCTCTAGATCCCTGATCTGGTCAGTGAATTTATGTAGTTCTTCCTGTGCAGCTGTGAGAGCATCTTTACTCTTTAAGCACTCCTCTCTGAGATCTTTTTTCTCCTGCTCCAACCTGTGGACAACGCTTTCTGACTCCTTGATCTGCATGATTGCTTTTTGGAGCTTCTCATCCAGGTTGCGGTTCTCCTCACGCATCCGCTGTTCCCTCTCATCCACTGTAACTTTAGCGTCATCAAGTTGACCTCTGAGCTGTTTTTCAGATGCCCTCAGCCCAGCCAGATCATTTTCTAACACAGCCTTGCTTTTCTTCAGCTCATTCATGATCTCCTCGTTGTTCTTGACTGTCTGGAGGAGCTTGTTGTTCAGCTCTGTGAGACTGGTGCACTCTTGCTTGTATTCGTCAATCTTCTTGGTCTGATCTTTGATGCGTGTCTCCAGTTCTACTATACTCCCGTTCAGACACTGTTTCTCTCCTGCTATCTTCTCAGCTTCGGCCTCTAGGTTCTGGATCTTCTTCACGCTGGAGATAAGTTCAGTTTCTTTACCCCTGAGTTGTGCCTTTATGTTTTGCACTTGTCCTTCTAGGCTTTCTTTTAGAGAGCTCAACTTTTTCTGCAGCACCTCTCTCTCCTCCAACGCCCTTTTCTTCTCTCCTGCAGCCTGTTGCTCCATCGCCTCCAGACACCGCTGAAGGTCTTGTAGGTCTTTCTGAAGACTGCTTGCTTCCTTCTCTCTCACTGACAGCTCCTCCTGGAGTTTATCCATGGCATTACGTTGTTCTTCTGCCTGCTTCATCAGCTTTGTACCCTTCTCTGTTAATGCAGCCATTTTAATTTCTACATCTCTCAGGGCTTGCTGTTTCATTCTGAGCTCCTCAGCCAGATGTTCAGCCTGCATCCTTTTCTCTTCACCATGTGCTAGAGCTTCTATCCTGCCTTTCTCCGCTTCCTTCAGTCCATCCAGGAGTTCATGTATCTTTTGGGCTGAATCAAATTGGCTGGCTGTCCTCTGCCCTTTCTCCTCAAGCATCCCATCTAGTTTAGCCATTAGCTCCTCATTCTTTTTTTCCACAGCGGCTAACTTGCCATGATTTTCCTGATTTGCTGCCTCTTTAACAGCCTCACGTTCCCTCAGGATCTCCAGATCTTGGGCTAGAGTCCGTTCCCTCTCAGCCAATACCTCCAGCTTGAGCTGAAGCTCCTGGTGGTTAGACTGAGCTGCTAATGAAATGTCCAGCTGCCTCTGCAGTTCAGCCACCACTTCACGGAGCTCTGTGGCCTCGCTGCCAAGCTGTTGAACATGCTCCACGAGCTCACGTTGTTTCAGCTCTGATTGATCCAGCTCCAGACGAAGCTCGTCCATGGTGGTGATGGCAGAATCAGACAACGGCTCTGCAGATTCACTCAGCAAGCTATGTCCAAACTCTGGACTGCAGAGAAACTCCGGGGCCTGAGAGGGCGATGATACAGAACAAAAGGTTAGTACTGGAGTGAGATAAACAATGCTCAGGCATTGCAATTGTAAGCATTTCAGCTGAAAAAAGCAGGGCTAAAAACAAGTTCACAGGCACTGCCAATAATAAATTTTGTCCAAATATCAAAGGTAATGGTTCTCAAATCCATCCTTGGAGTAACCTTTCCCTGGACATTTCCTGGATACATCAGTTACCTAAATATTGAGAATGATTGTGTGGTAAAGGCGTTGGTCTACTGATGGGACCACTGTTGATTCATTGAGCAAGACCCTTAACCCTAAAACTGCTCAACTGTATCTTTAGAGCCAAATGAGTAAATGTAAATCTAAAGGGTTAACCAAAGACCAGGATTAAAAACCACTGGCCTAAGAGAATAAAGAGAAGAAGTTTGGTAACTCCTGCCATCTACTGGAAACATGCAGTAGTGATTTATATGGAAATTATAACCATGATTTTGTTTTTTTTTTATATATAACATTTGTTACATCTTCTCTTTATTCTTGCTGTAATTCCAGTGAAAATCCTGTATTCCAGGTCACCTGTGAGTATGAGCTGGCCAGGCTGTTAATGCTGGAGCTGCGGCTCGGTGCTTTCCACATGTGGCTTGGAGAGTTGGTGATACCCAGAGTCCGCCTGTGGCACAAAACATGAGCAGGAATATAGGATACATTGAAGAATTACTCAAAAAACATTTAAAAAAAAAAAAAAAAAAGTATGCTGGATGATTCATTTTTACTGGCTCCACACAAATGCAGTGTTGGTCCTAGCATTCTCAAGCCACTGTGGAAAATTGCGTCTCTCCACAGTAGCAGCAACAGCACGAGCAGCAGTAACAAACGTGTACATCTTTTTGTCTTTTGCATATAGGAAGGACAGACGCGACACTTGCATAACTCACATAACGTACACGTTCCCTTGCACGCCGACTCACTCATTCACACGTCTCTCCCGAGCCAGCTATACTAACATGTGATTGCGTATTGGGCCATACGCCCTGCTTACCTTGCAAAAGTGGGCCAGGCTGAATCAAGGTCGTGCCCCCGGGACGCCACATCAAACTGGATTTCGTTGAGCTCGTAGAGAGAGTTAACAATGTCCGCACTGAGGTGAGGATTCAGAAAGGGACTTCGGGAATAATACCAGTCACTACAGATTAAACACACATCAGTTACCAATTACGTGTGTGAGACTCGATCAATTACACCTCCACCTGTGACCTAAAGCTTTTTTCACCCATTTCACAATTTCACCCAAAAATAATCAATTTCATGTAGATTTTATTTTAAAACAATTAATTTTTTTATTTTACATTTGCCAATTTTCTTCTAGATAATTAAAGAAATGTAACAATACATAAGAATGTGTCTTGAGACACATCTACTGTGAACATTCCTGTACATAAGTCAAAATAGTCAGATACAGTAGGGTGCAAAAGTCTGAGAGCACTAGTAAAAAATGCTTCTATTTTGCATTCTTTCTAATTTAATACAACAATTTTCATTACAAATTGTATTACTGGCAACAACTTGAGTGAAAAGTAGAATCTTTGAAATGAATTTACATGAATTTCAGAGTTTCTTAATATTTGCTATGTTCCCTTTTTTGCTTTAATGACCTTTTGTTTATTTCTAATTTTAAATGAAAAAAAAATTTTGGACCCCACTGTATATTACATAGTAATATTTCAAAAGTTTTTGTGTAATTTAAAAAAAAAAAAAGCATTTTCATGCTGTATTTCTGTTAGCTGACCACACTGTGGTGACATACTGAGATGATCCGGAGTAGTTATGCAACCTAAAATCTTATGTTTGGACATATAAATTTTTAAAGATAATCACCTTTTTTCAGTATAGGCTAGGCTAGGCTAGGTTAGGTTCAACTTTACTGTCATTGTCAGAGTACAAGTACAGAGACAATGAAATGCATGAGGCAAAAAGCTTCAATTTTATTGTATAAGTGAAATAAAAAATGGTAAAATAAATGGCCATTTTTAGTCATGTTGGCTTGATAATTATCGAGATTTAAATCAGTGACAACCGAGAAACAGCATAACCTAGAAGCAGCCATGGGTGAGATGAACTACATTACATACGCAACACAATGCACTTGCAAATCAATGCATATGCATGTACCTGGTTGTTTACGCACATGTTCGTATTATTCTACATGTGAAAAGGGCAGTCCGGCTCCGATGAAACAGGGAAACGAATTTAAAGAAGTACAACCCGACATGGGAAGAGAAATTATTAAGGTAAAACAATGAAAGTGATTGCTTGTGTAAACGCGATTTACAGGAACATGGAACAGTGGTATAACAAAACAAAAAAAAAAAAACGCCACAAATAATCATGTGAAGAGAGTGCATGTGCATTTAACAAACGCAGGTCCCACAGCGTTAAATGAACAAACCCTTAGAAATAGAGGTGGTTACCTGGTGACCTTTTTGTTCATGAGGCACTGCTGAAGGGTGTCAGCTATCCGCTGGTGGACCAGAGAGTAGCGGATAAATGCTCGGCCTTTTCCAAGCGACGTCTTTAGCTGAGAGAGACACAAAGAGAATGTTGTTTCTATTACCTGTACAAGCTGTATCACAAAGCATCCTTTCCGCTGAAATGAAATATGCATCTCGCATGTCTACTGGTGTAATTTCACTATACATAAACACCTAAAGACCTAGCATAACCATAATGTCTTTGACTAGTACAGTTTATAGCACAGTGGTGTTGCTGAATTCTCCATTCTGACTGGTCGATGCGCTCGTTCAAATGTGCTATCTTTTCTATAGTAACAGCTCACACAGGGACTTGTATAATGGACACAGCAACTAATCTACATCTAATAATCGGATTAAAAAGTGCGTTCTTCAACAAAGAAAATCACTGATATGGTGACGTTTTCTGTAATTTTTGGAAGGAGTCTCCAGTGTCAGCATTTTGTAACAGTCAGTAGGTTTTCCACCACATGAAAGTCTTCAGGACTTTACAGTTTCTTATGCTCATTGCTGATCTTATTAAAGGAAAGAGAAAGCGAGGAAACAGTAGCTTTAATGCAAGCTTAACAGGAACTAGTTTTGCATATGTTCCACAACATTAAATGTACCCATAAACAGATAAAAAGTATGTCATGCTTTAAAAAATATAAACTGCAATGCTTTGTAAATTGTCAGCTCTGGGGTAGCAACAGTAACGCTCGTTCACACTGAGCTGTATTTCACAGTAGTCAATAGAAAATAGTCAATTAAACGGCTTTTGCAGTGTTTTATGTGCTCTGAAGTACTAGAACTTTATAATTAGAAATGTGCTTTAACAACATTGCGCAGTCTTTTTGTGTGCTACTAAATTTCCAAACACTAAACAACACTAAAGCTGAAATTATCAACACTGAAAGGATACAAATACAGGTTAAGCATGGGTTAAGTTAATATACAAAATCTCCAGACTTGTTAAGAAATACCAGGATTTCTATAAAGAAGAATAAGGTCATGTTATATCTAACTTAATACCAACAGACTACTTCTCCAGAGGCCTAGCATTTGTAAAAAAAAATTATGCTTTTGAAATCTCGATTCTTTTCTACAACAGCAGCCCTGAGAGTAGTTCCTACTGTAAATCGCAGGCTTATATTAATGCTCTCCTTCGAATATATTTTCGTTTCTGTACTAAAAGCTTACACAAGGACTCGTATGGTGGACGCTCCACGTGAACAGATTTTAAAAATGTGTGTAATTGTCGATATGGTGACATTTTCTGTGAGGAGATGTTTATTTATCGCTGTAAGGAGTTTTCAGGTTAACGCTTTGTAACAGTCAGAGTTAAAGCTTCAACGTGTAAGCTTCCTGCCATGGAAAAGTCTTCAGGACAGAGCAGTTTACACTCTGCAGTTCATCTGCAACATGACAAGCTGAGGGCTTTTTTTCCCTGTCTCATTAACTTTAAGTGAGAGTTAGCAAAGATCAAACTGAGACAAACAGATTGTTTGTATTGCAGGCATCCTGTTCTGTAATAAAGGTTATACATGAGAGAAACTCACATTTAAAAGAAATGTTTCTTTGTGTCAGCGTACAAATAAGGAAGGACTCGTATCACTCATTTCATTTGACCTTTGTGTCTGAACAAATCTGAACAACATGGAACTATAACAAACAAAGAAAGGTGTTGGCGGAGCTAATCTGCGTTTCTTCTTTCATACCACACGGTATTGCACATCTGACGCACTCTGAAGTTGGCTTTGAAGGTTGAAGGTGGCTGAGGAGCATTTCTCGGATTTGACATCCTGACCCATGTAGTTGCCAGGCTGTGGTTGAATAAATAGATGAATGAGGGAATAACTGAATAGGACCTACCTCAGGAATGGATTTGACAAAGCGAATGCCATCATTGGCTCCTTTTATTTTGGCCAGACAGTCGCTAAAGTAGTCCCAGTAATCTTTCCTTGTGCCCAGAAACGTGGTCTTCTCCTTCTGGTCAAACTGTGTGAAACAACAAAGTGCTGCTTTAATACCCAAAAGAAAGTTTGCACAAATTTATATTTTTTTTCCACCAAATTTCTCCACAATTTCGTCACCAGCCAGCTGTCCCCTATCATGCAACAGCTACGAACCAAGGAGGATGAAGGCTAACACGCGCTTCTTCTGAGACACGTGAAGCCAGCCAATGACATCTTTTCAAACTGCTGCACGTGATGCATCACAGGTCAGCGTGACACATTCTGAATACAGAGCTATCCGCCCTCTTCCACATACATGAACTTACAGACACACGTGATTGGCTAGTGTCGCTGTGATTGACAAGGGAGAAAGAGAGGAAATGCCATCCTTCCCACCCAGAGAGCACGGCAATGGATGGCTATAGCATCATCGGGATTCAAGCTTGCGGTCTCCACTCGGAATGGACATATGAATACAAACAAAATCAGCGTTAGAGAAACTTTTGTTTGTATTCATGTGCACATTTTGATAAATGCCAAACATGCATAAATTACTCAATTTCTCCAAAATCCGGCTGACGGTAAAATTTAGTTTTTACTACCTGGCTTAATTTGTGTGCATGGAAGGTAGGCGATCTTTTCAAAACGTGGTATATTGCAGGTGTGTAGAAAAACTGACAAAACTTGCGGGTTAAACATATAGAGACAAAATAGACGCTAGCCTGGCTCAAATAATATCTTTACATGCTAAGATCAAAACATCAGCCAACGATTTTAATAACTTTTTGATGAGGGTACAATACAAATATGATGTGCTACATTAAAAACTTTGTTAGAAGACGATAATGATCATTAACTTTCATTTCCTTCAATCTGTATTATTGCACTTTACGAGCTAACTAGCTTGCCATGCATTATTTTATTATATTATATTAGCTAAAACATTTTTATCACAAGTTTACAGGCAAACAAACCATTGGATCAAGTCTATCAATCCATCTGCCAAGGACAATGTCTAGAACATGTGTATGTGTGTGTGTGTGTGTGTGTGTGTGTGTGTGTGTGTGTGTGTGTGTGTGTGTGTGTGTGTGTGTTCTGTAGCAGAGAAGCCAAACCTGTAGCAGGTACTCTAGCTTGTTGGAGAACTTTTGCAGGTTAGTGCTGTCGTCTGTGATTGGCTCTCCCTTCTCTTTGTACTCTTTGGTGAGTTCTGCCACAACATCTGTTGAGCAAAATTGTAGGACAGAATTACTAACAGAAAAAAAAAATACTATCACATTGAGGAAACACTTCATCCTGATCAGAGTCGCGGTGGATCCAGAGCCTATCCCGGGAACACTGGGTCTGAAGAAAGAATACAGTTTGGGTGGGACACTAGTCCATCACAGGGCACCACACACACATTCACACACTCATTCACACACTTATTCAGACCTAGGAGGCAATTTAGTAAAACCAATTCACCCATAGGTATGCTTTTGGGAGGTGGGAACAGACCGGAGTACCCAGAAGAAACCCACGTGGACACGGGAAGAGCATAAAGAGAAACGCTACACAGACAGAAACCCAAGCTCAGGATCGAACCCTATCAACAGAACAGAATGTAACAGAAGGCTAGAGTGCTAGAGTAATAATATGTCACAACTATTGTCAGAGTTAGTGTTGTAGAAAATTAATCAACACCTTCTGACCAATCAGAATCGAGAATTCAACAGAGCTGTGATATAAACAAACATAACAATAAGAACCGTAGCCAAACAACTGACCAATTTCGATGTACTCAGTGAATCTAAAAACAGTTGTAATAAAGCAACTGGTAAAAATTCCAGTAAGAGCATCAATGGCTAATGAAAGGAACTGGCTGTGAACCAGCACGCTTTAACCCGTCACTTCTTTCCGCAAAGTCTCTACACCGCATTCTGACTCCATCCTCTTCGATCTGTCTCTTCCTCATTCTGTGCTATCGCCACATCAGGATCCACGCACCTGCCTGATCCACACACACACACACACACACACACACACACACACACACACACACACACACACACACACACACATTACCATGCAGGTCTCTGATAATCCTCTGGAGCTGGCCCTCCCCAGCCGTCGCCATGGTCCTGCTCACTCCCTGGCAACCGGGTCAAGAGGTCATGTGTGCTCTGCTGGTGAAGTATAAAATAAAATTTAAAAAAAAAATCGTAAAACGTTATTTATGTTCAAAGTTATACAAGCACAGTTTCAAATTCAAAAAAAGACGTCTACCTCAAATCAGACTGTTACTAAAGGTAAATTAATGCCGCTTTCACCAAGGAATGAGACCATCAATCGTAGGAACAAGATAACGACTTGATAAAATGTGAATTGATTGCTTTTTATTTTCATCTTGGGATTGTGAATTGCGCTGATGTATCTCAGACTCACTACATCTCATGACTTAATTATCTCGTTACCACGTCGTGGAGAAGTCGCGGAAGAGTCGTGGAGGAGTCGGGGAGGAGTCGTGGAGGAGTCGGGGAGGAGTCGCGGCCAAGCTTTATTATTGGTATGAAGAAGGGATGTCACGGAGGGGCGTTAGATCTGACACAGGGGTCGGAAATAAATCGCTGGCAATTTTCTAAATGTTTTGAAATGTCAGATTTTACACAGTGGTTTCACACAACAACTCAGAAATTGTGTCGTTACATCAAAAGATGACTTATCCGAGAAAATACAACTTAGGTGTTTTATTTATTTATTTGGTTGCTGAATTATTAAAAAATAGCAAATATTTCTGCTTGATAGCATACGATTAAATTAATTTGTGCCAACATTTACTTGTATTCAAAACAACACCACTGAAACACACAAACACTGAAACAGAAACACTGAAATACAAACACACACTGAAACACACAAACACTGAAACGGAAACACTGAAATACAAACACACACTGAAACATTGAAACACACAAACACTGAAACAAACAAACAATGAAACTGAAACACTGAAATACAAACACACACTGAAACACACAAACACTGAAACAGAAACACTGAAATACAAACACACACTGAAACATTGAAACACACAAACACTGAAACTGAAACACTGAAAGACAAACACTGAAACACTGAAACACTGAAACACTGAAACACACAAACACTGAAACACACAAACACTGAAACACACAAACACTGAAACACACAAACACTGAAACACACAAACACAAACACTGAAACACACAAACACTGAAACACACAAACACTGAAACACACAAACACAGAAACACACAAACACTGAAACACGGAAACTGAAACACTAAGTGTTTGTTAACAGTTTAACAAATAATAATTCCTGAAGAGGTTTATCAACTAGATACAAACTACACCTTAAACCACTGTGAGGGAAAAAATCCGCTTGTTTAAAGGTTAAAATCAAAGCTTAATAAACTTGAACATACTTTTGGAGATCTTGAGCTTTTCCGATGTTTACATGGGTGAACAAACCTGCTAGTCTTGTCAAACTGTGTGATTGACAGGTCAAAGATAGGCACGTAAATGTCTAAAAGCAAACATTATTGAACATTTAGGAGTGAAATCTTGTGTAGCGTTTTAAAATGTTTAAAAACGTTTTCTCCATGAGTGAAAAGTGTAGAAAATACCGTGGAAATACTGACATGTTTCTTAGTCCCAAGTTGACGCCCCGCCCACTGAGGCCCCTCAACCAATAGGAAAGGAAGCATTCTTAGTTGCGCTGAAGAGACATCGTATGACAGCTGAACCAGGCAAAGTGCTGCTGCTGCTGCTGTTGTTGTTGTTGTTGTTTTAAGCACCATTACAAGAAACAGCAAGAAGTTTCACAAACCTGGCGCAACTGCAACAATACAACAATCAAAATACAAAATTACACAATGGGGAGGAACTGAAAATATGATAAAGTTATTGAAATAAAACTTCAAAAAAATTCAATTAGCTCTCTCGGAGTCTTCAAAAACTTTCAATTCGGAAATCAAATTTCTAAGCTTTTTAAAAAATCTAAGCATTTTTACACAGTCTTAAGTTTTTATTTATTTATTTATTTTCTAACAGTAGGAAATTCAGAAATATTCAGAAATTTATCCCACTTTGGTAATAACAAAATTTCAAAAAAGCAATTTTAGCTGCACCTTTTGTCAACTGATTTTACTTTGACGCTATATGATGTAGTGCTACTTCTCATATTAAGACACTGAGTACATTGTAAATATTAGTGTTTTAATGGGTGCACATTTTTCCACAATAATGCACAAATTTGATCTTTTCTTAACAATTTATTATTTTTTTTTACAAATAAATATTCTTAGATTGGTAAGTAACATGAAAAGGCTAAACTCTTCAAATCACTGATATTATTATTAATGTCACAGTGTTTTATTTTTATTTTATTTTATACATTTTGTGTAGTTATGCATTTGTTTATAGCATGTATTTCTGTCACCCTTTTCCTGTTTTCTGCTGTTTGTAACTTACTGACTCAAAGTCCAGGGTCCTGGGTTCGATTTGGAGCTCGGGTTACCGTCTGCGTGGAGTTTCACATGTTCTCCCTGGGTCCATGTGGGTTTCCTCTGGGTTCTCTGGTTTCCTTCTAGCTTCCAAAAACACTGCCACCCTAAATTACCTGTAGGGGTGTATGTGTGTGTGTGTGTGTGTGAGACGTGAACCGACGTGCAGCAAAGAGAATTATTTTCGTATAACAGCATGGCTCAAAGTGTTTTTTTAGTGTCTTATACCTCTGCAATTTGCCAACAATTACAATGTTTAATGATTCAAGAACAACACATTGTACTTTTTATCCCTTTATACAGTCAGGTCCATAAATATTGGGACATCGACACAATTCTAACATTTTTGGCTCTATACACCACCACAATGGATTTCAAATGAAACGAACAAGATGTGCTTTAACTGCAGACTGTCAGCTTTAATTTGAGGGTATTTACATCCAAATCAGGTGAACGGTGTAGGAATTACAACAGTTTGCATATGTGCCTCCC
>CM040990.1:21389923-21450745 GCA_022985145.1 Pangasius djambal
CGGGCAATATTATCTGCTCATATTCAGCCAAATGCTTCAGAACTCATTGGACGGCGCTTCACGGTGCAGATGGACAATGACCCAAAGCATACTGCAAAAGCAACCAAAGAGTTTTTGAAGGGAAAGAAGTGGACTGTTATGCAATGGCCAAGTCAATCACCTAACCTGAATCCGATTGAGCATGCATTTCACTTGCTGAAGACAAAACTGAAGGGAAAATGCCCCAAGAACTAGCAGGAACTGAAGACAGTTGCAGTAGACGCCTGGCAGAGCATCACCAGGGATGAAACCCAGCGTCTGGTGATGTCTATGCTTTCCAGACTTCAGGCTGTAATTGACTGTAAAGGATTTGCAACCAAGTATTAAAAAGTGAAAGTTTGATTTATGATTATTATTCTGTCCCATTACTTTTGGTCCCTTAACAAGTGGGAGGCACATATGCAAACTGTTGTAATTCCTACACCGTTCACCTGATTTGGATGTACATACCCTCAAATTAAAGCTGACAGTCTGCAGTTAAAGCACATCTTGTTCGTTTAATTTGAAATCCATTGTGGTGGTGTATAGAGCCAAAAATGTTAGAATTGTGTCAATGTCCCAATATTTATGGACCTGACTGTATTTACATTCACATTACATTCGTGAGATATGTTAGTTCCTGTTATCACATAACAGCTATAAACAGTCGTTTCCTCACCAGCCTCATTTTTTTTCTCTCTCTCTTGAAGTAACTAAGACAAAAAAGGCATCTTTTCATGTTTATGAGGAAGTGGAATGCACAAAAGCCTCTGTCCCGATCACTCTGATGGAAAAGCTACTGACTGTTACAAAGTGCTAACACTGGAGACTAATATACAACTTGATTTTATTTTCATAGAGTGGAAAAAAACCCCACTCTTTTTGGCTTAACATATTTAACTTCCTGACTTAATAATAAAATCATATATGGTCAGCTGGGCTGAGGTTGGGGAGGGACCAACAGAATCTGCATAAAAACCCAGTCAACTGCTGTTCAGTTCAGTTTGCTGGATTTTTCCTACTTAAGGTTTTTTTGTTTGTTTGTTTTTTGTTTTTTCAATTTGACACATTCATCATTTGGTCAACCTTCAGAATAAGAGTTTCTTCCAAACTATAAAGGAGATACTTCATATAATTTTTTTCCCCATTGGATTTACAAGGAAGATTTGATTCTTTGAACCAAACTGGAACAATAATTACAGACACGAAATGGGTATATTATGTTATTTTAATAGTTATAACTGGTAATTTCATATGCATAAGATCAACTGTAATTTAACATGCTTGAGGCATTGTGTCAATTCACAGATGATTAGATGCGACAGGGTTTCTATCAGAACAAAAAGTTCCTTTTTTATGCATGAGGAGCTTATTGTGACAGATTTAGCCATTAGGGAAACAAAATAGAGAGATGTTTATGAGACAGTGATACGTTTAAAATGTCTCTATTAATAATGTTTTTGCTTTGCAGAAAACAATACATTATATGAGTATACTGATATGAACGACGTTGACGAGGGATTGTGTCACAAAGAAGACGTGGCAAAAGTTGGATCCATCGTTGTACCATTGTTTTTCAGCATCGTGGTCTTGCTCAGTCTCATTGGTAACCTTTTGGTTCTTGTGATTCTTGCAATATATGAGAATCTCAAATCATTGACCAATGTCTTCATACTGAACTTGGCCGTGTCAGACCTGCTGTTTACTGTCGGTCTGCCGTTCTGGGCTTGTTACTACATCTGGGGTTGGACTCTCGGAGACGTAGCTTGCAAAGCTGTCAATTTTTTCTTCTACGCTGGGTTTTACAGCAGCATCGTGTTTCTGGTGCTGATGACCATTCAGCGCTACATGGCCGTGGTGCACCCTCTCTCGGACTGGGAAAGAGGACAGGGTTTTGCACTAATCCCCATCATGGCTTGGGTGGTGAGCATCGCAGCGGCATTGCCAGCCCCATTCTACAGCTCAGTCCAGGCCGACCCAGAAAACTCCCTAAAACTTTACTGTGAGCATAACATCACTGCTGCATATTTTACCATTACATACGAACACAACATTTTTTTTGTCTGCGCCTTTTTGGTCATGGGTTTTTGCTACCTAAGAATCCTGCAGACCATCTTCAAGACACGAACAAACAAGAAACACCGTACTATCAGACTCGTCTTCTGCATCGTAGTCGTGTTCTATCTTGGTTGGGCTCCTTATAACCTGGTGATTTTTCTGCAAACCTTTACTCATCATGGGATTGACTTTTTCACACGCTGTGATGTCACACATCATCTTGACTACGTCGAATACGTCTGTAAGCTTCTGGCATTTTCACACTGCTGCCTTAATCCCGTGTTTTATGTTTTTGTCGGTGTGAAATTCAGGAATCATCTAAAGGGGATTCTGCAGAAGATTTTTCATACCCCACCGATCGTGGGCATGCGACAAACACGAACTGGCACCATTCAGTCTCACGGCTCCATGTGCTCAAACAGCAACAACTGCAGAAGCAATTCCACAACTATCTGAGTCAGTGTAAATATATGTATGAATGATGTAAGTGATTTATCCGATGCTTAAGTAGGTGGAGGTTGAGGCTTTTTTTTTTTTTTAAATAAAGATATAAAGATGTAACATATACTGTACTTTTTAAAAGTATTAAAAGTAGAAAGATTAAAAGTCTGGAAATCTTTCCTTAACTAAATGCAAATCTGAGATTTTATTTGATCCAGAACAACCATTAATTGCTTTTGAGAAAACCTAAGATCATTGGTGCCTTATATAAAACCCCACAATCTCTTTTAAAATGGTATTATAATGTTGTCTAGAGGAACATAATGAACATGCATAACTGGACATTAAAGACATCTTATATAGTGTACGTTTCCATTGTGGACAGCAGGTGAATGTGCTGTTTTTAGAGAACTCATACTCCCCATTAGCAAATAAATGGACATAGTTCTGGTTCAAAAGTGATTCAAACTCAAGTCTATACATTTTTTGCGAGCAGTAATTTGTAACATGCTTACGCATTCAGGGAAGCATTTAGGAACAAATGTTCTTAGCTCAATGGTAATTAGCTGAAGCACTCTTTACCACCAGTTCCCCTGTTGGTCTGATATAAAGGTTAAACCACATGATGACATGTTTGTTGATGTCTTCATTGGTAATTTGGAAGGTAACTGGGTTCTTTCTTACTATATTTTGAATATATATACACAGTACTGTGCAACAGTCTTAGGCTTTTGCACAGTGCTGTACATTATACTTATATCTCTATTTGTGCAAAAGGTATACATGTAGGGGTAAGTGTTTTATATGCTAATCTTATGTTCTTTACTTTTTTTGCTTGTTTGTTTGTTTTGTACATATTTTACTTTGTTTAAATGTGTAATTTCTAAAGCACTTGGGGAATACCAGCTGAGTTGAGTTTTCCTCTGTAAATAAATTTGACTTAATTACTAATTATATAATATAATGACTGTTATTTTGTCCTGTTTTCTTCCTTTCCTTCTGGCTGCCATTGTTCAACACAACACTTCACATCACAATAAATCAGTAAAAAATTGTAAATCAAACCTATGAGATTAACAAAATCACATATGTGAGAAGGAAGTGATGATAACTTTTGTCTGTTTAAACTGTCATGGGTGCCTGAATTTGGAAGAAACAGAATTTGAAGTCAAAACCAGTCACGGGTGATTGTGTGCCTTTATCAACAAATGCAGTGGATTGACTGGTGACTGGATTTCTGGATTTGATACTGTATGTGGGAGCGAATGCTCAAGAATGTATGAATAAAAAGATTTTGTCATAATCTGGCTTCTGATGTAGATGTAACACCAAGTGAAAATATTAAGTATAGTCAACACTGCATCATATTATGAGTCAAAAATAAATGGGCAGGTTAGTCAGAAAGCATCCAATGGCTACCAGGCCAATCTACAAAGATCATTGAGAAGGTTAAAAAACACGAGTAATACAGGGACGGAGCCAGGGGGTGGCCAGGGGTGGCAGCGGCCACCATGGACATAATCACGGCCACCCCACTGGCCACCCCGCTCATAATTGCATTTTTAAAAGACGAAAATAACTTCTCAAATACGGATCTGGGAGAACCTCGACCTCGGTTTTCCACCTTTCGTAAAAAGTGGGAGATGAGGAGTAAGTTACAGTGTTACAGCCTCGGTTCCTGGATCAACTTCGAGTGTTTGAGCACAACACATCCTATCAGGTGAGTTATGAAATCAGAAAAATGATTATTCGATTCGTTTAAAGATTGTGAAGGTGTCAAATCAGCGCAGTTTTATCAATGACCTATGTAAACAGAAGCCAGGAAGCAGTTAGCTTTACATTAGCTGACTTAGATGCTTAGAACACCAATTGAAAAGAATTCTGGAGAGGAAAGTGCAAGCTGGCATTCAGAAGCCCGCTTGTATTGTAGATTTGACTGTGCTTATTGAACCGTATAAAGAGGTGTTCCATGAGCTCTTTAGATCGTGCAAAATTGCTGACACTGCCTGAGAGTGGACCGAGAGTGTACAGCGAGAAAAAATGTGTGGGGTTTGTACTTCGTTGTCCACCGGTGCTTTTCTGGGTACACTGGGTGACTCAGAGAAGGAGGGGGCGCTTGCAGAGACCTCCAATTGACAAGGCCCTGCCTACTTGAGCACCTCATGGATTTACCTCTGGAGCAGAGGCGCAATGAACTTTAAAGAATACATTCAATCAGGTGGGAATAAATAGCAATAAATAGGCAGAGTGTACAGGCTAACGGTGGTGCTAACCCTTCTCCATTTAGCTATTATGAAGGAGCATTTATACTTAGTGAGCCAAGACACTCAGCCAGGAGAATCATTGAACCAGTGGTTGTGAGAGCCCCTTTGATTGAATTTTCTTGGACGAAAATAGCTCTATAATAGGAGCTCCCAACTGAGACAGTTTGTACTGGAGATAAAGTTCTCATATTGGTTCCCACCTCAAGCTCAGTATTCCTTTATGTTTTACTTTTGTTTTATGTTTGCCTTACGTTTGTGTTTTATGTTCTGTTTATTATTAAAGTTTACGTTTGATTTCACTTGGTTCCCGCCTCCTCCTTGGCCATTTTTGAAGTTTGTTACAGTATCAAGGTGATTCTCAGCATGCCTGGTGGTATTCTGGTGTTCGGAGAACCAGCTTTACATGCACAATTTCTGCTGAAAATTAAAGCAGTCTTCTCACACTTCATTTTTTTTGTTAGGACAATGAACATAACCAGTGTAAGAACCCAATCCAAATGTTTTCAGTTCAGTGTAAAGTGGTATATAGACAAAGTGACTTACCTCCCTCCTTTCTTTAATTTAAATTTTAAAGTTTAAAGTCTAATTGCACGTGTTCATCTGTTGTATGACGATCAAGGGTACAACACTTACTAGAGAGAGAGACAAATGGATTTCCAAGGTAAGTATAAACCATACATTTTAAAATGGGAACATGAAGCTATTTTTTTTTTTTAATGAGTTGAAGGCTATCTATCATTAACAGCATCCGGAGCACCATATAAGTTGACAATGCATTTCTTTGAAAGAAATTTAATTTCTTCATATCTGAGGAGATATCATAATGCAGAAACTATGAAGAAGAGAGACAAACTATTCTGCATGTTTAACAATGCATTTTTGCTTAACATGAAACAATATGGACAGTAAATTTGATTGCATTAAGGGAAGCAGAACAGAGATAAAGTTTTTAATGTGTATTTATTAATAGTGTTCTTGCTTTCCAGAAAACAGTATGGAACATGAGAGTATGTTCTGGAAAGATAATCTGACTGACATCAAAGATGGACTGTGTCACAAGGAAGACGTGGCAAAAGTTGGATCCATCGTTGTCCCATTATTCTTCAGCATCGTGGTCTTGCTCAGTCTCATTGGTAACATCTTGGTTCTTGTGATTCTCGCATACTATGAGAATCTCAAATCATTGCCCAACATCTTCATACTGAACTTGGCCGTGTCGGACCTGCTGTTCACTGTCGGTCTGCCGTTCTGGGCTTGTTACTACATCTGGGGTTGGACTCTCGGAGACGTAGCTTGCAAAGCTGTCTGCTTCATCTTCTACGCTGGGTTTTACAGCAGCATCGTGTTCCTGATGCTGATGACCATTCAGCGCTACATGGCCGTGGTGTACCCTCTCTCGGACTGGGAAAAAGGACAGGGTTTAGCACTAATCCCTATCCTCGGTTGGGTGGTGAGCATCGCAGTGGCGTTGCCAGCCCCACTCTACAGCTCTGTAATGCCTGATCCAGCAGATGCTTCAGAACTCTACTGTGAGTATAATTCCATTAAGGCAGACCTTGCGCTTACGTACGAACAGAACTGTTTTTTTGTTTGGGCCTTTTTGATCACGGGTTTTTGCTATGTAAGAATTCTGCAGACCATCTTCAAGACACGAACGAACAAGAGACACCGTACTATAAAACTCATCTTGTGCATCGTAGTCGTGTTCTATCTTGGTTGGGCTCCTTATAACCTGGTGATTTTTTTTTTTACAAACGTTAACCCATCTTAAGGTCAAGTTTTTCACAGACTGTGAAGTCACGCATCATCTTGACTATGCTGAATACGTCAGTAAACTGCTGGCGTTTTCTCACTGCTGCCTTAATCCCGTGTTTTATGTTTTCGTTGGTGTGAAATTCAGGAGATTCTGTAGAAGATTTTTCAAAGGCCATTCAACACGAGTACGCCACAAACACGAACTGCTAACCCTCAGTCCCTGGGCTCCTTGTACTGATACTGCAACAACTGCAGAAGCAGTTATTGAGCTGTCTGACCCTGTGTAAATATGTTTGTAAATGATTTATGCATTTATTTGGGCAATTTATTTGTGTACGTTCAAGCATTTTTTTAAAATGATGGACAAACTTTGTTGGATGAACTTTTTTGAGTCCACTGACTATGTTTCTTTGAAATGCTAATTGTGTCACAGTGTTCAAATGTGATCAGAAGTATTTATACACAGAAATACAGCAAGCCAGTTAAATTGCAACCTTCAAGATTCTGAAGCTTGTGGCCAGAAAAGTGTACAAAAGCACTGATAAAGACCATGTATTTAATTTAAACGGTCCTTCAAAGCATATACTATTCCCTGGGGATCCCAGATGCTTCACCTTTGGCCTACTTTACATAAAATTTCTGTCTGTGATTTGAATTTTTTAAATGTGACGTGTATATAATTCAGATACAAAATTAAAATTCTAGTACTTTTGTCAGCTTCCAAGCTTCATAATAGTGCAGCTATTGTATATATGCTATATATATATGCTAGCTTACAGTGTTAGCTTGTCCAGTGTTAGCTTCCTTTAATTTCCAGTAAGGCCATCGCGGATGTGAAAGGGTGGAACTGTGTGCAACCACAAAGCACAGCTATGAAAGCCGAGTTCCCTTTAAACATGTGGACTCTCAGGTGCTGCAGAGGCTTGAGCAGCTGTTTCAGCTTGAGCCATTTGCCATTCCTTGAGCCATTCAGTGGCGTCAGTGTAGCGGTCACCTCCAAACAACTTTCCAGTCAGTCCTCAAGTGGGTCAGTTGATGATGGCATTGTGGCCTGGGACATACAGATGATTTTCACCACTCCTGGTGGTTAGGAGGGGTGAAATCGTACCACAGTTGCATATGTAACTAACATTTGGTTAATAAATACATCTCACATTTCACCATTGCCTGGCTCTACTCTGTTGTCAAATTTACCCTAATAACTGTGAACATTGTTTAAAAAAAAACAAACAAAAAAAAACGGCGTGGTGGCCACGTTCTTCAATCTACAGTGATTACCTGCTTTATCCTGGTAAGAATTGAGGTGGACGCAAGTCCATTGCAAAGCACCATGCATGCCAAATTTTGCCCACTCATAAGGGCAATTTAGAGCTAACAGTAGACCTGGCAAGTGATTGGGAAATACAAGGATGCAGTTAAACAGTCAGTAGATTAAATGACATGCTAAGTGGATGGGTTAATAACTAAAGTTAATAACTTACGTTTTCTCCAACGTTTTTGAAAGAAACCGGGATATAACGAAGAACCAGGGTAAAATCCCCTTCTCTCTGGGGTTACTCAGCACAAGTGTTTGCTCCATCTTTGGACGGTCTCACTGATAAACTCTTGAGTAAAGATCACACAAAAACACACAAAACAAAAGTACTAAACAGTAGTCTGTCTCACATGGCCAAGAGTGTAACTAACCAACTTCCTTAACTTGTGCATTAAGTGAGAATGAAAAATGAAAAGTGTTAAAGCTTTCACATGGGAATGTTGGAAAGTTGCCCCTTCCAAGATAGCAGGGTCACATCTAGTTCTATGTGTTCCACTGGCTAGAGGAGGAGATCGTAAAAGTCTTTGAGCGTCGTCCTCTGTGAATGGATTGCTGTGAAAAAAAACTACAGTTTCAGTTCAGTAAAAACTTCCTGTATAAAATGGGAGGGGACACTTCAGCACTCGTATCCATTGAACAACAGAAAATCTGTTCATTTCATTTCTGCTGAAAGAAGTGGTATATGGAGAAAGTGACCCCCCTCCCCCCCCCTTTTCCCCAAGACTTCGTTTATCTAACTGTACATCTTTGTCTGTTGTTCTACCATCAAAATTATAGGAAGAGGAACAAATGGATTTCAAAGGTCTGTATAAATGATACTTTTTGAAATGGGTATATAAAGCTATTTTTTCATTTATAGGCTATGGATCATGAACTGCACTTGGAGCATTGTATAAGTTCACTGGTGATGCAATTCTGGGCATTTCTTTAAAACAATAAGTTTCATTTCTGCATGTATGAGAAGATATCATAATGGAATAGAAACAACTTATTTTGCATGTTTAACAATACATTTTTCCTTTACAGATAACAATACGGAGAGTTTTGAGTTTGACTATGTTAATATCAGTACCCTTAAGGATCAGTTGTGCCGCAAGGAAGACGTGGCAAAAGTTGGATCCATCGTTGTACCATTATTCTTCAGCATCGTGGTCTTGCTCAGTCTCATTGGTAACATCTTGGTTCTTGTGATTCTCGCATACTATGAGAATCTCAAATCATTGACCAACGTCTTCATACTGAACTTGGCCGTGTCGGACCTGCTGTTCACTGTCGGTCTGCCGTTCTGGGCTTGTTACTACATCTGGGGTTGGACTCTCGGAGACGTAGCTTGCAAAGCTGTCTGCTTCATCTTCTACGCTGGGTTTTACAGCAGCATCGTGTTCCTGATGCTGATGACCATTCAGCGCTACATGGCCGTGGTGTACCCTCTCTCGGACTGGGAAAAAGGACAGGGTTTAGCACTAATCCCTATCCTCGGTTGGGTGGTGAGCATCGCAGTGGCGTTGCCAGCCCCACTCTACAGCTCTGTAATGCCTGATCCAGCAGATGCTTCAGAACTCTACTGTGAGTATAATTCCATTAAGGCAGACCTTGCGCTTACGTACGAACAGAACTGTTTTTTTGTTTGGGCCTTTTTGATCATGGGTTTTTGCTATGTAAGAATTCTGCAGACCATCTTCAAGACACGAACGAACAAGAGACACCGTACTATCAGACTCATCTTGTGCATCGTAGTCGTGTTCTATCTTGGTTGGGCTCCTTATAACCTGGTGATTTTTTTACAAACGTTACCCCATCTTAAGGTCAAGTTTTTCACAGACTGTGAGGTCACACATCATCTTGACTATGCTGAATACGTCAGTAAACTGCTGGCGTTTTCTCACTGCTGCCTTAATCCCGTGTTTTATGTTTTCGTTGGTGTGAAATTCAGGAATCATCTAAAGGGGATTCTGCAGAAGATTTTTCAAAGGCCATTCAACACGAGTACGCCACAAACACGAACT
This sequence comes from Pangasius djambal, assembly GCA_022985145.1. Classification (NCBI taxonomy): domain Eukaryota; kingdom Metazoa; phylum Chordata; class Actinopteri; order Siluriformes; family Pangasiidae; genus Pangasius; species Pangasius djambal. The sequence goes on from CM040990.1 coordinate 21,399,781, forward strand.
GCTAACGCTCAGTCCCTGGGCTCCTTGTACTGATACTGCAACAACTGCAGAAGCAGTTATTGAGCTGTCTGACCCTGTGTAAATATGTTTGTAAATGATTTATGCATTTATTTGTACAATGCTGAAATAGGTGTAAGCTCAGGCAGTTTTCGAAAATGATGGACAAACTTTGTTGGATGAACTGCTTGTAATGAAATACTGAAATGATAATTGTTTATAGTATTTATACACCGAAACACAAGATCTCTAACAAAATTGGGGTTTGGTGAATCCCAAACCCCAATTTTTATGTTTTTTCTTTTTTTTTGGTTTGTTAAAAAAAAAAAAAAAAAAAGCTCTATTTGAGATACATACACTCACTGCCCACTTTATTAGAAACACCTCCACACCTGTACATTCATTTATTTATCAAAAAAAAAAAAAAAAAAAAGGTCACGCATTTCAGTTAATATTCACATTAAACATCAGAATGGGGGAAAAAATGTGATCTCAGAGATTTTGACCTTGGCATCGTTGTTTGAGTGTTGATCTTTGATTTTCACACACAATAGTCTCTAGATTTTACACAGCGTGTAATTTTTATGTGCAAAGACACCCTGGATGACTGGATGGGATACAACAGCAGGGTTCCAGGGTTGGAAAAATGTCAGCTGGTCTTTTTGCACAGGTGAACAAGTGCACAGGTGTTCCTAATAAAGCGGACAGTGTGTGTATACTATTTTGGCATTAAAAGATTAAAAAAGCGCATCAAACACTAATGTTATCCAGGACACAATGATGAGGAACAGTGGAAGAAGAAAGAGGGGAAGAAGGAAGATCATCAGTAAACGAATACAATGGCTGTGTGAAAATGTGTGTTTGTACAGTGACACCTACAGTGACGGTAATATTCATGAAAAATGTATGTAGTAGGGTTCACACAGTGTTTAATTCCTGTCTGTTCACGGCACTGCTGACAATATGAAAAAAATATTATGGTTCTCTTGTTTCTTCAGATTTATTTTGGTTTAACCGTAAACACCCCCACACATGCAATGCGTGAGAAAAACTTACCCTTTGTATTTTTCTATATGAAATGGCATGTTTTTTAAACCATGTAAACCACACAGACAGGACGTGTTCCTTTCATCAGCGTGTTAGTATGAGAAATGATGTTATTTTCTTTACTGTGGTTTGTTCAGATTTCAAAGACATACAAGTTTCCCTACAAGCTCCAAGACTGAGCGTAAAAACAACACTAGAGACTGTTACTGAGAAAAATAAATGTTCACTCAGTAGTGACACATTTCTGCATTTCCTCTCAGAGGAGGGATAAGATGTGACAAACGTGCAACTTTTAAAGCTTAATCGTTAATGATTTGTTTTTGGCTATGACTAAGACAATTCAAAGAGGTTTTGTTCCGTAGTGACGCTACAAGTAACTTGTTTTGACTAGTGCCAAGGAGTCTGAACACACGATGCTGGAAAACAAACACATATTTCTCTGTCTGTTCATCTACCAACATTCTGATTTCAGCATCAATCATCAGTTCACAAAGGAGACCAGAGAGGGGAAATAAAATGACAGTGAAGACTATCTCTAGCCTCCGTCTCTAGCCTTGTAGCCAGTCTCTGATCCACGTTTAGAAAACTAAAGTCACAGAACGACAGCGAGATTTTTTTCATACATCTATCGGCTCTACTGTTGTTGTGTTTTTTTCCTTCAGGTACTACAGTATTGTTTCAAATACTCTGCTAGGTGCACCAGACTCCTGCTCTACAGTATTATGACACAAAAGAAACGATGATTACAATACAAGTTGTGCTTGAATAGCTTGATACACGTGCAATTTCATGCAGTCATCACTGATATTGGAAATATATTTGAGATTCAAGTACAAATACTAAATCTTCAGTAAAAAACAGTCACAAAATATACTTCTGTAATACACTGGTTAAAACCTGTATCTAATATAGTTATGTACATATAAAATTAACCTACAAGCAGACTACAGCATTCTGCTGAGTTCAATGACATTATAAAAATGTCACAATAAAAAAGTTCAACATATTTATAAATTCTGAAAAAGCTACATGCTTTAATCTGGGTAGTGTTGTGGAAGCTAGCGTGTGCGGACCAGCGAGGCGATATAAACCCACACGGAGAGTACATTACTGGGGTAAGGGTGGACGTACACGGCCAGCGCAAACTCCACGTTAGGAGCTTCGACGTTATGGACGCCTGTGCTGTGCACGGCCTCGACGATCGGCCGAATCTCAGAGAACGGAAGGTGCAGGGGAAAGCCGGAGATCTGACATGAGCAAAAAAGGATTACAGGATTAAAACGATAGAACAGGAAGACAAATGTTAATCCTAAATCATTTCCTACCATGGACAATTGAAAGGCTTAACACTCACCCTGTAGTCTCCCAGCAAGCTTTGCAGCTCGAGCCGATGCTCCTCAGCGACCTCGCGGCCTCCGCTCCGTTCTAGCTTGGGCAGGAAGTGCCGTAACGTGGACGTGCAGTATCGGTTCCAGCGAGTTGGGTGTCTCGGGCGCCATTCCATGATCTTCTCCCTCAGCACCTTTTCTATCCTACAGAACATAATGTTGGAGAAACAAAAGTATTTTTTTTCTCAAAACAAGTTGAAGTTTTATTAATATGTAAAAGAGATACACTGCGAAATCCAATGTTTTCATCTTTGATAAAAGATTTAAATAAAATAAAACTTTATTGATCCTGAAGGAAATTTCATCAAGGCAATGCAAATAATAATAAGGCAGATTTCATTAAAAAAAATAGATATAAACCCAAAATAATATGTAATGACATAGAATTATTCTTGTACATGCATAAAAAATGTGATGCTTTTAGCTCAGAACCCTGAGTTTAGGCCAATACTGATCACACACACACACACAATCTCATTTACTGTATTTTACTTCAGCAACTGATAAGCTGTGCTTTTGTGCATTCAGTATAAAACAAAATAAATAAAAAAAAATCATTAAAAAATATTCAAATATTCAATAAATCTCCTCCAGTTTCTGCCCCAAACTCTGTAATCAGGACAAAAATTAAATGATGGCGACCCCCAACATCCAACCAATGTTGGCTGTCAATCATCCTGTCTGTTAATTCAGAAAGCTTGCATTTTAGCGTAGGCAGCAGTCATGCATGCACGTGTGCTAAAGCTAGCTGCTTTGTGGACGTGGCTTTGGAGCAACACTGAAAGAAAGGGCTGTATTTGTATCGGTGCCAAAATTGCTGATTATACTTTTAAGATGGAAACTAATTAACTCTCCGGAGTTTCTTGATTTTGGATAAAATAAAAATGTACTTCAACATCACTTGCACGTACAACATGCTGAAAAATATTTTAGGGAAAATCCCAAATGTATTTGATGTTTTAGGATGTTTTAGATGTGCTCCTAAAGGAAACAAAGGCTAGTGTTATAGAGATGAACATAATTCCAGTGAAAGAGAGAGAAAGATTGAGAGAGAGAGAGATTGAAAGAGAGAGAGAGAGAGAGACTGTGTTATGGACACATACCTGTCCTGTAACTCTGCTGCAGCTGCCTTGTCTGTCCGTCGGTACACCAGCTCCTCAGGCTTCACACACACGAACACGATACACACAGTCATATGTACACTTTATACCACAAAACGTGAATTCTCCTCTCAAAGGGTGCTGGTCAGTTTGTAGTAATTTCCGGCTGTTATTCCAACCACAGGTTTATAACAACGCACTCTTTCTTATACATTATCGTTTCTATAGTAACAACTTATACAGTGGACACTCAACATTTTCAGATTTGTGGAACTGTCGATATATGTCGGTATATGTCGGTAATGTTTTCTGTTTATTTATTTATTTTAGGAAGGAGTCTCCAGTGTCAGTGCTTTGTAACAGTCAGTAAGTCTGTCACTGATTATTTGCCTATAACAGCACAGCCACGAGTGTTTAATTCCTTACTAAACTCTGCAGATGTAGGACACTTTGTCAGTTTGGACAAAAAAAAAAAAAAAAAAAAAAAAAGATTAAAGCAATAATGACAGAATGGTGGTTCGGTGGAGCTTTTGATTCCTCTCCACCCGCTCACCTGTACGCTGGAGAGGCCGGGGTTGGGGAACGCTCTGGAGAAGAACGGTTTCCAGCATTTCGGTTTGGTGACGTCGAAGCCCATCCTCATTGGAGTGGCGTATGTCTGAATATTAAACCACACCTGCAGGAGAGAAATGAGCAAACTGTCAACCCTGTATGATTAGCACCTTTGTGAAAAGTTCTAAAGAAGGAAAGCCGGACACCAAACATGCCTTGGTTGATCTTCATTAGAGTGATAAGAAATGCCATGTACAGTAAAATGGCAGTTACATCAACAGCAAGACTGAGGAAATAAAATACTACATCAGTTACGGACTGAAATTCACTCTAAGTGTGTGTGTCTGTGTGTGTGTGTCTGTGTCTGTGTGTGTGTGTGTGTGTTTGTGTGTGTGTGTGTGTGCATGCGCTCACATTATCTGCGTTGACCAGGCAGCCGACAGTCTGTAGAGGGCAGAACGTGTCATACTGTCCATAGTACTGACCCGTACTGGGGTTCCAGATCACGTAGCGGTTGTGTTCTTGGGTGAGAACGTATGCTGTGGGGCCCTGCAACGAGTAACACGCAGACATTAAATCACAACTGCAGTAATACTTCATCCTAGTTAATATATCAGTAAATAATTCTACTATGTAACTCAATGGATGCTTCAGGAGAATAATATTCTTCACATGACGTGAAGCCTCTCACCTCAGGGATGGCGGTTCCTATGATGAGCCACGCCTTTTTGCCCATGGACAGGAAGTAATTGCAGAGCAAGACGGCGTGCTCCTCCTCATCTCCCGCTAACAGCATCAGGAATTGCTGTAAACACGACATAAAGAATTCTAGGAGAGCAGCAAACACCTCCACAAGAGAGAGGACTTTGTGGAATTATGGAAGTACGCTTACATCGCAGGTGCTCCATAAATCACAGATGCCAGAGAAAGACACGCTGTCTGGCAGAAAGGGAATGAGAGACACGTATCGAGCGACCAGCTCCTGGAAGGAGACAGAGCAGATCTCTAGAATGACCGTTTTACTTTGCTTATAAAGTAGATGATCAGGAAAGGCAGAAGTTCATGTCTGTGTGTTCTGTAGTAAACACAGCCTTCTGTGTTTTTGATTCCACACAGTCTAACATGTTCGACGAGGTGAAGTGTGAGCTGAGCTCACCGTGGCCTCCTGGGGGCTGTTGGGAAAAGCGTCCAGCAGCTCCTGTGGAGGGCTGAGGGGTCTGACGAAGCGTGTGATGAAGACGGTTTTGCCGTTCATATCCACCACGGTGGTGAGACAGGGTCGGTCCAGGAACCTCTTCCCTGCGTCCTTCTCGAAGCTCTCGCACGCCAACAGCAAACGCTCAACTTCCTGCGTGTCAAACTTCACCAAGCCAATGACAAGGCAGTTAGTACTTCCAGTGAGGGGAAATAAGTGTTTAGACACTTTTGTCTTTGTTATCCCAGCACACACTTCAAATTTACAAGCACAATGTGTTTTGTACTTATAAATATGAACACTAGAAAAGAGATGCAGGACCTGAAAGCAGCAGGAATTGAACTGTTTCGCAGAGAGCAATAAGCAATAAACATCTCTGTTCCTACACCTCAAATTTTATAAGTACACTCTTTTAAGTAAACAGTTCTAATGCATGTGACTCAAAAACCTTCAAAATCAGGTGACACATTATTTGAAGGATACGTGTGTAGGGCCTTCATAAGCACTCATGAGCATTGTATTAATCTTTTATATAGCAATATTTAGCAATGCTAAGCAAAGAACTTAACAAAAGACTCGTGTCAAATAGACTTGTGAGGTTTTATATAACCTAATCTTTAAATGAATACAGTAAAAGAAAAAAAAACACCCCAATTATCAATTTCGGTAGATTGAAAAAAAAAATTTCCCCCCTTTATCTTGGAAATTAGTAGTTTGCTTATTGTTTTTTTTGTTTTTAGTAAAAGCACTTTCATAACACATAAGCAGCAGGAGGTATAGAGGACTTCATTACAGTGTTATACATGCAAACTTGATTCTCATTTCATTTTGAGGGCATTAAAATCATTCATTTGACGGTCATATGGGCTTAATGAACAAGTGTAGTGTTGCTGGAATGGTGCTTCGTCATAGCATCAATACTAATGAATACTAATGAATACTAATTAACCACCAGCACTTTAGCTAAAGAGCATTTAGGACCTAAAAGAAGGAAAGAGCATCCATGCCCCTAAAAGAATTAGACACAGTAAACGCAAAAAGCTCGTCTCACAGGCTGATACCTCATAGAAGATCTCACAAAAGTAATAACTTCCAAGATTACAAATGCAAGGAGTCTCGAACGAGCTGAACCATAATGATAATTTAATCTCTAAAGAAAAAGCAGTACATTTCATAAAAGACATAAGCCTTAAGTAAACTCTTTATTCAGGAAGTGTGTGGCGAAGGCCCCAGTGTAGGCACCCTTTAAATAAAGTGTTGGCGTTAAATACAAAATAGGATGCCACATTAAGTAAGTATGTCTTGTGCATGATCCAAAACCTTGCCTTGGGATTTGTGTTCCTGAATCTGGAGCGATTAAAGAGATGAAGCTAAAGATCCAGGCTAAATGACTAATCCAGAGGGAGTTTTGCTAAAACTGCACAGACAAACTAATGTAGGTGTGTGGGACACTGAGACAGAAAGACACACATGCTGTACTGAGGACGTATCGGTTACCTTTACTCTCTTCATCTATCAGAAGAAAGCAGCGAAATAAGGACATGCAGAGAGAGAAAGTGAATCTTTTGTGTGTTACTGGAGGAAAAAAAAAAAGCTATCCGAATGAAGATAACTGTGAAGGAAGGAAGGAAGGATGAGCAAGTGTAAGAGTTTTACCTTTTCTCTGACGGTGTCTCCAGGCACCAGCTGTGGTTCGATGGTGATGAAGAGGGTGAGGAAGGTGCCTTCACTTAGACTCCGAACCGTGTCATAGCCGCCCTCGGTGCCTAGGCTCCGCTCTTTACTGTAGCCTAGCAACACTGGGGGCGTGGCCACCTTAAACGTCCCGTCAATCTACCAATCAAACAGTAACAGAATCAAATCCGAATTTTAGAATCATTCCTAAATGGTGGAATTATTCGTTTTCCCTGGGCTCAGTCTGAGTCGAGTGTGACAAGTTCATCTTGTATTGGTTTGCATGTTTTATTTAATTTATTTAATATTTTATTTGATTTGATAGCAGTTGCATAAAAATGACTACTCCTGAAGCTTTACTGTGTAATAGTCTAAGATGGCTCCCAAATACTTAATATTTAAATACATTCCATTTTTTATCCCAAGGTTTTCCTACTTGGCTTAAATGTCCTAGAATATTCCTATCAGCTGCTTTTTGGTAATATATGTCCGTTTACACCATATTGTTTTAATTTATTTTGTTATTTTTTACGTTACTCTTTTAGGGTCCAGTTGTTGTAGCTTCAGCCTAAAATCTTTTTTACCAAACCTGAATGCAAAGTGGGGAAAAATAAATGGAAAATATGAAATTCTTAGTCTGCTACGGCGTTTGAGAAGAACTGAAAACAACAACATGAATACAGAAAATGAGGCTTGTTTAACTCTAAATATATAAAACCTGCCGAGTTACAGAACGATCAAACTGTGCGATGGAGAAGGACACCGTTATAAATCAGTTCCACGGCTCCTCCAGCAAGACGGTGAGTCAGCTTGATGCTCTTCAGATTTTACATCATGTGATCACAGATCATGTGATTTGCCACAACATACTCGTGACTGCAGGTAGATTGTGCTGAATGGAATCGTGATGGAACCCAGCCAGTGCCTCTCAATGCGCGTGTGAACACTGTTTCCTCTTTCCCTCTCATCCTGAAAAGAATAGCAGCACACACGCACACGAACACGCACACGCACACACGAACACGCACACACGCGCACACGCACACGCGCACACAGTATAGCTCTTTAAAAGAAGTGAAGTCTTAAAAAGGAAGCTATGTTCAAACATGAAAATAATTTTAAAAGAATATAAGGAAAGCGTTACTGGAAAAAAAAAAATACTGCGGCAGAACTGATAAATGTAGGAAGAGAAATGGTTGTATTTAGCAACTCCAGAATTCCAAACATGAACCAGTGTAGCTTCTGTAGCAGATCCTCAACAATGGTTTATCCAGTCACATGTGTTCATGTAGATTACTCAGCTGAGCCTAGCTACAGGGCTAGAGACATTACCTCAGAAAGGAGAACTTTTAAACAGACGTTCAGTGAGTTTTCCTTTTATTTATATCCCCCCGTCTGACGACTTTGCTTGTTTAAAGACGAATGGACAGAGAAGTGCGAATTTATTCTTACTGCATCAAATTCAAACATGTATCTCATCTGCTCAGAGCCTGTGCCACTAGTCAAATATAGTAACACGAAGCAGCACTACGAAACAAAACATAACTGTGTCTTATTTATAGTAATAAAGTAATAATTCAGTCATGTCAGATCCATGTATCTCTCACCTCAACCACCTCATACAGGACCTCGTCAAAGATGCTGATGAAGACCTCGTCGCGGACAGCCTGCAGGCTGGACGTGCTGTAATCTCCGTTCGGAGCGCTGATGGAACAGAGTGGACAGTAAGCATTTCTAAACTGAAACTGTATACACAGGTGGTTATACACAGTTGTGGAACATTAGTAAAAGATTAAGAGTTCACCTGAATGGCAGCACCAGTTCTTCATTCCAGCAGGGGTTCGGACCCTCGGCTGTGGAGGTCTGAAGTACCGTGCGCTGAAAAGAGACCTCGACATAGGGCCGGATCTGGGGCTTAACACACACACACACACACACACACACACACACAGATTGTTCAGTATGCAACCAATCGTTACATTTATGACTAGATATAATATATTAGCTATATTCATAACTATAGGAAGTATTCATAACTAATACTGGTAACATTTTCAATGAAGGTTATATCTATAATAAACCATGAATATATTCATATCATGTTATAATGCATTCAGAAGCCAGTATACATATTGTGAGAGTCATTTACGTAAATGCATGACACTTTAAAGCTATTTTATTGCGCATTATGGCGCACATGACGCATTATAAGCAGTGTTAATAACACCTTATATCTTCACTGATAATAATGATAGTGTTGTAATGTGCTATAAGTGCTACTTATATTCCTTTAACAGTCATAAATAATTAAAAACGATATGTGTAATGCAATGTAATCATAAGTCGTTATAAATATGGCCTTCATAGAAAGCCTTACAGTAATAGTACTCATTTCTCTCTCTCAGTAATTTATAACTATAAAAAAAAAAACCAGCAATAAAAGAGGAAATCTGCTGTAATAAAAGTAAAAGCCACAAGCGTGACCATGCAGTACGCGTGCTGATTGTGGACAGTAAAGGTGATGTACCTGGCCGAGGGGCCACTCGCCACCCTGGAGTGCAGTCTGAGAGGACTGAGCTGACGTAAAGGGCTCAGCGTAGGAGCGAGCGCTCTTAGACGCCGCTGCAGGTTTGCTGTAAATGTCAGCATCGTTATGAAAATATTTGAGAAAATACCAGAAATCCTGCATTACATTACATTTCTTAAAATCCACATCTGTGTGTACCTGCCGTGAGGTTTACGGACAGGGATGTCGTAGCCTCTGATGATGTTCAGCAGCAGTCGGATGTCTCCGTCTGTAAGGTTCTGAGCAGTCACTTTCTTCCTCTCTTTTCTCCGAGGCTTCAGAGGACGCTTGGGCTCGGCCAGCTTGAACAGGTTCAGGCCTAAAATCCTGACAACAAGAACCAGAGTCATGATATAGATTGCAAATAAACCTTGAAATAAAAATGCTTGTGTGGCTAACAATGAATAAACAGTAGGAGGGACCAATCAAGATGATCTAATTTGCATAAAAGTAATGATTCACTGGAGGCAGAGAGGGAAAAAAAAAAACCCCAGAATTTCACAACAAAAACCATAGTGGATTTTTTTTTTGCTGATGCCAAGCAACAGGAAGAAAATAGCGAGGCTGTGCGATAGTCCGGTGTGATAATACGTAAATTACTTAATAATTTAGTGGCGGTTTGTAAGTGGTAGTAATTTTGACTGCAGTTTTACAAACCAAAAAGACCACAGTCCCACTTTCTTGCTTTTTCCTCTTCTCTGAAGAACAGTTATGGACTTAGCAATATATAGTCACTTTATACTCTATTAAAGACAGTCCTAAGAGAGGAAGAGAGAAAAACCAGAAAGGAAAGGAAAGGAAGTGGGGGGAAAAAAGAAAAGCAGAAGAAAATATTAAACTTTCCCTCAAGTTTAATTTTATTTATGTTTCATCTGAATGCTGCTTTAGCTGAAAAAAAAAAAACGAAGGTTTTCAGGTGTCTTCCGTATCATTACAGCAAACGGGTCAATAATCGAGTTGAGTCTGTCTTTAAAAGCGTTATACAATGAAACTGTGTAGAAGTGCAGAACTGTTCTTTACACCCTAGACCAAGGTTTTTTTTCTTTCCTAAAAATTTAAAACAGCTGACTGAGCTTAGTAATAAAAATAATACTGCAGAGATGAATAAAAATAAAGCCGGTGAATTTGTGGGGAGAGGAAGGGTGATTACCCGATGCTTGGTACCTCCTCTTCCACTATCACATCCGACAGAATGTAATGATGTTTCGCTATGAAGAAGCGATTGATGACGGATTCCCGCACCTGAAAGGAGAAGGAAATGACAAAGTGGGTGTACAAGTGAAACAGTCAATGGTATCACTTCCACAACTACAAATAGACGCACTTCCTGAGAAAAGAGAACCTTGGAAACTAGGAATATTTTCAGTATCTGTAATGGAAACAATCCCAAACATCTCCTCACAGAACCCTGCACCATAACAACAATTACATGCGTTTATTTTTAGCGGTTTATGTTAAAACACACTCCATGGGTTAGCTATACTGGAACCAGTGCATTGATATAAACCTGTGATCTGCCTTGCAGCTGGAACTACTGCCAGAGCTGCTGTTATAGAAAATGGATCAACACCTTTAGACCAATCAGAATTGAGAATTCAACCCTTACTTTCCGTAAATACTTGGCCACCAGAGCTCTGTGTGCGTCCATGTACTCCTTGGTGTTGACCAGCTCCCCTTCCTTCAACCTGCGCTCATAATCCTGACGTATTGAACGAAAAAACATTACACATTTATATTTAACGTCTCAGTCAAAGAGAGAGAGAGAATATGGTGGCCTGTGAGTTGCTTGGTTGAATAAGGAAAGGGTTTAATCCATCAGTGTGATCTATGGAACTAGAAATCAAACCTCAAACACTTTCTCTGAGATCTCGCGCTCGGTGGAAGGCACGGATTTAAAATGGCGAAACTCGGCCACCTCCTGGCTCCTGAGCCTGAGCAGGCGAAAGCGGCGCGAGCGCTCCAGTTCCTCATCAGACAGGAAGTTAAATTCCTCCTGCAGCTGCTCCAGTCGGAAATAATCCGGGACTGCTAACTCCCCTCCGCTCGCCGCCTGTGGAGTGAGAGAGGTGAGGTGGTGTGTGTCTGTATGTGTGTGTGTGTGTGTGTGTGTGTGTGTGTGCAAGCTGACCTCTTTCACATACAGGCACAATGCCTTGCATAATTATTCACCCCCCTTGTACGTTTCCATATTTTTTGGGATTGGGATTTTCACCACACGATTTACACATATGCATAACATCTGACGGTGTAAAATATTTATTATCATGATACAAAGATTAATTAAACAAAACATTTCTTGCGTACATAAGTATTCACCCCCTGGGTCAGAACTAGCTTCGGTTGTAATTACAGCTCTTCGGAGTTATGTCTCTATCAGCTTTACATATCTGGAATCTTGACTAAATGGCTCAAAATCTGTCAGATTAAATAAAGACTCTTGATGGACAGTTTTCAAGTCTTGCTACAGATTCTCTATCTTCTTCCTTGAACATGATTTTGAGCTTTCGTTAATGCATCACAGAAACTCCTCTGTCAAAATAAATGAATAATCATAATCATAAGTTATTTAAAATAATCAATACCGGGCTTGAAGATCAACATGTGTGCTGTGTAAATCTAGAATTAACCGCTTTAATCAGCTTATATGGAGCTGATTACTGCTTGAGCTCACGCACTGAGAGCAGCTGCATTATGGAGGAGTTGTTGGGGTCGTTGGGGTCAAGGCGAGATTCGGCTGCCCATTTCCCCAGCTTCTTCATGTCATTTAGTCCAGACGCCCCAATGCACGCTATAGCATCCATCTGCCTCAGACCACTACAGAGTGAGAGAGAGAGAGAGAGAGAGAGAGAGAGAGAGAGAGAGAGAGAGCATAAAAATGTGTTAGTATTGGCTAGTGAGTTTAATCAGAGAAGTCAGATATTACAATATTTTGTTGTGGTTGCTATGGTGATGTAAATGACTTCTCGAATGCCTGATCATGTGAGTAAGTTCTCCTAAACTTTCTCTATTTTTACTTCAGCAAGATTCGGGCAAAGCTCTACTACTGTGCTACAGAGTGTGTGACGTAGAAGTTGCTGATTGTGTACGCTGCTGTCTTGTAGCCTCTCACCTGTGTATACCTGCCCCGGGCTGCCCAGAGGGCGGAGCCAGGGGCAGGTCATCCTCTCCTACAGCCCACGACACACAGCAGGACAGCTTCCCTGAGGTCAGCAGTGTCTGCTTGTTACTGCCATCAGCCATGAACGAGAATGGCACGTCTGACACAACACACATCCAACACACAACATTTTATGTTTATGCGTATAAATGTTTATTGTCTAAATTTCACTAAAGGTTCTTGAGACTTTGAGTGCAAGTATACATTTTTATAAAGATGGCTTTAAAAAAGACAAGCTGATCAGTCTTTGCAGTCTTTGCTTTGTGTGTGTGTGTGTGTGTGTGTGTGTGTGTGTGTGTGTGTGTGTGTGTGTGTGTGTGTGTGTGTGTGTGTTTACCACTGCCCACGCCCTCATGGTTAAACGCGACCCTCTGGTTGCTGCTGAACTCCAACTCTTCAGATGAAGCACTTCCTGTTAAGATGGAAGTTTCCGGAACCGGTACACACACCTCCGCCAACAGATTGGTGGACGACCCGGTACTCTCATATACCTGACACGCAGAGTACGTACAGTCAAACCACACGCACACACACACACACACACACACACACACACACACACACACACACACACACACACACACCACATGAACACACACAAACGTGAACTCACACTACCTGCAGTTTGATGCTCTCGGGCCAGTTCACGATCTTCAGGTTGAACATCTGGCCGAAGTGAACCCGGAAGTCCATACTGAGCGAGCGACTGTCCGTTCTGGAAACTTCTTTGTTGTTGTACAGCACTTTAATGAAGAGAGAGCGCTTTGCTACATCCTCCCTTCGTGCAAATTCACCTCTGGGAACAGGACAAGACACGACATATGGGACACAGCTGGGGAAAGAGCGGCAACTCAGTACAACTGTTTACAATAAACATAAACGGGAAATTAATAGTACTATTTCAATTCTGTTCCAAATACTACTTTATTAACATGGACCATTTCATTCCATTGTCATAACCACGTAAAATACATTTTGGAGCTATTTGGCGCCTTGGCTGCTATATTGTTTCATATAAAGTGCTGATTTGGCAGTTTTCTAATAGATGGTAATTCTCTAGTCCTCATCTTATTGTATAGTATGTCACATAGCTTTACGCTGTGTTAACTCGCTGTGTTTTAACTCTTCCTGCTGTAATTCCACAATCTGAAGCTGACCAGCTCAGGTTCCTCTTTTGGTTTTGGTTCCTTTCTATTGTTCTTTCTTGTGAACAATGCTTTCAGCTGGCTCTGTTCACATTTCTGTAAAACTACTTTGTGAGAAGAGCATTATTTACTCCAGAAATGTGTAAAATTGAAACTAAAGTTGGTTGCGTCATCGCTGATTGGAACAGAACAGAAGGAGTACTTTGTTCTTGCATTTAAATAATATTAAATTTATTGTGATTGAAAATGAATACTTTTGTTAATTACTCTCAAGCACATTTTTAAATAAAATACATTTTCATTTAGATCTTCTAAAGACTCCATACAAATCTTAAAGATCATAACTGAAATATTTTCCTTAGCCCAGCTATCATTCCTAATCAATTACATTTCCATATATTTTTTATCTGCATTTATTCATGATATTTTAACATCACGGGTAACATGGGTGTGTGTGTGTGTGTGTGTGTGTGTGTGCGCGTGTGATCTGTCTGTTTACCGTGGACACTGTTCATTAGGAGTGACCGGACCGGAGACAGTAAGTTCTGGAACCAAAACCGATTCTCCACGTTTCCTGCGGATCTTCGCAGCTTTCTCTCGGACCTGCTGCTCCAAACTTGCTGTGTCCGGTTTCTCTGGAGGTTCTGGTTTCACTCGCACCTCTCCCAGCTCTTCCTCACTGTGCTCATCCTCCTCTTCCTCTTCCTCACCTGGCGACTGCTGTCTTCTCTTCTTCTGCTTCTGCTTTACAGCTTTCTAAAATCAATCATTAAAACTGCGTTGCTTAAAAACGAATACATGGATGTCACGGCTAGGTTCACTATAACCGTACGCTCATATTTAGTGGTGCTTCCGAAGGAAGCTCACTATTGTAATCTTGCATACTTATTTTTCTTCTTCCACACAAAACTTCGGCGCGTAACTCGTCCCGCACCGTTTGACGTAGACCCACGGGAGAGGTGTCAAATCGTGCGGGTTGTTGAGGAGAGGTGTGCTATGACTTTTATAAGCAATCGGCCGGACGGTGGTTGCACAATCGCACAACAACCGGTCAAAAAAGTCCCATAGGATAACATTGGGTCAGATTTTGACGAGCCGTGGCTCGGAGATGGAACGTCACAGAGACGTCAGAATCGCCAGGGTCGAAGAGACTGGGAGCCTGTGTGAGAACATGCCCCGCAGCGGGGTTTACAACATACCCCTGGGGCAATAGAGCACCCTAAAGTTGCCCCATAGAGATAACATGGGGATTTGGCCCATAGAAATAACATGGGGATTCGGCCCATAGAGATTACATGGGGACTTTGCAGTGAAAGAAACTCTGCATCACAAAGTCATAGAGACATGGGGATGGGCTCATTTTGCTGAGGAGACATGACATGACTTGAACACGTGACATGAAGGACGGCTCCGGTGGCAAATGGCGGCCCGGGAAGCACCACTCACATTTTCTTCAGGAAATGTACATTCTAGTTTATTATGCTGCACAATTAACAATGGTGTGTCAATGGTACCTGCTTCCTCCTCCAGGACCTCCATTCCTCCAGATGTCTCCGGTACTCAACCATCTTCCTCTCATAATCCTCTGCAAACTCGGTCTGCAGCTCGGCCACCTCTGCTAAGATCTCTGCCTCGTGTTCTCGCTCGTCCCGTCCTCGCTCCACCTCCTCTCTGAGAGGAGAAGAGATAAAAGAGTAAGGATAACCCTCCAATAAAGCTTTTATATACAATTAAAAACTATTAAATTTCATAACACTGCAGCTCTTGGTTGAGACCAATATCATATTTAGTAAGACCAATATCCAAGACTGAGAGAAGACCAATACGCCGACACTTTAATTCAACACTCTCCAACAAACACCAATAATTAAACTCAACAATCACATAGATTAATCATTAGTGTTTGCTGGAGAGTGTTGAATCAGTGTGTTGGTGTTATTGGTGGAGTATTGGATTAAAGTGTTGGCGTTTGTTGAAAAGTACTGGATCAGTGTGTTGGTGCTTGTTGTGAGTAATGGGTTAAACATTGGAGTCAGATGGAGAGTGCTGGATTAGTGCTCTGAGCGTTTTAGTATTCAGTTGGTGTTTGTTGGAAAGTGCTGGATTAATCATTAGTGTTTGTTGGAGAGTGCTGGATTAATCATTAGTGTTTGTCGGAAAGTGCTGGATTAATCATTAGTGTTTGTCGGAAAGTGCTGGATTAATCATTAGTGTTTGTTGGAGAGTGCTGGATTAATCATTAGTGTTTGTCGGAAAGTGCTGGATTAATCATTAGTGTTTGTCGGAGAGCGTTGGTTTAAAGTGTTAGATTTGGTGGAGACTACCGGATTAACATGCTGGTGTTTGCGGGAGAGTAATGGATTAATCATTAATTAACAATTAGATCAAAATCATTGGATTACAGTTTATTAGCTTTTTTTTTTGGTGTTTATTGGAAATTGCTGGATTAATTAATTACTGTTAATGTGTTGGTTTTTACTGTCACGTTTAGGATTACTTTGTTAGTTTGTTGGAAGGTGTTGGTTGATCATTTGTTTTTCCATTGGATAATCTTCAATGAATGTTTTGGTGTTTGCTGAAGCATGTTGGATTGTTTCACTGGTGTTGATTGGATAGTGTTGGGTCTGTTTATTAGGTTCACTGTTGCGTGCTAAGTGTTATAACTAAAAATTGGTTAGATTACTTTTACTGAGGAGTGTTGGACTGATTTGTTTATTTTTGTTGAATAGTTTTGATTTGCCTTGTTCATGTTTACTTAGGCACACTGGATTAACTTTGGTGTTTATTTCGAAGATGATGAAGAGAGTATTTGCTGTTAACCGAAGAACAGTGTTGTGTATGTTGATGTACGTTGACGAACGCTGGATTAGTCTGATGTTTCTGTTGCAATGCTGGTTGTTTTTAGCTGTACGCACTTCCTGATGTAGAGTTTGTAGGGTGTGTTGGTAAAGCCCTGGAATTCTCGCAGTGATTTGAGCTCTTTCCACACTTTGACGATGCTCTTCAGCAGAGTTCGGTCCCTCTCTTGTTCTAAGTCTCGGAGCTGACGAGTGTGTCTGATGAAACATGGGCGAAACAGACCTTCAGGGTAGTTCAGGATTTTCAGTCATTAACATAAGAAGATATGATACACAAAATATCATATTCATGCCATAGTACACACCGCATTCAAAAATATCAGAGGCTGAGAACTGCTTACCTTATTTCCTGTTTGTACTCCACAATTCTCTGCTGGCTCACTAGACTAAGGCCCTCTCCGTTATGAAGCTCCAGCATATTGTGAATTGCGTTTCTCAACCCATTCAACTGAAGCCACACACACATACACACACAGAAAAGTAGGTTCTGTATCATTAGTAAATTTCTTATAGTGAAAGCTATTACTATGCTGATTGAGCATTACTGAAGCTGCTTAACCTTACCTTATCTGTTAGGAGACAGGTGAAGTTTTTTTGCCGTCTGCTGAGGAATTGGTCGTACAGCTGGGCCAGCCGAGCCCCCAGCACATGCTCCCTGCTGAACAGGGGATGATGGGAGAATATGAGCCCGGATACATCAACATCCAGCTGGTAGTCTCCGGCTGGGTCCCCAACTCCCACGATGTAGCGGTTAACATGCTTAGATTTCAGCGCCTGCACGAAGAGAGCCCAGGAACACACCGGCTATGTTTTCATGCAAGAATTTGTGTCACTCCAAACGAATTAACTGGCCTTCCAGACTCCAAATGAACTCCGCAACCTGTTGAGTTTCCAGGTTCAGCCTGTTGGAACGACTAGCTCGGGTTTTAAATTAAGCCCTTGTTGAAAAGACGGGGTGAAAAATCGTTTGTTTGCTACACACTAGGGGATGCATAGACTATCAAGGAGAATAAATGTAGGCCCTATTTTGTTAGTCTAAAAAAAAAAATTTCAGACAAGCCTATGAAGCCTAGATGAAGACTATGCTGTGAAAAGTCTTTTTTTAAAGTTTTGTTAGCTTTAATACATCCACAGTCTTAGGAATGTGTTCAACTTCAGTCACGAGCTCATCCACATGAGTGAAATTTAAGAATTGCCATGTCCCTAAATAGTGTAATATGACACACAGATTGATTATTTTGCATATTTATTTCGCTTATTTATTTAATTTAGTTGTTAACAGCATACTCTAAAGAAGCACTGAAGCTGGACTGAAGCTTTATAGCCTGAAGTGAGGCTTTCTTTGATGTTGTTTATCAGTATTTAACTGCAGTAATGAAATAGTGACATCCTGGGGGGGATGTCTCAGTCAGTTTTTGTTTAAACTATGGAAAAGATGACTAACTTTACTGAATCACTGGTCAACTAGTAAAAATGAATTTTCACGCAAACTGATAAGAACTTTAAAGATATACGTATGAAAAACAATATTAAACAATATTAAAGTAATAACTATCTGAAATATTCTGATAATCAATGCGTATTCTGCCAAGGGGAAACCAGAAGTGTTCGGTCCGTTTTAATTATAATTCCGTGAGAAGGAATTGTTTTGCGGTGGGCTTCTCAAAGCATTCCCTCAACTGGCTCGAGGGCATTTCAATCTCTACTCTGATCTCTTATACGTTTTGAAAATTGTAGCCAGATGATTTTCTCTCTGTGCGTACATCAGCGCTTCTGTCTGACCTGTGTGTCCTCGGCCTGGCCTGACAATGTCCACTCTCAGCCCTGCACTAACGAAGCACCCCGTCCTCGTCGTGACATAATCACCCACCTGGAACCACTCTTAACCGTGACACCTCTCACCACCACAAATATTACTGGCTGTCACCTAGAAACTGCCGCAGGTTAGCGCAGAAGTGAGTGAGCCGGGTTTAGGCTGTACGATTAGAGCGCATGTGTAAGATGTATCCAATAAAATCTACAACAGTCTGTGTGATAATGCAGAGACAGAGATGTTCTCCATGTCGGGTTATACAATGAAGATCCTCTGACGATAGTCCTAAAGAAAATCACTATTTTTCCTGCCCATTATCATGTTTCTTTTACGTTTCAACATTACCACTACTGTATTTGTAGCCGTCCCGAGAGTTTCACATAATTCAACGCCGTCCTCCTACTGGTGGATTTTTTTTTCCCAGGCTGAAAATTGTACAATATGAAAACGGCTTAAGGACACTGAGCATTGACTTGACTGGAAAAAAAAAAATAGTGGTTGTCTCGATTTTCTTTTAATACAATGCACTGTACGTGATGTATGAAGACATCATCGTGCTTCATTGTGCTTTTTTTGTGCAAAATGGGCCCTATTTTTAAAAATATTTAAAGATTTAAACAGAATCTCCATTTCAAAGTGAATATATATTTTAGTAAGCATAATCGAGCTTTATTTCTTGGAACCTAACATATATACAATGATCAAAATACCTTTCTGTAGACAGTCTGTAGTGCCGCTTCTAGCTCCTCCTCCAGATGGAAAAGGGGCGGTCTTGACGAGGACTCTCTAATTGGACCAGGCAGAGCCATGATCCGCCCATCATCGCCAAACCACTTCATACCCTGAGTGGAAAGGAACGGCCATCATGTTTCTGTGCAAACACTACATTCACTGACGAAGACATAAACAATTGGGAAAACGAAATCTCCTCTGAATCCAACAATTATCATAAACAATCAGCAACAAGCCTGGATTTTTATTTTATTGTTTGCATTGGAAACCTGATCTTTGTGTGACTGCTAAGACATCATATGGACATGATTTGCAAAATGCCTTGTGCACAGAGAACTGCAACCACCCATCTGTCAAACACTGTGACAGTATATATAATGTATTATGAATATTGGGCTGATTCCACGAATGTGGTGCCATTTGGCCCTGAACTCTTAAAAAAATAAACTTTTTAAAATCACTGAACATGCACTTAACCAGTCAAAGAACATGTTAACTTATCTCAGCCAACAATCTAATGTTTCAAGGTTTTTTTTTTTTAACTCTTAAATGAATAACAGCGTTGAGTTTCTTTTTAGCAACGGGCTTGCAAACACATAAAATACAATTATAATGATTTTTTTCAAATGTATTTTTATATTAATTATTTACTTTCAATCTATAATTTAAAAAAAAAATAGACTTAACATGACTTCATCAGTCAATATCCCACTGAATTCATTCATCACTGAAAATATAGAAAAAAAGAAAGTGAGAAATGCATTTTCTTCTTCCCGTGATCTTTAAGAAATGCGGATGACGTGACTTCCTGTTGAACATGTACATAACTTGTGGAATATTCCATATATTTCATGAGGGAATGTGCTGAGAGAATGAACTAAAATAGTTTTTTTTTTATAAACTATAATGGATAAATCATGGAAAAAGAGGTTTCAACACGAGAAGCATGAGAAATAATCAAATTTTTGAGTATTTTAATGATTATTTTTCAAGGCAATGTGCATTTATAGTGGGCTAGAACAGAACTACTAAAAAATCCTACTGGAGAGATTTTAAGTTTTTTTTTTATCTGATTGTTGTGAAAAACATTTTACACTTTAAACTTTACCCTAACCATGTACAATTACTTTACAACTAAATATTCACATTGTGAAACACAGGGCAGAGGGTTTTTTTTTTTTTAATTATTAAGAAGAATATTTTAGATATCAGAGTCCATATGGTGAGCTTAAATGCCACAAGTCACTTGTGTTACTGTGGGATCTTAATGTGGCATGATGCAGCTCTGCAGGTGCTTCCATTTTCATGAGGAAGTGTCCATCACTCTCATGAATAAGTTCCTGTTTCTCAAAACACATAACTTTCACACCTTTTACTATGTCAACACCAACGTTATCTCAGTTACCTGGTCTTGCTTCAGGATGCGGTTTTCCAGAATGTTCTGATTGGTCAGGGAGACATATGGTCTTTCCCCTACGTAAAGACCTTCCTCCTCCAGGTAACGCGGGCGCACGTTCTCCGGGAGCTTACTAGAAGCAGGCACTGAAGAACAAACACAAACACACACACACACGGTTTTCTTGCTGCTCTGTTGTTTGTTTGATGCCAGTCATGAACATTGTGATTACATTTCAAATATAATTTCATGTGTATGCTGAGCTGTACAAAAAGAAGATCCGGTTGTATATGAAATGACATCATCAGCCACATAGGTGTACAGTCTGTATATCTTTATCTAATACACAGAGGCAGTATGAAAGGGGAGACTGTACCGGGTCTCAAACCGGGGATGAAGAGAAGTTCTTTCTCTCTTTGCATGCGGCTGCTGTACTCGACATACTCGGCCTTCTTCACTTCCAGGAAGTCCTGCGCTGACTGAATAACGAACAGATCCTCTTCTTCATCTCTGACCAGCGGCGCATCTTCATCCTGAGTTACAGGAGTTACAGACACGGACCGTTTCACTCGTCTGATCTTCAACTTTACATCACAAAGTGTGCATGACAACATTACTTAGACACGTGATGTTATATTACTCCCAATATGTATTAAAGGTAGATAAATATGACGTGCTTCACCCTCTCTGTGGTCTCCTCCTCTCCTTCACGCTCTCCTTCCTTCTCAGCTTCCTCTTCTTCCTCCTCCTCATCCTCGTCTCTTCCCTCTTCCTGTTCGCTCGCTTCTTTCTGTGTTTCGACCTTGGGTTGACGTTCTTCAGGTTCAGGTTCAGGGTCAAAGTTGAAGGTGAAGAAGTTGTACGCTTCCTCAGCGGTGGGCAAACCGCTTTCCGCCTGCTCAGTTTAAAGAGCAAGCATACCATTTACTCCCACTAAACAAGGTCTTACTGAAAACAAAGCATTTACATTTTTTCTGGCCAAATAACTGTATAACTTTATTGGAAATCCTGCTCGGCCTCTAAAATGCCATCATTAGGCAATATGTAACGAATAAAATATCTGGAGTGTGCTGTTGTAGAAAAACAAGTTCCTGTTGCATTATTGCAGCTTTAAACACGTCGTTCCCTCATCGATTTCTCGTTTTTAAGTTAATAAGTCAAAAGCGCAGTTTGCCATGTCACTGAGAAACCAGAAAGAACAATGCCTTCTGTCCTGAAGACTCACTGACTTTTACAAAGCGCCGACACTGTTAAACATCCCCTTACAGAAAAGTCACCATATCCGTGATTTTAAGTTTTTAATTTGTTCAATACCAACACATTTTTCACACAAAAACGTGTGTTTATGATTAGCCTTATTAAGTACAGTGTCTTAATCAACCCCTTCTAAACTGAGAATTCAACAGCAACGTTGCATAAGTAAAAATAATGTACAGTCTTTCTTACACTTGGGTATCACTCTCAGTTTCATTTCTCTGAGTCTACCGTCATGTGTCTTTCAAAAAGCACGTCATTACAAGAACAGAGTACTTCCTCACCTTATTGTCTCTGGTGACACGTCTGGCTGCGTCCCGGAATTTCACCCTGGCAGCAGTGGAAGTGTCGCCCTGGCCGAGAACGCGGTCTGACTGCGAGGTCAAGACATCACTTCATATGTATCATAGAGCTCATCAAAGTTACAAAATCAATATGAATGAAATCCATTGTAATGAAACAGAAGCTTTTTTTTTTTTTTTTGGAAGAAATGGTGCCAGGATAAGCGAAAAGAATAAATAAGATCAGTTAAGGAACATTATTTAGATCAGCTGTTCCCAAAGGAACAGAGTGCCCTAGGGGATCTGGGAGTTTTAAAAACTTTTGTTACAGTGATGGAAATCACAACTCAGCATTATCAAAACTGTGGTATTTATCATTACATTCTTATAGGTATTAGCCAGTGTGACTGGTCATACGAATTAAATACATTTGATCCAAGCGTCAATAACTTACTCAATAATTCAATCAATAACTCGAACCTGCAGCTCATGAAGTAAAAGCTTTATGGCTCCCCATGCTCATTTATCATCTGGAAAAATCTGTGGGAAACTTGTCAAAATCGTGGAAAGAGAAGCTTGAGCTGTTTCCGAAAAACCTTAGTTTGATTGGAGCACAGCTGGATTGCAGAGAAAATACTGAACATGTTTGTGATAGCCCAAATATTTCTGAAATGTTGAGCATAATATTTAAATAACTGGATCATGCTCATGTGCTGAGGGGGTTCGTAAAATTTATTTTACTGTGAAACAGGTCCCTGACTGCGAAAAACTTTAAGGACCCCCCCCCAAGCGAGATGATGTAAAAGCAGAAAAAGAGAAGCTTCTTTTGCTTCGTCGTAGTGAGCAGACGTACTTCCTGGTCGAATCTGGTCAGAGTCACTCTGTCTCTGAGGCTCTTCAGACGACTGGCCGGCTCCAGCGAAGCCTCCTGCTCCAACAGACTCGCAGCTTTGGACTGAAAGAGTGTAAATACATCATTGTGCTGACACTGGAGACTCCTTCCATAAACGAAGAAGCTTAAATAAACTCCTCTCTAAATCTCTTTACAGAAAATTCCACCATATCAATGATTATGCATTTTTGTTAAATAATAACTTCTGTTTATTATATAATAACGTTATATATAAGAACTATGTGGCACGTCCATCATACAAGTCCCTGTGAATGAGCTGTAACTATAGAAACGATAACATTAAAACATGTACACTGATATAAACCTGTGACTGCAGTCAGAGCTGATGTTACAGAAAATCACTCAACACCTTCTGACCAATCAGAATCAAGAATTCAACAGAACTGCGGCATAAAAACATAAAATAAACATTGCCGTTCTAAGGATAATTTGAACACGCTGTTCCATATTTGGCAGATTAAAAAAGGTTTTAATGTGGAAAGAGAAGCTTGAGCTGTTTCCGAAAAACCTTAATTTGATTAGAGCACAGCTGGACTGCAGAGAAAAAACTGAACATGCTGCATTCCTCCTTGAGTGTGAGTTATGCTGCTTGTTGACACGCCGCCTACTCGGCGTGTAAACAGGCCATGCTAAATCTGCTTCATTGACTTCACTTGGCCATTAGCCAGCTCGATTCGGTGTAGTTTTGATGTTTCCATGTCACAAACAAATCCTCCATAGCACTCAAGTAAATGTTTTCATCATTCCCTCCTTTCAGTTTGCCCAAAAAAGCTTTCAGAACGTTGACTTTTTGACTTTCTGAGTCAGAGTTATTTCCTGCTGTTGTTCGAGCTAGCTTACCCTGGCCTCTCTCAGCTTCTCCTTCATACGCTGCCTCACAGAGCTCTCTGACACACTGGAGTCGGCCCTCGAAACAGGGAGAGGAGGAAGGTCTGAGATAGAGAGAGACACAAAGTGTGTGTGGGAAAGAGAGAGAGAGAGAGAGAGAGAGACAGCTGCCAACATTACTAACAAGAAACTCCAGGCAGGCATGGAGGAAAACCTGAATTTTACTACAAAAACATTAGCGTATCTTGGTGGACAGGATGATAAGGCAACAATTCAATATTTGACAATACAACTGAATCAGCTACTATATGATCTTGATTCATAAGGTAACATTTGTTGATACCACAGAATCTG
Source organism: Pangasius djambal (assembly GCA_022985145.1). Lineage (NCBI taxonomy): Eukaryota > Metazoa > Chordata > Actinopteri > Siluriformes > Pangasiidae > Pangasius > Pangasius djambal. The sequence continues at coordinate 21,424,031 of CM040990.1, forward strand.
CTATGATACAACGCGATAGGATTTTGAATTCTTTAGACGATTTAATATTTGACGATACCACTGAATCAGCTACAATATGATACATTTTAGATTCATTAGGCAATGATTCAAAATGAATCAACTATGATCCAGTATGATACCATTTTGATTCAAGGCAATGATTCGCTATTTGATGACACCATTGATTCAACTAGGATATGATTCTGATTCACAAGACAACAATTCGACACAGTAATACCACTGAGTCAAATACGATACGATTTTGATTCATAAAGAAATGATTGAATATATCCGATGATACCACTGAATCTAATCCAATGTGACACGATGATCTATTTCTCGAATCATAAGGCAACAAGTCGATATCTGATAACGCCACTGAATCGGATAAGATAGGATACTATTTTGATTCATAAGGCAATGATTTAATATTTGATGATATCACTGATTTGGCTACAATACAATATGATACCATTTTGATTCATAAAACAACAATTCGATATCTGATGATACTACTTACTGTGCTATGGTACAAAACAATAATAATAATAAGGCAAAGAGTCAATACTTGTCTAATCCTAATACAGACTAACAGTCTCTCACCTCTGTGTACTCGAGCCAAGCGATCTCCCTCTGCCCTCGCGTCTTGTAGACGCTCCTCCTGCAGCTCCTGCACAACCGTGACCACCTCCTCCACCACCTCGTCCTCTGGAGGAACCTCCACCGGCATCTCTTTCAACAGCTGGAACAAAAGAGCACAGGTCCGAGCTTTATGGGCAACAAGAAAGATGACCGAGGGGCATGTTGCTGTAAAGCTATGCTCAGTACAGATAAGGCACAATGTCATTGTATTTTTACCTTCTTTTTCTTTTTCATTCTCTGTGCTTTCAGCGAGTGCCGCAGGGTTTCACCCGGGTCCTCCTCTCTGCCGGTCAGCTCCTGGTGTAGTACACAGAGAAAATCAGACACTACTTAAACTACAGCAGATACAGTCTATAGAGCACGTCCCTGAATATAAAGTATACTACTGCGTATTATCAGTGAAAAGTATATTTATATTTCGATTTTGTTTTCTTCACATGAGTGTTTAGAAACTCTTAATCGGTCATCTCTGACTTCCTGATTCACTGGGGTATAAATATGAGGCGCCACAAAGGCCAAATTCCCTTCGTCGATCATTGAAATTGGGAATATTAAAGAATATCAGAGAGTAAGCAAATGGAATGAAAGTGTGTAGTTCAACTTCATAAAATCGTGGCTTAAATTTAAAATATAAACCATAATTCCACGATCTAGATTAAGAGATAAAGATAACACTTGGCTGTACAGACGAAATAAAAGAAAGGTTCATCTCACCCAGAGCACAACAAACAGTGAAGAAGGAAGTAAAGGAGGAAAAGATTTGGAGCATCAAAGACAAGCAAAGAACAAAGGATTGGTTCTAGATCTGGTTTGAAGTTTGAGGAAGGAGTAAAGAAGGAACTATATTCTAGGACGTGACACGAGGGGAAGAGAACCAACCTCCACCGTGGTGTGCCCGTTCTCCTTAGTGGCGCCAGAGTCGGGGGGAACCAGGGCCTAGCAGGCAGAGCACACAGCACACGGTCTTACCACAGCGCGCACGCGTGTGTGTGTGTGTGTGTGTGTGTGTGTGTGTGTTAGTGCATTCATGCTTCCCAGGCAGCTCAGTGAGCGTGTTGAGTCATGCTTTCTACGACTCTACATGTTCTCCTCAGACAAAATGCTTGTTAAAGTCAAGCTGTGTGCAGGTGAACTCGAGGGTCTGGGTTCAGGGCATGCTTCTAAATATTTACATAATTAGCTGAATTTAGTAATTCATTAATTAATTAATAGATAGTATTTTCTACATATGGACAAATTTAGCAGACGGCAAATGGAAATATTTAAATACTTATAAATATTTTGTTTCATTTTCATTTTCAGATTTCAGAAAGAATACCAACAAGATCCAATCAGTGAGATTACAGACCTGCGTGTCATCCCTCGCTTTCACTAAAGACTCCTGCAGCGCCCGCCGTTTCTTGCGCAGCTTCTCCCGGATATCGCTAGAAGAAAAACGATTTAAGCATGTTAAAATTTTGAAATTTTAAAATCTGCTTACTGCATTCAACTCAACTAAGACTTGCACTAAACTCGGACAAATCACGTTCAAAGATTTAACACACAAAAATACAAATAAATCTTTTCTAATATATTCTCTATGACATCAATCATCAACAAGTAAGGAATAAAACACTTTGGGGGCATGCTGTTACAGGAAAATAATCAGCAACAGGATGGCGTGCTGCAGCAGAGTTACTGTTACCACCCCAAAGTTGGTTATTTTCCTACAACAGCATGCCCCCAAAGTGTTTATTCCTCTTATAATGCAGCAATTCTTATTTTTAGAATGACACTTCATATTTTTATCCACATATCAAGCTAGCTCCTGTTCTCGCTTCCATTACAGCAGCTATAAACCGTCGTTCCATAACCAGCCTCTCTTCTTTCTCTCTCTTGAACTTAACTAGACAAAAAAAATATTTCAGCTTGTCATGTCACTGAGAACTTCTCTGTCCTGAACATGCTGAAAAACTAAAAGTTACAGGTTTACTCCTGACTGTTACAAAGCGCTGACACTGGAGACTCCTTCCATAAATGTTATATAAACATCTCCTCACAAAAACATCACCATATCGATGATGACATACTCTTTTTTTTTTTGTGTACACTGTACTACAAAAACGATAATGTATTAGAATGAGCACATTTATATAAACCTGTGAAGAGCTGCTGTTTCAGGAAACGAGTCAGCACCTTTAGACCAATCAGAATCGAGACGTTAACATATCAGGGCAAATTCGTGATCATAAATAAGCTTCTATTAATTGTTACTTAGCTACTTAGCCTTGCCTTAAGGCCAGTGATATAAAGGAGGATATAAAGTAGCATCCTACTAGTGAACATAAGCAGAATTTCTCCTCATATAAGACACATGATCCAACTCAAATTATCAAAACCTTCATGCACTGAATGTGGTGTTAAACTTGAGCCTTGAGTTTAATGATCAAGTTGTGATTTTTTGTGATATTTATGATGGTACTGACACAGAATGAGACAATGAGATAGAAAAATTTGCTCTCTATGGAGTGTTTTTGATATAGATGTTAGATAATATATATATATATATATATATATATATATATATATATATATATATATATATATATATATATATATATATATATATATATATATATATATATATATATATATATATATTGAATGACACGTTGGCACAGTGCGTAGCATTGCCATCTGACAGCTCAAGGGTTCTCGGTTCAATCCTGAGCTCGAGTTACTGTCTGTCTGGAGTTCTGCATGTTCTCCTCGTGTTCACGTGGGTTTCCTTTGGGTTCTCCAGTTTTCTCCCAGCTCCAAAAGCTTGCCAGGAGATGAATTGGTGACTCTTAATTGCCCCTGGTTGTGAATGTGTTAACATGGGTGTGTGTATGGCATGCCACACACCAGGATAGACTCCGGATCGACCCTGACTAGAATAATACTGATACTGAAGATGGTGATGATGATAATTCTTTGGACTACCAGCATGAAGTAATCACCTGGAAGTAGACATAATGAAGGAAGCTCCAAGGAAGACCTTCACATAGTACACTGTGTTATAATTCAGGAGAAGCTTGACTGTCACACTGGTCCATGCTTTCTAGCTCTGCTGTGTTGAATTAAAGAAAGAAGAGAAACATTTAGACTAAATGAAGCAGTAACTAAACTGTATATAAGGTGGTTTTATTATTAAAAACCTTATAAATGATAGCAATAGTCATTTAAAACAGCAATGGTACCTTCATTACACTACAATAACAACACAAACACTGAGAATATGTATACTTCGACTGCATCCAAAACAACTACAACATACTAAATAGCATTTTAAAATAGTACACAGTATTATCCACATATTTAATAACTTTATTTCAGTAAAACTTAAAGCTCAGAAGCACTAAAAGCTCTTACCGCCATCATGTCTCTTCGCTGCTTGGTAACGAAGAGAAACTACGGCGCAACCAAACCCTAAGAGCAGCAGCGCAACCGCACAAGCTGCTGGAGGAGGAACCGCGGCTTCTGATTCGTCAGAATCAGAGCGTAATGAGTGACGAATTGAGCAATGATTGGTTCGATTTACAGCAACGCCAAAAAATACGTTATTTTGTTTATATTGCATTTTTCGCTTGAGAATGACACAACAGAAATGACACAAAAATTATATTAATAAATATAATTTACCGACATTAAAACGGGCATAGTAAAATTAATTAATAGGTCAAAATATTAAAGTTAAACCACAGAGTAAGTAAGTAATTCTTAATTGTTGACACGCCCCCAACACCCTTCACATCCTCATAAATCATTATAAGGGCACATTGCATGTTTATAGACTTGTAACTTGTAACAGCAGCTGAATGTCCCAGTGCCATTACAGTCCTTGCTAATGTTAACTCAAGTTAGAATGCTAACTAGTACATGCTAAATAATCTAGTTAGCATGCTAACTCTAGGTAACCACCATAAGTTTTGGGGCGGAGCTTTGTGTGCTCAGTGAGTTAAAACAAGCATTCAAATCTTTTACAACTCCACCCATTTAACTATTAGAGACCGTTTTTGTTTTTTAAACAGAACTTACCTAATGCACATTTTATTGTTGCATGATTGTTTCATTTACCATAAAATACAGCCGCCTGTGTGGTCAATTGTACGGTTTAACTTTTTTGTTACAAAAAGTCACAGAGAATCTTATAATTTCAAGGTCTTGGTGTATACACTATAGGATTTAATTCCACATTTTAAACCTTATTATTATTTTGGGTGTAAACGTCCTCACATTATTCAGTTGTATATAAATAACATTTTATATATAATATCAAAACTCAAGGCTAGGGCGGTGCAGTGGGTAGCGTTGCCATCTCACAGCTCCAGGGTTTCCAGGTTCGATCCTGAGCTCAGATTACTGTCTGTGTGTAGAGTCACATGTTCTGCATGAGTTTTCTCTGGGTTTTCCAGTTTCCTCCCACCTCCCAAAAACATGCTGGTAGGTGGATTGTCAAGTCTAGGTATGAATGTGTGTGGCTTCCCATAAAGGGTGTATTCCCAGCGGCAGTTCTAGGAATGGCCAGACTGTTTTGAGCTGACAGGAAGGCTATGGTAACTCAAATAACCACTCTTTACAACCATGGCAAGCAGAAAAGCATCTCAACACACGCAAACATCACCTGGTCTTTGGCCAATCTTCAACTTTCCAGTTTCAGTGAACCTGTGCCCACTGTACCCTCAGATTCCTGCTCATGGCTGACAGGACTGCAACACAATCTAGTCTTCTGCTGTTAAAGCCCATCCACCTCAAGGTTCGTGTGTCGTGCATTCTGTGATGCTTTTCTGCTCACCAGAGTTGTAAAGAGTCATTATTTGAGTTACCTTAGCCTTTCGGTCTTGCCATTCTCCTTCAGCAAGGTGTTTCCTCCTGCAGAACTGCAACTTACTGGATTTTTTTTCTCTCGCACCATTCTGTGTAAACTCTAGAGACTGCTGTGTGTGGAAATCTCAGGTTTCTGAAATACGCAAACCAGCCCATCTGGCATTCTATGGTCAACCATTCTATGGTCAGAGTCACTGAGATCACATTTTCCCCAATCTGATGTTTTATGTGAACATTAAGTGTAGCCCTTGACCTGCAGCTGCATGATTTTATGGATCGAGCTGCTGCTACATGGTTGGCTGACTGCATAATTGCATGAATGAACAGGATTTAAGAATTGTTCCCACATTTTATTACTTTGCAATACACATAATTACTAGGTTAAATTTCCTACATTTTGTGATACAAGGTTTTTCGAAGGCAGTGTTCATATGGCAGTGGTTCTCTTAGACACACTTGTCACACTGCCTGTGGTATCTAAACTAAAATCTCCAGCAGCAGGCCAGGAGTTATGACACATGAGAAAACAACAGACTGATATTTGTAAAAATAATTGTGTCCATGCACGGCGAGTACGAAGACCATGTGCAGTCTGTCTTTTTGGACTGTAGATTACTGGACACTCTTCATAGAGGACACTTTTTTTCCCCCTTGCAATCCAGTTCTGTGCCCTGTTTTTACATTTTGTTGTGTTACTTTCTTCTCTTTAGCATGGATATTTAATTTAGCTCGACTTAAGTGTTGAAATACGCACCATGTTAGACACAGCCAGCTGATCTGTTTAGAAAATTGAGTTGTGTAAGACGTTTGTGCTGCTAGCAGAACAGGAACGAATCAAAACTTATTGAATTGATCTTTCACAAAAATGACTCTTTTAGACTAAGTAGAGTTAGTACACTTCACTGATTCATTGAATAAAAAATTCAGTTGTTCATTATAGCAGGCAGTTACATGCTTAAACAGAGAGAGTTGCTTGTTGGAATGGACAACATTTGTCATTCACACACCTGTAGTGTTTTTATTGGACAGAAAATGCAGACTCCAGAAAACAACGATCATGAGAAAGAGAAAATTGCCCTATCTTCTTATTTTCTGTGAGAATAAACAGGTCTCTTTAGGCCAATGACTCATTTGATATGCCTTTCCTTTATGAATCCAGATGTTGGAACTTTGTGCTTCATTGCACACATCTTCAGATTACAACTACACAAAACCATTTTGATAGTTTCAGCAATTCATCTATAAAGATTTGTGTTTGTAAGAAAATGTGTACAGAAAATATTAACCTTGCAGTATATACATCAAGAGTCAGCACCACCATCACAGGAGACAACCAGGGAAGCTGTCCCAGGCCCAGGAGGGTTTAGCATTCCACTGCCATGCAGAATAAAACCGCCTGAAATACACATATTTGTCCCAAAAAATAATGGTCAAACATGAAGACTTAAGTATCATTTGCAATCATCAGATAAGTTAATATTTCTGCTATTTTGTCATTTGTTTATATTGAAAATAATATTTTAGTCCAAGCCCATAGAGTTCATCTTAATAAAATATATTCAATCCTTACAGTGATCTAGGAATAGTCCTCTGACAGTGTATCCAGGTAACTAGTATCTGCATAGAGCAGAAACCCTGAAAAGAGACTGTCAGCCCAGCTCGGATCTGAAAACAGGCCGTTCTGGTCCTTAAAGAAGATCTCCAGCCACACCTCATCCTCTGGGTTGAGGAATACCACCGTCGAGCCAGATGCGACGTCGTGATTTCCTGTGTTGGCATCATACGTCTTAATGCGGTACTTCCCGTTCTGCACCAAGCCGATGGCTAAGTGCTTATTGGCCAGCGTGATGTCGTAGGAGAAGTAATAGATGCCGGGGTATGCGCATATGAATTTGCCTGTCTGTGGGTTGTAATGGCCGCCCTCGTCGAATAGGACTTTGTTGAACCTGATGGGTGCCTTCTCAGCCGGGTAGCTGCTGGTGATAGCCACGGAGAAGGCTGACTTGGGTACCAGGCTGCCACAGAGGCACTTGCCTGGCACTCCTCGTGGGCCCCTTTGGCCCTTTGCTCCTCTCAGTCCAGGCCGTCCTTGGGGTCCTAGACGTCCGATGTCTCCGCTCTCGCCCTCTGGGCCTCGCTTACCTGTCGGACCTCTTTCTCCACGCTCGCCGATTTTGCCGGTTGGCCCAACTCTTCCTTTAATTCCTTTAAAGTTCAAAGACAGGACAGTGAGACTACCATCCATACCTCTTGGCTTATTTATTTATTTATTTATTAGTTTTAGTTTGAGTTTGAATCCTGAGCTAGGCATCCATAGCTATGTTCACACTAGCAAGTGACAAAGTGACTGGCGACCACTAATTTTCAGTGTATGTGTGTGTGTGTGTGTGTGTGTGTGAGAGAGAGAGAGACCCAGAGTGCAATAAATGACATTTGAATTGAGATTTTCTCAATTCTGTGCAAACTAGGTACGATGCGGTAAAGTGACAAACACAAACTATTGGCTTGAATGATTCCTCAGACCAAGCCAATGGTGTATGTTTTTATATTTTGATCGACATAGCAGTTTTCCCACATTACAGACATACTGCAAAGTGCTGAGCACAGTCATCAGAAAAAAAACACTCTAAGCCTTTTTTAATTCCATCTGTTAGAGGAACTCAGAGCTATGCTAGCAGATCTGGAGACAAATCAAAGAAAACTGATATCTCTGGGAATCGACATGGAGCAAACGTTTCAAGCTTATTAACTGAAATATTTGCCAGATTTGATCACTAGGGGAAATAATTGATTTTCTAGTCTTGTGCTGCATTTCTTTCATGTGTCTGCCGAGTGTTAGTATTACTGGCTGTTTAGTTAAGCACTGTGCATACCCGTTTCCCCCTTCTCTCCTTTCTCTCCTTTCCGACCATCCCTGCCATCTCTTCCTGGAATTCCAACATGGCCTTCAGCCCCTGAAGGCCCGGGTGGTCCCGGCTTCCCCGGCGTACCCGGTAGACCTGGGACACTGCAGATAAATCGTGGTGAAGTTGTCTTTGCTTTGGCCTCCAACAGCTGACCAACTACACACTGGCACAGACACATGATGCCCACAATCGCTCGCATCTTCAGACCTAGAGAGGACATAGACACGTCATGCCTGTAAATGATAAAGCCTTCCCAATGAAACATTCTGTAAGGCTTTTCTGATGAACATTAGCTCTTCTTTTGAGTACAAAGCTAATGTAGCAAAAAATTACTGGAAGTTCATTACACTCAAATCACACATCACACTCCAGTCTACAGCTTTATGGCACAATTTCACCATTAAACATTGGGAGGCGGGGCCTCAAGGGGTGGAATGATTGAGCTAAGGCATTCAGTCACACACATGATTTTAGCTTAGATACTTAGGACTTCATTACTTTTTAGCTATATTGGTCTTGTAGTGGTAGTGGTGCACATTAGTAGTGGACTGTTTTTAATCCCACTCCCACAAAAATCCCGCTCATTCCTGCAGAAGGTTTTACCAATCCCGCCTGTCCCCAAGGAATTCTGACTAATCCCACTCACTCCCTCAGAAAGTTTGACCAATCCTGCCTTATCTATTCTCAGATCATCAATTCTGCTCTCAGATCATTTGTGAATTAGGGCTCATATGGTGCAAACAATCTCAGCCATCTTTCTTGTTGCACTTTTTTTCTCTCTCTCTCTTCCATGGTATTTCAGAGCAAGCTGAACTCCGTTGGGAAAGAACAGGATTACACATCACACTTAGCACTTGGATAGCCACACACCAAGGCCAGATGTGTACTTGATTGGGTAGAATGATGTGTACTGGAACACAAGTTTGCCTATAAAATGCAAACACACACACAGTCAGGGATTCCCTTACTGGCCTGCTTTCCCAGAGATGCATGTTTTCCCATGCTTCTCAGGATCGTGCGGTTCTCTGGATTATTTCTGTCTCAAGTTGTAGCACCGATCATTTGCAAACCTTTATCTGATAATATAGTCCAGAACCTGGCTGCTGCAAAGACTCAGAGAGAAAAACACTGTGGGATTTTTGCACTTTCAGGGTTTATTTGTATAAAAACCTTATTATTCCAGTGAGAAGTTAGCAGTCATGTGCTGCACTGAGGTCACAGGACATTAACATTGTTGTTGCTAGCACAGTTACAATGGCAGTTTAATAAGAGAAAAAATGTAAATGATCTCAAACATAAGACATAATGGCCAAGTTATGGTGTTAGCTCCTACAAACAAAAGAGCAACAGTTTCTTTTCTCACTCACCATCTTCCAGCGATGCCCAACGTCATCCTAATAAGAAATCCAGCGTAGAAGTAGGCCCAGACTGCAATGTATCTATACAATGCAGTTGCAACAGAGACTCGACTCAGCTAGTTAGCGATCTACAAGATGATGGCGTTCATTATTAAACTAACATGAAATCCAAAGGCTAGATTACCACGGCTTGAGCTGCCTTAAAGCCCTGAACATTTTTGCCATTATATATCATAACATTGGTCATAAAGTATAAATACTGTAAATGGTTGCATGAATTCTAATGAAACACAATCCATGCTAGTCTTGATGACCGAATATGTGATTGACGACTGCATGAAACCCAACTTCAGCCACTTGAGGTTTGCAAGTCTGTCCAGCATCAGTTCTAACTGGATCAGAAACGCATATCCATGATATCATTCAGAGCAAAACTTTTTAGCTGGACTCGCTGAATTACTCGCTAATGAATCTCCATTCGTTACTGGGGATTTCCATGAATGATGACGTGCAGCAGTTGTGATCCAGAAAGCAATTTATAAGCAGGATGGAAATGCAAGAAGACACACTGTTGACAATGGACTGGAAAACAAGAGCTCTCAGTTTATTATAGATGTTAGACTGACATACACATAATGGCCCTCATTTGTCAAGCTGGCTGTGATCGAATTCATTCGTAAAACATTTCCAGGATCATTTACACAGGAAATGTGGTACTCATGAAGATCCAGTTAGTTTGGAAAAACACCTTCTGAGTTTGTGTCATTTTACATGTAAGCAGACACAGCTCAATCGTTTGGCTTCAAATCATATAATTGCTGACGAGTTACTGCAATTTTATATATGGAGTACGCCTTCAAATTTAAATCCAATTAGAGAAATCCAATCCAAAACAAATGCATAAATTGAGACAAATAAATCCATACTTGATGTGGAGACGATGTCTGCGAGACGGTCATCGCAATCTTACAAGCTCCGATTTACTTACTCTCTGCAGTTTCGTATTGGCCGTCACTTATAAGCGCTCCAGTACTGAAGGTGGGGCTATTAAAATTTCATGACACTTTTTTACGATTACAGTAAGAAGATATATCAGTCATTCATCTTGGAATGAATCAGCTTGGGCATAATTCACTTGTAACGACCAATCACAGGCTTGGTCGCATAGCGTGTTGACCAACTGCCTGTACACGACACGGTGAGCGAAGCCTCTGCACAATGTCCATTTGCTCTGCAATTACATCATATTGTTGTCTCTGAATCATGCACTGTAATGGCTAAGCTGCATTATTGCATTACAGTTTAGTCGTCATTTTGTATTCATTCTCTGTGAGCTTTGCCTTTTATGGAGTTTTGTAGGCATGACCAAATGTAAATGTGCCGGGAACATGTTTCATTTACAGATTTATTAGCATTTAATAACATACACATGCGAGTATAAAGAAAATCAGTGAAATTTTTTGTAAAACTGGCAGGAATCTTTAATTCAGTTTGGTCTACGAAAAACATTTACACACAACTTTACTAAACACTTGATAAATGATGCCCAGTGTGTCCATGCATTAAACAGCACACGCTTCTGACAGCTCGTTCTGCCATGCAGCTGTGCATACACAAGTACAAGTGTGTTGTACAGAAATAATGTGTTCCCATGAGTACTCAGAGTAATTCAAATGACTCATGGCTTTTCACTAGGTGCCAATCCTCACAGCCAAGCTATCAGCGCTCACGGCCAAGCACAAACATGTAGCACTTGTAGTAGATCTCATTAACATTAACATTAACATCGTGTAACAGATACAAACACTTCAGCTATTACAAATACTTAAATGCAAAACAATCGGATCAGAGTCGGGGCATTACAATTTAAAAAGTGTTACGCAGTTTAAAGTAGGGTTGATTGTTGCACAATGTTGTGATGTGATTCATAAGGAAATGAATGCCAAAAAAATTAGTACCTTCTTTGTTTTTTTTCCCCATAAACTGTAGTCCAGTCTTGCTGCAGTAATGATTCCTAAGGAGACAGCCCGTTTTTGCTCTTATGTGGTCATGGGCATTTTAGCAACTCCCTCTGGGCTGTTCTATCAGGACTCTTCTTCTCGATAATCTACGTTCTGCAACATCTGTTTATGTGGCTCGACTGTTTGTGCAGCCCACATTGGCGTCTCCAAAGTTCTATCAGCCTCTGTAATCTCTGCATCTGTGTATCAGAACTCTGCCCTTCCCTACTCCCTCTCTCCTCTTTTAGCTTTTCATACTTATGCATGTCTTGCTTTTGATGTCTTCTTTTGACCCCTCCCTACTTGTCGATCTCCTCCTCTTTCTGCGTCCTCGAGCCAGGAAGACGGACAGAATGATCTCAAAGGCCAGTTCACATTACGTCACTGATAATACAGCTCATGCTGAAATGACTGGAATAGTCCAGAACAGGCTGGGATTTTTGAGAGAAGTGCATTAAAGCAGCGGTTATAGGAAAATAATCAATGACTGGGTAGTGTTTTCCACTAACAGCATGTTGTGAAGTGTTTTATTCCTCAGACTTTCCCATGTCGGAAATCTCACTGACTGATACAAAGCGCTGACCCTGGAGACTCCTTCCGTAATTGTTCAAATTAAAAAAAGGAAAAAAAAAACAGAACATGTCACCATATAAATTATTACATGTTTAAATAACAAAGAAAAATCATTGGTATGGTTAAGTTTTCTGTAAAGAAACGTTTAACATTTACGGAAGGAGTCTCCAGTGTCAGAGCTTTGTAGCAGTCAGGAAGTTTTCCAACAGTCTTCAGGACTTGGTAACATGGCTCGCTGGTTTTTGATCTTATTAACTTCAAGAGAGAGACAAAAAGAGAGGCACGAACAGGAATGAACTTGTTTTGTGGATGTTCCACAACATTAAATATTACTAGAAATGGATAAAAATTATGACGTGTTGTCCGATAACAAATAAAAAATTGCATTCACTGCCAAAATCCTGTGGTATAAGAGGAATAAAACACCTCGGACAATAAGAGTAACTTCGCTACATGTCAGGCTGCATCACACCACCCTCTGATTGATTAGTTTCCTATAACAGCACAACCCCAAGTGTTTTATTCCTTGCATATTTTTGAAGCCTTGAAAATAATATAAAAATAAAACTCTCCTACCTTGAAATATTGTTTTTATATTTATATACAAGTTTTAAAATCATTTATTATTTTATTAATTATTTTAAAGTGCTTCTAAAAGATTTTAACATGTGTAGGTTTGGTTTCAAACTGTACATCATGTAAACGTATTAAAATTCTTCCCCATAAATTTTATACAAACTCAGTACTTTAGTACTTCCAGATATTCCAACAGATGATTAAAAAAATTGGGAAAAGAAATTTCATAAATGGTCCGTCCTGACACCTTTGAAGATGAATTATAATTCCAGTCCTAAACTCCATGTTCTGCCCATTTTAGTGTTGAAACACACTGGTACCACTTCATGAAGGTCTTGCGAACGAGACGATTGATTGAATTTGGTGTGGTAGCCATAAAACTATGCAGAGATACCCACAATTGAGATAAAAGAAAAAAAGCATGGGGTTTATAAGTTCTTATCACAGTGCAAGATTTATGTTCGATATCGAGCACAGGAAACTGGCTCCATTTTGGCTGAGGCTGTTGCCACTCAGGTCCAGCTCTGACAGGCCTGTGGCGTTCGAGCTTAGTGCAGGGGCCAAGAACTCACAACTGCTCTCAGTCAGGGCACAGTTAGCCAGTCTGCACAGTAGAAGATGAGAAGACCATTATAACAACCATTATAACAGGTACACTGTCTTTTATATGGTAATGTGAATGTAGTGTACTATGGAGTTAGAATCATGACATTAGAAATTTGAATTTAAAGGCAAAAATCTGAATTTGAATGTTATTATTTTGAAACTGAAATGTCTAATTGTTCAATTGAAATTCTGAAATTAAATTGAATTTTGTAGTTTGCAAATGAGCAAACTGAATTTTATGCTTAATGGTGTGCATGCGTAAGCAGTCGCCCTATCCAGGGATGGCGAGTTCGAAACCACAGCCATCCATGGCCTGGAGTCCAAGGGAGCAAAATTTCTTATCAACCACAGCGACACTAGCCAGTGGTTAGCCATCTGTGGGCTCATGCATGCGGAAGAGGGCAGACAGTTTTTTGGATATTTGCATAGTTATTTATTTTTTTAACTCATTTAAATACTCTTCTGCTGCAACATTGTCTTTTGTCTTATATTCTCTATTGTCTCTTGTCTGATGCTGTAACACTGAATTTCCCACCTCGGATTAATAAAGTGTTATCCTATATTGTCTTACAGTGCTTTCCTCCAAGTGCGGTATCTGCCCTCTTCTGCATACATGAGCTCACAGATGCCCATGATTGGCTAGTGTCAGTGTGATTGACAGGGAAGTAAGTGTAACGTCACACCTCCAACTCAGAGGTCAATTCTGATTCCAAGGATGGCTGTGGCATTGTCAGGATTTGAACTTGCAATTTCCAAACAATACAGCGAATGCCCTTTTTTTCCCTGAAAGTGTACATGACGAGTTAATAAGTCGTTAAAGGTTACAAGATCAAACCGATTTTGTCCGATGGTGTGTGAAAGAAGGCTACGCTGAGTTGTTATAAAGTATTCAAGTTGTATTCAACTTTACCTCAGTATCTTCAGGGTGCAATGTCCACTCTGTAGCCCAGTGAAGAGCATCCTTACTCCCACATCGCCGAGATCATTACTGCTTACACTCAGCTCTCTCAGACTCGAGTTCTGGCTAAGGGTTTTGGCAAGGGAGGTGCATATTTCTGAGTCAAGGCCACATTGGTCCACGCTGTATGAGCAAATTCAGTCATCAGTTAGCACCATTTCAGGCATCTTTTATCATGAAATATTTTCCTTTAGCAGTACAGGATTAGAAGTGGTTTCAGAAGACTACAGATGAATTGCATCCAATAAGGTTCTCTGAAGTGAACACATTTAATATGTATCTTTTACATGACAAGGTGCATATGGTGTACCTTTAATTAGTTTTTTAAGCTTATACAGTACATCAATGATCCTTACTGTCAAATGATGTACCTTTAATTATTATTAAAGCTGAAAGACACATACTCAGGGTACAAAAGATGTACCACTGATGGTACCAGCCAGTGACAACAAAAAGTACAGTTTGGTGCTTTGATTTCTGAAAGAGTACTAACGTGAAAAATACTTGAGTAATTGTATTTTGTTGCTGTAGTAAAGTACTCTTTTGGAAGATTTGTACTTTACTCAAGTATTGTTGAAACTGAATACTCTCTCATTCAAGTCAATTTCCTTAACAAAGTTTGTTGCGTTAAGTTAGCTTTAAGTTTGGTAAATTAGCTAGATAAGTTATGTAATTTAGCTAGATAAATTAGCTAGCTAGTTAAAATGTTGAATTCGTTTGTTAAATTAGCTCGCTAGTCAGGTTTCATAAATTAGCTTGTTAAATTTGCTAGCTAGTTTTGTTTTTGTTGCTAATCATATAATGCCTTAGCATTGATTCCAAAAGGGTTATTAAACATTAGCTAACCAGCAAGGCAAATTCTAGGTGTGTCTGAGTTAGCAGAATGTTTTCCTTATGATGAGGAATAATGTGTTTGTAGTCAGCTTTTTTCAAAAGTTAAAAGTAAATGCTTTTTACTCTTGAAAATTCTAGTAATCGAGTTGAAATGTAGATATTTTAGGACTTCCTCAGTAGATTTTTGCCTCAGTAAGTAAAATTTTGACACGGTGCCTATACTTTTACTTAGTATAGTTTCTCTGTACTTTTTCCATCCCTTTTTTCAGAGTATACTAGAGCGCAGAATTATTTCCTGCTTTCTCCAGCTTTCCGTTTTATCTTTCCTGTTTTTCACTGTTCCTATTTCCTGAATGAAAATTCAGAAATTCTAAGCCAGGTCCTCTAGTGCTTCCATGTGCAACATTTTTACTTTTTCTGTTGCTATACTTCAGTTTTTCTTTCACCTGGTACATTCCAAATGAAAACAAAAAAACATTCGACTCACTCCACTCCTATTTTCAACATTTCTTTAAAATCACCTACTTGTAAAGTCATTATGTAACCATTTAGCATCAGACAGCTTCTGATCTGAAATTTAACAGACGTGACAGAGAGAATGAGACCTAATACACTGTAGTCACTGTAATCTATGTACTGCTACATATACTTTGTAGCATTCAGCTAGTTTGTATGATCGTGATATGGAGTTGTGATCATGCTAGCTAGCATTTGAAAGATGAGGAATAACACTATTGTTAGATAGCCTTAGCTAATGGTCACCAACGGTTCTTGGTTCTTTGGTGAAAGAGGCACTAATTGGCCATCAGTAACTAAAATCAGTACGTGATTAAAACTGACATTTTTTTTTCTTTCGTGAAACTTTCTTCTGCTTTAAACTTTCATACTGTATGTAAATTGAAGAGTTTTCTCATTTTCCATTTGAGAAAACCGGAGTGAAAAATTTGAAGCTGTACTTCAAATTTATGTACGCTTGTAATTGCACTTTTACCTGAGTAAATAATTTGGCTACTCTTACACCTCTGCTCATTTATAGTGTTGAGCGCTTTCTTCCTATTTCTGTCTATTTCCGACCCCAGCTATTGATGATTCATATTAAGAGGCACTCTGACTTCCAATTTTTACGTCTGCAGTATAAAAATTGATGCACAGTGCTCACCACAATGTTTGAAGAGTGCAGGTGGACTGTCTTAGAGCTGCACACAGCTGCTCCATCGCTGTCTTGCCAGGGAAATTCTTACTTAGATCCAGTTCTCTCAGGCATGTGGGGTTTAATCTCAGAGCCGAAGCCAGGGCCGAGAATCCTCTCTCAGTGAATCTGCAGCATGAAAGCCTGAAGACAGAGAAAGGTCTCTCAAGATCTTGATCTTCTCATGGACAGATACAAAATGCCCTTTAATAAAAGTTATATGATGATATTAGATGTTACGATATATTAAGGGATATTATATAAACCTTAATTTCTCTAATTTGCATGCCGGTTTATCCAGTTCAAAAGCAAGCTGTTTTACTCCTGAGTCCTGCAGGTCATTGTCACTCAAGTCGAGAGATTTGAGACACCAGGACATCGAGCTGGACGCATATTCTAGCATGTTACGGCTTTTCCAAGTTATGTTGCATTTCGCCAGCCTGGAAAATAATTCAGAAAAGGAAATGCAGGAAAAAGGGAATATAAGAAAACGGAATACAGGAGAAGGGAATACCAGGGAAAAGGAATACAAGAAAAGGGAATATGGGAAAATGGAATTTGGGAAAAGGGAATATGGAAAGGGGAATAAGGATAAAAGGAATATAGAAAATTATAATATGGGAAAAGGGGAAACGGAATGTGGGGAAAGAAAATATGAGATAAGTGAATACAGAAAAAGGGAATATGAGAAATGGGAATATAGAAAATGGACTATAGGAATAAGGATTGAATACCAGAAAAGGGAATAAAGGAATAGGGTATGCAGGAAAAGCGAATACGAGGAAAGTGTTTATGGGAAAGGGGAATATGGGAATATGGAATATGTGGAAAGTAGTATAAAGGGGAAAGGAATTAGAAAAAGGGAATACAGGAAAAGAGAATATGGAAATGGGAATAAGAGAATAGGGAAAATAGGAAAAGTGAATATGGAAATGGGAATATAGGAAAAGAGAATAAAGGAAAAGGGAATACAAGAAATGGGAATATGGGAAAAGGGAATATGGGGGGAAAGAAACATAGGAAAAGGGAATACAGGGAAATGGAATATGGGAAAAGGGAATACAGACAAAAAGGAATGTATGAAAAGGGAACAAAGGAAAGGATATGTCTGGCAAAATACATAGATAACTGGCTCTTGGCAGCTCAGTTGTACCAGGAGGCCCAGCAGCTCAGCAGACTTAGAGCATCTGAATTTCACAATAAACTGGGAATTAATGTCTCAGACCAAAATGGAGTGTATATCATTCATATGGCTGGCCTTAGGTTCAAAGCGTGCCTACTGGCAAAGAGGGTATAATCTTTTTTAATCTCTCTTTGCTACAGGGAGGAAACAGTGAAATTCAGCATGTTGTGGCTCTCGGACCCTGAAATTGTCTAGGGAGTTTCGCAGGAGGTCTGCCACTGGGCGCAATTCTGACCAGTGCTCAATCAGACTGAGGCTGACTGTAAAGAAACCGATGACTCTAAGTTGTCAGCATCCATATGCCTTACCTTAGGGATTGAAGTTTACAATTTTCATGGCTCAGTAATTCAGGAAAGACTCCTGCTCCCAGGTCCCCTATGTTGTTCTCACTCAGATCCAAATGTTTAAGGCGACAAGGTGTGGCGCTTATAGCCGAGGCCAGAAAAACACACCATTCCTTTGTGACGTTACAATGTGCAAGCCTGTATGAAATACATTATGACTGCTATGAGAATATAAGTTGAGATGTTGGAATTACCAGAAAAAAATTAAAGGAGCTGAAAGGACATTGCCATACATCACCTCAGTGTTTCGATCCTACTGTTGGGCAATAATGCCAGGAGATCAGTAGGAGCTTCACTTCCAGTAAGATTGTAGCTCAGGTCCAGCTCTCTCAGGTGGCCAGGGTTTGATTGTAGAGCAGAAACAAGATAAGAACAGCCAGTGCTTTTGAAACTGCAAAATGCCAGTCTAGAATAGAAGAAAAAAAGTCAATAATATATTTATATACTCTGCACAAGCTCAAATAAACAGAATGTTATGCATGTTATACACACAGCACTTTTTATTAACTCTTTTTTTTTTTTTACACTTGGCCTGAATACTCACATCAATGCACAGGATCAATTCTAGGGTTGTTTTGGGAAGGGGAATCATCACTCCGGGTTTAATTTCACATAGTTAAATGCTGAAGCTCAGTTGAACAATTTGCATAAGTATTCACCCTAAAAGAACTTTGAAATGAAATACTTATGCAATCACAACATTTTTTCTTTTTTTAAATTTGTGAATAATTCTTCAAAATATAAAGATTCATGACATTTAATCCATGTTGCACTACAAAATATGGAAAAAAGTTCAAGGGGGTGAATATTTATGTAAGCCATTGTACACTGTATATGATAACTAACATGACAGTGGTTGAAAAGTGAAACTAAAATGATGCCCAGTAGTGAGTAGCTGCAGTACCGTTGTCAACACTGTCCTAATTCATAGCACTAGCCAAACTTGGAAACTTAAGTCCGATTGGGGCTCAATTTCCCAAAAGATCTGACCCAGACAGGCATGAGGGAAGATGCTTTAAATAGAAGATGCTGCCATCTGAATGTAAAAGTGTGACATCATTGTTTTTTTTTTTTGCACAGCTTAGAGTGTTATGCAGTCGCCACTAGCGGGAGATGCAACCCCAGGAGCCCCCCAGAGCAACCAACTCACCCCATGTCTATGGGCCTGGATTTGTTATCAGGTTGAGTTTATTTACAGCTAGGACCCATAGACCATGGAACAAGTGGGGAGGGGAACCCACTAGATGGTGAAAACCCTGAAGTACATAATGTAGGTTCTTACTTCAGCACCTCCAGTCGACAGTTTGGATTCTTCAATCCATTGCACAGTTGCACCACTCCTTTGTCCTGCAGGCAATTGTAACTTAAATCTAGCTCTGTAATAGCACAAGACTTCGAAACAAGAATGCTGGCCAGTGAGTGACAGATGTCCTTTGTAAGGTTGCATGAAGACAATCTGAAAAGCAAAAATCACTGAAGCTTAAAACACCACCATTATACCTGCCAATATTTTGTCTCTGATCTAACGCTCTCATCTAATTACTGCAATGTTAATGCATAATCATCATTAGCAAACATAATCATACTAACATGACAGTCCTGGATGCCTTGGCTACGGGTTTCAGCCGCTTGTATCCCTCGTTTGACTTGATATATTTTCTTAGGTCAAACACCTCCAGCTTCTTCTCACTGGTCAGCAACACAAAGACCAGAGCTGACCACTGTGCTGGCGAGAGCACTTCTGCCGAGAGACTCTTCGTGTTTAGGTAGGTTTGAATTTCCTGTATGAGAGAATGATCATTAAGCTCTTGCAGACAGTGGAACAGGTTAATAGCGCTTTCAGGCCAAAGTTTCTCCCCAAGCTTGAGCTTCATGTAGGTCACGGTTTCCTGGCAGGTCTGATCAGTGCTCACTTTCTTCGGCAGTAAATCATGCAACAGGTTGTGATTGGATTCCAGAGACAGACCAAGCAGGAATCGGAGGAAAAGATCCAGGTGGCCATGCCTTGAGCACAACGCCAAGTCCACTGCGCTCTTGTGCAAATCGAAAATTGTTGAATTAAGGCAAAGCTTCTGGAGGTTATGATCTTCAAGCTGGTCAAATTCAGTGGTGCCAGCCCAGCATAGGTAAACAAATAAAGCTGCAAGATACTCCTGGAAGCTCAAATGCACAAAGCTGTAGACCTTTCTCTTGTATAGTGCAAGCTCCTCTCTGAAGATCTGCGTGCACACTCCAGAATAGACGGATGCCTCTTTGACGTCAATACCACATTCCTGCAAGTCTTCTTCGTAGAAGATCAAGTCACGTTTATGGAGTTGCTGGAAAGCTAGCTTTCCAAGTGAAAGAAGGTTTTCCTTTGTCAAGCAAGGCTGCATGTCCTTCCCTCCGGTATATTTCTCTTTTCCCTGTACTGTCTGGAAGATCAAGAAATGGGTGTACATTTCAGTCAGTGATTTGGGCATGTGATGATTCTCTGCTTCGCCCAACCGCCTCTCAAGCACCATGGCAGAGATCCAGCAGAAGACAGGAATATGGCACATGATATGAAGGCTTCTGGAGGACTTCACATGATGGATTATTTTCTTGGCCAAACTTTGGTCACTGATTCTCTTGTAGAAGTACTCCTCTTTTTGGGGGTCATTGAATCCTCTCACCTCTGTTACTTGGTCAATGCAGTTAGCGGGTAACTGGTTAGCGGCTGCCGGTCGGGAAGTGATCCAAAGCAGAGAGCATGGAAGCAGATTCCCTGTTATAAGGTTTGTTAGAAGAACATCCAGTGACGCTGGTTTTGTTATTTCGGAACATCTCTCATAGTTTTTGAAGTCTAGAGGAAGTCGACATTCATCCAGACCATCAAAGATGAAAACCACCTTATAGTTTTCAAGTTCTGAGAACAGAAAGTTTTTCATTTCTCTGAAAAAGCAGCGAAGAAGTCCCTCCATGGTGTGTTGCTCCTCTCTCATGAGATTTAGCTCCCGAAAAGGCAACGGAAACAAGAAATGCACATCTTGATTGGCTTTTCCTTCAGCCCAGTCCAGGATAAACTTCTGGACAGAGATGGTTTTTCCAATGCCAGCTACACCGTTGGTCAGGACGGTCCTGATACGTTTGTCTTGCCCTGGTAGTGGTTTAAAGATTTCATTGCATTTGATTGGCATCTCTTGTGCCACTGGAACTCGGTCCAGTGACTCAATCTGTCTCACTTCATGTTCATCGTTGAGGGTTCCACATCCACCCTCTGTGATGTACAGCTCGGTGTAAATCTTGTTGAGAAGGGCCGGGTTTCCTTGCTCAGCGATTCCTTCAAACACATGCTCACTCTTGCGCTTCAGGCTGGATTTGAGTTTTTTCTGAAGCGTGTATACACGTTCAACTGAACGACAAGGGAAAAACATTAATTATACAACAAGTAGGCTGTGGTTTACTTTATATCTCCATAATTTTAATAATGGAAAGGTGTCCATCTTACATTTAGTCAGCTTTTCAACCAGGTCTTGCTCTTTCATGCCTTTTAAAATGTGCAGGGCGATCTTTAGAGCTGCTTCTCTGGCATCATTGCTGTCCTCCTTTTCCTCTGAATTGTCCACAGATCCAGCGTAATCTGGGCTGAGTATCCGGCAGATTTTCTTCATCTCCCGTTCCATCAAACTCATAAACTTCTTCTCAAAGCTCTAATATGAATGATTAAATCCATTACATTAGACAGGAGTAATACTGGAATATGAGAAAAGGGGAGCTTTTAACAATTTATGTGTAGTAAATAAATGTGTGTACATAAACCAACTATGTGTGATGGCTGGTCATGATATAAGATGTGAGGCTAAAACCTATCAATCTATCAATAGCTTGTATTCGGGTTGATTATATTACAAGGTCTCATTGATGGCATAATAAAAATAATGTGGGGCAAACTATAGATAGATAGGCATCTGTGTTTATGATTTCAATTTTTTTTTCCAAGTCTGTAATGCTATTCGCTTCCAAAAACCAAACATGGCAGAAAAGGTGCTTTTCATTGAAAAATAACAACATTAGACTTTGGTGTGTCCTTTTGCGTAATCTTTACTTTGATTGAACAATGTTTGTTTAGTCTGCCAACATTTAGTTCCTCCTCCAAAGTCTTTGAGAGCTTTACCCTTAATGTGGCAGAAAGATACAACCGTTCACGCTGGTCAGGTTGTGCGACTGATCTTCCTGGCTGGTCCCTATAAAGAAAGACAAAGAGTAAACTGAGGATAGATTGACTAATATTTATAAGTTATCATCATTTATAGGATAACATTGCATGTAAATTAATGCAACCATAATGCAACCTTTCATCTACAAAGAACTCTGACTCCATGAAAGAGGCTGGTGGATCCATCAAATCACTCTTCAAGGACAGGCAGCTGGAAGAGACAGAGAACAGACACATGTAAATAACCTTAAAATCAACCACTAGAAGGAAAGGACTCTATCTAACAACAAATATGGATGGTACATTTGTTCAGTAGGTGCTCCATCTTTAAATTTGACTGGTGGATCCATTGACTGGTGACTCTTTATGGACAGACAGCTTGGAGGAGATGAGCTCTTTGTCTCTAGAGAGGCCCTTAAACATAGAACAGAACTGATTTATTTCCAGCAACAAACATAATGTAACTGCTGCAACTGGCATTTTATTGGGTACACTAACCTTATACGTGAACATTGTAGGTGTATAATTACTGACCAGTCCATCTGATGCTATCTACCTCAACTATTAGTGGGAAGGAACCACCACTGGGAAGATATTATTTTGTTGGTGGATCATTCTTAAGAACCAACATTTAACCAGTTCATGAACAAAGAAGGGTAGCAACAAGTAGGGTTTGCAGCCAGAAATCTTTGATTTTTTTCCCCACAGCAAACTAATGAAAAGCTTGCAAGGGATGTAAGCAATGCAAGGCAACACGACAGGTTGGAAAAAACCAAGACGGTTGTCAAACACAACTGGTCCCCACACCTTTATCCACATCTGACACCTGTGTGCTGGTGTATCCTATTTTCAGTGGAACGACAGCAACATATCCTACCTTCCTAGTCTGCTCTCAATGTAATTCCCTTAGACCAACCTGGTGGCCAAAATGGTCATCACCATCTTCCTACAGACATGGTAGTGTCTTTAGTGCTGATATGAGTGTATCCAGTACAGCACTGGTTCCACTGCATTGGTTTTTTGTAATTGTATGTCTACAATGTGCACCTATATGATATGTGTACATAATAATATAGCTACAGTAAACTGTTGACACAGCGTATAATACGATCAGGAAACAATGTGGTGAAACAAAACCTAGAGATCAGAACCAGAGCCAGTCAGTTAAAGAAGAAGATGGATATATTGATATACCATTGCCCAGGAGAGTTATCTGCTTGCTTTAGTTTAACTGGGAGCTCCATGGACCAGTCACTCTTCATGGACAGGCAACTGGGGACAGGCGAGCCGGCTCTCTCCTGCTGTATGACAGTATCACCACTGGATGGCGGTAAAAATAATATAGTATACTTAAAGACAGCATTAATCATTTGTCCTTTTTAAATGCTCTTTTTTTTTTTTTTTTTTACTAAGTAAAACATTGATAAAGAATGTTTTGTTGTGACGTCAGGCTTGGCTCAATTACACATGAACATTAAAATGATTTTTAAATTATACCACCGCTCTAGACCACATAAATGAAAACATTTGATTAAAACCTGACAAGCATGTTAAACAAACATGACCTCTGGATATGTTACGGATAAATTAAATTTACATTTTATTTCACTTCACGACCATTTAATTTCCTCAGTGTTGAAACGGATGTCCACTCACAGTGCATTATGGTTAATACACAGTCCCTCAGGGTATCAGGAAGACTTATTAGAATGTATTGTGTGTTCCTTGGAATGGAAATCAATTTAATGTTTTGGATCGAATCTGAAATTTGAGGTGATATTTTATATCACTCTTCACTCAGAGCTCTGATGGCCACTCACATATCATCTGAAGTGATTGGAAATTTGTAATAATTTCAGTTCTGCAGCCAGGAACACATCGTGCTTAAATAAAACTGAGAGGAATGTTATTGCTTCCAGACTGTTGTCTTTGGGTCACAGCTGTGTGGTTTTTCAGCGTTTATTAATACCAAATGATAGACAGAGTTTTGCTCAGTTGAGTTGAGTTTAGAATGCTTGGAAGAGAATTTCTCACAAATGTCTGAAATTGTAAATATGGACGTACAGTACAGAAACACAGAAACACACAATCTCTTACCCTTCCGCACCAAGAACTTTCTGAGGATTTGTAGGTGAACTTTCTTCATCTTTGTAGGCTGCTCTCACGTCAAGGACATCGTCGCAGTCCTGATCTTCCATGGGGACACGTACGCTGTCCATCCTCCCTCACACACCTGCATCACCTGTACAGATAAAATACAGTCACACTGGTTATATCATTTGTAGAAAATGGGATTGGTGGTAGAGATGGCTGTGGGTTCAAATCCCAGCCAGTCCCTAACAAGCCATGGACTTTGCTAAAATTGGAACATCTGCCAAATACATAATTAAAGAATAAAAGACTTGGGATGTACATGATGTGTATATTAGAACATAGTTTTAAAAAGAAACGTTAGAATCGAAAGAATCGACACAGCAGTATCGATTCACCCTTTCCTACTGTGTGTTTAGGCTTGTACGCTAGTTTTAATTACAGATTTTTTTTATATTACTATTATAATGTCTTATTAAAACAACCATTGATTGATATATGATATATTATAACACCTGCAGTATTTCTCAGTAAACGCTCTGACCTTGTTTTACTGTGTTGAAGGAAATAAAAGTCGATTCGTTCCGGTTGTGAATCGATTCACTTGTTTTCTTCAAAACAGTTGTGCAAGAATGACCAATCGCGATGTGTCTCCCACCTGGAGCGGTTTCTGAAACAAACCTTACTCTTTCCTCATCACAAATGCACAAGCATGCACAAAGATTTTTTCATCATACTACGGAAAAGAAGAACCATTCGTTCCTGCTTGTGAATCGATTCACATGATTCATTTAAAAGAGTAGGTCCGGAATATGCCCATGCGTCACTTTCTAAAACAAACGTCATTTATTTCATTTACACATCTTTACAAATGTCTCGTTTTCTGTAGCCAACCGCTTCAATATCCCAAACTTATTAATGTACAGACAGTGACACAAACATATTTGGATTACTGAAATCTCTATCAACACTGAAAAGCTGAGCTCGTGCACTTCACAGTAGCGTTTGTTAGCATGATTAGCCTAATAATGTGTCTTTAAAGAAGCTGACCTGATGATTAAATGGCCGCTGGAGGTTACTTACTTGTCAGATTCTTCACAAGAAGTCAATCACTAAGCGATGTGAGTCTTAGTTAAGTTTCGGTTTCGGTTCTTGTCTCTTCAAAGGAATTAACTCTTCTAATACTACACTGAGGCTCCCAGTACCAAATAGTACTGAATTAACTCTTCCAATGCCAAACTAAGTCTTTGAATACTGAATTATCTTTTACAGTACTGAAGTAACTCCCTTCTAATACAAAGTAACTCTTCCAATACCAAAGTAACTCTCTTTTAATACAGAATTAACTCTTCCAATACCAAAGTAACTCTTCCAATACCGAATTAACTCTTCCAGTGTTGGCAAGGCAAATCACAGGTTTATATTAATATGCTTATTCTAATATATTATTGTTTCTATAGTAACAGCTCATTCACAGGGACTTGTATGGTAGATGCTCCACATAATCTAAGGCTAATAGCAAACAGATTTTAAAAATGTGTTGTTAAGAAAGAAAAATGTATAATCGTTCATAACATAACACATTTATGGAAGGAGTCTCCAGTGGCAGCGCTTCGTAATGGTCAGTGAGTTTTCCAACATGAAAACATGACTTTGCACTTTCCAGTTTCTCAGTACCATGACATGGTGCGTTTTTTTTTTGTTTTGTTTGTTTTGTCTTATTAACATAGAGCGAGAGAAAAAGAGAGGCTGAGGGAACGACTGTTTATAGCTGCTAACAGGAATTAACTTGTTCTACAGCATTAGCAATTTGCCATGGTATAAGAGGAATAAAACACTTTGGGACCTGCTCTTTGGAAAATAATCAGCTATGGAGTGGTACCAGTAACTCCACTTTGCATCATCCCATCGTTAATTATTTCCTTATTACAGCAGACCTACAAGTGTTTTATTTCTTACTTAGATAGATACATACAACTACAGTACTTGGTACATATGACTGATCTATTGTCTATTACTCATATTGGCAATTTAGTTTATAAAGATCGTAATGCAACATTTAGCTGATTTTTTAAAATAAAAGATTTATTAATTTGTTAAATTAATTACATTAGTTCTTAATTATGAAAACCTCTTAAACTAGATATCAGTATGTTGTGCTGTTGGTTGTTTACTCATAAGTATTTTGACTACATATTGGGCATAACTGTCATTGTTGGTCTTGTATTTATTATATTATACTAATATTTTCTAGAATTATTATTATTATGTTATAGTATTTATATTATTATAACCTTATTAGTATTATGTAGTTTTGATTATTAAAACCTAGCCTAACATTTACATTTGTTTTGTTACTAGCTGTCATTAAAATATTGAGACCTTTTTTTTTCTTTGACACATGCAACTGTTTTTTTTTTTTTTTTTTTT
>CM040990.1:21450845-21490720 GCA_022985145.1 Pangasius djambal
AAAATAATTCAAATGAATAACATCTTAGCAATTAGCATCATAAAATTAGATATTTATATATTTCCACATAAAAATACAAAATAATGTTAATGACATATATGAAAAATTATTCCAAGTATTTTCGCCACTATTAAAGTGAAATAAAAAAAGGATAAAACAAGATGAAATGAAATAGAAATGCATGAAAAAGTCTCCTTTTGTTTTTGTTTTTTTTTCTTAGCAAAATGCTATCCAAAATAAACTACAATCATTTACATCAGTACAAAGAGATCTGGGTTTTTAAAAATAGTCGCAATGAAAAAAAGGGGTTCATCTTTTTTCCGACCGTAAAAAAATGACAACCGTGAATCGGAACTCTGCAAAATAGGCAATGACAAAAATAAATCTGCGTTAAAAAGGTATACACTGTAATTCTCACTATTCTTTTATACAAACGTTAGAAACAGTATTGCACGACACGACACAGATCCGAGGTTAGTCAGCCTTTCAAAGTGTGTTCAAGTTTCTGCACGTCAGTGAGGGGGAGAGACAGAGAGGCTCAAGTGTTTTCCATGAAATTAATAATAAGAATTTTTTTTAAAAAAAAAACCTTCAAATAATATAGTAACTGAATATATTAAGTTTTAATCACGTTAAAATGTTCAAAAGCAACTATATATTAACGAATCTATGACTATACACATAATTGCATGGGTGGTTTGATTTCGCTTGCTTTTTCTTTTAATATATTTCCACCAAAACCCTGCTGAATCATAAATAATTGGGGGGGGGGGGAAAAGAAGAAGAAGTGAAATAGAAAAATACAATCCAATCTACAAAAATAGAAATAAATATGACTTCATACAAAAGACAAGGAAAAAAAAACAAAACAAAACGGAAAAAAACAACAACATGCGTTGCACGGAGAGAGGAGGACACAGTACTGAGCACAAGCTCCAGCTACAGCAGAGTGTTAAAGGGATTACGTGACGGTATAAATGTCGGGGACGTTCCTTCATGGACTTCGGGAAACTCGTCCTAACGTTATGTTCGATTTTTTTTCTTTCTCTCTCTTCAACCATCGTTCACGTCCCGTATATATGACTCGATCACACATTATTGTGTCCAACAATTTTATCAAATAAGTTAGCATGAATAAACATTATTAAATAATCTGTTATCGTTAATAAAAAGGTAGTTTGAGAGACACAAAATAAAACGTTAATAAAGAAGGTTTTTTTTTTTTTTTTTTACATCATCCTTTTACATTTTTTTGTGTTGGAGTGTACAGTAGACTTCAGTATCAATCCGATAACATCGATGTGCTATGGACGTAGAGTACAGTAGTGCACGTGATCATGTGACGATGGACGTGAATAAATACTTAGCAATAAATAATAGCGCGCAATCGCAAAAAAAACGTGGAAAAACGCCAGACGCAAACGATCAGATCACAGAGCACGCGAAGGGCACTGAACATATCACCAACGCCACAAGCACAGCGATACAGAAAGGAGCCGAACTAGCTAGCTAGCTAGATATGCAGAGCGCGACTACAATGAGTACAGTACCAAAATGTGGCGTAAAGCGCCGGCATCCATTGCTTCCACACAGATTGTCCCTAACACAGTCTACAGAGTTCCACTTCATTACAGAGACGAGACGACAAAATCTGCGCAGACCACTACGAAAATCGATTGGTTTGCATTTTTTTAAAAAAGTCAAAACAAAAAAATCCTGCTTTTAGGTCCATCTGCTCCTGTATTTCTAATTATAACCAACGTCTCCTCTTAGTTATTTCTCAACATTTCTATCCATGTTGAGAGTTGGAGAGAAGAAGTCAAGCACGTCAGCCATCACATAAGACAAATATCACCTCCACACACTCTCCTAGCTACATAGCTAAAGCTAGAACTGACGTCTTGTTAGCGATACAATTAACGACTCACTAGAACGTCGGCCATTTTGAGAAACGATCTCTCCTAATTTCTTGATAGTCGTTTTTCACACAGTGTAGTCTCACTGGATGAAGGATGTTGTGTGATACTCATAATGCGCTAAGAAATGTTGCTTGGTTTTTAACATAATGCAGAGGTGTCAACATCGCTAACAAGAAAATCCTAGCAGGAAAAAATAGATTAAAATATACAATTTTGTTTTTCAGATTTGCGCCAAGAAACAGTTAGAAAAGAGTGAGCTAAACTTCAGCGGAAGCGCTAGTTAATAATGAAAATCATCATTTTCAGACGTCTCCTGTATCACATGTAGCAAGGGGTCAAAAATCGTAAAAATGCTACAGCTCTGCATAATGCTTACAAATGTAACTTTCAAAATATGTGTCATAAAACGTAGCATAAAGTCAGCTACGCTGTCTGTCCTTCAGGCTATGTAGTGTGCTAGCTGGGCAATTGCTAATTAGCCTTTTAGCTAGCTACTGAATAACTATGGTTATTAGTTCTCTTTTCTAGTGATTCTTCTTTTTGACTCAACCCTGAGTCAACTGAGTCAAGTTTACTGCTCCAGTGAACAACAAAGTTTAATCAACAGTGTTAACATGAATTCTGGAAAAAAAATAAATAAATAGCAGTTTGGATACATTAGCTCATCTGTGTGGTAAAAAGCATCAGTTAGCTACTGAATATGCTAGTTATAATGTTTTATCTTTCAAGCGATTCTTCTTTTTGACTCAATATTCAGTGAGCCAAGTTTACCACTCCAACGAACAAGGTTTCTCAATGATAGCATGAATTCTGCTAAAAGCCCTAGCATTTTGGATACATTAGCTCATTTGCGTGGTTAAAACAAGATCCGCTAGCTACTGAATATGCTAGTTATGTTTAGCTGTCTAAATATTATTCTTTTTGACTCAGTATTCAGTGAATATTCAATGAATTCTGGTAAAAACACTAACATTTTGGATACATTAGCTCATCTGTTTGGTAAAAACCATCAGCTAGCTACTAAATATGCTAGTTATAATGTTTTATCTTTCTAGTGATTCTTCTTTTTGACTCAACCCCGAGTCAACTGAGTCAAGTTTACTGTTCCAGTGAACGACAAAGTTTTATCAACAGTGTTAACATGAATTCTGGAAAAAACAAACAAACAAACAAACAAAAACTAGCATTTTGGATACATTAGCTCATTTGCGTGGTTAAAAAACATCAGCTAGCTAATGAATATGCTAGTTATGTTTAAATTTCTAAAGACTCTTCTTTGTGACTCAGTATTCAATGAATATTCAATGAATTGTGGTAAAAACCCTAACATTTTGGATACATGAACTCATCTGTGTGGTATGTCATTTTCAGCTAGCAACAGTTGACCTGTGTGAGTTAGCAGGCACTGAAAGTAGAGATTTTGTAACATTCTGCTATCTACATTATATCTAAACTAAAATCCAACGTGAATACACACTACACACAGACAAGACGTACAAGAGCACTGGACGGCACACTGCTTCTTCACTAAGCGATACACTAAATGGTGCTAACCGAAGACGCTAATGATGCTATTTGTGTAAACAAATTACCATATCGAAACATGCAAAGGTTTTTAGTACGCATTTTCGACGCAATATTCCTTAATGCTCTCTGTTATTGATATTATCTTGTACTGGAGAGCCTAATATCTTTTTAAATCTCTCATGCTACGTAGTGTAAGTGATCAATAAAATGAATCTTATGTGTCTTTTTGGAAACATGTCTATAAGCCTAACACATGCAAACGATGCAAAGACACACACACACACACACACACACACACACATGCATGTACGGTTTCACATTCTATTCCTCCACGCCCGTGTGAGCGCGCACGCTGCATTTCGATTGTAATTGGTAACGATTTCAGTTAAAGATGCCGTTAGATATCGCAATAATATGTCTAGTTATTCATTATAGCAGCAAAGCGTTTTATATACGTAGCTCACGATTAAATTGCGACAAAACCAGATCTGCAGGTCTGAGGTATTAGTCTTCTTGCAGGTCAAAAATATTTAGAATTTTAGAAAAATCAAAGGTTTGCAACTTTCCATTTATCGTAAATGAAGTCGATCAGCCAAGGCATGTTTGGTGTTGAACCAAAATTGATGTAAAAAATTCCAAACGTATACATTTTAGTTTAAAACGGAACCACATTATCATCCACGTATACCACAGTGCTATTGAATTGTGGTGATTGATCAGGAGGTTTTGATTAATTTTCTGACAGTTTTCTACTTCGCTTCGCTTATCTTTTGCCTTATAAGGGAACAACTTACGTTTATATCTGCTATAACATAAGTGATAACATGAACTAACTTGTTTTGCCTACGGTCCGCAACATTATACGTAAATATAAATGGATGAAACCTACAATCTGTCGTTCTTTAATAAATAAAACGCTGTAATTGTTGGCTGTCGTATAATTGGAATAAAACAAGTCAGGACATAATGGCATTGAAAAAACAATCAACTTGGGGATGGTAATGCATCACACCACCTGGTCATTGATTATTCTCCTATAACAGCACGCTCTGTTGTGTTTTATTCCTTACATAACGTCCAGCTATAATTATGCTCTCAAACTGTAGGAGGCGGGGTTAAAAGTGGATGAATGATAACAAATTGTGCTAAGGAAAAACAAAGTGTTGTCCAAGATGGCGGCCCGCATGATGTTACATCATTCATCTACACTGTGAAGTTTTATTTAACAATAAACAATAAACCGCCTCAGAACTCTGATGTGGTTTGAGGGAAATATTTAAGGAAAAGATTTTTGGGTCAGATTCCATTATTTGTTAGCTACATTAGACTCGGAGCTGTTGCAAAACTACAGACATCAGACATGTTGGTCTTGGCTGATTGACTACATTTGAAATAAGCTAAAAATTGTGTAAATTAGATTTGTTTTTTTTTATCTGAAACTATTCCAGAATTTACAAAATAAAGGTGAGAATATTGTTTTCTTTCGCTACCTTTGGTAAAGACCCTTGGCAGGCATCTACTTCAGCAGGGGAGCTTACAGATTTATACACTCATAGCTCAGCACGGGTTCGTGATTTCCCCACTGTAGCGCTTACACCACTATGGTGGGGCTCCCCAGGATTACATCATCAAGTGTTTATCCAGAGACAATTGCGCACTTTGCCCACGGGGGGTTTAGCAGCAGACAGACAGACGGACAGACAGACAACTGCCCTCTCATGCGAAAGACATTCTCATATCTACTTGTTAAATCTGACATATAAAAATAATTCGAAAAAAAAAAAAACCTACAAATCTCTTTTCTGTTAATCTCCTTTAAAAAAACCCAAAACAAAACACCAAAGTACCACGAAAGCCTGAGATGTAGGGACTGAGAGTAGGGTAGAGGAGCAAAAGTGTGTGATTTGGTGAAACAAATGAGGCATGTAGTGTTTCTGGCTGCTACAAAAGATAAAGATAAATATATCCATAGATCTCTATATACTGTATACTGTTAGGTGCTCTATACTGATAGCTCGGGCTCGAGGCACACTTCCTTGTCGTTTGTTAGTTCCAGCGGAAGTGGATCTGGCGTGGCCGGTCGGCTCCCTCTTTGACCAGCGGCTTGTGGAACTCTCGGCCGGCGCGCGAGTGGATGTTCGCCCAGCAGAACTCGCAGTAGTACTGCAGACATGTGACGTTGGCGCAGAAGAAGGGCGCAAACTTGCCTCCGCAGCGCGCCCCCTGGCACTCGTCACACAGCTGATCATCCAAAACGTACGGCTTCACCTCGACCTGCACGAGACAGACTTCAACTTAGATCAACTGTGTTTGGGTAACAAGGCTCACTAGTTAACCTTACAGCTCTAGTACAAACATGAAAGATGATATGTATGGAGTAACACACTTGGGGTTGCGCTGTTACAGCAAACTAATCAACAATAGGGGGTGGTGTGATGTGGCCCAAAGCAAAGTGGAATTACTTTTATTAAGTAGCTTATTATTTTCCAGTTATGTCCCGAAGAGTGTATCACAGCAATTTGCCAATGATAACAATTTATAAATTACGTTTTATCCATTTATAGCTACACTGGACGTCATGGTACGTCTGCAAAACAAGTTAGTTCATGTTATCACCTACGTTACAGCAGCTATAAACAGTCTTTCCTTCACCAACCTCGCCTTTTTCTCTTTCTCCTGAATGAATAAATGTTAAAAAAAAAAAAAACCCAGCTTGTCATGTTATCAAGAAACCAGAACTTTCCCACGGTGAGGAACTGTCAGTTACAAAGCACTGACACTGGCGACTCCTTCCGTAAAAATGTTAAAGTTTTTTTTTCATTGTTAAACAACAGATCACCTTGAATCCTCTATGAAGCGGTGACTTTGCTAAATCCCATCCGTGTATCCAGAAAGCTACACATTATTAAGTGTAGTTTATATTTACGACAGTAAATTGAATCTAAAATAATTCAGTTCTATTGAATAGACTTCAGCCCCATGAGCCTCTACTCTTTAAACACTCGTACAGGCCGAGGATGAGCTCTGATTGGCTCTCGTACCCGTTTGTCGATGTCTCCGTGCTGCAGCTGGACGAATCGGGCGCTGATGGCGGCGATGTAGCTCTGCTGATTGGAGAAGGCAACTCGGCCCGCCCCTTTCGGGTACTTCAGCTCAGGGTCGGTGTCGATCCCGGCGTAACACACGCCACCGTACAGGCGGTCCATGATCATAGCCAGCTCAACTGGGGAATAAAACGAGACATTTCAGATGTTAGCCATGTTTAAATATCGGAGTTGATATGGGTTAAGAGTTTAATACAAGAAGCTGTATGAACACAGTATTGTGTGAGTATAAATGTCTGCTTCAAAAACAATTTCTACATAGTATTACAATTAAAAATTTATCAGTATTATTTCAGACTTGCTATCATACTTGCTTGACTTTTTTCACAATAATCATAGACAGCTTTTTTATCAGGTGTGTTCTAAAGTCCTGTGCTTGATGTAAGAACATCATAAACTGTGCTCTAAAGAGCTAAGTCATGCGTCGAGAGCACAATGTGGAAAACACTGCCTTGTAACTAGTGGCTGAGAAGGATTTGTCTTTAACAAGATATCATTTCCAGGTTTCTTGAATATTCACGGCCTACATGGAATTGAGAGAAAATTACATTCGTACATTCCTTGTAACGTAATATCTTGAAATATTTGAGCAATTTAATACTCTAACTGCCACTCTGGTGTTTAATACTCCTCTGGTGTTATGTATGATGCGTCACACTGTACTGTTTGAAAGCCCACCAGAGGGCGCCATCACACCAAAAAGTTGAAAGGATATTACGAATCATTTCAGCAAATCAGGGTAATTTTGCTCGGAAATGTTGTGGCACTGTAAAATCATTCATAGAGTGTTTTATGATCAAACAAATAGGCCTGTAGGCTGACAAAAATCCTGCTAGCACGGTTACACAAGCCTTCCCTGTACATCATATATATCTCAGATCAGGTGTTTCAACACCTACAGGCTACTACTGAAATGAGGGGAAAAGCCTGAAGGTGTTACCTGCTCTCAGAGGACGGGGCACTCCGCCTACGAAGATGGTCTTGCGAGGGTCGAGAGGCTGTGAGCCGTCCATCACGAAATCACTGTCGCTCAGGTTCCACGGGCGGATCTGAACCTGAAAGACGCAGACATCAGACCACAAGTAATTAAAAAAAAAAAACAAAAACAAAAAAACAGAAAAACACGCACAGCTTTTCACAGCTAAACACATTTTTCCACATTACTCTGAATTTATTTCTAAAAACGAATAAGCTGGTAACTAATTCTATGTAGGACAAATTCTATGCATTCTATTGTTTGGAACATTTCCTAAAATGGCTGCCAACAGATTAGACTTGTGACAGACACATTATACTTATTACGGCGGTAGCAATATTACGTTGTTAGATTTGGAAAGACTAAGTAACACTCATTGGCACAAAGTCAAAGCCGTTCCCGTAATGTGATATGATGATCCCGGTTGATCCACACCCTGACACTGCCGGTCAACACAAATTATTCAGTTATTCAGAGAAGTGGAAAAAGGAAGTAGCAGAAATAAGACACCATTTTGATAAATGAAAGGGGTTATGGACTAGAGTGTGCATTAACAGCCTATTTTACTACCGAAGTGCTATTATACAGTAATGCTTCGCTCAAATGGTGTCATGTGTTAAGTACAAAATAAAAGAAAAAAAACGGAAATGTGTGAAAGCTCCTCCGTCCTGAAGACTCGTCCATGTCTGGGAAACTTGCAGCCAGAACTACCCGACTTCACCTGTGTGCCAATATTTTCTGATAGCTCAGAGTTCACAGCTGTTTTTGTGGCGCAATGTTGGCGTTTCTCAATATGGCAGAACTGACAGAGGTATTAGTGGACAAGTGTAACTACTGTGTAAATTTTGCCTTTTACCAACACCTCTGAGATAAAGCTGTATAAACGTTTAAGGCAGAAACTGTTAAAACTAAAAATGCTCCCTCACACATCCCTCACATTTCGTTAAAATATTTCTCTTTGTACTTCTGCTTTTCTTTAGCTTTATATTTGCGTCATTCGACATTTTTAAGCGATTATTTACACATTTTTTATTTTAATTTGTATTAAATATGTTTAATTAATTTTACATATACATATAATTTTTTGAAGAAATATTTATTTTAGAATTTCTATAATATTTTTACATTATCTATTTTCTGTTTATTTTCTTATGCTGTTGTTCTATGTTTTTTTTCCTTTGTAAAGCACTTTGAGCTGCATTTTAATGCTGTATAAATAAATTGTATTATTATTATTATTATTATTATTATTATTATTATTAATAGCTAGCTACATCACTGGCTTTCGTGAATATCTAGCTTATGTTCAGCGCCTGTATTTCCTGGTTGCTTAGCAACAGTGTTCTAGCGACCTTTTGAACAGAGAGCATCGTTCCATATCAAAAGCACAAAATCGATTTAAATCCCATTTCAAAACATACATCACTTATGTTATATCTGCATGTAATGAGATTTTCCCTGACCTTCATCGGACACATCAGGTATTTTTTATTTAATGGAATTGTTCCTTATTTAAAGTGCATTTTCCAGGTCTTTCCACTGGCAGGGCAGCTCCATTCCTCATGCACTAGCAGGTGGATTAGTTTATCGTGGTGATTTATGGGAAACGACTGCTGTGATCTAATTTATATGAGCAATGCTGAACACTGTAGATACGTCCAGGTGGCTGTTTCCCACGCATCGTTTGAGTAAACTCGGTTAGGGATGAGTGCTAGTAAATGTGGACGTTCGGACTCACAGGCTTGTCTTTGATAGTGGGGCTGGACACACACAGGTACAGTTTGCCGTCCTCCTCCAGACAGGCTTCGATCAGCGCCTGCACCGAGCTCTCCTCTTGGAAAAGCAGGAAGGCATAACCTTGGAGAGAGACCAAAAATAACAACTGTCCTTCAGCAGCTGTAAATATAGCTGATGTGGGAATGAATGTGAAGGCTGAATCTATCTATCCATCCATCCATCCATCCATCCATCTATTTATCTATCTATCTATATATATCAATCATTATCAGAATGCTACATTGATTGTTTAAACAATTAACAGCTCTGAATGTGTGCTCTTGGTTTGAGCCCTGGGTTTTGCCTGTGAAGACTGCATTTGTTGTTAAAAAAGATAAACCAACATGAAGACCAGAGAGCTGTCTATGGGAGAAAAACATGCCATTTTGAAGCCAAGCTGAGAAGAGGGAAAGCCAATCAGAGTCACTGCACAAGCACTGGGCATAGCCAATACAACAGAGAGAGATTTTGAAGTGATCTTCTAGAAAATGTATGTAAATGAACTCGAACACAGTTTACTGAGCTAACATATGGTCTGAACAGTGTAAACCTGTTTTAAAACTTAAAACTCTGCGTTTAATAAATCATCATTTCTTAGTAGCAGTCTGCCAAAGATTACAATCATTCATTCATTAATGAACAGCATGTCATACTTTTTACCTGTTTATAGTTACATTTAATGTTGTCTACTAAACAAGTTGGTTCCTGTTATCACTTATGTTGTAACAGCTATAAACCATTGTTCCTTCACCAGCCTCTCTGTTTTCTTTCTCTTGAAATGAATAAGACAAAAAAAACATAGTAGACTCCTCTGCCTGTAAAGTTACAGCTTCATCTGACTAGATAGCTGACTGTTACAAAGCGCTGACACCGGAGACTCCTTCCAAAAAATGTTAAATAAATCTCTCCTCACAGAAACGATATAAACCTGTGATTTGCCTTGCAGCCAGTACTGCTGTCAGAGCTGCTGTTACAGAAAATTAATCAACACCTTTTGACCAATCGGATTAGAGAACACCTACCCCTAATTTATTATATATATATATTTGTTTCCTGCAAAGGTCCCTTCAGGGGCTCCACGGAATTCAACAGCACTATTATTATTATTATTATTATTATTATTATTATTATTATTATTTTGTTTACCTTTTGGAGGAAAGTAGGATTTGCTCTCTGCCTTGTGCGGCCAATCAACCACCAGGTGACCAAAGCGCCGGAAACTGGAGGTGATCTCATCTACAGAGAGAGAGACAGGCAAGAAAATGGCGGGAGGCAAATAAAAAGACAGAAAGCGAATAATTAGTAATTAAGGAAATAAGTATTATGATACTAATATCTAAAATTTGTAATGACTCAAACACAAAATAATTCAGTCACCTTCGTCTATATCGGGTGGCAGGCCGCCCACAAACACTTTCCGTGAGAACCTCTCGATGCGCTCGCCGTTCTGATGCGGATAACCGGAAGATCCCAGAACTCCGGGTACGCCCTGGTTACCGTGCCCGTCGTCAAGGAGACCATCGTCTATTGGAAAAAGGGAGGAGCGTCCTATACGAAAGATAGGCAAAAAAAAAAAGAACAAAACCACTGAACATGAATTATTTATTCATCACTTCACCTCAGTGATGAAGCATATGTACACATACAAATTTACCAACACAGTATGTTTATTCTGATTTAATGTCACATGGAAAAGAATTGTTTCTAACCACCCAATCAGTGCTGGTGTAGCTAAAGCTAGGTCCTGTGGAGTGTTTAAATGTGACTCTTGCTGTTGGTTTTTAACACGTGACTGAAACACAGACGTCACACGTGGGAAAGCTATGGTGGGCGTTACATGGTGCAGGAAGTGGAGTTTACCTCGTCGTCTGCCGTAACTCCTCGCTGCATGTAAACAGAACAGAGTAGAAAAAGCTGTGATATGAGTGAAGCTTTACCTTGAAGGAAAAGTTAGGTGGAAAAATCTATTTCACACGTTTTTCACTTAACCTAGATGTTCGTAAGCCAAGACATGTTCAGTGTCTGATGTTTGCTTCTTTTCTCTCACCCAAAGTCTTTTCCGTAAATACGTGCCCAAACTCTTTCTGCAAACTCAACAGTATTTAAAATAAATACTTCCGTAAAACAGCAGGGATAGCCCGTGTTTTGAAATCTTAGCTCAAAATGTAACTATGCTATCACCATCATATAAGGAGTTAAATATAACGAGGCATGCGATTTTAGGAAAATAATCAATGACAGGGTGGTATGAAGTTGATCGTTTTTTGCTACAACGAATAACAATGTGTTTTGTTCCTCTTACACCACAACAAATGTCCCGTGACTAGATTTGTTTAATAATTAACAAACAGCACATTGTGCTTTTTATCTGTTTACGGTTACACGTAATGTTGTGAAACTTCCACGAAAGAAGTTGCTGTTCCTGTTATCTCTTACGTAACAGCAGCTATAAAAAGTCGTTCCATCACCAGCCTCTCGTTAAGTCAATAGGAAAAAATGCAGCTTGGCATGTTACTGAAGACCGAACACTTTTCCGTGGCAGGAAACAAAGCCCTGAAGATCTCTAAGTTTATGTTAAGCATTGGGAAACAAGTCGCTGTGAATTAGTTGTTACTATAGAAACGATTTCGTACTGCTACAAGTGCATTAAGATAAACCTGTGAATCTGAATTACAGCCTGCACTACTGTCAGAAATGCTGTTACAGAAAGTTACGCGACATGTTCTGACCAATCAGAATCGAGCAGCGGTATAAAGCATGGTTAAGGTTAAGGTTCAGTAAACGTGGACTTTCTGTGCTATTTCACACAATCATTTAATTCGAAAACTTTAAACCCATTGTTTAAAGAAAGGGTGAGACAGAAATGCATTATTCGTTAGTCATTCAGCAAACATGCCGTGGCTTAATGATTTGCATTTGGGGTTAAGAGAAAATGCGTAAAATGTACTTTTCGCTAATGCTGATTTGTAAAGTTGAGTAATTCACACACAGACCAATGACAGACACGCAATGTATACACCTACACAAAAACAACTTGACCAAATTAGACTTCTTAATACAAGTTTTGTTAATAAGTAGATTTTAGTACTACAGTGGCACATGACTGTGGAAGGAAGTGACAGGAATATTTCAAACTTCAGTCATTTCTCTAAAATCGTAGTGCTAGATCTGTGACTTGACGGTTTTGGGTTCAAATCCCAACACCACCAAAGAGCCACTCATGGACCCTCTAACTATTGACACTGGATTGGATTCTGCCTCACTTGGAAGTTGCTTGGAACAAAATCCGAAGTAATAAATATGTTTTATTTGCATTAACCGTTCATCTTGTAGTGTGTGATGTTTTTCTGAGATAAATTTATGCTAATAGCATGACACTTGGCTGCCACACTAGTCTTCCTTCTTCACATTTTGCTTGTCAAAACACCCAATATTTGTGGAAAGACATTTCATGTGTAAGTATCCATGTATATTTTATTTAAAAGTTTAAAAGAGTGGCACCAGTTTGTCCATGCATTGTCCAGCATTTTTCAAAAAATGATTAGCTAGGTTAATGTGGTAACATGGTTATCTATCCAATTTCTCTGGAAACTTTAGATTGCCAGTTTAGACTCTTTAATTGATGGATTTCAAGGCAACTCCATCACTGCTGTAGCTAGACTACAATTTACGAGGTAAAAAAAAATAGTGCTACAAAAAAGCTTACAGATTATCAGACGTTTTAGATGTCAGATAGTTAAGAAATCCTTTTTACAGCCTGTTAAAGTAGGAAGAATCACTTTTAGAAATCTACCCGTAAGTCTGTGACGCCCTTCAATCTTAAAGAAAAAACCTTTAATAATAATGATAATAACCTTTAATAATAATTTTGTTTTTATTTGTTGCTGTTGCCACATGGGCTGGTTTGCGTATTTTCGGAAAACTGCTGATCTCCTGGGATTTCAGGAGACCACATCGGGTTCCACTCCTGTCAGTCAAGAACAAAGATCTGAAGCTACAGTGGGCACGGGTTCACTGAAACCTTTTACTTCTATGCTTAATTTCTTTTTATTTAATAATAATTCCTTTGCTACAATATGTGTATCTATAGTTAATATTAGAGAACATGGTGGTGTCAGAATATTCCAGAAAACCACCATTTGCAGTGATAAGTGATAAGAGTGATATTAGTGATTGAGTTTAAAGGGGACTTGAGGGCATTCATGCTAAGGGTTACTCAAAAACATTCCACTTCTCTCTCTCTCTCTCTCTCTCTCTCTCACTCCGCCTCTAGCCAGTCATGTGAGCCGACGTCGTGCAACCAGTCACATGACCACATCTGAACTCTGATGATTCATGTGACCTCCTCAATCATGTGTCTGAGTGAGTAGAATAACATGGTGTGTGTAAAGACGGCCTGCTTTAAAGGAAAACTCCTCCCTGAAACACATTATATATGTTTATATTAAAATATTTGTGACTAAACAGTGATTCAGGTGCTAATTTGTTGCTCGGTGCTATATTTTTGTTGCTCCTGTGAGAAGTTAGGGGTTGTGTGGCGCTCTGACGTCACAGTGGGACATTGTTATTGTTATTGCAGTTACACTAGGAGAAAAAGAAAAAATCAAGAGAAAAAAGATTAAATTCATAAAATAAATATTTTGCACAACTAAAGATCACATATTTATTATAAATATTGATGTGCAACTTATTTAGGCGTTTTCCTTTACTTCATCCTCGCTTGCCATTGTGCTCATTTCACTTTACAAAAGAGAATGAAACACACACACACACACACACACATAGACACACAAACACACACAAAATATCTCATTAGGAAAGAAAGTGAGCAGCTGCTGCTGACATGAAACACGACAGTGTAAAGTGCTAAAAATACAGACTAGATCCAGAGACTGGACAGCTTAAAGCGAGTCAGTCTCAGCTGAAGCAGACGTTCTGCTTCGCGTTCCAGTGCTGCTATAAATGGACAAGGACTGTTTGGCCAAACGCTCCGTCTGACGAGAAAGCTGATTGGCCAGCACAGGATTTCCTTAACTGGTCACACAAAAATACGGAAGTTCTCCGGATTCTCTCTTTTTTTTTTGTTGCTGTTTTGAAGACAGAACTCTTGATCTCTGGAATGTTCCGTTTGAGCTGTCTGGAAAAATACTAAGGCAGAGCCATGAAATGGAAAAGTAACCAGGCACAAACAAGTGCACTATCCACAGAATGGGGTAACGTTCTTATTTCAAGTGTAAAGCCGATCTTAACAAATCAATATATAAAATCTATAAAACACATTTAATTGTTGTACATCAGAGAGGGAAGGGTGATGGGCTTGCTGCGTCTAATCAGAGGACTGGGATTGTGCGGCGCACGGCAGCGGATCGAAATCTGGAGATGTAGTGGAAAACATCTCTCATCTCAGCTGCTAATACTGCTACTGTGACTCGATGCGCATAAGAGCACGTAACCCTGCGTCCCATAAATAAGTGTCTGCAATTTGTTGAGGTCGTGTACTAAATTTCACGCAATAATTTCCTGAGCGTAAAGCAAAAAAAAAAAATAATAAATCATACACGGAGCATTAATTTCCATGCTTTGTTGCACTGGTTTAGTAAATATAATATCTGTAAATATTATAAACATGTATTACCGCTGTTGGGAACCTATACAGTAAAGCAACCAGCCATATTGATCAATCTATTTCGAGTAAAAAGCACTGAAAAATGAAAGAGTCATAGGAACAAGGAGATCTGATCCTAGATGAGTGCTGTTACCGCCAAGATGGCTGATAAATATGGTGCCAGTGCACCGGTTTAATTACATTGAGGTTTTCAGACGTCAGAGGGACGACACGGGATCTACAGCGCCGATGTCTGCACGTGGCTAATAAAGAAAAATCACTTTACCCTAATTCGATTTTTTTTTCTGCGAAATTTGATTGTAATATTTCTCTCTCAGACACTAAGTGAGCACTGGGACACAACCAGAATAGGCTATGATGAAATTGCCCAAGATCAACAAAATGGTGGAAGGCTTTTCAGACACCCCCAGTTTAACCTCTGACCTTTTGACAGTCCTCCCCAATGGCCCCAGGTGGCTGCAAGTGATAAGGCCATGCTATAAAAAGCGTCTGCTTAAAATGCGTCCCCTGCTGTGACCCATATAAAATGTCTAAACG
Organism: Pangasius djambal; assembly: GCA_022985145.1. Lineage (NCBI taxonomy): Eukaryota > Metazoa > Chordata > Actinopteri > Siluriformes > Pangasiidae > Pangasius > Pangasius djambal. The sequence continues at coordinate 21,466,311 of CM040990.1, forward strand.
TGCTTGTGGAAGTATTTAAAGGAATATGGTTTAATATAGAAAAAATGTTTTGGGCCAAACTTTTTTATGGGTTATGATAAATGTCCAGTAAATTGTGCATACAAATCAGGCCAGAAAAAATATAGTATAAAATACAGGTATGTTCACTGAATAGACTGATCTTAGAACTATTTGGGCGTGGCCTAATATTCTAATGAGCACTCTTGTTTTTACAGACTTCCAGCCTGCTACGCCACTCAAACAGAACAAAACAAAACGGTGCGATCAGGAGTGTCTGTGGCTCCAGCTACCAAATTAGCTTTCCTCACTGGTTTGCTTTTGTTCTCTGGTTAGCTTTTGTTTGTTGGTTTGCTTTCACTCACTGGATTTAACTTTTGTTTGCTTGTTTGCCTTCACTCTCTTGTTTGCTTTCACTAACTCGTTTGCTTTTGCTTGCTGGTGTGCTTTCGTTCACTTATTTAGCATTCCTTCACTGGTATGCTTTCGTGCACTGCTTTACATTCATTCGCTGGTTTGCTTTCGTTTGCTGGTTAGCTTTTGCTCGCTGGTTAGCTCTCACTCGCAAGGTTATTTTTCTTTCACTGTTTTGCTGTCACTCACTGGTTTTGCTTCCGTTCTCTGGTTTGCTTTTGCCCACGAGTAGCATTCCCTCCTTGCTTGCTTTTGTTTGCTAATTTGCATTCACTCCCACAGATTTTATAAGCTTGTAGAATGTCTACATTTTGTCAGATATTTTCAGGAGAAGTGTGAATTATTATTTAGTTATTATTTAGTTTTTGTCCTAAAACAAACAGCTGAAGTCTTAGCTGTCACCTAAATTAATTTCACAGCACGACTGAATAGTAAAACTGTTTAACGCCATAGACTTTCTCGGCGTATTATTCAGTAACTAATATGAATTGTATAATATTAGCTGATGAAGAAAAGTGATGTAGTGAGGAAGAGTGAGGAATGTGAATCTGGACTCGGTTCTCAGTTTAAGCATTTAAGGACGTGTCATTACAGTCAATACATTTCCTAATGCTAGTAATGTCATACAGCTGTATTAAACTACACCACACAATTCAGTGCTCCAATGTAAACAGATACAGTGTAAATGCAGTGCTATTGGGTTACAGATGATGGGGTCAAAAGGAAGGAACACAGAGAGATGTGATTGGCTGATGTAATTACCATTGAGCATGAGCAGGCCATCGGCGCCAGGATGCGGGCATCCCATGCGGCCTGGACACGAGAGAGAAAGAGAGAGACACACACACGGAGAGCTGAGTGACACACTTGGATGAGCTGCCATGATGCTATGAAGATTTTGACTCCCATGACTCGAAAAATTAGTAACAATTTTTAACTCTAGGTTCTATTTTAAAGTTTCTTCCTCATGCCATCTCCGGGTGTTTTTCCTCGCCTCTTGGTTCTAAACCTACATCCGGATTTCTGTTCTCTATTGTATTGACTATCTCTATTGTTGTAAGCGCTATACAAATAAAATGAAATTAGTCAGAGTACTAAGAAATTCGCATCAGAGAGCACTGAAAACACACAAAGAGTAACGAAAGAGAAAGAAGCACTGCAACACCGTACCACACATAGAGAACCTAAAAGTGAGCACACACACCTACACACACACACACACACACACTAAAGGCTTCCAGCCAGACTTTTCCAGTCCCAGACAAATATTTAACATTGCATGGATGCCAGTGAAGCTATGTTTCATTTATGACCACATGCAATGATATAATTCGAGATTATCAGTGTGTGGAATTTTTAGCTTCTTAAAATCGATAATGTTGTCAGTGGCTACGTTTCCAAGCAGCCTAATAATCTGTTAATAAGTGGACTGATGGCTGAACCGAAGTGAAAATCAAAGTTGCATTAAAAAATGAAATTTGTAACCGATTGAATGAGGTGTGTCATCTTTTTAATAATCCATTAATTACAAGAATAAACACGTAAACATTTGTGTCTGACTTTCACTACTGGAATCTGCGCGCGTGTGTGAGTCCTGATGTGCTCCTTTAAAATGGTCCGGGAAGAAAACACGGTTCATGTCACAGACCTGAATCTATTTTAAACAACTGTGGCCAAGAGCTAAGGGGAGCAAAATCGGGTGGAAGCGATGGCATGCTTTCTCTCCCAATCTCTGTCAATCACAGAGGCACTAGCCAATCTGTCTGTGAGCTCATGTATGTGGAAGAGGGCGGATAGCGCTTTACGCAGCAAGTTACGCAGCATGAGCAGCAGTTCAAAACGCACTTGGAATGAAGTGCTGAGCAACTTTACTGCGGACACAAACTCTTCTTCTCGCTTTCTATTTGAAAATCGCACTCGGATGAGGTTTTGCCGAGACGGAAATCATTTAAAATTCGTTAACAACACAAATCAGCGCAATTAAAAAAATGATCTAGGTGGTCCAAAAACTTACGCACTCCATGCACGAGCGTAACTTTGGATTGGATTAAAAGTAACATGCAATAAATGAAGATTGTCTACGGAGTATCAAGCGTAGGATTTACATAAAAAGTTCTTTCTGCGAACGAAATTAATTCTTTCGGACTGGCGAAAATATTTGCGTGTAAACACAGCCACTGGAAAGATCTTACAATCAGCTGATCCCTCATGATTATTCGCTTAAATCTTACTACTAAAATACAAAATAAGTTGACAAACATGTAGTCTGTATACGTTTTTTCCAGTGCCACACCCCCAAAATACATGCTTAGGCTAGACGCCTGAAAGCGAGTATGCTAGCTATACCATTTTTGTTTAGATGATGGTGCGTCACATTGCTTTTTTCCTTGTGTTTACAATGCCTGAGGTGCCACAGAGACGCCCCAACAACCGCCCCTAGATTTATAAGTGTGTTTTGAGTAAACAAGGTTTCTGATGTTTTCGCAATACAGGAAAACGTGTCGGAATTTTTTTGTTTGTGGTCATCACACATACGTGACAGAAAAACCAAATAAAGATTAGTCTAAAATTTAGTCTAAAAATACACAGGCATATTTCTTTAATTCCTTTTGAAATTTTGTAATATCTTCCATCATGGATGTTTTTAAACATTCAGTCACAACGGCATGCACAGGAAGTAGGAAGTAGGAAGCAGGAAGAGGGAAGCGAGTCTTACCTTTCAGAGGGTCCTGCTCGGCCCGGATGATGTCGATTAGAGAACTCTCCAGTGAGTGCATGTTCAGACTGTCATACATTCTGCTCCGATCCTGAGACAGAGATACAGAGAAAAACAGAGAAAAAGAATCAATATTCCAGCTTATACCACAGCGCTGATGAATTCTCTGTTCTGATTGGTCAGAAGCTGTTGATTAATGATGACATGATAACATCAATAATGATGTTTTACAACATACCCAGCGACTTTTGTAGTGGATGTATAAATGTAAAATTGTATAATTGGCTTGTATAATACTTAATATGGTGAGTTTGTCTTGTGTTGAAATGTTTATTTACCATTTATGGAAGGAGTCTCCAGTGTCAGTGCTTTGCAACAGTTAGTTGTTTTTTTTTTTTTTTTATCTTATTCACTTTAAGAGACAGAAAAATTAAGGGTTTGTGAGAGAATGACTGTTTATAGCTGCTATAACATAAGTGCTAACAGGAACTAACTTGTTCTTTGGACACTTGTTCTTGTTCCCTCAACATTAAACATAACAATAAATGGATAAAAAGTATGACGTGTCATTCTTCAATAAACAGAAATTTGTAATAGTTGACAAATTGATGTGGTATAAAATGATTAACAAGCTTCAGAATGTGCTGTTTCTCTGCTTTGAAATTACAGGATTTTAATGTTGGCCTGGTGCATGCTGGGAGATTCCTCCTGTGCCGGTTCACGTGAGCGGTGTGTTTGTAACCAGTACTGAAGTGGATCCCGTTTTTTCCTGGAAAACGAGGCATCCAGGAATGCTGACCTTTAGAAAACCCTGTGGGCAATAAATATGTGTGCGTGCATGTGTGTGTGTTTGTCTGTGTGTGTGTGTGTGTGTGTGTGTGTGTATGTGTGTGTAAAACGGATAACGTCTCTTTCTGCTTTGCTATAAATGTCAGAAGGGCATCCTGGGCCTCTGTCCTGACAAAAGCAATTCCGCAAATGTGTGTGGACAGTGAGGGGAATGTTTACTGCACACACACGCACTACTCTCAAGGAGAACAGGACACACACACACACACACAAACACACAAACACTGGGTACTGACATACTGCATTTGGAAACATATGCACGTGTCAAGCATGACTGTAAATAACTAAGCACTTGGCCTGCTTCCTGCTGTAGCAGTGAGTCTGGTCATTTTACTGCATTTCCTGTGTCCGACTTTTCAGATTAATCCCAGCTCTGGATTATGTCTGGATTATGACACTGTCAACAAGGACTGTAAACAGTCAATCCCCTCACAAGGGTTGCAGAATTTCCAGCTCAACTACATCTCATAAATTACACAAAAATGAAGCCTGAAGCTAGCCCAGAAGTTTCAGTTCACCGTTCAGTCGTTGCACAGGAACCAATGTAACCGTGGTGCGCACGCATTTCTGATTTTGCACTCTCCCTCTTGCAATACTTTCTTCCATGTTTAGACTGTTTACCTGGCATTCAAAAGAAACACACTGAATGACTAGAGATAGTATGGAGAAATATGGAGATGATTGATAATTGATAATAATGACTTTACTTTAAATTATAGAATGACGCATGTAAACAAACTGAGTCACTGGTGTCGTGACATCCATATGCCATTAACCTATCACCTTAACTTTTTCACCTGTTTACACTCAATAATTAACTGGAGGCCATATATTAGCTATAACATCCCACAACATATTAAGTTCTGGGCTCAAGTTACACAACTCGACTTGAGTATCTCATGGCTACAACATAATAGTAGTAAAAATAGAAAAAGATACTTGCTTTGTGGCCTTAAAATATTATCTCATGGCCTCAATATATTAGCCTAATTTGTGGCCACACCTTTGATAAACATAACCACTAGGACACCTCAGAGGCTATGGAAGGACTGGTCAAAACAGGAGCTGATCCAACCTGGGGTTCTAGGTGTAGTTCGTTTTCATCTTGAGAGACGACTGGAACCAGGATGACAGTAAAAGCGACCGTGCAATCATTACTACGCATGACGAGGATGCAGGTTAAGCTTAACGTAAAATAAGTGCTTGGATTATCTTCAAGTGCTTCATTAACAAACAAAATTACTGCTGAAAAGGCTAGTTGATGTAGGGCAAAAACAAAACATCCAACCTAAACAAAACTAACCCTGTTCTAGCTTTAACCAGGTGTTGAATAACATACAAAAGGAAAAAAAATCTGTCCTGTATGATGTGGAAATGTTAATTCAACTTAAAAACTTGTGATTAAAGTAATGTTGCTTTTGATAGCACAAGCAGCGCCAATAAACTACAATATTCACTTTTTAAATTTTGTTTAAATTCTATGTTTTTTTCCCTGACAGCCATGTCCCTGAGTACCATTAGGTCCTGTTGGTGCCAATCTTGAGCTGGTACCAAATGGACAACTGGAACCTTCGACATTGGATAAGCAACCAATGTTACCTTGTGCCATTATAAAAGGACTACATGGTTAGAAAAGGTCACGCTATTAGTCATATATATAACAGAGAACAGAAAACAAAAAAAAAAACAACACTTTTTTATGCACTAACAATACAATCATCATCAGCTGAACACACCACAAATCAAGCCAAGGGACCAATCTGAGGTTCAGCTCACGTTGAACCAGTTATTTCCAAGGAATACTGAGGAACTGTGCTTCCCTGAGGGATGAACGAATGAAACAAAAAGAGCAGAGGTTCAACGCTGTATCACGTGTTAGCGCCCTCTCGGCAGGTGTCTGCATGAACAACACCAGTCTACGGCAGCCATGATCTTGATCCCTCCTCATCAGCACTGACCCTCGGCTTTGCACACACCCGTGGGGAAAAGCTCACACACTCTGAACATATGGAGTACGAATCTTATTCATTCTTAATCTCTCGCTCTACACAGACCACACGCTGAAACCATGAACAATACTGTGTGTCTGGAAAAATTTCACCCAATCATTGTAAAAAAAAACAAAACAAAAAAAAATACAATGATTCTCCAACCTCTTGAGGAAAATGGTATGAATGGAATGGGAACCACCACCGAGTTGGAGATATTCCAATATCCATATGGCACTCCTGCACAAAATCCCAGTGCAGATCAAAAGGAAGCCTCTTTAACCCGCCTTAGCCTTAAGCTTCCCACAGGTAGCCTTGGCACGTCCTCGTTTTTCCACGAAGAGCGGCTTAAGTTGAATTTTCTCAAGCAACTGCGGAAAATTTTTTACATTTCCCCTAGTGTTTCTTTTCTTTTCCCGTCAAAATAGTACTTGGCATAAAATACTGGTTTTATTTACGCAAACTAGCCGGCATCCTAAATACTCTAATAAAGCCAGCTGCATGTTTACCTTAGCTAACATTAATGTCTATCTAACATTAGATAGCTAGTCACGTTTTTATGTAGCTAGTCAATGTTACTTTTATGTTATACAATGTTGTTTTTAAGCAAAGGAAGTGCGATAACCTTGTTTTCACCTCTCTAGCATGCTGTTAAAACCCCCTACACATTCTGGGTTTGCACATCCACCGCTACATGAAAGGTGCTACCTAGCAAAGCTAAACATAGTGTTAGCGTTAGCACCAGCCTCCAAAAATAAAATGGTGAGAAGCCGCCGAGCACAATGTGAGGACAGAAGTGAGCAGTCTGAGCCTCGTGTGTTTATTACTGGCAGCTTTTAAGCCATCTGGAGTTTGTAAGCAGTTTGGCAGTCTGGTATCGAACACTCCGCACATTTTTTTTTTTTTCACTCCGACTTTCTGCCCTTCCTTTCCGACTCCTGGCTGTGTCTGGGTCACTTTCTCTAACCATGACGCATGTAGCATAGTTCAGGAGAATGAGGCAGGAAGGAAAGACAGCCAAGGAGATGCACGAGGAATGTGCGGAATTCCAAAGCGCAGGAAGGGCGCGAGATCGAGGAAGAGGAAAAAGTGACGAGGTACAGTTGAACTTCGCAAACATGAAGACGTGTTTATTATTATGCTTAGTCAAAATACCAATCCACGTCCCATGTTTTTGCACACAGCATGTAACGTTTGAGTGGAACGCTTGTGTGTTCTCCCACTCGATGCGGTTCTTTAGCCAGGTGAGAACATAGCCATCACCATCAGGCGCAGACCAAAACACCCAGCCCAAGAGCGTCCAAGCAATGTAGCCTCAGTCGCCTTCCAGAAAGAGATTCGACTCTGAATCGACTCGACTGCAGGAAGTGAAGCGAACATGGCATGCGTTTAGGGTTCCAGCATTTTTTTTTTTACAGATGCGAGCTGTTAAACTGAGCCATGAGGTGCAACCTGAGCCAAAGGACAGAGCTGTAGAACTTCAGAAATTTGATCTGGACGACCAAAAAGAGAAAATAACGGTGGATGTGAGACAGGAGCAGTTTTACACTAGCTATTTGTACAATTATCGAATAATTTATTGAGTGCCAGCTCCATCTTCTTTGTGCTTGAGGGATTTGTTGTGATTTCTATGCACTCTTTCCATATTTCTCTCCAATAAATGGAAGAGTTTAAGACTTTCAGCACCCCATCATTATGGAATAACGGGTCACAATCTAAAACTTTTTAAAACTAAAAATCTCCTTAACAGATTTTAAGCTATTTCTAAAAAAAGCATGAATTATTTTGCAGCACTGTTACAAGTGTAGTTTGTTTTGTCTTGTGTCTTAATGTATTGTGTTGGCCAGGGATTGCTCGGAAGAGATTTTTGTCTTAGTGTGATTACACGGGTTAAATAAAGATTAAACGAATAACAATTTTAAACGAAATTTTCAGCCCTCAACATGTACGGCTTAATGCTTCCTTTCCTGTCGACTTTATGCCATTTTAGCAATATAATAAAATAATACAATGAGCAGCAGCGTAACTGGGGAATCCTATGAATTACCGGAATCTGAGTCAGCTCAATTCATTTCATTAAGATGATTATGAAATAATCATGACATGCCTGGTGCTACAGGCAACCATGTGCTTTTTGGAGGTTGATCACGTATGATTAATAACATGTGGCTGATGCAGTATAAACAGTTTTTAACCACAATATTTGTTACTGGGGTTTACAAATGGATGAGTCTGTCATGTTTGGATGGGGAAATTCCTCTATAGTACAATCCATGCACAACAAGGGAAAAGTGCAAAGAAATATTGCTGAACTATTGAATTTTATACTTGAGGTTAAGCGGTAGCAAGCTCTGATTTTCACACGATTGTGATACCGTCCCATAATGCAATGCGCTATGATTCAATTCTCTCCCCTATAGATAAGTGTGATTGTGTAAAACAGTAAAACAGGCCCTGTCAAGCCAGGTGACTGCATGAATACAGACGAGTGAATCCAGGTGCTCATGCGCGGTTCACATGTAAATGAGGTGGCCTTTCTCTCAACACACACACACACACACACACACACACACAATGGTTAAGCTCTGAAAGATCTACTTACACACCCACACATACACTCTCACCCTGTCTCTCGCTCTCATGCATGCAATCTCTCTCTCTCTCTCTCTTTCACACACACACACACTATTTTTCCATGCCTCGCTCATTTATTACCATTCTTTATTCGAGACTTCAGACTCTACAGTCGAGTCGTCAGAACGGTTTCACTACTTAAATAATTATTTTTAAATTTCCCAATAAATACGTATCATCATTATTATTTTTTTTAAATCAGCGTTTAAATGTTTCAAATTCTGTGTTCTACATTTAATCACCTGGTAGTGTGTTACCTAGGGGTCGGACTCTTTAGTGTGTCTATGATTCAATGCCGTTTGATTCAATTCTAAAAAGATTCTTGATGCATCTCAATTCTATACATCCGACGTCGTCAGCTGGCAGACCACAGTCCAGTCCAGTATTTCTTCAGACTAGACAGAGTACTAAAAAAAAAAAAAAAAAAAAAAAAAAAAAAAAAAAAAAAAAAAAAAAAAAAAAAAAAAAAAAAAAAAAAACTGTACTCAAGCCGATAATAGTATGAAAAAAACCCCGGCTGTAGTTCAGTGAAGTACAAGGCTACAGATATTCTGATTAGCTAACTAACAACATGGCGTGTATAAAAACAAAAGTGGATGGCAAAAACTGCAGTTGGACGGAAGAGCATGTGTTCCATGTAAAAATACATTCCAAAAAAATGTAGCTCATCTGTTCAGAGTCTGTGGCGCTAGTTAAAAGTGGTAACATGAAGCGCCACTACGAAACAAAACATAGCCACTGCACGTTGTCGTATTTAACTCTATGAACTAATTACTACTGGCTAAGCATTACAAGCTAACTGTTGTCACCATTTAGTCATGTCGACTTTTTAGACTTTGTAAGCGAGGAATTTTATGCAACGTATATTCTCACGACCAAATAATTCTTTTTGCGAGGTGTGAAAATCGTACAGCGTAATGTAAACACCAGGTTGGTGAGAAGAAGGCTGAAGAATCCGAATGTTTATGTTCATGCTCAAATGATGTCACGATTTACTTTGCTTAAGAGAAACAATTTTTGTTTCCCTTCTGTGGTTTGTGTGACACGAACGCATCGTGTAGAGCTACTGCTAATGTTCACGCCGCCTCTGTACGACATTTTAGAGAACAAACCAGAGCGCTTTGCATAAACAGTGTCACATTTTAAACCTTTTCTCTCACACACAAACACACTGGGTTTGTACCTGCAGAGGCAGCAGTGTGTTGCTGTTGTTGTCGGTGCGGAACACATTGTCGTCGCTCCAGGTCTTAGGGCCGAGTGAAGCTCCAGAGCGTGGGAACTTGGGTGGGGCGATGACGCTCTCGCTGCTGAACGGCTTCTTCATAGGCGAGATCTGGCCGAGCGAGACGGGCACGGGCATGCCAACGCCACGCCCTCGGTGGTCCCTGCCCCAGGACATGCCTGCCGCCGTGTTCCAGCCGCTGCCCCACAGAGACTGTTTCATCAGGGGCTGCGAAGAGAGAGAGAGAGAGAGAAGAGTTACACTAATGAGCTGAGTGATGGAAAGAGAGAGATGGAGAGAATACAGAGACAGAGAAAAAGCAGTGGGAAACTGAAGACGAGACAGAGCGACAGAGGCGGAGAGAAGGGGGAGGGGAAATGTGGTAGGAGAAGGGAATGAGGGTGCAGAAAAAAAACAGAAAGAGAGAAAAGGTGGAAGACAGAACAAAAAAGGAAGATACAAAACAAACGAGAGGGCAAGGAAGAGAAAATAAGGGAGAGACAGACATAGATAAGAAAAGGAAGAACGATAAAGAGAAAAGAATGAAGGTATGGCCAGAAAGATGAATAGAGGTAAGGAAGAGAGAAAGACAAAAAAAAAGTAAAGGAAAAGAAACATAAAGATCTGTATCGAGTCAGCATGGGTGTGAATATTAATGAGAGTGTGACGTGTGTGTGTGTGTGTGTGTGTGTGTGTGTGTTGCCTGTGCAGAGAGGGTTTAAGGAGCTTTAAAGCTTTCCTGACTTCATACCCCCCCACCCCAGACACACACACACACACACAGAGCTTACAGATGCACATATTTGCACTTCATATAACCGGGTTTGGGTGTTTTTGGGTGTGTGTGTGTGTACATATGAGTGTGTGTGTTGGTTTTTCACTCTGTGTACTCTTCTCATCTCTCCTGTACGTATTCACCACACCCATCTATACAACCTACAGCGCCCGTGTGTATAATTAGATATCGGGCTGTGTGATTGTGTGTGGTTTTGTGTGTATGTGTGTGTGGACAAGATGAGTGTTTTGGTGTAAAAGACTGATAATGATGTCGCCGTCTAGACGTTGGGAACGAAAACACGAGCTGCCTCCAGACCTGCTGCATTTCAGGAGTAAGCCGTAATGCCTGTACTCTGAGCACGCACGCAACGCACAACTCAGATGTCTCAAAAGAGCTAATACTAATGAAACGTGATTATTTTGTACTAATACAGAAAAGAATCTATATCACATAAATAAAAGTATTACATGTAGCTAGCTGACTACACCGATGAGCTGTCATTGCAACAGCCTGAATGGATTTCTAGCTAAAATAAATAGCTAGCTTGGAAGTTAGCCATTATGGCCCTATAAAGTAAAGTATTAATCGCGATATTACAAATCCAGCTAACAGCGAACGATATCGGAACGTTCAGTAATGTATTCGACGGTTTTTAGTAACATTATGTTACTAAATATGTTCAGAAAAAAAAAAAAAACAGTGCTGTGTGACGACTCTGACCTCAGGTCTGCACTCGACTAGGTCTACACATTATACACTGAAATTTGGTCAAAGCCATTTTATCTTGTCACCCTTATCAATCACTTAGGAGAAAAAAAAATCATGTTTTTCCTAAATCATCCATGAAAACACAATGACGTTCGCCAATAAACATTAGATTTTGGACTACAATACCATGCATGCAAGGGTGGAGAGAATAATATTAACCAATAACATGGCATCATGTGTCACCTCCCTGACCCCTGACTCCATGTTCATTACAATCCTGATGGATAAAACTGAAGACCAGTCATATATTATTTCCCACACAAATATCCTGTTTTACATGGATACGACAAATACGTCACGTTACGGAAGGCAAATGCGTTCCGATTTCCGTCCGACGTCTTTAAACGTGACGAGCTTCTTTCATAGCGGCCGCCGTTAAAGCGTGCATGTTCTCTTCTCCTTATTTTCCTAGTAACTGAAACAAAAACTGAAAATTACTAAGCATCCAAATGTGCAGTGTAATTATGGGCTTACACAGCCACACACTGCACAGCACACACACACACACACACACACACACACACACTTACACATTCTAAAGGCCTTTAAATAATGTCACAATGTCTAGAGTAATAGAAAATTATAGTGAATCACTGTGAAACAGGGAATTTGATCAAAGAATGAAACTGCATATTTCACCACGGTACACTTTCCCTGACTATTTTAGTTTGTAAACGTGGAATAAAAAGAGATTAAATGAATAAAAATAAATGAACTTATCCTTTGCAGCATGTCTGCAAACGCTATTTAACCCTTTATAGTCTCTGCTTATCATTATTAAAATAGATTTCTGAGTAATTACTATGAATTATTCAGTAACTACAGTGAAACTGGACTCATTTAGTGATTTCAGTTATATTACTGTGAGAAATGTTTGTGTATCGTGCTATCTGATGTTTGACTTTTTGCCCAAACTGGCCATGCAGATAGGCCGTGTCAGGCTGACGGCGTCCATGCTGTCCATCACGTTCACGGCGCAATTTATTTCAGGATCTCCGATAATGATAAAGAGTGACAATATATCATGGCGATAGTTACGTGATAATTATCATCGGATAATCGCATCGTCCAAGTTTAATAACAAAAACCCTGTGATCTATTATTCAGAACTCATGCACAGATGAAGATGCTGATTATATGAAAGGTTGCCAGATTGGCTAGTTTCCAGCGCAATTATCGTTTTAATCCGACCCAACCCTCTGAACCAGAGGCATAAATATCATAATTACCTTGGCACATATGGTGTAGACCAATTTTCACACACACTCCATGTCAGGGTGTGTTCCTTTTTCTTAAAATGTTATTTTCATCATGGAAACGAGTTCCAGTGACACATACGATTACCGTTATAAAAATATTGTGCCAGTTGAACATCATGATTGTTCTCTTAAGCAGTTAAACGTGCATGTCTAATCGGACTGCACTGTATATCGTTTATTTATCGTGCTACCGGTCTTTGCATTACTAATCACAGCTGCGTACAAAAGAGCACTCGAACAAATTAGGCCAGACCTTAATTAGGACGTATCATAGATTCAGGCTTTGTTTTAATAACATGTAAAAAATTGAATATAATTGCAATATGATATTTTTGTCCATATCATGCTGCTCTGACGCCTCATTCTGTGATTATGTGCAAAGATGTCTTTACAACGTAGCTATTAAACATGTGTTAATGGACTACTGAGGCCACAGGGATAAAGATCGCCCTACATATGTGTTTTTTGCATCACGTGATCACACCACACAAAACCGATTTGCATATTGCAGCGTACTGTGATATACGTATCGATATTAAAACCCAATAATATCGCGATAATAAACGATATATTGCGCATCCCTTGCACAGGCTCGCTCGGTGGGCTGCTGTGTCACCTGCTGCTGGTTGTAGCTGTTCCTCTGCTGCAAGAAGGTGCCGTGCTGCGGGCTGAGCGGGGAGCGGCGGCTGGGCGCGTGCTGCGGCGGAGCGCCGCCCATCTGCGGCGAGAACGGAGCGCCGAACCCGTGCGCGTTCACACCGGGAGAGAAGCTCTGGAAGTAGCCGGGATTCACCGAGGATGGGATTCCTGGATAGAACCCTGCATCGGGTTCGGCACCAGACATGATGTGACTCCCGCTGTTGGATACCGGCGGCGGGGGGGAGCTGGTGTGCACCGACCACGGTGCACCGAACCCGGGCAGGGAGGGGGAAGCAGCCGAGGTCTCGTGATGCGGGAGGCTCGTAAAGGCCGCCGCGAGATGCGCACTTGTGGGCTCCATTCGGATCTGCACCTTGTTGGGACTCACGGATGCGCTCGAGGGCGCCACAGCATCGGTCAGAGCGTCCTCCGGGAGCTGACCGGGGCCTTCGGGGGCGCACTCGGAGTCTGCGTGCTGATTTTCGTTCCTTTCTCTCTCAAGGTCACGCAGTGACGCGACAGCACCAAAGCGGCCTTGTCCGGCCTTATAGTCGCTGAAGTCGTAGTCCGTGTGGGTATGACCGGTTCCGTTGTCGCCGCCGCCGCCGGTGGGTGGTGATCGCTCGGCCGCCGCGTTTCCGGCCTCGTCGCTCGACTCGGTGGTCGCGACCTGACGCCGCGAGGCTGTCACCCCCGCGGGCTCATCCTGCATGTTTCGCCGGGGCGCGGCGGCCGACGGGAAGAGCGGGGACGCTGCTGCGCTGCTGCTGCGGGAGAGAGACGGCGGCGAGGCGGCGGGGAGGAGGAGGTCACCGGTGACCGGGGAGAGGCTCGAGTAGGACGATCTGAAAGCGCCGAACAGTGCGCTGCCGCTGTCGAGACTCGCTGTCTGTAACAAGCCGAAGCCGTAATCACCCATTTATTTGCGTCAAAATACGGGAATAAAAACGGGAGCTCGCGAATAGCCGCGGCCTTTTTTTCCCCAAGAACAAAAACGGGAGCGCGCAGACAGTGACCTTTAACTTCCTATATAGCGTATAGAGAGAGAGGAGGAGCTGTAGGGGGTCGGTCGTCGAGAAATCGTCGGTACACGGTCGTCCGCCTGTACTCTCTTATTACTGATTAATCTGCGGATATTTTATTTTATTATTATTATAATTTTTTCGGACCGTTTTCCGCCGACCGACCGACTGCGCACCCCCCCTGCCTCGGCGTTACCCGGCCGCTCATCTGATCTGCTGCGGCAGCGGATTAAAAACTCATCCGCTTGCGTCATGGCCGTAATTTATACAAACCACGCCCACCTCGCTGTTGAACCGAGCAGGCACTTCGCCGCAGTGTTCACGTCACCTCATGAATTATTCACAAGGTGCAGCAGCACAAGGGTTTGCCCTACAGCTCGGGCTGTGTCCTAAACCGCATGCTACCGCACTAAGAGCCTAGTGTGTCACTCCTATACTTTGACATATTATGACAGAGCAGTAGGGTGCGATTTGAAACGATCTGAGCTCCTCTGCATGAACCAAATGTAGGATATTAATGCAGACATGTCTGCAGTCTGTGCTTAAATGCATGCGACCTGAATAGGCACCCTATAGCCTACAGCACCCTTCATGCCATTTGCATGATATAAAAATGATATGTTCTATTTAAAATGTTAAAATTGGTGTTGCAATGTGCATGTTTGCGTCTGTAAACCCATCTCTCTATAACCAAATATAGATTCGCAGGCCTTGTTTCTAGTATGAAGCCATATGGTATCCTACAACACGCACTGAATAAGACACAGGGATTCACACCGCGCATGCGCACAAGTCAATGCGCACTGACGCTCCAACGCTATAAATAGCTTATTAAAAATCTAACCGGATGTCAGGGAGATGAATTCTCCATGCATGCTTAAACAGCAGCATCATCCTAGCACCATCAAGGAAAGCACACCTAGTTTCTAAGCAACAGCCTGCATGTTCTGGCCCTTTCATATCAATGTGGCTTTTATTTTAGCTTAAAGAAAGCAAAAGTTTTACTGGCTGAAATTTCTATCCCCCTAACCGGCATCAAGCCAAGGTCCCTTCGGGTTAATAGAACGATTTTGAATTGTCGAGTTTTATGAAAGTCAAAAGAGACGGAAAGTAGAGAGAAAGTGAAGACAGTCGGCGTCTGATGGGACGAAAGCCAGCACGTTGATTTCACACTGAACTGCTCCTTTGTGTGACTGATACAATTACTCAATAACAGTCATTTCATCAGGTCACATTGTGCAATCATTAATGTAAGCCAATCATTGACAAAGACACACACACAAGCACACACACATGAACCACCCCGTGATGGTGATAAGTCCAGGCATAACCCATTTGCAAATCAAAAAGAGCTGCATTGAGTTATGGTCAGGCTCTTAGCTAGCTATTGATGAGATAATGGCACTTAAGGTACTTCCATCCATCCATTCTCTGTACCACTTATCCTACACAGGGTCACAGAGCCTGGAGGACTCGGGGCACAAGGCAGGGGACACCCTGGATGGAGTGCTAACCCATCGCAGGGCATACTCGCACGCACACACACACACACTAGAGATGCCAATCAACACATGTCTTTGGACTGGGGAGGAAACCCCCAAAGCACGGGGAGAACATGCAAACTCCGCACACATGGGGGGAGGCGGGAATCAAACCCCCAACCCCAGAGGTGTGAGGCAAACATGCTAACCACTACGCCCCCTTACTTTTAGGTACATAGTATGTATTAAGTAAGAAATTAATCACAATGCCTGTGATGTTTATATAAAATAATCAGTGGCGTAATAAAGCGGAGTTACTGTTACCACTCCAAGTGTTTCATTCCTCTTATACCACAATTTGGAAGCAAATACCAATTTTATTTACGACCGAATAATACACTGTATGTTTTATCCAGTTTTTTGTTTTTTTAACGTCAACAAAGCAAGTAGCTTCCTGTTATCACTTACGTTCCAACAGCTACAAGCAGTCACCAAACTTGTCTTTCTCTTGAAGTTATTTTGTTTTTAAAAATGCAGCTTGTCATGCTATTGAGAAACCAGGAAGTGCAAATCCTACTGTCCTGAACACTTTGCCGTCTTGCTGACTGTAACTGGAGACTCCTTTTATAAATATTTAATAAACGTCTACTTACAGAAAGCATGACCAGATCAATGTTTATATGATTTGTCTTTTGTATTTGTATATTAGTAGCCTTAGTTTAGGTGGAGTAGCCGCCATACAAATCCCTGAGTTGTTCCTATAGGACAATAATGCAAACATGTTTTGGCTAATCGGCTACATTTAGGATCCATTTTCAGAAAATTGGGTACGTTTTTTAAAAATAGGAATACTTAGATTATATTCTTAACATTGTAAAATCCATCAGGGAAAGAAAATGCAATTTAACCCTGCTGACATGACAGAGAATCCACTTTAACAGCTTCAGAAACCAAAAGTGTAGAGAAAAGTTCTATTTAAAAATATTTCTCATACTACATGACAGTGGAACAACATCAAGATCTACAGTAAAAAATAATGTATAATTATCATATAATTATAATTTGTAATTTAAATACATTTGTTAAATGATGAAGGATCATGTGATCATAGATCACTGCGAGATCCAATCCAAGCGTTCTGAGTGGTCAGTCTTGGCCTGCTGGATGTGTAATGTGACTGTCTGTAACATGATGAGCAGAAAACACACACCACACACACACAGTAGGAGGATTGAATGATCCCGATCCCGTTAGTGAGCAGAAGTGCTATAATATAACCAAACGGCCATCTGCTTTCTCACAGCTCTCTCACCGTTTATACTGAAAATAAGCGTTTATTGGGTCAGTTTTAGCCAAAATGATAGAAATGTGTTTAACGCCATTCAAACTAAGCGAAAGACCATTAACACACATTGATGTAAAGGTAACAAGAAATTTTGATTAAGTATATGTGAGTATACAACATTTACTGTAAAAAAAAAATGAACTCTGTCATTGTTGTCACTTGAACCCATGGACCCAACCTGAGTTGTGTCAACAGTTCAGGCTAGTGGTGGGGGTATAATGATGTTGTGGGGAATGATACATAGAGTGTGTATATATGTTTTCCATTCCATTTTTACTTTTTTTTAATATATATTTCACTAAGAGATCATGTCAAACCTTATATTTAAAAAAGATGCAACTACATATGTCAAGTTGTCAGTTTATTAGTACTAGATCTCTAAACTTAGAAATACAAGTGACAGAAGTTATAAAGATATGAAGCATTTTGCAAAAGATTAACTTCAGCATTCACTGTAGTGGCTTTTCTAAAGCCAATAAAACATTTTACACTTTTCATTAAAAAAAACAACATTCAAGATTACAAAAACATCAGTTCATCAGTTCAAATACACCTAATTTTTGGTAGCTAGCATGCAACTGATGATGCTAGCAATGTGTACGTGGACAATACGTGCTGGCATCGCCATCTTTATACACCGTGGTCTCCATTCACATAGACGCCTGCGCTGTGTGTCTGTCCCCCACCCGAGACTTCTTTTTTTTTCATTCATCCCCACTTCTTGTAGAACCATAAACACACACACACACAAACACACTTACACAGCACACTTGCGTCCCAGATGGGCCAGTCCCACCAGTCAGAGGGCAGGTGTGTCAGCTCAGACCGGTGCTGAGCAATCATTGGCCGTGATTAGTCTGCGTAAGGTCTGGGTGGAGTTGGGTGTGTGTGTGTGTGTGTGTGTGTGTGTGTGTGCGGGGGCTGCTATAATGGGGCAGGCTGCCAGCTGCTGCCCCCCCACCCAATGTATACACTTCTTAAATAGAGGAGGGGGAACGTGTATGTGTGTGTCTGTGTGTGCGTGTGTGTGTGTTTGAGCGGGCGGGTATGGGGGTTTCTACGGCTTTTTAGTCTCCCAGCTGCCCAGGTCCCTTGGACAAACTGAATATGACACCTCAGTATGAGGATGAGCAGCACACTACACACACGCACACACACACACACACACAGAGCTAATATTTAAGCACCCATGCACAGTGATATGGGTGTGTAGGTTCACACCTTGGCTGTAATTTAGTGCAGTGTTTGTAACACTTCTATATTTAGCTAAAGACAGGTTTTCAGCCTTACTATGCGAAACACACACACACACACACACACACACACACACACACACACACACACACACACACAGTAATGATGTTAGCCTGAATGCACCTGTTTCTCTTGATTGGATAAAGCTAGAAGGTTTATCTCTGTGTGTTTATCTTAATACCAGAGTTGTTATCAGGAGACCGTTCACTCAGTGGCCATTTTGTTTCTAGTCCTTCTATACCAGGGGTTTCATTTTTAAAATATATTTATTAAAATATAAAAATACAGATATAATGATGCCAAAATAAGGTTTAATTTTTTGCATCCACATCAGATTATCTGCTGTTTTGAAGTCTTAATTTGGATTTTTTTTTTGTAGAACCAAGCACAACAGCACCACCAATGGTCATAAGAAAAATACTCATAGTGGAAAAATGTAAGAAGAGGGGCTGATTTCTTTCTAGCCCAGACTGTAGATTCATGCAGCCTATCAGCGACAATCATGTCAGGTGATTACACAGGCTGACACGCCCCCTAGATTTATATTTGAATTAGATTTGCGCTGAAATTTTTCAGCCTGCTTCTCTGACACATCCATAATGAACATGAGGTGGATTATTTACTCTATCATCCATTTTTCCCCAAAATGCCTTTGGAGGAGAGACTAAAAGCGGATAGTATAAACACACAATTACACACGTCCAATCAAAGTACAGATTGCACAAAAGCTTAATGTTTTCTGGGGTTTTCTGTTTAATGTTTTCTGGGGTTTTCTCTTACCTTTCTAATGCTATTCTGGCATTTACGACTCCATCACAGTTCACGAATATTCATCTAGGAAAAAATACAAGCAGAAGTCATGCATTAGCTTGTGTATTAGCCTTTGACTTAACTAGATACTATATATTATGAAATTGTGAGTTTGCGTGTTGCTGTTCCTTTGTCATAAATACTTCCATGCAGTCAATTCACCTAAACCTGTGCCTAAAACCTAACCTAAACAGAACCTAAACCTGTGTCTAGATTTTTTCCAGTTATGTCTTATCAAGAAGGTTTGATAACTGTTTTTTTTTTTTTTTTATTCAAGAAATGGACTTCCTGTAATAGAACCACCATGCTAATAAGCATTATACATTGTTATAGTGTTATATATTAGTTTCATACATATTTCAAACAGTAAACTGTGTCCTGTCCTGATAATTTTTTTCTTTTACTGCTGGACAAGAGGAGTGAAGTGAAAAGAACAATTACACAGAGACAGAGAGAGAGAGAGAGCTAAGGTGGGAGAGGGGTGGGATAAAAAAAAAGACAAGGGCATCTTTTTGTTTGTATACGTCTGTGTTTTCAGGAAGCACCTGGACAAGTGTTTGTTTGTGTATATGTGTATGTAATTACCTCTTTTTAGGGATTAAGTGTCCTCGTGATGAGGAGAATACATGACAGGGACAGGTGAAAAGCACCTTTTTTTAGGGGTCCAAGCATCAAGTGGAACTCAAAAAATGGACATTTGAAACGAAATTCCATGTGTGTCCATGCAAGGTGATAGAAGATAGTTCAAAACGTTGATATGCATGGTGAAATATGCAAAAGATGGAAAGGTGGTGGCAAAGGGATCCCACAGAGCAAAGAATAACTTGTAGTAGGGGCTAAATGCAATTAACCTGTCACAAGATCCGAAAATCCTGTGGGTTCGACTGTGTGTGTAGTATGCATTAATTTGCACAAAACGATATGCAGATGAGTATGCAGGTACCAAAATTGTGGAAAAAACAAACAAACAAATATACAGAATTTCACCACCAAAAACATACCGTATGTCAACATACAAGATGGATCATTTGTTCAGATGTGCGCCAAACAACAGTTATTAAACACTGGGGCTAATGTCTTAATAATAAGCAGCTCCTACATTTTTTAACAAACAAAGACACCACAGTCCCGCCCACTTGGTTTCTGTTCGCTCACAAGATGGAGGCTCGGGAATTCACTGGTCGAAGCTGCAGAACATGTCCCACGTCCTTTCCCCTTCAGTGAATCAGCTTTGTATTTTTTTTTCAAATTTTATTTATTCATGTTTAGTCTTTAGGCTTTAGTTAAAAAAGCCAAAAGTCTCAATTTCAGGTGTCTCCTGTATCGCCATAAGACAAATGCTACGGCTAAACTGTAGACGTAGACACGTATGGAATATGTGAACAGAGCTGCTCATGTAACATCTGTGTGTTCACGTGCACATAGCTAAACTGAAAATGAATAGCACTCTCAATCACACACACACAGAGTGCTATACTCATTATAGTTGGTTACGCTACAGCAGTTTGAGCGAAATTAGGAAGGTTGAGGGAACGAATGAGCGATCGAGGGGGAAGGGGTGAAAAGTGTGTGTATGTGTGTGTGTGTGTGTGTCAGTGAGGTGTTAACGAGATGAGGACTTCTGTAAGAGCAGGAGGGAGGGGAGGTCAGAGGTCAGTGGAGATAATCAACCTCTCAATCAAGCAAGTCTGAGTGACAGTGAACAGGAGATCTCTCACACACACACACACAATGTGATGAGCGTCTTCATCACCATCCTCATTATCACCCCTGTCGATATCATCATCATTATCATCAGGGTCATCGTTGTGGTACATCATGGCAATGATGGTGGTTGACACAATTGGCAAAAAAAAAAAATGTCCTTTGACCTCATCAACACTCCAATCCCATCTCATCTGTTTTTTCCTCATACATACAGTACACCTTTATGTAAACCTATTATATCAAGAATGAATCTGTAATTATATTTGTATTATGTAATTAAAATATGTGCTTGTAAAATAAAAAAAATGAATTAAGAGTTAAATGAATTACACATGCAGATGTAAGCATACTGTTATTTCCCCAGGTCGCTCTTTAAACGACCTTAGGGTTCCAGCAGGAGGTCAAAGGTTAACAAGTGTCTTTGAGCTCCGTCTCCATTCTGTCAGTGAGCAGGTGCAAAGAGAGACGTGCATTGTATGTAACAGGTCTCTTCGGCCCCACAGAACCGCAGATAAACAATAAACCGCAAAACACACTCAGTTCTTATCTTGGACCCGTGCCAGGAAAAAGCAGCTGAGACAGGCAGCAGCAGTAGGATGAGGAGGAGGAGGACGAGGAGGAGGTCTCAATAAATCTATATAATTTATGTCATTCATGACTTCTGTTTGAAAGGGAAAAACCTCATCTGCTCCAGTATGAAATTACACTGTCTGTAAGTGTCCTGCCTTCTTATTCTTATCTGAAGCTCTGTGCTAGAAACAGAGGCTCTAAAATGGCCACCCGTGATGCGAATGTGGAGTCAAACGTCACTGTGCACAGAACTAAAATTACAGATTTTACCAGATAATTTAAAATGATGATGTTAAATATACATTTGAGGGTTTATGTTTTTAGTAAGGATATCAATTTTTCTTTTCTGGTACGATGCTAACACTGAAACCTTGAGCATCAGGTCAAGGTTTGAGCTTTAAAACCTAAAACTACAGTTTATTTTCACTCACATTTCAAATTTAAGTACATTATAAATATAATAAAATATATTAGAAATATAATAAAAATTCAATTTTACAAAAAAAATTCTAAAAAAATTATATTTATCATTACATACACGTATATGTGTGTGTGTGTGTGTGTATTAACATTTCCAGAAAATCTTCTCCAAATCTAATTCCAAACTTTTCCATTTGTTACCTGTTACCTTGTTAGATGGAATTAATTCTCAACGATCTCCAATCCACCACATTTTGCTGATATCAGTCTGATAACCATCCTGGATACTGTATCAGTGCCACCTCTAATTTCTAAGCCCGTCTGTCTAGAACAGGACACAACACAACCGAACAATGAAGAACAGACTGAAAAAAAAAAAAGATAAATAAAGAATGAGTTTTCTGACATGACAGTGTAATCACTGGCTGTGGTATAAAAGGAATAAAACACTCCACGATGTGCTGTTATAGGAAAATAATCAAGTTTGGGGTGGTAACAGTGACTCTGCTACATCACACCACCCTGATGTTGATTATTTTCTTATCACAGCACACCCCCATAGTGTTTTATTCCTTACTTAAGTGAAGATGAAGGACTTCCATCGAAAAACACTATTCTATGAAGCCAATTTTTACGGCCTAAAGATACAGAGTCAGCGCAGTGCTCCATAAATAAGTAAATGTAAGATTCAGCAGGCGAAGTTGGTGCATTTGGTTTGAATATGAACCCGAGATGTGAGACAAGCTTCAGCTGTTACTGTGTTACTATAAGCAAAGGAAAAACGGGCCTCTCTCTGAATAATGCAGCGAGTAACCCAAACCTGTAAGTGTAAATTATGTATGGCTGCTTTGCTACATGCACACACACACACACACACATACATATATACACACACACACGCATACATATATACACACACGCATACACACACACACATATATACACACACGCATATACACGCATACCTCAGGTACACATATTCAGACAATACATTACACAGACATCAATCCCAACTTCTGTAAGAATGAAATATTTCAATATATATGCTTGAAATAATTTGTAGGCATGATTACAAGACCAGGTTTTACAAAACTGACAAAAGTACTGTTACCTCCACAATTATTGGCACCCTTCTGGAGAACAGGCAAAATGCTAAAATTTAAAAACAAATACTACACACAGTGATTCCAATTTTTTTCCTTCATTTTTCCTTTTCTACATACTACACACCTTTCCTTTAAAAAAAAAAAAAGAAAAGAAAACCTTTTTCTTTTATTCCTCTGGAAATAGTAGTTTCCATCGAGCACATACAGTATGTGGGAAAATTCCTGACACCAGTATTTAGGGGTCAAAATATTTCCATTATTTTTGAGGCAGTGTTTCATAGATAGAGAGTACAGAAAATGAGCATTTTAATCTTGCACAGTTTTAAAACATTTTTTTCAAATATACAACTGATCTTAATTTGTCAGGTTGGCGTTTTACTGTAATTTGTAATGTTTTGTCACCCCCTATTGATGAATAACGGTACTGTCTCATACTGTCATATCATATTTTATATCACCTTTTAAAATATTTTTCATTTTCCTGTCATGCATAGAAATTGTATTATGTAAAACTATTATTATTATTATTATTATTATTATTATTATTATTATTATTATTATTATTATATAAATAACACTTCTTACACATGCTTTTGTAACTTTCATGAGTAGTAAATAGTATAGTATGTTGTGTCCTATTCGGTACTTACACTTTAATAAACCCTTAAAAGCAGTACTACTGAGGTCAAGAATCAACTTCTCTGGATTAATTAAACACTTTAAGCCTAATGTGTGCAAAATATTTGGAGTAACTCTGTTAAAGGCACCCAGCATCAAAATGATTCATTATTAAATTAAAATGATTTCATTACTAAATGAATATGTGGAAGTAGGAAATGACATAACA
This sequence comes from Pangasius djambal, assembly GCA_022985145.1. Classification (NCBI taxonomy): domain Eukaryota; kingdom Metazoa; phylum Chordata; class Actinopteri; order Siluriformes; family Pangasiidae; genus Pangasius; species Pangasius djambal. The sequence goes on from CM040990.1 coordinate 21,490,137, forward strand.
CTTCTTAGATATGTAGTTACTCTATTTTTTTTTTCTAGTCAGTCCTATTAATAAATCTTTTAATAAATGTTAGTAAATGAATGCAGGTTTTACCCTTGTCTCACATACTGAATGTTTTTTCAACAAAAAAATTATGTTTTTGGCTAAATTTTTCTACTGAACGTGAAATATTATATTACACAGGTCATGTCTGACCATCACACCCATATGTGCTTCTTCTCCAGACTTTTGCCACAAAGTTAGAAGCACGCAATTGTATAGAATGTCTTTGTACGCTGTAGCATTACAATTTCCCTTCACTGGAACTAAGAGACCCAAACCTGTTCCAGCATGACGATGCCCCTGTGCACAAAGCGAGTTCCATGAAGACATGGTGTGTGAAGGCTGGAGTGGAAGAACTCGAGTGTCCTGCACAGAGCCCTGACCTCAACCCCACTGAACACCTTTGGGATGAACTGGAACACCGACTGCACCCCAGACCTCCTCACCAACATCAGCGCCTGACCTCACTAATGCTCTTGTAGCTGAATGAACACAAATCCCCACAGCCACGCTCCAACATCTAGTGGAAAGCTTCCCAGAAG
>CM040990.1:21490820-21554066 GCA_022985145.1 Pangasius djambal
ACAAAACTGGACTAAATCTGTAATGGGATATTCAACAAGCACATATGGGTGTAATATTATTTTCTCTCTCAGCTTCCCAAAATCAGTATGATCTGTGAAAAGTCCATCCAGTGCTAACTAACGAATGAGGGTTAAAATTTTGTACATTATACTCAACATCACTGAAATTAAATCCAGCGTTTGTAGCCAAAGATCAGTCTGAGTAGCCCGTTATTAGAGCAGTGTTTAACTTCCGAAGCCATACATAGCATACATCAGTACATGTTAAATGCTCCTGGATGATTGCAGATTATTTGCTGGATACAGTCCAAATTTATTCGGCTAATTATAACATTTATACTCTGTATGACTCTTGTGACCTTTGATTCAAGTTAATTTAATATGGAATGTAATTGAGACAACACATGCTTTTGCAAAACAAGGTTAAATCATATGGTGGGGCAGTTGGAGCTCAGTGATGACTGAAAGCTTGTGAGATGAAAATCCAGGACTGCCAAAGACCTGCTGTTGAGTAAAGCACTTAAACCTTAATTTACTGGATGTTTGGAGTGTACACTGAGTCACCTGTATAGTAGATACACCTATGTAGTATCTAATAAACTCTTACCTCATTGTATATGAGTATGTGTAGGCTACACTGGTAAACTTGTGGCCTCATAACTCCACCTACTGAAGTGTAACTTTAAAGCTCGGGCCATTTAGGAAAGCTTTATAGTCTCTGAGATTCTGATTTTAACTCTGACATATGGTTCTTAAGCAAACTCAACTAAGGAACCAGTTGACTTTCTTGTTATTAGAACGTTCTCTTCTCTTACACACCACTAGAGGGCAATCTAAGCCTAACTGCTTTTCCAACACCATGCTCATAAAAGTGTCAAAAATCAGGTCTTGCTAGGTCAGTCCCTGTTGGTGTATGTTGGACAAAGCCGTAATCTGGAGCTCTGGTAGGCGTGAAGTGTTCTGGGGTTTATAAATATTCATATGAACCATTTATAAATATTCATATTAACAATGCATTTTTCTACATTACATTCTACGTTATATTACATTTTCTTGTACTATTTGCTCTACTGTCACTAGGTCACTTTTAAACAGAACTGCATACTGGTCGGTTCTGTAGTCATTGTACTGTCTTGTTCTGTCTTGTGCTGTCTGCACATGTGTGCACTTTATGTATAAATTATGTAGTCCCTGTAGTTCTGTGTTGTTCCGTGTCATCTTATGTAGCACCTTGGTCCTGGAGAAACGTTGTTTCGTTTCACTATGTACTTGCATAAGGCTGAAATGACAGTAAACTCCACTTGAACTTGAACTTGAACTACAAATATGAAATTATGAAGCAGTTAATCAGTAATACGTGAGTAATGTGTGTCGCTGTGAAGGACACAGGTCAGTAATTTGAGAAGTTTAAGAGAGTCACTAATGAAAACAAACGATATTGTATGGAATTAAACCTGGATAAAAATTACACTTGAAAGCTCTCTGGAATTCTTCAAGATGATTTGAGCTGAAGGAGATTGGGAATGCCTGGTAAAAAAAAAAAAAAAGAACTGACATGTATGGACTGTTCACTATGAAAATGTTGTCACTACAATAACTATAGGGAAGTTGTAGCTCGATGGTTAACGTTATGTGCTGGAAGGTTGTAAGTTCAAATCTCAAGGCTGCTTGTAGCCATCAAAAATAAATTCTAAATAAAATCCAAAAATAAAATAAGTACAGCTTTAAGTTCTTCACTCAGTTAGAATAGTATAAATTTTTAATCTGACTTAAAGTATGAAAGGAAAAATACAGGAAAGATTCACAAAGGAATTTAGTTTCAGCCAATTTTATTTACTGATCATGAATTAGTGCCTCTTTCGCCAAGGAACCAAGGAACCAAGGAACCAAGGAACGTGGGAAAACATCAGCTATTGCTGTGTTGTAATAACGTGATTTCCCACCTCAGGACGTTGGACGTGCAAAGTGGAAAAAAACATGGACGCTTCCATGAAAGGGTGTCTTTTGTTTGCTCTGACAGAGCATTTAAAGCTCAGTAAAAGCTACTTTAACCACACTTTTACAGTTAAAGTGGCTGAGTGGCTATTGGTTTTGTTCTACTGTAGTGAAGTTAAACATTCATGCAACATTTTGTACTGAAATTGCAGCACAGCAACAACAGCAAGTAGCTTAGCAACGAGATAGCAACAAGATAGCCAGCTAACACTAGTGATAACTCAAACGTTGATGATTACCTTCTCAAAACAGTGATTAGTATGATCAGTGTTACAGATTTAACCAAGTACCGTGTCTGTATATTAACTGAAGCCAATCTAAAGCCAATAGTGCTATAAACTCGTTTAAAAGTAGAGAAGGTGGACTTTACGCTGTTCACAGTGTGAGCGGCCATGTTGATTTGATGTCAGTCTGTAAACATGGAAGGAACTGGTCGTTGAGAAGACTACCCCAAGTTGATGACTTGAAATTGCAAGCTGAAAGGGTGCATTCTGTTGTTTCTGTTGTTTTTGCTGGTTGTATGCGGGGAATTACAACTACGCCTCAAGCGCAGCATAAGTAACAGCAGCTTTGCTGCTAATTTCTCAAATTTTAGCTAGCATGCTGATAACTTTGACCATACAAATTAGCTGAATGTTAATAGCTAGCTGTCACAATACAAACTGCTGTGATTAAATACAAAGTGTACGTAGCAGCAGATAGATTTATATGATGGGTATTTGGTTTCATTCTGGTAAAATTCAAATTTAAGAATTTAGATTGATTCCTTGGAGTTGTTTGATGCTAAATTGTCATCTTATGACTTTACAGATATATGATTGTAGAGAAATATTGTGAGGTTTGAAAATGTAGTGAGTAGAAAGATTTTTTAAAAGGTGAAAGAAAAACTCTTGCACCTCTCCCAGTTCCTTGTTCTCCTGTTCCTAGTCTAGGTTGCATTTCTGCGTTTCTGTTTTTGTTTCTTGTCTTGACTTAACCTTGTCCACATGAATAACTCGTATGAATTCTTCAGATTATCTCGTCTGCTTGTGCGTCCATCCAGCCTGCTATGGATTATGACCTTGATTTGTGGAAAAGTCTCACTAAACAGACTTTACACTTCCATCCAAATGTCTTCAGCGCACTAGTATTTCAATATCCACATATTTCGTGCTCACAGCTGCCTGCACATCAGCCCATGTTGTTATTGGATCATCTCTCGCTAAAGTCGTTTTTACTGCCTGGGTGCATTATAGGGACAAACTGTGGTGTTGTGTTTCAGCGGATCCTATGGTGACCACAAATCTCATAAAGTCTGAGCATCTCACTGGGATAACTGATGTCTGAAACTCATAAACATCTCGGACTCGTTCCGTGTGTGTGTGTGTGTCTGTGTGTACTCAACTGGAGTGCACTAAAACGTTTGGCTTGTACTGAACATAAACTGTTTTCTTGCTCTGTTTCCCACATAGACAGATACACTGTTCTGCTTTACCACACATTCTCTCATGTGTGAAGCTGTAAATCGAAAAATAAGAGCATCTTTGATATAAAAAAAAAAAGACTTTTATTTTTTAACCCCACCTATTACACAGCTGCTCAAGTGATTTGACATCAGATATTAATTTGAAATTTTTATTACCACGTAGAAGATGACTAAAAATAGTCCATCAGTCTTTATAATTAACATTTGATTTTCATTGGCGTCCAATGGCACCACTTTGGTTAACACTTTTCTACATTACCCACAATGCTGTTTAACTACCTGCTGATTGTGGTGTCAGTGGGATTTAGCAGGCTACAATGTTGACCACCTGCAGTAACCATTGCTGTCAAGTTCGTATTATTGCTTTGTAATATTATGAGTTTTTTGGAACGCTGTCCATATTTTGTATTCACAGTCCAGCTTAGTTGCTACCGAGTTTAGCTTAGCACAACAGTGCTTGTTTTAGAGTCTAGATGCAGAGTTTAATTTGCAAGTCACCTGGTCCCAGAATTCCAAGCGAGGGGTCATCCAGCGAATCGGCAGGGAATGTCCTGGTGCTGGAATGTATGGACACAGCACTCCAAACACCTCCGTGCTGTCATATTGACTGAGGGCCTGACGGCTTAGTATGATGTATTCGCTGATGGATTGCAGGGATAATGTGTTTCTAAAAGGAGTAGCTCACTAACTCCATGTCAAAGCTGCAGGTGTCGACTCACGTGCTAACGTTACTTACATCACAACACACATTTTGCCCAAAACACAGTCTTATAAAACTATATTATGGCCTCCGAACAATATTTTAAGAGAGAGAACATATACACTTTATATAGACAGTTGTCACTGCATACTGAATTTAATTGTATTAACAAAATTATAGATTTCAGAAGTGCCAGTTCCTGTTCTGCCGATAGTGTATAGGTACAAAACACTATTTATTTATTTTTGTTTGCAATTATTCTATTTTATTTTATTTTTTTAAAAATTCATTTATTTACTTTTTAAAAGGTTCCAGTTCCTGTTCTGACTACTGTATAGATATACTTTTATTTGTCTTTGTTTGGAAATTGATGTATTTTATAATAATATAAAATCTAAATCTTAATAAAATCTTATTTTTGAGAGGTACCAGATCCTATTCTGGCAATTCTGCATATAGATACAATAAAAATTAGATTTTTATTGCAATTTCCCTCAGGATCAATAAAGTATCTATCTATCTATCTTGATTGTTTTTGATTATAAAATTGATTTATTTTTATTTTTAATTCATTTTATACATTCACTTTTTGTGAGGTACCAGTTCCAGATCTCACAGTACTGCCTGGATACAAAACATATTTGTTTTGTTCTTGCCTGCAATTTTATTTACTTATTTAATATTATATTTATTTGTATTATATTTCATTTTCTTTTTTTTTTTTTGAGAGGTACCAATTCCAGATCTCACAGTACTGTCTGGATACAAAACACATTTTTGTTCGTTTTTGCCTGCAATTTGATTTATTTTGTTTTATCATATTTATTCATATTATATTTATTTGTATTATATTTAATTTTCTTTTTTTTTGTGAGGTACCAGTACCAGATCTCACAGTACTGTAAAGATACAAAACTTTTTATTTTATTCAAATTGATTTGTGAGATCCGCTTAAAGGAGCCATGAACAATAAAAAAAAACATTCACGAACTGCCCATCACTGAAAGAGCGCAGGCTTCGAATAGAGAACAGCTGAGACGATTGTGAAAACCACATCACTTCTTATTAAATCATAAAAGAAAGTTCTTGTCATGGTCCTCATTTTGCTCTCTCGATTCTTTCTTTCTTTCTTGCCCCTGACCCCATTCGCTTTTCTTCTGTCTTTGGTGTGCTTTCATGTTCCCTGTAGTGCTTCCTTCCACAGATGCCACCATGAACATGAAGGCCTCTGCTCTCAGATGTTCTGATGCTATCATGGACCACTTCTAAGAATGTTTAGATGCCTCAATTTGACATATTCTGTCTTTATAAATACACATGTTAGATGTTTAGATGAGTCAATTCAGCATATTCTGTCTTTCTAAATATACACTTGGCACAGAGTCGCTCTTTGCTCTCACATGGAACTGTTTATGATGAAACCTTCAGATAATTCTTATCAGATAGATTCCCCTTTCTTTGATTTCAGGCTCTTACAAACATACAGACACACACTTATACCTGCTGGGAGTGTAAGAGTCATGTGTAGGTTTGCCTAGAAATAAAGTTTGCATGGCTCTCAGTCATCTTTTAGCCTGCAGTCTGACTCTGGCATCACTGGCATGCAACAGCCTGATTGGATAACGAGATAAAATTGCACTCTACCAAACTGCACACTTATTGGATAATCGAATGAAGTCAGACGCTGGCGTCCTGCTCGTCTTTTCCCTTTCATCTGGACCCAGTTGAGGCTTCTACCACTTTGTTTTTTCCCCTCGCAGTGTCTTCTCGTCTTTCCCAGGAGAGAAGGAAACTTTGAAAGAGCATCTAATTTTGGAATGGGCTAACCGCTCATGTCAACAGACACCGGAGCAATGTTATCTCTCTGTGAGAGAGAGCAAATGTTTATGCTTGCCTCCAAGGCTTGTGTGGCTTACTGCCATTACCTGGAGAGTTTGTACGTGTGTGTGAAAAAAGACAGAAAGGGGAAACTATCGGTGCATTCTGAACACTAGGGCTCTGATTAAAATTCTTTCCCACAAGCAGAGGTCGAGGAAAAAAAAAACCTTTAAAGAACGTTGTTTTGAACAGTGTACATAGATACGGCATCCCAAAGTAGACTTGAAAAGAGAACAACTCTGCGCGGGTCGATCAGACTCTTTTTTCTGGCAAAGAATAGTTGTTAATATTATAAATATGTTATCTAGAAGCTACTGAATATACTATATTCTATGTAATGCTTTGAAAAGGACTTATATTGGGAATTATAATGCATGTTAAAAAGGTACCTACAGTGTTTTCCAAAAGTCTGAGAGCACATTCAAAATCTTGGAATTTTATTTTTTTTGTTTCTTTTAAAACTGGAAATAAAAATTTGAAAATTTACAAAAGAAAGGAAATGTTCACTATCTTGAATATTCATTATTCAACATTCTGCACTATTTCTAGGTAATGAAAGATGGTATGGTTCCACTTTTTAAGATTGTCAGGGTGAATTTTTTATTAACTAGAAAGTCATTGGTCTGGTTTCAATAACAGAAAATTCATGAAGCTTTTCTATCAGTAAAGTATCCATCCCATTGCTCTTCGCTGATCAGGAAATCTAAGGTATAAATTAGTACTTCATATCAGTGATGTTAATAGATTGGATAATTGTATTATTACTTCAGTTTGACGACATGAAAATCATTCATTCAGGATATATTCCTGGTTTACCCCCATTGTTCCTGAATAGGCTCTGGATCCACCATGACCCTGACCAGGATCAAGCAGATGCAAACCTGTGCTCATTTTTCCTTGTATGTTTGTTAGGGTTCTCATAGTAAAACCTCACTGCGGGGTTGACAGGGGCAATGGGGGTGAAGGTCAAAGGTCATGTATTGTCTCCATTGTGGCCATAAGCTAAAATGGGCAGGAAGAGGAAACCATAAACATTGTGCAGGCTGTTTACAGAAGGACAGGTCGCCACGGCGACGGGGTTGAAGGAGTTAATGATTAGACGGTTCGAACCGTTAGCCTGAACGATGAGCATCCTGTCGTTCATGACTGGCATTCCACAGAGCTGAAGGGCTACAGCGTTGGGATCTGTTTGAGAGAGAAAAGCAGACACAGATGGAGGACTGTGTGTGTGTGTGTGTGTGTGTGTGTGTGTGTGTGTGTGTGTGTAAGAGTGTTTGTGATGGCTAACACTACTTCCAAATCCCTTCTGTCTCTGTTATCACTCAAGTGGTGTGAGAAGCTTCTTCCACATTCCATTACACTAAGATAAGATATCAGTTCTTCTCTCTCCTCAGAACAGCGTGCTCCAATTAGGCTACACAAACCTCCAAACGACAACAACACGACGTCAGTGCTGAGCCACAAACACCGACATGCAACTCTTGCTGAGGCTGCAACTCATCTCTCACGGGAAAGAGTGGAAAGTGAGAGTCAGATGCAGGTGCTGGACCAGTGTAACTCTTTCTGAAGTAGCTCTACAATCCGCAAAATTGGTTAAATATATGGACAGAATATATGGACAAAATGTGTTCAAGAGATACAAAGATTTTTTTTTTTACAACACAATTATTTCATGACTACATTATGACAACAAAACCCAAACTGTCGTTTTAATGCTCATACATGTATACTGAACAAACCATCCATAAATACCAAGACACTGTACAATTCCCATTAATCACACACTCCAGGCTTGAAAGAAAAAGAAAATGTGCATGAATGAACCTAGGTTTCGTAAACCAACCTTAGTTTACAAAGCCTTCAATCTGAAATGTATGTTAAAGTGGCACAATGTGCAATACAATGTGATATAATGACTCGTGTTAGCTGTGGCACTATACGGGATACATTGTCTCGCAAAATCTCAATGAGCATGAGTCTTTAATTTTGGAAGGAAGGTACTTTTTGTTTACTTTTCCTGATAAGTTGCATTTGTATTTCCAGTGTGAATTATTTCCCAAATAATTCAAATCTGATTGCAAAAAAAAGTGCTCTTCGATTTCCATTTTTAGTGCAACACACACCGGGTGCCAAGTTAAGTGGAGGAGCAATGACTGGCAATTCATTTCCAATGCACAGGTAGGATTCTGCCATAGAAATGACTCCGTTTGCTTCTGCACTTCATTAGCTTCCACTGTCACCGAGGAACAGCAGGCAATCAAATGCTGTGCCTATGATTTTGAGTGGAAAACTCTCTACTAGTGTTAAGGAGATAGAGATAATAGCAGCAGTTTCTGAGGACACTTCAGTCTAAATTGATGTGTTCTTGTTTTTGGCTGAAGTGATCCTTGACTGGCTGGGGAAGTTCGTTGCATTCGTAAACACTGATTTTAGTGACACTGTCTTTGAAAACTTTGATGAAGTGAACGACAGGCTTCAAGTCAAAGAGCACAGGGCTGTTAGTGGACCAGGACAGTGGTCAGTAGTGAATAGAGTCGTATATTCTTTTTGTCAGACCTCACCTCCTTCAAAACTTACTCCCTGCACCAAAACGTCCTACCCCTCTGTTTTGATTGACTGTTGTACCTCATTAACAAACAGCATTGCAAATGCAGTTGATTTTCACCAGAGTTGGTACATGATGATGAAGTGGAGACTCATTTTCTTCCAATATGTCAGAATGATACATGCTAAGACACTGTCAACAAAGTTCACAGCTGAATTGTTTAGTTCATTTATTAAATCATGCGCGTGCAATATGGAGTGCAATTGCAAATTCAGAACAGAATAAACAATTAGCATCAGAATTTGAATTTTAATAAAGTACAGATTAATCTTTCACACTCATATTAGGGCCTTATATGGAGCAGCTGAAAAAAGCATCTGAATGTTTTATGAGATTTGAAATTGCAAGAATTTGTATTTTAAGGCTCTAATTTTTTTTTTTTAATCTCAAAACTTTACCCCTTAATTTCCAGTGATATATTTTAAATTGCAAATCTTACCTCTAGCAAATTTAAAACACTGGCAGAAATGTAAATTTATTAAATACAACACAGAAAAAAAGAAAATTATATAATGTCACACGTTTAAGATTCGAATCTGCAAAATTCATATTCAAACAGTTTTGTCAGCGCCACAAGCTCCATAGCCTTATTGGGTTATTTGGAAATCTGTAATCATGGCATCACTACTGGTCTAATATCAGGACACAAACACATAAACACTCGATCCAGTTTCCAGTTCTCCACATTTTGTACCATGAGAACCTTTATCACTAGATGGGGCTGTTGCACCTAGGCCATACTACATCAACGACATAAAATTAAGATGGGATAGAAAAATTAGAATAGAGATCGACATACTCTTAAGTAGATAACAAACCATTAAGAAATCATCTCGTCTGAGCACGTTCATGGTTTGTAAATGCCTGTCGTTATGCGCGAGGTTGCCATAAATACTTTTTATACTCTGTATTCGAGTATCATAAACAGCCTTTGTGGGTCCTAAAGAAGTCATGGCTTTCGCAAGTCATAAATACAGACATAATTACCTTCCGTCAGGGGCAGAATTGGTCTGGTGGGTCTTATCTTTGATAAATATTTACTTTCCCTGGGTTACAACAGGGATACACACAAAAGAGTGCCACTGAGGGGGTTTCGCACCTTTGGGCCTGCTCTGAATATCTGTGTGAGAAACTGCATTAGCTACTGAGACTGTTCTAAGGTAGTCAACAAAAAGTGATCGTATTTCATCTCAAACGGTGGTAAATTTATGACTAAACAGTGATTCGGTGCTATTTTGTTGGTTGGTGCTGGAGTTTTGTTATTCTCGTGAGAAGTCTGCTGCACTGATGTCACAAGGGGGGCATTGTTATTGCTCCTGAAGTTACAATGGTGTTTAACAGGAGAAAATTTCAATGATCTCAAACATAAGTCATAATAGTCGTAGTTTACTGTTAGCTAGCGAAGACAGAAGGGCATTTTTCCAGTGACGTTTAACGTCCTGTTAATGAGAACATTCTGACGTAGAAAGTTGGGATGTTGGAAAGTTGCCGTGACGTTGATGAAGGATTAGCATGAAACCTGTGTTGTGTTGGAGCAGAATGTACAGATGAATAGGATTTCGTTGCAAAACAAAACGTTGATGCCATCGACCATCACGCGTTAATGATGAAGATTAAGATGCAAATCATTCAGGGTGGATTTTTTTTCCTCTACGTATGTGGCATCTTTGCTAGGCTAAAATGACTTAGTAGTTATCTCATAATAGCTAACGATAGCTGTTTCTGGTGTGCAAGCAAATCAGAAATGTTTTGGCTCAGAATTCCACTAGATTTATCTACAAAATGGCAGGCTGGGTTTCATTTCTTAGAATTATGAATTGTATGTCATAGGGCAACATTAGAGTACAGGTATAAAATTACCTATCATATACCTGACAAGGCCACGTTGAGGAAAACAAGGCAAAAACAGCATTCTTCACATAACCCCAGCATGGCAAACTGTCGTTTATAGAAACAAATAAAAAAAAAAGGCAAAGAGACAAAAGAGAGGAAGACAAAGAGCAAGCAAAGAAGACGTGGGAATTTTCTCTTCCTCTGTCTTTCTTTGCCCCTAATTGACTTTCTCATTCACACACAGAGGCCCTGTCAGTGGCTCCATTCCAAACAGCTCCCTACTCCCTGCATAGGTGCACTACATAGAGGATGCTATAAAATGGCTTCTGTGCCCTATATGGCCAATATGAAGCCATTTAGGATTGACGCTGTATCTCAGGAGTCGTGTGCTACCTGCAGCTGGAGGGATAAATAGCTCAACTTTTCCGTTTACAGTAAACAGTTACGGGGGATCCCCAGTCTTACAAGAACGCCCTTTAATAAGGCAAAGTGTACAGCAGGAATGCTGACTAATCTAGATTATGGGTTCTCTAGACTGCAGCTCATCACGAAATGTCAAGTTCAAGCACACAAAATAGCACTGGCAACTTCAAAAACAGAAGTTTCCTGGACTTGTAAAAGCTGCACACATCTCTCACGTGTCTCTCAGATGGGATCTTTTAAAAAAAAAAAAAGGCTCCAGGGGCCTTGTTGCAAAGATTCTTGATTCTTGCATGAATGATTCCCAGCAAACCTTAATTTACATTCAGAACTGAAGTTCAAGCACACTTTTCATAAAGCAAAAAAAAGCAAAAAAAAATATTTTAATTTATATAGAGAACTCCACAACACGACATATCATAATGCTAAGAATTCCTCATTAATAATGTTCTAAAAACTGATGACAAAGGATAACTATTTATGCTTCCCTTGTTGGTGCCTAAAAGAAATGTTCCACCAAAAAGATTTACATTCATTTGAAAGTTATTTAGGAAAAATTGGGGAAAAAAGACCCATGGAAAAGATTCTTGGAATCCTGCAGCACGAATTATGCAAATTTATTTTATGAATATTATTTAAGGCACTTTGGGAAATGTAGAGTCATACACTCTCAGAAAAAATGGTACCAAACTGTACCTTTCCTTGCCTCTGGATTGGCTTCAAGGGTGCACCTTTTGCACCTTTAGTGTGTATATTTTACCTAGAAAGGAGCATGTAGTGTTCTTTTTTTTTTGTAGTTTTTCTTTTTTTTTTACACTACACACTGTACACTATATCCATGTTTCCAGGTGAGAGATATATATTAAAGGTACAAAAGATAAAGGCACCATCCCAGCAACAAGGAAAGGTACAGTTTAGTACCTTTTATTCTCAGAGTGTGTGACCATGAGAAAGAAAACAAGCTGCACTAGCTACAACGTTAGGAATATTTTGTAGTTATATTAATGTTAATAAAAACCTTTACTAGTTTTATAGTACAAAAGTTAAATTAGGCATACTGTTTATAATTGTTTATACTTGTTTTGATGTAGATGTTTGTTGAAGTTTGGATTAAACTCTTCATTCTTTACAATGACTATAACAACTTTGATAATGGTTGAAGATGTAAATGACATGTTTAAAGAACCTTTACTGGCACCTTTATGTAGGTCATGTCTTTTGGTAGATGGAGTTCGGTTAATGATGTGGTGTGTGTGTGTGTGTGTGTGTGCGCGCGCGAAGTGGGCAGGCTCATGGGAGTCGCTTTTGCGAGCGCGCGGAACCAGAGCTCGTCAGCTCTCTACCCTTTCTCACTTCAGTTCAGTCAGAGTCTGAATAGCAGAGGGGAGGCACGCAGTGCCAGGAGAAAAAAAAAAAACCTCAGGATAACCCCTCTATCTCTCAGTTTGGAGTTTGGAGCGACCGCAAACCCCGTCAGACCCGCAAGCAGCGCGCGCCGCATCGCATCACGCAGACAATCCGGTGTGCAAAACAGAGAGTGGAGGAATCTACTGCACAAGAGCCTAAAGGACAAACTTTACTGTTCTCACACTTGTCTTTTAAGTTCAGTTTTTTAGTCTTTTAATGTAATGCGTTCGAGTTGAAGATCTGCGCTCCTGGAGGAGATCAAAAGTAACAGACTTTTATCCGGGAAGCAGATTTAACATTCATCTGGGCCAAATAAAGCAGAATAAGGTAAAGTGTTTTACAACATTTAATTGCATTGAGCCTTTTTCATTACTTTTATAACTTTTTTTTTGCATGCATGCATCAGCTGTTGTGCAAAAACCAAAGAACCTTTCTGAGTTCTTATTGACATTTGGGTTCTTCAGGGAATACCCTGTCCTTAACACTTTGTGCAAGACTGCAAAGATTCCCTTAAGACATCTGCATCCGAGACATTGTGAGGAACGTTCCTTATGATCTTTAATGAACATTTTGTTTTCTTTTTTATAGCCTAGTGCGGTACCTGATGTTGCATTTCCGTTCTAAGCGTGGCTTTAAATCTCGTAAAATTCCTTTATTAGGAAAACTTTGGGCATGTCGAGGAAAGGAAAAAAAGCTCGGGACTCTCCGAGCACTAAACTGCTCCCTTTGAAACTCGTGCCAGAGCGCGAGGGAACTGTTTTTTTTTTTTTCATCCTTTCTTTTGCGGTTTTTACAACTCCGGGAAGTTAAAGGCGTATCTACAAGCGCGCTTCAATCAAGCCCGAGCTCGCACGCGCTTTTAATTTAGCCCCTTGCACCGGGTTGCGGTTTCGGAGGAGGGGGGCGCGGGGGGTCAGGATGAAGAAAAGAAGAATAAGAAGCACAGCCTTTTAAACACAGGTGAAACTGGACGCACGCGGAAAGCAGGCATGCAGGCAGGCAGGCAGGAAGCGCGCGCCCGGGCTGCTCTGTGCGCGAGGCTGCAGCTCAGCGACTCACGCGCTCTCACAGGCGCTCTGACAGGACCGTTAGAGCCGCGACGCTTCGTCCTGATATTTTTCGACACCATTCAACCTTTTAAAACAGTTTAAACTTTATTTATCATTTCTGACACCGTTTATAAGACAAAACCACCGATTTAGACAGTTTTAAAATATTTGACAGAAACTTCTAGAGTCTGTCAGTAAGTGAACAGAAACTGCTGATGTTTTAAGACCGGCTAGCATCGCCTGCTAACTTCTCCTCATTTTTAACCAAAAATGAAACTTTGGTCATTTTACCACAGATTTAATATATACATATAATATATATATAATATATATATTTTCTTTTTCTATACAGTAACATCCTTTGGATACTTACACGAGTAGTTTTACCATTTTGTGTGGTAAAATGTTGATATATCTGTGTGTTTTTGAGAAATGAAGAAATTTCTCTACATAAAATAAAATAAAAACATTTTAAAATTGGTTAGGCAGTCAGGGTTGCCAGATTGAAACGAATATTTTCAAACTGTGTAGCCTAAAAAATAGAAGGAAAGGTACTAAAATATGGGTTTATGTTCAGTCACTGTGGTGGTAACCATAATACCATGTTAGAGACAGACAATTGTAGAGGAACCTCATCAAGGTATATAAAAGGAACCTAAGAACAACTACTGTACTGTTGATGATACATTTATATTTGGTTTTTTTCTTTCTTTCTTTTTTGTCTCTCGGAAATCAAAAATACACAGTGTCCTCTTTATTTCTGACAGTCTAACCCAGCTCAAACCTTAACTTCTATAATCTCTACCAACCAACACAATGGCTAATTAAGATCACATCTTTTGAGAATTTGGCTTAATTTTTGTTAATTTTTGTTTAGTGTATTTAATGGAGAAAAAAAAAATCAGTTACTTGCCAATTTGTCTATTATTTGTTTTTAGTTTGCTGTTAGTACTACTGGAATAATTAATTAACTATTACTATTCAAATGATTTATTTGCCTGCCTGACCTGCCCTGGTAAAAGTGATATTTTCTGTTCACTCCTTAAAGAAAAGCAGACAGAGAGGAGAGGATTTGAATAAGTGTATTTAACAGCGAGGCCAAGTCATTGTTCCCGCATTCTCTCTCTCTTTCTTTCTTTCTCTCCCTCTCTCTCTCTCTCTTCCATGCTCTTTCTCAGAGAGGCAATGAAAAGTGGAACAAAAGTGTGAAAATGGGCAAGGCCTGTGTCACATAGCGTATCTAAACCCTCCATTTGCATATGAAAACTGCTGCGCAGAAAGAATCCCGCCACTGTTGCAACGGCCGTGTGTGTGTGTGTGTGTCCGGCAAGTGTGACAGGACGCCGTCGGTATGCAGCGCCTGTTTGGGTCGCTGTTTGGGTCGCGCTGCTCCCCAGGTCTCCGTGTCAAGTTCTATAGGTACAGAATCAGGGGTTTCCCACTTGCTTCTTTTCACACTGGTACCCCCTCATTTCCATACCTGTTCAGCCCGTAACGCCGCTGAATATTCCCTCCGGAATGCTCTTTCCCAGCGGGTTCCATACAAACAGCTCAGCTTACGGTTCTCACACACTGCTCACACACCCTCTGAACGGTGCCTCTGTGCTCTCTGGGTGGAAACACGGAAAAGGCGGCCATGGACCGGATTCCCACTGTGCCTTCTTGTCACCTTGGTCTTGATATGGTGATGTGCAGCAGGATTTCACTTGAGGCTGAAGTGACTAAGACCTAATTTAGAGCAGGGAAATGCTGACTTATGCAGAACTGAAGCTTGGCAGGATTTTGAGAACGCAGACTGAAAAGCTAGAACAGATCTCTCTCTCTCTCTCCCACACTTTGAAACAAAAGCATGATTGACTGGATTCCAACATTTGTTCGCGCTTTTTAGGTTTGATGATAGAGAAGTGCACATGTTTTTGATGGAACTGGCCATTTTGCCTCATTTTAAAACTTGGTTTTGTTGGAGTCATCGATAGACATCGATCTCTTCCCTCTTCATGGCCAAGAGAGTCTCTTGACTCATAACCTTGGGGTCACTGGACCATAACCTTAAGCACTGAGCTACAGTTGTTCACACGTCTTATCTCGCCTCTCTCAATCTGACTCACTTAGAACCGACTTACAAATAATTTTTCCATCCATACTATTGTGCACATCAATGAGAAAAGTTAAAGATGCACCCATTCAGTACTGAGTATCCATATCGGTACATAGCGGTCTAATACTCTGGATTGGTATTGGATCTGATCCACTGATGAATTTTATGCTGTGAATGTGTGTGACAATAAGGACACAGCTTGTCTTACAGCAGGGCACCAACCTGCCTGTGATCAAATAACTTGGCAACCGATACTTACTGCGAGGATGTCAGTGTTGGATCTGTATCGGGTATCGGCTGATGCTTGGAGATCTGATATTGGTATCGTATTAAAAATGGAAAAGTGGGACTGGTGCATCCCTAATAATAGCACTGCAATTACTGAGCTACTGATGATACCTTAGATCGGAGTTCTTTTATTCCACCTGATTCTATATAAGTAGATCATTTTGGAAAGTCACTCTGAACTGTACAGTTTTAGAAAAAGCGTACTAAACTGTACCTTTCCTTGTCTGATGGTACCTTCAAGGGTGCCCCTTTTGTACCTTTAGTATATACCTTTTACCTAGAAAGAAGCATTTAGTCTACCCTAAAAGCATTAATCTAAAAAACTAATTCTGGCTTATTTATGTATCTTAAATTAATTTTCAATGTAAACTATGTCCACTTTTCCAGGTGAAAGATGAATATTAAAGGTGAAAAAAAAAAAGATGTACCCTTGAGAGAACCATCCCAGTGACACTTTGGTACTATTTTCCCTGAGATTGTATGCCACAGTCTTTCAAGATTTTATCTGATGGTGCAAAAAAACTAGATCATCATCTGGGTAAAACTTCACTCTGGACACATACATGCGAACAACCATGAAGATCTGTGGCTTGCAGTGCAGCGCCTTGTGCCGTACTCGGCAGCCCTGTGTTGTTTTAGGCTTACACACTAATGGCATTCTCTGTGTGAGCCTAGTGTAAACAGTCATGTAACAAACTTCACCAAACTCTCTCTAAGTTTAGCTTCTGCGAAACGCCGTCCTGAGCGCTGGCCAAGAAGGACGAGAGCCTGGCAGCACGGCGTTCCAGTGGTGTCTCTGGAGCTTAGCGTTAGCCATCATTCTCTCTAGCTAGTGTGTGTGTGTGTGTGTGTGATTTGGCTGCCCAGGCGGAGTGGTGTCGCTTTGGTTTGGCAGTTAAATTGAAATTAGGTCCAGAGCTCTTAAGTGAGAGAATGGGAGTAGCTGTTGCTGTTCCCTTGCCATCTTTTGAGTCCTGTCGCGTTCCAGCGTAGCAATAATGATAAATGTTATTGTCCAGATTTGTAATTTAGATACCGGAAGGAATTTTAAGCACCATAGTCTCGGAATGCTGGATAAACCCCAAACTCTGTTCATTTTTGTCCCTCCATATCTCCTGGATTTGTGTGTGCTATGGCGTTGTAATATTTTCCTGCACACATTCCAAAGTGTAGATTGTGATCAGTGTTGTAGAAAAATATTGACTTAATGCCAAGTTTTGACGCCAAGTTGCTCTCCTCTATTTTTTTCTTTTCCGCCCCACTGCCAGTGCATCTGTGTGTGTTGTGTGCATCAGAACACACACCCTGAGCTGTGAATTTCCACAATAGTCAGTATGAATAACACACACACACACATGTGAGTAACGACGGCTTTTTTGGCATTTGTGGGCAGCACCACTGGAGTTTGATTGGCATGTGGAAATGCCCATGTGCTTCAACACTGTTGGTGCCGCTCCTGTGCATGTTTCCTACATGTGCTGCTCATCTGTGTGTGTATGTGTATGTCTTGACAACCTGCGAGGAATAACCAAAGTCTCCAGTGAATAGCTACACTTAGCCGATTGTACTTAAAAGACGATTTACTGCACATTAACACCACTCACAGATCAATCAACTCCCCGAGTGATTGATGAAAGACATTATCAGTCTGAGCTGATTGAGCTCTTTCATCCGCCCAGTGATGGATCACACATTTTCCAAACGAGCACAATTAATTAATGACTGATTGTGTGTGCTTATTGCTTTGACCATTTGCACATGGTCATTTTAAACCCTATTTTTAGGAAAATATTTAAATGTGACTTAATGGTTGAAAATCACACTATTAGCAATGGAAACCAATCAGTCATTTTCCCATCGTTAGCTCGTTTTTTGAGCAGCTGGTTAGGAGTAATTGTAATCTGTATGCTTGTTCTCTTTGATGGTTGCAGTGAGTTCAGAGAAAAGGTTGTGGGATTGACATTTTTATTTCAATTTGGCTTTTATGTAAGTGATTAAAAGGGATTAAGTGACGGTCATACAAACACTATGGACCATTACTGTGCTCAAAGAGTTAAGCTGTTTAGAATTATCCTCTCTTAACCTCCAGCCAGCCTCGTAACACAGACACACACAAACACACACACACACACACACACACGCTCTGTTTGTCACGCATCTTATTTTCTATATGACCCACCAGTTACAGAAATTTCTTGTTCCAGCAATATATACACACACACACACACACACACACATATATATATATATATATATATATATATATATATATATATATATATATATATATATATATATATATATATATATAAAAGCAGCAAAACAAGGTTGACACGATTGTGGTTGGCTCTGCCTTCAAATTATCCACTCACAAATTATGATCAGACATTCTTCCTGGCTCTAATTAAACATTTAGCATTATTTGTTCCAGATGGAGTTGTTTTGAAGTTTAATTTTAGCAAGAGAATGCCATCCATTGTGGGAAAGGCGACTGCATCCAGGGAATCTGATGGAATCCTGGTTTAATGTTCTCACGTTCTGTGACATCGCCAGAATCTGTCTGATGAGTGGTCTAGAACTAGAACGTAAAAGAAGACAAAATTCCATAACTCCTGATTTAATGTATGAATATTCTTTGACATTGCCTCTGTCTGTCTGATGAGTATTCTAGAACTAGAACGCAAAAGAAGCCAGATCAGACTGAATTGTCTGATTCAGTTTGTCGTGTTCCATACCTCTACCAATATAACAGAATCCTAGTATGACATTGCCAGAATCAGTTTGATTGTCCTACAACAAGAACTTTAAAGAATACAGGATTCCATATCTCTACCAAATCTGAGTGTCTTATGTCCTAGAAGTACAACATAAAAGAATCTGTGACACCGCCAGAATCTGATACTGTGGATGCAAAAACTTAGTGTACTTGCTTTTCCACTCTGTTACATTAGAAGGTAGGTTGTAGGGGCAAGAGCAAAGGGCTTACATTTGCATTTTTTGTATCCGACATGACTCATAAGTGAAACAAGATATAATCCATACATATAGCTGATGGTTACAGACCTTACTTATTGGTCCTACAGGGATTCCCTTGGGAATTGATCTCAGTCTTCCAATCATGAACTGGGTACCTTAACTTAGGATCACCACTACTCATTAAAAGAGGTTACCAGGAGCAGAGTTTGAACCCACACAGACATACATCTATTGGATCTTAAGTCCAACACCTTAATCACTTGGCCATCCGAACCATTGTTAACCATTGTGTCCACCAATTGTTAGTCTTATCAAGTTGCTTATTTTGCTAATAAAGCCACTGACTGATTTATTTAGTTACTTGCTGGTGAATGTAAAATTAAGATTTCTTTGGATACTTAGTTTCAGTCAGGGCTGCCAGGTCTCAGTAAAAATTCCAGCCCATTTTTTTATTTGCAAAAAAAAACCTCTCAAACTAGCCCAAACAGTTTGGGCATTGGAAAGGGAGACACATTCTTCTTTTTCTCAGTCTTTGCATGGAAAACAAGTTCGGAAATTTCTGATCTGTAATACACCTGTTTATCATCACTTGATATGACCATTATACACGTCATAATCCCTTTTTTCCTGTTCCCAATCTATGCAGTATATCTCAAAACAGAAATGATTCTGTACATTGTGGATACCTTTTCTGCACTTATGCTTTATCCTTGTTTGCCAAAAACGATCCAATTTGCTGTAAATACCACAACCCTAGTTTCATTAATGAAGTGAATGTATTTTGATTGCAGTGATATTTTGTCTGCCAGAGAACCTTTCCTTCAAAACCTAAAGCCTTTAATGTTTCAGGTCTAAACCTGACTAATACCCAACAGTGACAAACCAAACGTCTGGGAGAGTGTTGAAGAACAGAAAGAATGTTTGTGTAAATTTAAGCAATCCATGAGAAACAAAAAAGAAAAGAAAAAAATGTTTAAGAGAATTTGACTTTTAAAGAGAAAGACTTTTATACATGGAATAAAAGACGGGGAGGTGGTAAAAGACAAGAGAATGAGGAGAAAAAAAAACCCCAGAGAGACAGAGAATGAATGAAGAGAGATGTGGTGAGAGAAAGAGAGAGAGCATGAGAGGGAGGAGGGTGGAAGAGAGGTCATTAAAAGGACACCCACTCGTTCCAGCTGCAGTAAAGAAGGCAGTAAAGTATCGGGCTAATCTGCCATCATTAGCCTGATTATATCAGCAGGGATCGGGGTTAGCCATCAGCTTCGATCAGTGGGGCCCAATCAATAGACAGAGGATAGGATCTGAGCGAGAGGGGTGGGACACAGAGCAGCACTGCATGCTGGGTAATGAGGGAATAAAGTGGACACTGACATAAGCTAGTCTCATATCAGTTTTAGTCTTAACCAGATAAATGATACCAGTATTAGCCACCTGTTTCCACAACCTTGACCATTACAAAAAAAGGGTAAATTTTATCGAACACTTATTTTTATCACAGAATTACGCATCTGTTTGTTTGTTCAATTTGTCTAGCGCCTTTCTAACAACCAATGTTGCTTTACATGCTGTGTAACATTAAAAAGGAGTAGAAAAAGAATAACTGAGATTTAAAAGAAACAATCTACCGCCCCCTCAGAAGCAAACATGATCCTACAGCTGAGATTCGTGTCATTGGAAAGTCAGGAGTGAACTCGTAAAAAGTTATGAAGTTAATTCAATTAAATCCCTCTCACTTGGTACATTTCTCACAGATAATGCTGCTGCAGAATGGATGACTCACCTGGAACGTTAACATTTTTTCCCACATGGCTTTGCTTTTAGATTAACAAGACTGCTGATTTATGGAGTTTGGGATTGAATTATGCTATAAAAAGCAAATTTTGACAAATATTTTCTGAACCTTAAAAACCCGTTGTATTATTGCAATGATAAGATCTTTAACTCAACAGACTTCCCTCAAGCACGCACAGCTTTAAATTTCACAGGACTGGCTTTAGAGACCAGGAAATAATGAACCGACATGACAAATGAACAAGTCCGGACGGCTGAAACGCTCCAGAACAAATACAAACAAGCACATGTGCTTCACATCTGTGTGCGTGTGAGTTGCACCGCCAGTGACTATAGTCCGGTTGCAGATCCGGTGTTGGCTGTCAACACTGTTATGTAACATGGGAAGTGATAATTAGTCGATAAACCGGTTTTCAATTTGCGACTTTGCATCAGTGCAGAAATATCAAGTTCAATTCTGCGTATGATGAATGAGAATGATTAAGCAGGGTTGTGTACAAGCTGCTCCTGGAGTATGTATGTCGAAATTAAAGAGACACTGATGCAGACTGAATCAATACAGCTATCCTGGAAGTGAATTTTATTTGTTGGGTTATTTTCATGGAGTTATTTTCCTATCCAAAATAATTGGAGTAAATGGAACGCTGAGATTTAATTTCATTCGATCTTAAATTCATAATTACTTTCGTAAGCAAGACAATAATTTGTAAGACATATTATTGTTTTAATTTTTGGGAGATATAATCCTCATGTTGAAGCCACAGCTGAGTCTTAATTCATGCAACTCATGCAACGTTCTTGCTGCATTTGCTAATCACTGGTCAACGACTTGAAAGTTTTGACAGAAAAAAAACTCACAATAATATATAAATGCAAGCCATTTCAAGTGGCTCCAAAGAACTAAGGGAGCAGAACTGAAATGAAAAATTCTGCAATTTGAAAAAAAAAAAAAAAGAAAGAAAAATTTGATTGTGAGATGTGAAGTACAACCTGAATGTTTAAATAATGATTAGCAAATTTATGGATTTACAAAATGGGCATTATGTTTATGAAATAACATAAATCATAAATCATTTCTGTGTTGCATTCATGTACATCGTAAAAACAGGAATGTTGCACTTGTAGTTAGTGGTAAGGTCATGAAAGTCGTCACAACTGATAGCTTTTAACACATTGCACAACTGTACTAGAGATACATATTGACAGTAAGTCTGTCACACTCATTGCAGTCATGCTTTATGGTCTAGTACACTCATGTTTTTTTTCTCTTTCTCTCTTTCTCTCTGTAGCAGGATGAGGCGAGTGTTTGGCTGCTTCGCAGTGCTGTTGTTGTCGTCGGTGCTGGGTGTGTTTGGGCAGAAGTTACCCACACGTGATGAAGGCCTGTTCCAGATGCAGATCCGGGATAAGGCTCTGTTTCATGACTCGTCTGTAATTCCCGATGGAGCAGAGATTAGTGGATACCTGTTCAGGGACACGCCGAAGAGGTATGCCTATACACAGACACACACACACACACACACACACACAAACACAAACATGTTGTCGCTGCTTAAAGAAAATGTTGCATGTGTAGGCTAACATCTTCCAAGAATCCAAGAATCTACAACATAATCCTACTCCGAATACTGCACACCATTTTTCACTGGGTGTGTTGCACTACACTCCTAATAAAACCTTATAGATGTTCTGTATCACGTTTTACAAGATGTGAAGGACTTCACACAGCTCCACGTATGGATATGTGTTACGTGTCCTAATGGAGAATATGGAATCGATTACAGCCAGCGCACAGCTGATGAGGGCATAAGGAGGCATGCATTATGGATGAGATGCTGGGAAACATGGGTGTGTGTGCGTGAATGAGAACCACTTTTGATGAAGAAGCAGGTGTCTCTAGTGAAAGACGATACCCACATTCACAGCACTTCTTCTTCTCTCTCTCTCTCTCTCTCTCTCTCTCTCTCTCTCTCATATGCAAGGGGGGCAAGGTTGTTTCAAAGGGCATGAGTGGAAACCCATATGAATCAATCAGCTCCAACACTCAGGCCACATATGGTCATGTTAGACTATTCCCACAGTTTCTGTTTCATAGGTTCTATTCAGTTCATATTTTATGCATCAACCTCATACAGGTGAAAACTTATGCTTGGGTTAACCAGCAAATCTAGCTAAAAATTTCTTCTACACATTTGACATTGACTCGTAGACGTCGTACTCATAATTGGATTGAAATTGCCGCATTGTCTGATGTCCTAGCCAAATCTAGAGCAAGAACTGTGGAAAATGTGCGAATACTCTGTACTATAACAGAATAGTAATAGCTCAAGTTCATTATTCATTCATCCCTTAGTAAGTTAATCTAATAAATCTTTCATGATGTACTGCTAAGATGGGTCAGTAATCAAGCAGACATCACAGCTCTTTGTTCAGTTGTTGAGTCCTTAATAGACAGCGTTAATATGCTGTGAACACATGTAGCAGTGATAAAGAATTAGCGTGATGAGGGTGATAATGGCGCTGATGCTCAGGGAGTGCTCTCTCCATAGTCAGAGAAGGCTCTCCCCTGTCACACAACGGCTACAAGCTTATGTGGCACAGAGTTTGTGGTCTACAAAACATTATAATTGCTCTTTAAGACATACAGAATAATATACTGTTGAGTACAGTACCATGGAATAATCCAAAGTTTCCCAACCCCGATCCTATCCTCAAATTCTGACCTGCAAATTTTGGTGTTTTCCCTGCTCAACTCAGGAAAGGCTGTTTATTAGCTGATTAGTTGACTCAGGGGTGTTTGGAGCAGGGAAAACACTAAACTCTGCAGAACAGAGGGTAGGACCAGCTTTGAGAACCTGTGGACTAGTGCATGCTACTGTATCTGACAACATATTACTCTGTTTGTCTTTGTATGTACTCCAAGACAAGGGTTGAGAACCTGTGGTCTTGTAGATCAGGAATCATTGAACACTGTTTTAACATTGACACGTTTCATGTACTGGACAACTCTCAGGGTCATCAAATGTCATAACTATGACTGGTTTAGGAACTAGCTTCCTGGTTGGACTGACAATCTCAAACTAGTGGCTATTTTTTAATCAATTAGCAATAAACAACTGAATGTCCTAAAAAGAATAACATAGCTGGCTAAGTAGTGTGTCAGTTGTTGGTTTTACGTAAACCACAGACTTGTTTTTTTTTTTTTTTTGTCGTGTTTTGGACAAGTTGTTCATTTGCCAATAATCACCCATTAGCTCTCCCCTGCCACACAACGGCTACCAACCACAAAGGCTAGCACATGGTTCTTCTGAAACACATGAAGCCTCTGCATCTTTTCAAACTGCTATTCACAGGGCAGCGTAACACACTCGGAGGAAAGTGCTATCTACCCTCTTCCACATACATGACCTCACAGATGCCTACAATTGGCTAGTCTCACTCTGATTGACAGGGCAGAGAGAGTAATGCTAATCTTCCTTCCCAGAAAACACGGGCAATTTTGCTTTCTTGGACTCCTGGCCACAGATGGCTGTGGCGTCATCACAAACCTGATATGATCTGCCTCAGAATGGCTTTCCTCAGATTTGGCCACAACAACATATGTCAGATTGTAGCTGTCGTCCAAATGGAACTGCTTTTATTCTGGCTGCATTGGAAGGCAGGATATGAGTCATACGCTGGTCAGCGCTGAACTATGTTGTTGCTTTTGCAGGTACTATTTTGTGGTGGAGGAGGACAACACGCCGCTGTCAGTGACGGTGACGCCATGTGACGCTCCACTCGAGTGGAGGCTGACGCTGCAGGAGCTGCCAGAGGAGGCCAGTGGAGAGGGATCAGGTAATTACAGTCAGGTTTCAACAGTATGCATCACTTTATGGGATGCACAAATCGATCCTAAGTGATCATTTTTATGCACAGAATAATATCACTGCTGTAGCACTAGACTGATCTTAAATTTTATTTATAAATTCCTCACAGTGTAGCTGAAAGTATAGCCATGCACTAGAGAATCAGCCAAATGGAGAGTCAATAACGGGGTCTTCAGCTATCACCAATCAATACAGCTTATGGCTTAATGCACACTTACATACCTCCTTCCATCTGTCTCCAGAAGATCGGACAGAATTAGAATTGGACATTCAATCCTTTTGTGCTTTATTAAAGAATAGAACAGTGTGTCCTGGATACCTTTGCCAATGACATCCTTTTATATGCTGCAGTGTCTTCAGATGACAAAGTCAGAGGATATTCTCTTAGTTTAGGTTTCATTTGTGACCATTAGGCTGCCTTTCCTTCTTCTTTTTTTTTTTTAACAGAGTGGCTCTACTTACTCTAATGCCAGCTAGCAAACGACTTTGGGATGTGTTGCTTTTTGTTTAATCAGCCAACCAGACGAGTTTCAATGAATCACCTAGAGTGGTCGGGTAAAAATAGTCACAGGTTAATTTTACGAAAATAGTGGAAAGACTGTGTGAATGAACCCGACTATCCCAAGTACATAACCATGAATCTGGGTAAATATTTGTAAATATTTGTTGTCTGTGAGATGGTGTTTTCCAGAGTAGTCTCCGGGTAGGGTTTGTGTGTGCATGGGTGGGTTGTTGGGTGTGTTTCTGGGCTAAGTGTAACCACACTTGATGTCCTCATGAACTGCATCTGACATTCACGGACTGGAAAGAGGGAGACTAAGAGAGAGATAGAGCAGATAGAGATCATAAATACATGCTGTAGACTTTATTAGGAATTCTTGTTGTGTTCCAATCAAATCAGGCCATAATTCAAGCAGAAAAGGGGTCATGGCTTTTTCTTTACTTCATTTACGTCCTTTTACATCAAAGCATCATTGTAGAGCATGTTCTTGTTCTGCTAGCTGTTCTGCTTCCCTGCCTGTAGGTCTATACTCTGATTTTTTTACTCTCTGATCTCCCATCTTCCCCGTTTCTGCTCTGTTTCCCCATCTGGAGCGTATCTAAAAATGCAAATAGTGCCACAATACACCAAACCTGGAGTGGAGTTGTGGTTTTATTTAGAGAGAGGATTAGAACTAGAGAGATCGAATAATTAGAAAATGACAGATTGAGATTATCAGTATGCATTTGAAAGAACTGTCTGTTGTGCATGTGTGTTTTGTTTCGAGTTAAGTATAACAGACATCCATGTGCGCATGAATCTATTATGTGACCAGCATGTGTGTCTGTATGTGTGTGTGTTAGGGAGTCTTTGAGTACAGTAATGTGTACCAGAGCACTTCTCATCCCTCTTGCATTAATCTGTTAATTCACTTTTACTCAAGGGTGCAGGTTTTATTTTTTCAGAATGTCTACATTCCGTCTTAGTTTATTTTATGACCGGATTTTGCCACTGGTCCTGAGGAAGAGGCATTCATCATCATCGTCATCGTAATGATCATCTTCTCCCACCCCAGACTCAGAGAAGATTTATAAGCATAACATGTACTGTAAATATACAGCAATGTACATAATTCTACGCAAGTGCTGGGTCTCCGTACATAATCCTTGAGCTTTTTTGGCATGTTTGCCAAATGCCTCCGAAGGGAACGGCATCTTTGTGCATGCTGTCTGTTAATTTAGAACGCTCTCTTCGGTTGACAGACAAAATATTATGCTTTCTCGCCTGGCTTTAAGGAGAAGGCCCGGATGGGGACTGTGGGCTGGAGAGAGGCTACAAGGCGCCTCTGTATGACTGTGGAGATTTTGGGGGAAGGCAGAGTGAATGTTGGGCTCTGATGTTGAGCAGTATTTGGAGAGAAAACACTGCAGCTAGTGGCACGAACGACTAATCGTCCACTAAGGCTTAGGACATCCAGACTGACCTCATCAGGATTGGCATGATAAAACACTGAGCTCTCCTATAAGCTGCAGGTTGCTTTCCGTTGCTACCTGTTGGCGTCAGGTGAAGGAGGAAAGGAAAGCAAATAATCGAGTGGGGAAAAAAAGAAGTTATTAATTAGTCTAGTGTGGATTAGTCAGTCACAGACATCCAAACAGCTGAAGAAATTATGAGTACCTGTGAATCGTTTACTTCTGTGCATGTGTGTGCCTCACCTTTTCTGAGAAGTTTCTTCTGAAATGTGGCTTCACAAAAGGTTCTTGAGGCTCTTGTGATTCTTCCAAAACCTCATCCAGATGTGTTTGTTTTTCCTAGGTGAGCCAGAGCCTCTGGAGCAGCAGAAGCAGCAGGTGACGGCCAGTGAAGGCACCGAACTCTTCTCTTACAAAGGCAACGATGTGGAGTCATTCGTCTCCAGCAGCTCACCCTCAGGCCTCTACCAGCTGGATATTCTCTCCACGGAAAAGGACAGCAGCCTGAAGATTTATGCTACCACCACACCAGAATCAGATCAGCCCTACCCAGAGCTGCCCTACGACCCCAGAGTGGATGTCACCAGTCTGGGCCGTACCACCGTCACGCTGGCCTGGAAGCCCACCCCTACTGGCTCACGAATGGGCCAGCCTGTGCACTACTGCGTGGTTGTCAACAAAGAGCACAACTTCAAGAGCCTGTGTGCTGCTGAGGCCAAGATGGGCACCGATGACTCCTTCATGGTAGCACCCAAGCCGGGTCTAGACTTCAGCCCATTTGACTTTGCCCGTTTTGGCTTTACTTCGCCAGAGAACGACCTCACCAAGGACCGCCATCGGTCTCTGAATGCCAACCGCGTGCCGGCTTCAAAGCAGTGGCGTTCTCCAGGGACCAATCCCAGGCCCTCAGACATCCGCAAGATCTGCATTGGCAACAAGAACATCTTTACCGTGTCTGGGCTGAGGCCGGCCACACAATATTACTTTGATGTGTTTGCGGTCAATGTAGCCTCCAACGCTAGTACGGCCTACGTTGGCACCTTTGCCCGCACCAAGGACGAGGCTGAGCCCAAGACCGTAGAGCTGAAGGATGGAAAGATGGCAGACATCTTTGTCGAGAGGAAGGGCATCAAGCTGCTGCGATTTGCTCCCGTTTCCTCCCACCGGCGTGTTTCCCTTTCTGTGCACTCCTGCTTGGATGCTGTTCATGTACAGGTACGCCGTGACGGTAAACTCGTGCTCTCACAGAACATGGAAGGAGTGCGTGAATTCCAGCTCCGCGCCAAGCCCAAGGCCAAGTACCTTATCCGGGTACGTGGATCTCGCAAAGGTGCTTCAGCTCTGAAGGTGTTAGCAAGCACACGTGCTGATGCCAAGCGGCCCTTCCCTTCTCTACCCGAGGATACACGAATTAAGGCCTTCGACAGACTACGCACATGCGAATCTGTCACTGTGGCCTGGCTCGGCACGCAGGAGCGCAACAAGTATTGCGTGTACCAGCGCGAGGTGCCTGATGGATACGGCGAGGAGCAGCGCCGCCGCCAACGCAACCAGTGTGCCGGACCCGAGACGCGTCGCAGGGATGAGAAAGTACTCTGCAAATACTTCCACAGCGCCAACCCGCACAAAGCCGTAACCACCGAAACCATCACAGGCCTGGAGCCGGGCAAGAGCTACCTCCTTGATGTCTACGCCATCGGTCATGGCGGACACTCGGTCAAGTACCAGAGCAAACTGGTGAAAACGAGGAAGTACTGCTAAAACGAAAACAAAACACATACAAAAAATACAAAAAAATTCCCACAAAATAGACTCTGCACAGAAGTAAATATATTATATATATAATGAGAGGAAAAGTTTATTTAACTGGAAGTGATATTCTACTAAGTTTTTTTTGCTGACTGACTACTTGGTGAGCCTAGTGGCAGAGCTCGAACTGCTTCTAGAGCAAGATAGCATCCTGTATGTTCTTTGCAAGTTAACGAGTGCCGTTAATGAGAGGTACTGGGAGGTGCGTCATCTGTGTTACTCATCCTGGAATCATTGGTCATTTTGTTTTCTGTTGTGTTGTGAGGACTATGTTAAACTCATCTGCATATCGTTTGTGATCACATCAACCCCTCCCATTCCGCTCTCTCACTGAGTACTCACATTTAGAAAGAGTTCTTAAGTTATTTTATACCTCTTGATTTTTGTTTTGCTATTTGAACTGTTTTTTTTTTGCTTGTTACTTGTTATAATTATTCCTGCTATGAAAAAAAACTACGTTGTAAAATTCCCTGACGAAGTCGGGCGGTTTGTCGAGGTGTTGTCCCCTCCCCCCGCTGCCTTTGTCTGTATATTATCTCATTCTGTGAGTGAATCGCTTTGGGATTCTGTAAATGTGCTCTTCTCTGTGTCTGCTCTGCCTGTCACATGTACAGAGTGCTTCTGCCAATATTCATGTACATAAAACCCTAAATATAGAGGCCAGTAATCCCCCCCGGTGTGGCTTCTGGTGTTGTGTTTCTCCGCAGGGATTAATCACTTGCTCATAAAGAGGTGCATGGATAGGGATCAGCGTCCGTGTCCTTTAAGCCATGTCCAGGACGCTGTACGTGGATTATGGTACAGCATGTCAAGAGGTTTTAAAAGGGATAACGTACATCACTGAGACACACATATATCATATGCACTTACACGCAGTCTCAACTGTAGTCCACTGCAAAAGCATGTGACCTAATACCTCACTGTAACCAGGTAATTGTCCAGACAAGCAGGGCAAAGCCGAAAAGAACGAGCCTGTCCATTTTCCTCTTAGTCACGACAAGGTGGGATTTATTGCCTTCATCCTTCAAACAGCCAATCAGTCATGAAACCAGACCGAGTCCAGATGTCACTGCTTAACTCTCGATATCTGGAACTGTCAAGACATACTGATATTGTACACAACTTCCCCGACAGATCTGCTCAAACCTCAAACAAGTCCGAAGCACACTTTGTTAAACTTGTTTGCCAAATCCGGGCCATGGCGTGCAAAAAAATCTGGCTCTCACTAAACTTACAAACAACCCAATTCAGACTTCACAATTAGACGTGTGTGTGCGAATATACAGGCACACGAATAAACAGCGACATCCAAACCAACACGTTAACACGAACACTGTGATACGCCGGCTTTGCGCTATCCGATTTCCAGCCTGATTTTTTTTACTGTCGCTCAAAAAAAATTTACAATGTAAAAGAACTTCAAACTAACTTTGAAGAATGTTTATGTGAAGCTGTTTTCTGATTGATGATATTAGCAGAATTTTTCTTTAACTGAAAGTGTATCATTAGAGGATCTTCATGGAGAACAGCCTAAATAGTACAGTCTAAAAAAAAACAACTTTAGACTCACAGCCACACACACACACACACACACACACTTGATGCTTTGAGTCATACAGGTGAGTAGTGTTTTTGCTTTCTGTCTACTTCAAGAGCTTCTCTGCAAGGTCTCAAGCATCACTCGCTTTCTTCATCATCCATCTCACACAATTTCCAGAGATCAGGAGTCACCAAGAGCTTCATCTGGTTTAGATTAACCTTCACACTCCTCTGTACTGATCTGGAAGACCTCTGCTAGTTAGTGGTGGGGATTCTGACTCACTTGTGTGATTCCTTAGAACGTACAAATGAGTTTTGACTAGTTTGGTGATTCCTTTGAACTATGCGAGTTTTGATTCATTCTACTCACTGTTGAGAATCATTTCGAATAATTTATGAATTTTGACTCCTACTGCGACTCACATTCACATATGGACCATATGCATATCAAAGAACTACACAGCTATAGAGAACATCTTGAAGCCACTTGATCACCACCATATTGGTTCTTCTTCTCTGCTCTAAAAAAAAACCATTTGTCTATTGCTATAATGTGAATATATATATAAAAACAGACATAACAAAATGCTGAAGTGCAACAACACAATTTTCATATGGAAGTATCTATATTATGTGTATATTTTATGTCATTGCTAGTCGCTTAGTTGTATTGGGAAAAAAGTTACAGGATACAAGATATCTTGAACAAAGGAAAAGTGGTCTACTTTTCAAATTATGAGATGATTATATAAAAAATATAAGACCATTAAGCCTATTTCTAGACATATTTACTACTTTCAAGCTTAAAAGCGTCTTATTCTATTGGTATATAATGTTGATTCTTTTTAGAAAGAAAGTTTGAAATAAGCAAAATTAGAATTTAGAATAAGACAATTTCAAGCTTGAAATGAAATGAGTAAGTAATGTATATAATATAATGAGAAAAATGCATATATAGGCTTAATATTCTTGTATTGGCTCAAAAACAATTGAATAAAGAGAAATATTAGATAAATTTGCCTATATTCAAGATTCTTAACTAAGATTCTTCTTAACTAAGATTCTTCTTAACTAAGATTTCTTGCAGTGTAAGTGTAAAAAGAAACTACAGGTCAACGTGTTTTATGTTTACGTTTTTAGATAAAAATATATACTAATTCTTTCACTTAGACCCCCAGCATGCATAATTCTATAACATAGACCTTTACATTTGTTGAAAATCAACAGGTCTATGGAGCTGCACCCTTTGTTTCCAATGTAAGGCACTAATATGTACGTCTATAGTCCATACTTGTCTATTGAACTGTGTATGTGTTAATAGTCTAGCTACGATCACATTTATAGCTCAGTCAGGTGCTAATGATACATGTGGTATAACGACAAAGCCAAACACGACAAATGCTACGAACCCGAAGCTGATTCTTTTCAGCACATCTGCACATTCTTACATGTTATATATTTTTTGTATCCATTTATAGCTATGTTTAATGTTGTGGAACATCCGCGAAACAAGTGAGTTCATATTATTTTTTACGTTATAACAGCTACGTAGAAATAGTCGTACCCTCACCAGCCTCTCTTTTTTTACTTTCCCTTGAGGTTAACAGTACAAAAAATGCAGCTGGTCATGTTATCGAGAAATCAGAAATCCTTCTTGTTGACTTGTCCGAAAACGTAGAGTTATAGCTTTACTTTTGACTTTTACAAAGCACTGACACTGGAGACTCCTTCCATAAAGGTTACGTAAACATGACCTCAAAGACAACCTAACCATTTTAACAATTATTTACATTTTTAACTCATTTATTTGGAGCGTCCACTATAGACATACCTGGAAATACTGTGGTTATAGAAAATCGATCAACACCTTGAATCGAAAATTCAACAGCGCTGTGGTGTAAAAGTGAATGTAATGTACAACCTAAGTGTGTGCTTGGGTGTGTATTCCTAATACACATTGGGTAGGTGATATGTTCATCAACTTGACTGATTAAAAACTATTTAGAGTAATTAAAATAATGTGTCACATGGTAACAGGCAGCTGACTGGATGTTAGCACATGATGCTATGTTCTTATACACTTCTATACACAGGTCATTTATTTTCCCTCCAGATCTTTGATGAATGCTAAATATTAAGCTAAGAATAATTCTGTTGCAATTAGTCAGAAAACCTTAGCAAAGCAAAATATCGTAATACGTGTTGTGTCGTGATATATTTGTGCAAATATACAGCATTTTCCATTCCAGGCAAATGTACATGCGTAAGTAAATATTCTATCCTCCATTTTCCGACCCCATCGCACTCTTTCACATCCAGACTCTCAGCGTTTCTCATGTCCTGGAACGATTCTTAACCGCAAGTTGCTTCACCTAGCAGCCAAAACTTACTTGGAGCACAATGATAATAAGTCAATCAAAAACGGGGCTTGCTGCTGTAAAAGCAATTTATATTCATGCCGTAAAAAGTACGAAGGAGGCTCCATAGATGAATAAACAGTCTCAAAGTGTGCGGTGGGACTTTGGGCTTATAAAATAAGAGAATGGAAATAAAATGTTACAGGGATATACCATTATTTTACTATGGTTTAATTTAATGGGCGGGGGTTGGGAAGGTGTCCCATTCTGAACTCCTGGTGACACTTTAGAGAGCGTTCGTGAGGAATACTCTGAAGTTTCTGTGGCCTACACACATACACATGTAAACTCCCCGACTGACCACATAAACACTCTAACACACTGTTTCAATTTATGGCACCCGTGTGTGATTCTGTTTGTAAAGCAACAAGAACAGAAAGGATGAGGGCGAGCAGAAAAGCCGCAATGCTTGGCCGAGTTAGTCTGACCTTAATTTCGCAGCATCTATTTGAAATTTACTCACTGACTCATCACATCATACACACTGTCTAAATCAGCAGGTTTTTTTTAGATCCCAGGCTTGAGAAGTCCAGTGTCGGGAAGTGATGTGTGAATACAGGAACCTTTTGGATATCATTAATCACTCCGCTCTGCCTGTATGTGACTAGTGCGCTAGTTTTCCATAGGAAATTTTCTAAAATGCTAGCACTGTCATCAAATAGGTATCATTGAGGAAAAAAAATTGCCTGCCAGCCAATCAGCTGATATCTCAGACTGATATCTTGCTAGCTAATCGACTAATTGTCATGATTGACAAACTTGACCATGTCTTGCTAGCCAATCGGCTAATTATCAAGACTGATAATCTAAGCCATGTCTTGCTAGCTAATCACTGAATTATCATGATTGACAAACTCGACAGTAACTTGTTAGCCAATCAGCTTATTATCCATCCATCCATTCTCTGTACTGCTTATCCTACACAGGGTCACGGGGAAGCCCCTATCCTAGGGAACTCAGGTCCCAAGCCATCACAGGGCAAAATTTGGAAATGCCAATCAGCCAACGCATGTCTTTTGAAGTGGTGGAGGAAACCGGAGTACCCAGAGGAAATCCCTGAATCACGGGGAGAACATGCAAGCTCCCGGAGGTGCGAGGCAACAGTGCTAACCACTAAGCCACCATGCCCCCCACCCTTCACCCAGGTAATTATGATTGACAATCTTGACCATGACTTGCAGATAACTTTACACTTTGTTTAATTGCAAATTGATTTATTTTAGATTTGTATAGCAAGTCAATATACAATTTCACAGCCACTGGTCAGTAATAAAACACATGCTCGTAATGCATGATGGGAATATATGCTGTCGTGCTGAAAATAATGGTTCTCTATTCAAATGAAACTCCTGAAAGTGTATGGTAGAAAAAGAATGATTTGGCACACGCAGTCACATGACCCTTCTTTTGTTGTAGACTAGTCTACATAAAATTAAAATGAACACATTTTATGCCATCACCATTTTTCTAAATGTTTCCCTTGAGTTGAACTGAATTCTGAGTGTCTGTGAAGATTTTTGGGCAACATTTGGATGGAAGAATAACCTACACTTCAAATCGAAAGAAGTTTAGCCATGAGAAATACTGTATGTGTATTTAGCTCGGGGAATTTGTGTGTGTTTTTATTTTATTTTAGGTAAGTTTACTGTTATTACTCTTTAATGCTGTTTAGCCAAATAGAAAAAAAAAGAAGACTGGCAAAGACAATATAAAATTGCTTTTAGGTAAAATCTGGTAAAACAGAAATACTAATGTTGAGTATTATTTCTGCGTAAAATTACCCACAGATGTTAGCATTCATTATAGAGTTTTGTATGTTTTGTCAGTAAATTCAGATAAAGATGACCAGCAACATATTTTTCCATTGCTTGGTGGCAAACACTCGAGATGATCTTGTTTACTTATCACTATCTATAAACTTTTTTCAATCGAGTTCAAATTTTAATGTTTAAGATCCTGAAGCTTCTGGCCAGAAAAGTGTAAAAAAGATATCAGACAGTGTGCACATGCAGCTTTCAGTTTAGTGCTAATGGTCGTATTTTTATGAGTAGTTATCATTTCCACAGATTTTTTAATTCTGACAATAATCTATTTTTTACTTGTTTTAACATGTAAAAGATAAATATGAGATTTTGCCACTATATAATCAAAGATCTGCTGCTTGTTGCGTTAGTCCCCGTGAGTCGTTTGTCTCCTGAGTCTGTCTCTGTCTTCACCATTTTCTCACGCTTAATCTACACAATGATCTCTGTCTCGTCTCCCTGTTCCCTTCCTCCCTCTCTCATCCTCTCTTTCTCTCAGATCTAACACAGTGAGAGCATTAACGGCCGACCTTGGAGGAGAGGAGGAGTAGGCGAGACTGCGGTTCTGAGAGTGGAGCGGGGTCGGAGTGGCAGAAACAGAGCTGCGTCTGAACAAACATGAAATAAAAAGCCTTGAGAGAGAGAGGGAGAGAAAGAAAGAAAGAAAGAGAGAGAGAGAGAGCTTGCTATCTCACACATACACACACACATTCACTATGTGCACTCTTGGGTTAATCTGCTACAGAGAGAGCTGTGTGGTGCCATCGAACCACATCGAAACTGCAGAGAAAACACCATTAACTCAGAGAGTGAGAGCGAGAGAGAGCGAGAGAGAGAGAGAGAGACAGGTGACAGGTGAGGTCAAGACAAATGCACTTTCACCTTGACTGTGAAAAATGTAAAAAGTGTGTGCTTCAGTGTGAGTCACAGACACCACAGTGTTTATTCGCTTTCATACACACTTCATGTTAGTATGTGTGTGTGTGTGTGTGTGTGTGAGAGAGAGACAGAGAGAAAGAGAGAGGGAGAGACCTAATGAGTCACATTATCAACTCTGAAAAGTGAAAGTTGAGAGTGAAAGTTGTAGTCGGGTCATTGTGTGTGTGTGTGAGCGCGTGTGTGCGTGCACTGTGGGGTCACGTTCGGGGTCGTCGGCTCCTAATCGTTTCAGCCCTCTTTACAGCAGCGGCGCTGACAGCAGAGTCATCAGGGGTCAGAGGTCGTGGAGGTTGGGGGCAGGACGGTAGGGGCCACACAAAGACTACTGTTAGAATAGCTGCCTTTCTCTGGACATTACACAACACACACACACACACAAAATACATACTAACACAGAAGGAAACACACCTATACATATATGCACACCTGTGTAAACTCAGCACACACACACACACACACACACACACACACAATATTTACAGCCACAGTGAAAGCACTTAGAAGGAGAATTAATCAGGTGAAATATAATATAAATCATTTTTTTCACTACTGCTGTGATGAAGTGTTTCACCAGTAAGGTGTATATATTCTGGATCAGCATGTGACGTTTATTTATCTGCGTGCAGGTTGTTTCAGGGCAGATATGAATCACTTACCAATGTCAGTGTGGACCACTGTGGCAGAAAGATGTGGATCTGAGAAGGAAAAAACTGCAATTTGGCAGTAATGTTTATAATCTGAATGTCTTGCGTCCTCTTGGCTTTCTCCAAGTCAGCTTCACGAGAAAGCCACCCAGGATGCTTTACAAACAGAAGACGTTTCCACATTCTCTGAGCGCTACTTGTTGGGGAGCATTTAAAAAAAAATTAATGCACAAAACTATGCTTTTGTATGATATTCATTTATAAATGTATATGCATCACTTAGCTTAGAAAGTAAAAGCATAAGTATTTATTTAAGATATCTGCAAAACATGTGTCCTACCATTTGAATGGTACTGAACTGTTAGCAAATTACAATACTGGGATTTAGTTCTTGCGTAAAGAGAGCGATGCAGCGGTGCTTTAGTCTTTCAGTTTGTCCAGCTCTCTCACCACCTCACCTGTACCTTCTGCTCAAACTGTTCAACTTCCAAGTTTCATCACGCTCGTCGTCTGGTAGATCGCTAACTAGCCGAGCTGAGTCTCTGCTGTATCTCGGCGCAACTGTGTTTTATAGCTGCACTGCATTCTGGGACTTCGAGTCCAACATTTGCACCAATGCCTCCATGACTTCTACATGGGGTTTCTCGTTAATATGATGCAAAATGTTAGAAAAGTAGCTGTTGTCTTTTTTTTTTTTAGGAAACATTGTAACTGTGCTAGCAATAACACACATCATGTCACGTCGGAGAGACAGATAACCGCTAACTTCTCACGGGAATAATGAAAATACAGCACCAACCAACAGAATAGCACCGCAATCACTAAACACATCAGGAATATTTCAATATAAACATATTTAATTTGCTTCAGGGTGGAGGCTTCCTTTAAATTACACTCCAAGAGTAAGTGCCTACATATTACCTTCAAGCGCAAACACACCAGTTAAAGACGTTAAAGAAGCCGAATTTTGTGTTTTCTGGTTTGCAACATTAGACTGAGCTCATATAAATAAAGCGCATTGTTCCATTCGCTAAAAAAAAAAAAAAAAGAAACCAACTCGACACTTTCGCATGACCACAATCTCTACTGAGCCGAAGAAGCAGCTCATCAGGAAGTGTACAAGATAAACAAGGCCGGGGAAAGGAGTAAACAAATGCATCAAAACATAGATGCTCAACTGATTAGACTGGAGAGAGAGGGTTCTGGAAGGTGTATTATCAATAACACACTTACAACACACAAAAGTGTGTATGTGTGTGTGAGAAGCATTTTAAAGCCTTTCACACATGATCAAAAGACTCTCATGCAAAGTAACATCGTGGTTTATGCTTAATGGGCCAGACTTAAAACCCTGCGCAGATGTGTGTGTGTGTGTGTGTGTGTGTGTGTTTACATGTGTGTTCCTGAGTGGCTGCATGTGTGCGTTTGCGTGTATCCTCTCCTCAGTCTCTCTACATTTAGACAGCTGGTTGTCCACATGTTTTCATGTCTGGACAGCATATCCATTTCTCAGTGATTCGCCCCCGGCAGCAACCTGCCTCCAATTATTCCTGGTTACCAGATACTTAGGTAGATCCAACATGGAGAATCAGCGCATGGGATTGGAAGGACTAATAAAGAGCTTGGAGATAAGAGTGGATTCCAGATTGCACAAATGTGATCAGTGTGAAGTGTCTGGTGATTGTACTCGATTGTGAGTATCTGTAGATGAGTATTGTAGATACAGCTAGTTCTGTTGTGCTAGCATCCAAAAGGCTGTACCACAAAGCCTTGACTTGGATTCTGCCTCACATGTAATTTGTTTCGGATAAAAGTCACCTCCAACTGAATAAATGCATCTGTAGTAAAGTATGCTAGCATCATGGAATATCCTGGTGTTGTTAAGAATGTGCTTACAAGATGTATAGATTGGCTAGGTGGCTAGTTGATCATCGCCCTTTGCAACCTGTGACAGAGGTGGGTGGTACGCAAGTGCGTAAAATCTTTTTAAAATTCTGGTCAAATCATAAGCAGAATGGGTGCAAAGGTCCAGACACCAAACACAGAACTAAGAAATAAGCCTGCACAAAACAATCAAAAAGACATGGCAATGAGACGAAGGATCCACATAGAAATAGCTCAGAACAGGTGCACACATTAGGCACCAGACCAATGACAGGACAGAGGTGGAAGCAGGACCAGAATCAAAACAAAGGCACATGTCAAAACAAAAACGTGAGAGAAGCATGTGGCGCATTTCCCAGCACGAGTGCTGTTCTCATGTTTTGTTTTGCTCCCCAGAGGGGAGTTGATGGGGAGGTTTAGACATCCTTCCTCTGTCATGTGAGAGAAACTACAGTGAGCTTGATGTTACGTTTATTAGGATGTTTCCAGAAATCACAGTCATTGTCCATAGTAAGTCCTCAAAGCACAGGCAGATGGGGTTAAACCCTGGAATCCCATAATCATAAAGAGCTAAAACCAGGCAATGAATGAATCCGTGAACAAGGAACACAAGGCTTGGAACTGATCCAAACGTATAAGACTTTGCAAAGACACACTGCAACACGGAGAATGTAAATACACAAACTAATCAGGGGAAACAATGAACAGGTGAACACAATCAAGGAAACTAAACAAGAACAGGAAGGTGGAGGTGGCTGAAGATAGAGTGCAAAAATGAGTGCAAGGTTTGGCAATAATAACTGCATATGAATTAAAGATACAGATTCTCAATGACAAGCTTCAGCTTTATCAAGTCATGATTTTCAGAGATTTCTCCCAATGTTCATCTGGAAAATTTTGTTGAAGGCCAAATTTCCAGGGAATTTAAGAAGCCTCTGTCTCAGTTATAAGTGAGGGAGAATATACTGTAATATCGTAAGGGTTTGGATACTGTATGGTAGCTTTAGCGTAGAAATAAATTTCAAGGATGTCATCAACTGGAGTGTTGGGAGAACTTGGAAAAATGAGGTGTGTGTTTCATATAGAATTTCAGATACAGAAACAGCTGTGCTTTTGGAAGCTGGATGACTGAGAGAATTCAACAAAATGCCATCTGTGTTTGTTCACTTTGGTTTTATACTTTATCACTTCATAACCTTTCTGACTTCTGGCACTTGCTCCGAACTTCATGTTTAACTGTTGCTCTTTCTGATCTTTAGCTCAACTGATAGTTTAATAGATTGTATTTGGCTTCACGTTTTAAGTTGCTTGTGATGCCAAATGAATAAAGGGAGATGCAAATGTCAGAGTGTGGCACATCTAGAGCTTGTTTGATCTGTTTCTAATTCCTAATGTGCATCGTTGTCTGTGACTTTTCTTGTTCATTCCTTTGGGACTCGTGGCCTAAATACTGCCCCAGTTCACATCCAAAATGTAAGACAAAAATGTTGGAGACGAAGCATGTTAATGAATTTTGGTTGGTGTGAATTGCATAGGCTGGATGTTATGACACATGTTGGTGAAGTTTTATAAAAACAGCTTAAAAAAAAAAGGTAGTTCATGAAAAACTGTAAAATGCATTCGCTCAAGCTTAATGTTTCTTGTTGAAGTTAAAAGTCGATCCTGAAGGACTTGCCTATGAATCTTTATAATTAACATGTGATCTTCAATGGCGCCCAAGATTTATTTTGAGTGAAATTCCGACTTGATGTTTTTTTTTTTTTAAGTTTAAACTTTTTAGTTTGAATTTTCTTGTTGTTAACAGATTCCTACATTACCCACAATGCCAACCACCTCACCGCTCCAGGGTTCCCGGTTCGATCCTGAGCTTGGGTTACTGTCTGTGTGTAGTTTCACATGTTCTCACTTTTCCTCGGGGTTCTCTGGTTTCCTCCTACCCCTGAATAACACACCAGTAGGTGGACTGTCTTTGCTAAACTGCCCCTAAGTGTGCATAAGCATGTGAATATAGAAAATTCTTCAAATCCTGTTATTGAAATTTGACTAATCGGCGCATAAGTATGGTACAAATAAATAAGGTTTTTAACACATTGATGAGGATAAAACCAGTGAATATGTGGATGAGAGCATGGACCCGAAGCTGGTAGACTCGTAAACAATACCTGTGTGTTTATTGAGTACAGCTCTTTTCCAAAACACAGTGATGCAACACAATGATACAGTAAGGTCAAGAAAACAAAACCGTAGGTTTCCATGGATGCAAGATCACAAAAAAGTAACAAAAAGATGTGCATACATAAAAAAAGTTAAGGTTGTCCTGTGATAGACTAGCATCCCATGCAAGGCGTATTCCCGCCTCACGTCCAGTATTCCACATCCAGAGCAACCCTGACCAGGATAAATCACTTATTAAAGATGAATGAATGAAAATATATCCCAAATTCCAAAACATGTCTTAAAAATGATTTTCAATCAGTCTGGACAAAAGCTATACTAAAGCATTTCTCCTTCACATGTAAATAGTTAACACTTTGATGATTTCAAAAGATCATCATGTGGAAATAAAAAAAAAAATGTCCGAATATATCTGAATTCACCCTAAAACACAGGATTTATATGAACTTCCACAGAGCATCTTCACTTTCAGATTGCTGGAAAGGGAAAAAAATGTGCAGCCGCAGGGATAGTAATAAACTTTCCACCAATCACAACGCAGCGTCGCAGTGACGTCACGTGAGCAACGCGGAAGCTCCGCCTCGTTGAAAAACATGTTGCCCGTGGTTACGAACTTTCCACCAATCACAGCGAGGCAAAACGACATGGAGGCTCAAGCTGTGCCGAGATTCTGAGGGAAACATTGTAGCAGCACGAAAGAAAAGAAAAGAAAAAAAAGAGACAGCTTTAATCATTTTACTCGCGTTCTGTCAGGAAATTGAACCTTTTCAGGATTAGTAAGGCAGAGTAATGACAATGCTGGGCATGTACGTGCCAGACAGGTTCGCTCTGAAGTCCTCCAGAGTCCAGGACGGAGTCGGGCTGTACACTGCGAGACGAGTCAAGAAGGTTTGTTCGCTTTTAGGGGGAAAAAAAAAAACAGACGAAGAAGACAAACTGACAGAAAACTGAGACATTTTTACAGCACACGAGTCTTTCTGTTGCGTTTATTAATGTCATGCCGTCTTCTAATCTCGTCCACACGCCAAGTTCTCGCCTTTTCACTTTTCTGAACCGTGAGGTGCCACGTATATAGCGGAGGTAACGTTGGAACCGAGGCTGCATCTCAAACCGGTCCGTCCTCCCTCCACACGCGCACTATCCAGGCTGCAGCATAATGAGCTTCCCACGCGCACCTAGTGCACTAGGCAGCCTGTGTGGCGCGATTTGACAGTCTGTTTGGCTTACTACCTTTATAGAGGTAGCCTCTATAAGTTCCCTGCCACTTTATTATTATTATTGTTATTATTATTATTGTTTATACAAGTTACACAATGTTTATTATTTATTTATTATATATTTTTATGTAAGGAAGAATTAAGAATACAATTCCTAAAAATACCAGTCAGTCTCATACAGCACTAAATTGTTTAGGGTTTGTTTTAAAGTTTGTCCCTTATGTCCCAACGTCCATACATTGTGAAATTATATTTCAATAAATCAACACACAATAAAGCTCTGTCCTTTAATTCAGGTCAACTTTAATTCAATTCACTTCGCCGTTCAGCAGTCATCTAATTCCTCAGCGCATAATCCAGAAATTTGGTAGAAAAGGGTCCTGCTTTTTGTTTCTGTATTAAATTATAGGCAGTGTGTGTAACTCGGAGACTCTGTAACTGTGTGTTTCAGGGAGAGAAGTTCGGCCCGTTCGCAGGCGAGAAGAGGATGCCTGGTGATCTGGACGAGAGCATGGACCCGAGGCTGATGTGGGAGGTAGCTAGACTCGTAAACAGTACATATGTCTTTATTCAATATAGCTTTTTTCCCCCCCCAAAACACAACAATACACTAAGTTGCAGAACACAAAACTGTAGGTTTTCATTGATCATTAAAAAAATGTAATATAAATATACATGCATACATTAAAAAAAAGTGTCAGGGTTGCCCTGTTATACACTGACATACCCCGAGGCGTATTCCTGCACATCCAGAATTCCTGGGAGAGGCTCCGGATCCACAGCAACCCTGAAAAGGATAAAGCGCTTACTAAAGATGAGTGAGATGTCAGCAGAATGAGAGTTCTGGTGTGAAGGTTGTGAGTTCAAAACCCAGGACTGCCAGAGAGACACAGCTGAGCAATTCCCTTAACACTAAACTGCTCACTTATAATGTTGCTTTGGGTTAAAGTGTCCGATAAACGAGTAATTTTAAATAAAGCACTAATCGAACTGCATCTAAATAGAGATATGCTGGTTTTCAGATGTGCTTAGTCCAAGCATTTACCTTTATTTGACCCCTTGCTATGGCAACATGGTAGACACTAGAGGTGTAAACGTCAGGTCCCACACGATATGGTACAATTTAGATTCTTAAGACTACAATTAAGTTGGCATTAGTTGACACCACTGAATCCGCTACAATGCCATGTAGCTTCCGATCGATATAAGACCAGCTTTGTTCAGAATCTCAGCTAGGCCTGTATGGGCCTAGTGATATGGACCATTTGCGAATGATGACATAGAGAAGTGCTAATTTAAAAGTATCACGAGTTACAGGCTCTCCTTACTAGCCTGTTAAATTATTTACATCAATATCAGTTTAAAAATATTAGTTATTTTTACACACCATAAACAATTCATTCATTTCAGTAGTTGCATTTAAAATCGATACATTGATTCAAATCGTTCGATTGTTACACACCGCAGTGGACACCTAAAAACCACGCTTTTCTGCTTTTTTCACATAAAGCAGCAGTCTGATCTTCTCTTTGGCCTGCAGGCTTCTTATTCGACTGCTCGCTTCACAAACTGTTGCGTTTGGTCCTGTGGGATCCCAGTCCCAATGCACATCAATGCATATTAAGTAGCTGTGATATATATTCTTTGCTATTTTCTTACTGTTGCTTGTTTTTGCTTTCCGTCTGCTTGGAGTTTTCTTGGTAGTAATATTGGCAGTTCTCTAGATAGATACTCTATCATTTACATTTATTCATGTGGCAGAGGGATTGATGCAACGTGACATACAGATTAGGCAAATTTTAGTCATGGGGTTGTTAAAGGAGCCGTGAGCAATACAAGTTACGCCAGCTGACCAGTAACGGGATCACTGTCGGAAAATTAAAGAGAGTCACAAATAACAGCAAGAGATTCATTTTTATCGCCTTTCAGTGGAAACGGCGATGCTTTTCTCATGATATTTAACTACTTTTAACGTTTTGTAACATATATGATTATACTATAGGGGGTACGGTGGCTTAGTGTTTAGCACGTTCGCCTCGCACCTCCAAGGTTGGGGGTTCGATTCCCGCCTCCCCGTGTGCGTGGAGTTTGCGTGTTCTCCCCATGCTTTGGGGGTTTCCTCCCCCAGTCCAAAGACATGCATTGTAGGCTGACTGGCATTTCCAGATTGTCCCTAGTGTGTGAATGTGTGTGCGATTGTGCCCTGCGATGGGTTGGCACCCTATCCATGGTGTCCCCCGCCTTGTGCCCTGAGTCTCCTGGGATAGACTCCAGGCTCCCTGTGACCCTGTGTAGGATAAGCGGTACAGAAAATGGATGGATGGATAATTATACTATGCTCATCACATAGGGGGTACCTTCCTGTAAACCACTAAACCAATTAAACCCCATTTAAATTCAGCCAAAGAAAAAAAAAAGCAACTCCAATAAGTGGTGTTTGGAAATCATTAAAAACATGTAACGGCATGTTTATTACACATCCTTTCATTTTTTTTTATATTTAATGAAATCTAAGTTCATTTTATTAACTCAATTTTATAATAAATGATGAATAATGGAAAATATATGAAAATAAAGTATTAATTACATCCATAACTCTTTCTCCTACATCATTCAGATTCCAGATGTTTCTCTCGTACTGAAAAGCCAAACAGTCTTAGAGTAGTGAAATTTATTCTGGCAGATCATGAAAGAATGTGCCATTTAGCCTGACACACCTAAGAGCCCGTATGTACGATCCACTGATTTTTAAGTTCGTTTTTTGTTAGAACATAAATGCATATGCTTTGACTAGACTGGATAGCTAAAGCGTGAGTACTAAAAAGTGGTTTGGCATCGCGAACTATACCGACGCTGTGCTTTGGTGCAGAAACGCTTGACTGGGCAACTCTGGGCGAGGGGTAATCAGAGCAGGCATGTAGACCATGTTCTCAGCTCATACCGCTCAGCCTACGTCGTCTCCGTAATAACGGCTCTGCCTGCCAAGCAGCACCACGGGCACATAGCACAAACCCCCCACCCCCACACACACTTTTCCCTTCCCCACTTTCGCTCTCCCAATATTTGCCCTGCGAGATTCGGGTTTTATTT
Organism: Pangasius djambal; assembly: GCA_022985145.1. Lineage (NCBI taxonomy): Eukaryota > Metazoa > Chordata > Actinopteri > Siluriformes > Pangasiidae > Pangasius > Pangasius djambal. The sequence goes on from CM040990.1 coordinate 21,534,667, forward strand.
TCAGCTCCGTAACATTTTAATTAGAGCCTGCATCAGCCGGGGCCTGGCCGCATTACCGAGGTGATTTATACATCTGTCTATCTGAACGACATTCTCGGATGCGCGTCGTACAGTACGTTAAATCTTAAATTACAGTGCTGCGTGTGTGTTTGCTCTGATACCCAGCCATGGCATGTAATCTGCTAACCGTACTGCGCTTTTATGTGCTGGAGGGTTTCAGTGCAGCTGTGCAATTAAGAGAGAGCAGCATTACATATTTCGAGAGTGCGAGGAATCATTAGCTGTCATTTCAGCCCAATAAAACTGGCATAGTCAGGCAAAAATAATAATTTGTATCCAAAAACAGAGGCAGGAGAAGAGCTCGTTAGCGTCTCAAAGGCAACTACAGACTGATGTTACATAAGATTGTTAAATATCTTAGCGTGTTGCTGTGCTTGGCTTACTATGCGTGGATGCAGTGGGAATGCACGTAAAACTGCAGCCATTTTAGCTAAGGATAAAGCTTAAGAGTTACGCTGTTAAAGGAAAATAATTAGTGATGACATTGTAATAAGACAAAAAAAAAAAATAACACGTCACATTACGGAGAAACTGCAAAGCATAAACGGAATGGCTTTACCTCAGACTGTTACAAAGCACTGAAACTGGAGACTCCTTCCATAAATGTCTGTGGCATACAAGTTCCCGTGAGTTATTTGTTACTATAGAAACAATAAAGTATTAGACCAAGTGCATTAATATAACCCTGTGATTTGTCTTGCAGCTGTGACTGCTTCCAGAACTATAACTACTGATTTATAGAAAATTCATTGAGACCTTCTGACCAATCAGATTCGAGAATTGAACAGTGCTATGGTACTTTAATGATGTCTTTATCAGTTAAACATTAAGTAACTGGACTTGCGCTCTGGGTGGGAGGGATGATGTTACTGTCTCTGCTGTCAATCAGAACAGCGCTAACCAATCACAGGTGTCTGTGATGCTCTTGCATACAAAAGAGATCGGGTAGTGGCTTCTCCACATTCACTCAGCTGCGCTGTGATGTAGCAGGAGCAGACGTTTGAAAAGCTGTGGTTAGGGGAGAACCAGCGAGGGAGAAATAGAGAAATTGCAGTAGAGAAATGACGCTGTACCACTTTTTCTTTTCCGATACAGATACTGAAACCTTGAATATGAGCTGACACTGATACCCATCTGATATTGTTTTTTTCTACTAAGCATTTTTCTACTAAGCTAAGTGTTACTAGACTTCTGAACATTTCCAGTTACAAAATTAAATTTTGTTTTCCAAATCCAATTCCTTTGATATCTTTGATATTTGTTACAGGATCCGATAGCCAATATGCTTTCTCTGATATCTGATCCACCATTTTTTGCAGGTGTTGGCCCAATACTGATGCTGGATATCGGATCAGTGCCATCTCTAATTGGCAGTGATCAAATTGGGAGAAAATGGGGGAAAATGAACTTTATGCGTGTTTTAGCTGAATGTCACCGTCACTAAGACTCAGGCCCTTCTGCATTCCTAAAGTGCCTCTGGCAAAGATGGCTTGGTAACATCTGGTTTATTTCTTTGAATACAATCAATTTTTTTGCCCTTTTCCTTTTTTATAAAAAAGTTGAGAATCATTGCGGCAAATAACTATCTTGAAAATGTTCATCAGATAACTCTGGCAGAGAGAATTTTGGTTCCATTGTTATTTTTTGGATTGCTAATACACGGTGAATTTACTGTACAAGTATGACTCCACTGGTTGTTAACTGGCTCTCAATGATTGGTCTGGTTCTTATGCTTCAATGAAACATGGTCAGTGTTCTAGATTTGCTGACGATACCTACTCATAAAAGTGTATTGTAGTATAAAACACATCATCCTAAGTGCTGTTGTGAGCAATCTGAGAACAATGCCAGGGATAGAAACTTGGTCATGACATGTTTATCCAGCACAGAAACATCAGGTGAACAAAAGGATGATGTAAGAGTTGTGTATTGGATCAGTTTTCTAGACAATAGCAAAATGCCACCGGTCGCAGTATTGGGTCAGACATTTTGTTTCTCTGGAGACAAAACATTTTGCCTGAAGGATTCTGTCCATTTTGCGTATGTAAGAAGCGGTCCTGTTTCTCACCCTTTTAAGGAACAAATAATTGTTGCTCTGCTTCATGTTTGACCTTAAAAATATGGAGCTTTGCACATTCTGACTCATTTCACCATCATTCCCTCTTTTTAAGCCAATGGTGCTTGGTTATGTAAGGAGTAAAACACAACGAGGCGTGCTCTTACAGGAAAATATAGTCACCGGGTGCTTAGGTAAGGAGGCCATTAGTCAGAGAAGCAACCAAGAAGGTAAGAGTTTGAGCAATCCGTAGCTCAGATGGTGGAAGATGTTCACAGGAAAACCATAGCCTGGATAGTCCACAAACCTGAACTTTATGGAAGCGTGGTGAGAGCAAAGCCATTAGCCATTTGAAATTTGCCAAAAGGCATGTTGGAAACTCAGCATGGTTGACTGGTCCGATGAGACCAAAGTAGAACTTTTGGGACTTGGTATTAAGCACTACATTAATCAGAAACCAAACACTGCTCATCACCCTGAGAACACCATCCCTACCATGAAGCATGGTGGTGGGAGCATCATGTTGTAGGGATGTGGGGAAACTAATCAGGGTTGGGGATAAGCTGGATGATTGCCAAATACAGGGCAATCCTAAAGGAAAACCTGTTCCAATCTTCAGGAGACTTGAGAATAGGGTTCACCTTCCAACAGGACAACAACCATAAACATACAGCTAAAGCTACACTGGAGTGGTTCAAAACCAAGAATCTGAATGTGTTAGAATGGTGGATTCAAAATGCTGGCTGTTTGCTGAGATAGTCCTCACTGCAGAGCTAAAAGTCCAAGGGGTGGAGCCGGACCTGATCCAACTCCTCCTACAAGGACAACCCTAACCCTTAACCCTAAACCATTCCATGCTGTACAACAACAAACACACTTATCCAGCCTGAAACACACTGAGGTGTCTCCACACCCTGGACTTTCAGTTCAACTCCACCCAGGCAGGAGGAGATGGATGAGGTCCGACTCCACCCCATGAATCACTTAACATAATCACTGACCACTCTACATGTCATTACCTTCTCAGTTCCTCCTTTGCAGATTAAACACAGGAATCTTACTTACACTGACATGTTCTCTAAGCTTTCACTGTGTGTATGTTTTTGTTGCTGCAGGTTCGAGGGAACAGAGGTGACGTGCTGTACATACTGGATGCCAGCAACCCTCGACATGCTAACTGGCTGCGCTTCGTGCACCAGGCACCGTCTCAGGAGCAGAAGAACCTGGCTGCCATCCAGGTACCAGAGTGTAGTCATCGTCTCCACTCAAAACACTGGTCAAACTCTCCATGTCAATCAAACTCAATGTATACATAGATACGCACATATACATATAGTATGTCTAGGGTCTATATTAGTATGTGTTAGTGTTTCGTTTCAGGTTTGTTTCAGCAGAAGGGTGAAAGATTCCTGAGAAACTACAAACAGACAGAGACACTGCGGAACAGGCAAAATAGAATCAAGACAACGAGAGAGTGTGTGTTTATGTTATGTCTATTGTAGCAGTGCGATGGTGCTGTATGTTTGGGTGTGTTTGTGTGTGTGTGTGTGTGTGTGTATGTATGTGTGTGGTGACGCTTTGAAGGTGGCTCAGATAAGAAGGTGTAATGACGCTTGGCCCAAGATAAGGAAGAACGACAGACACACATACACACACGCACGCGCACACACATGCAGATATACACAAAGTCAGCTACTGCCGTTTCATCTCTCTGTATCATGCGCTCTGTCTTCCTCCCTCTTTATTTTCTCCTTCATCTTTGTCATCTGTCTAAATTAAATAGTTCACAGCATGCACACACACACGCTGTTCTTACTCACTAAAACACATTTTCCTGTAAAATCCAGTCATTATTTATTTAATGTGATTAATGTCTAATGTTCCTCTGTATGAAAATTAATATGTTACCCCATTCATTCATCTGCAGTAACCGCTACCAGTAATCATGGTCGGGGTTGCGCAGGATCAGGAGTCTGTCTTGATACACACACATTTGCAGCTAAGGCAAATTTCCATAGCCTATATATATATATATATATATATATATATATATATATATATATATATACACGATAAGAACATGTATGTTTCTGTGTTTAATGAAAGAAAAACGAGAGCTCACGGTCTCTGTTTGACCCCTGACAAGAGGAAGGTTTGATAACAGCAAATTTAGGGTTTTCCAGTGTTTGACCTGTGACCTTAATCAGGAAGAGTGGATAAACTGTTTTCCTTCTGTCGCCCCTCCATCTCTCACTGTGTGTGTGTGTGTGTGTGTGTGTGTGCGCATGTGTTTTATTAGCAGTTTGATTAGCTATTACTCATCTTGTCATTCTGTCTGCACAGCATCACTCCATGTATGACAAGTATAACCCGAATCACAAAAACACATGCCTAAGATATTTATTATAATTAGGGTCTCACTTCAGTCTTGTGTGTGTGTGTGTGAGTGTATGTGAGTGTGTGTGTGTAATTATGTTCAGTATGAACAGTATAGTTAGTTGTTTAGCAGTAGGAATGAGGTACTGCCTCCTTCGCTGGCTGTTTAAACCGTATAAAAGCCTGACTTGAACATTACCGCTGAAACTCTGCTTTCAGTTAAATATAAATTTCTCCATCGGAAGGAACTCTTCTGGAAGGAACCCGTCACACACAACACAAACACAAACTCGTCACATGACTTTCTTACCTTAGTGTACCATGACACGAGTGTTTGTGTTGTGTAATAGGATGGGGAGAACATCTTTTACCTTGCCGTCGATGACATAGAGACAGATACGGAGCTCCTCATCGGCTACCTGGACAGTGACATGGAGGAGGAAGAGGAGGACGAGATCGTTAAAGACGAAGAAGAGGACAGCAAAGAAGCCAAAAGTGTCAGCACTCAACCAGGTTTGTGTTGCTTGTAGCTCCAGTGCAACATAGAGTGAAATTAAATTTAGTGAAGACAAAGACAAAGCAACCCTCTTCTGTTGCTGTCTTTCTGCACTAAACACATTCAGCATTGTCACTGGACTGGACTGCCTTTGTGTAGAAATATAATCCATGGCAAAATCCACATATGCATCGATTAGATCACTTGCATTTCCCAATCTATACACAGTTTTAAATCGGTTAAAAACTACTTTTTAAAGATTTGTCTTAAATTATGTTCTTTAGAGCACTGGTTCATAAAGTGAGGTCGGGGGACCTCCAGGGGGCAGAGCCAAGTGGTTGTTAGAGTGGTGGAAATCACAACCACTAAGTTCTTATAGTTATTATCTGGTTTTGCTGGTCATTTATGGCTCCAGTAAATAGCCAGAAAGTACTGCACACTTTTAAAAAACCTTTCAGTAATATTTTTAATATATTTATATCTTCATAAGGTACATCTGTGATGAAAGGGTCTGAGTATTTTTTTTTTTTTAATCTTAAAGGGATCCTTGCTGTTTTAAAGGTTTTAGAACTTTCTCTAGACTAATCAGTACGTATATTTGTGTGTGTATAGAGTCGGCGATAAAGCAGGAAGATCACCCGTGTCTGCTGTGTGAGAGCAGTTTCCCCAGTGAGGAGGTTCTGGCTGAACACCTGCAGAGTTTACACCAGAGAGCCAGCGCCGAGGACAAAGAGTTCAAGTGCCGCAACTGTGGCAAAGAGTTCCCCGTTAAACAGGCACTGCAGCGCCAGTCAGTCCACACACACACACACACACACACACACGCACGCACACACACACACACCCACACCATTTAGGATCAGCTGACACAACAATGATCAGCTTAAATAGTGTTTTCAGATTTGCACTATTCACTCAATCTCAATATATTTCTAGTAATTTGAGATTGCTTATATTGAATGATTCGAAAGTGTGTGTGTGTGTGTGTGTGTGTGTGTGTGTGTGTGTGTGTGTGTGTGTTTTATAGCGTTCTCCACTGCACTGAGAGTTCTGCTTCAGCTGGAGATGCTTCCCGAGTCCACCAGTGTGCTCTCTGTCACTGCTCCTTCAGCTCTGAGTCCAGGTACTGCACACAAACACACACACACACACACACACACACACACAAACAAGGAATTACCGTCTTTTCCTTTTTTTTTTACTTAAACAAATGAGTGCTTGTGTGTAGTTTTGAACAGCACAAGGAAGCCTGTAAAGGAGAAGCCAGGTTTATCTGTAAGGCCGAGAGCTGCGGGAAGAGATTCAAGAGCAAAGACGCGCTAAAGAAGCACAAAAGCAACGTTCACACAGGTACAACACACACACACGCACACACACATTCACGTGCACCATTTACAGTTTAGTTTCAACATTTTTTCAACAGAAAGAATCCATACATTTAATCTCAAAAAGAAATCAGGGATAGAAAAAAAATCATGTTGCATTTTTTTTTTGTAAAAAACATAAACGCAAGAGACAATTTGAAAATGAAAAATAAAAGATAAATACAATAATACCTGAAAAGAAGATAGAGAGTATTGAAAGAAATCTAATAAGAATCTAGTATATAAGAGTCCTAGTTGTAATTGTCACTGCAATTATGGTTTAATTGAACAAAATGCCTTCCACCCTTATTATTCAACAGCTTAGAAAATAGCACTTGATCCAGCACATTCTATTATCGTGGTTTTTTTTTTCCTTACTCGTGTGTGCGAGATACTAAATCGAGGTCATGAAATCAGTAGTAATGTGTGCATTCAATATTTTGCATTTAATAAAACAATGCCAGTGTTTTTGTTGGCGCAGCTTATGGTGAAAACTTTATGGTTTCGAAGGTGACTCGAGCAGCGTAAGGACACACACACACACCACTCTTTCAGAATATTTTATTTCTCAGCTGACAGAACAATGCTACGTCGTCAATTTAAAATTTATGTACAGCACCTTTAATGACAAAAAAGTATCTTTGAGAAATGAGATGCCTCTTTTTCCTGGGCCAATCCCTCTTTTCTTTCCTTTCCAAGTTAGAGTTCTCTCCTTCTTCTCATATATCTGTTTAAATGGAGAAACAGAGCCATTTCTAACGCTGACTTGAATCAACACGTTACCTGATATCACGATTTTGAATATTTTTCTAAAATGCAAACAAACTGCGGAACCAATTTAAACAAATCTCTTAGGTGGATTAATGTCGGTGAATATCTTTGGATCTAGCGAGGACCACACACACACACACACACACACACACGTGTATGTGTTTGGATCCTGGATCCACTTTAAAAGCAGGTAGAAGTCAAATAAATAAAAACACGTTGTTATCGAAGACGCTGGCTCTTTAGCTCAGGAAAAAACAGCTGCTGATCGACCTTTGACCTTTGCTCAACGTCCTCTGTCTTTCAGCTGACCTAGCCGGCCTCGTTTGATTAATTAGGCAACCTTTCTGTTTTTGTAACGTCATTCCAGCCGGCCGTGCTACCGTCTGTCTTGAAGAATCATCCTTTCACCTTGCCGCTGATTCATTTTGCGTGTGTGTGTGTGTGTGTGCGCGTGTGTGTGTTTTCTCTGCAGGCAGCACTCGGAGGAAGCTCATATGCACCATCTGCAATAGAAAATGCTCGTCTTCAGTCAACCTGCAGGAGCACCGCAAGGTCAGCCACGTCTCCTCCCCCTCCTCTCCCGTCTCTGTCTTCATCTCTTCTTCTGTTCCCTCTATCACTTCTCTCCACTTCCTGTGCTCATCTCTCTGCCCGGCTCTTCATCCGTCTTAATCCTCACTCCATCCATCCATCTATCTCTCTCGTGTTTTTTTTTTTTTTCTGCGAGTCTCCCGTTCTTCTTTTCCTTTGTCAGCCTCATGATTCTCAATGGCTCATGTTCCAGCTTTCCAAATATATTCATCCCTCGCAGCATTTCTCCCAGACTTTCACATCAGCCCTCTCCCGTCCTCTCTGTAGGAGGCGAGGTTTATGTTGACGCTTGAACATTTTTACACCAGTGTGAGCGCAGAAGAAAAGGTCGTCTTCTGTTTCACTGACTCGTCCCTGAGGCTCTCGTGAAATCTAAGAGTTGGAGAGAGCAGAGTATCAGCAGTTAGCTCTGGCGTCAGGCTTCCTCCCAGCGAAAAGCCACTGAAAACTCCAGCCTAACGCTAAACACAGTGCAGTTTAGAATAAAGCCCAAGACTAGAGTCCGGAGTCTGACACATTTCTACAAACTGACGAGAATTCGATTTAAAGCAGAATGCAGGATCTTAATAGATTAAGTATCTGAGGCTAAATTCGTAATAGTCGTTTTTTCGAAATCTGTATTAACGCACTAGCTAATTAGCTCTCTCTGTGTTGTTATATTTGCTGTCAATTTTTAGCCTGCATCACTCTCTTTAGGTAGAGATGAAGTGAGGGCTAAATCCCACTGGCACCACTATCAGGAGGAGGTAGTTGAATGGCATTGTAGGTCATGTAGGAAATCGTTAAAAGCCGTCGAAGTCAAAACATGCCAAAAAAATGTCAACTCGGAATTTCATTACACAATAAATCTTCCATGAACATTGCAGATCACATGTTAATTATAAAGATATATATAGGATGGATTTTTTTCCTGTAACTGAAAATGATAGACACACCATTATTTATATCTGGCACAGTGAAAGATTAATATTAGCTGACAAAGATATTAGATGTTAGCTAGCACCTGCGGCAATGAAATACAATCTTTACTCATTTGTTCATTTACCGTCTTCTGAACCAACAAGCCCTACCACAAGGTCCGTCTATAAACGCCCGTGTGCTTCTCAGGACAGATTCGCTCCCCTTTACGGCCATCCCGATTCCACCAACCACCGAATGACTTTGCCACATGCTTGCTGCGCTGAAACAGATGTGGTTGTGGCTTAGCTGTTTGTCTTCGCCTCTCCGCTTCCATAGCTCACCCTAAATGACCAGGTCCTGTCTGGAGCTTTAGGACCCAGGGGAGAATTAACGCGCTCTAATCTTTGTCACTCCATTGTGGGCGACACGGACGTAACTCAGCTGATATTAGTGTCGCTCCAGCTTGGAAGCATTCTGTAAAGATCAGAAATGTGGCTTTTGGAAAAAGAAAGGCATCTTCACCCTAATAAGCATTTTGTTAATTACTGTGAGGACAAAATTCTCAAAATACAGCCCAAGAAAAGCGCTGAGGCGTCATTACCGTTCGCTGTCACAGATTTACTCACTATTAAATGGGAAGGAAATCGTTTGTCAGTATTTTTTAATCAGATAAAAGAGGATGCACAAGATGTAAATATTGAAATTAGACTGTATAAAAATGCTGTGAATATAATGCAATATAAAATTCTTTTTGTGTAAAACGTGGCTGCTTTATAGTAGAGAAAATGAGAATTTTTTCCCCACATTTTTTAAAAATGAAATCGTGATTATTTATCACAACTATTCATGCATCTTTGTCAAAGTCAAATTAAAAGCGAGTGTCTTTTGCTAAACACACATACAAACAAACAGATAGTAAAAATATACGAATGGAGAGGTGACTGTTGTAGGAAAACAATCAACAATTACCCTATCATCCTAGTTATTTTTCAATAGCAGCACATCCTGAAGTGTTTTATGCCTCTTATAGCATAGCAATTTCACAACAATTACACATTTTTATTTCTTAAAGAACAAGAGGTTACTTTTATCCATTTATGGTTACATTTATTGTCATGGAATGCCTGCAAAACAACTTAGTTCCTGTTATCACTTACGTTATAGCAGCTATAAACAGCCATTACTTCGCCAAGCTCTTTTTTTCTTTCACTCTTGAAGTTAATATGACCAAAAAAATTGTTATCTGATGAACTGCAACAAGCAGAGTGATCTGTCCTGAAGACTTTCCCATGGTGGAAAACGTACACGTTACGTCTGTTACAAAGCGCTGACACTAGAGACTCCTTCCGAAATATGTTATATAAGCATCTCCTTACAGAAAACTTCAATAATTCATAAATAATTATTAGCAGAATGTGAACAGTCAGATTAGAATCAAGCGTGAGACAGTGCTCAGAGCTCTAATCAGCATTGTATCTTACATGCGCTACATCACATTTGTTGTTTTAAGGCTGCAAGCCTTTTCACAGCTGTAGAGAAATAAAAATAATTCCTCTGCATGAGAGCTTGAGCTTATTACACATTGCGAGATGCAGTCACATAGCCAGTTAAAGATGGGACACAAGTGCGCTTTATTACACTGATTACGTTTAACTTCAGCAAAAGATCATTTTAAGATTCATCCGAATTATCTGTCTTATTGGAATTTAATCAAAAGCTACTAAATTTTGTAAGTCTGTGGTCTCAAAAAGATTTACTGTGCATTTGTCCACAAATCCTTATTTCATTCTCTGCGACTTTAACAGCCTCTATTTGGTTCTAACTTTGTACTAATTATGAGCATGAGTTACGAGTTAAACTTGAGCGGGTCTCAGACGCAGGTCTTTACACTCCTCCGATGGGTTTAGTGCGAGGAGATTAGAAAAGCGCAGACTTTCCAGCAGACTCAATCAGAATATTAAACAAGACAGGCTAATGTTTAACTCCATCCACATCCAAAGCCATTTATTTTCAGGATTTAACACAAAGACGTTGTTTTATCATTGCTGCTAAGAGGCTAAATGTGCTTTTGTTGCTCCACAGAAAGATATGAGGCTCAGTGTTCTAGCATGTAAATGACATCATTTGTGAGTCCACTTCACCATTATCTCCCGAAGTGAAGATTATTAAGTGACATGAAAGTTTTGACACATTTCTTGTCAAAGGCTGCTGTAGAATTGTGGATTTTGTGTGCGCGAAATCCTCATCGATGAAGAGGACAGATGGGAGGAAGAGTATTATAAAATATTGGATTTTATTGTTTGTTTGAGTCACGGACTCTAATAACTCACTTTAAAAAAAAGAGACAAAAGCCTTTATTTGATTCAAACTTTAAATGTGCCAAGAGTTAGCAAGCTGAAACACATCATCATTATACAAATATTATTGTCCTCTGAATGTATTTTCTGAGTCTCGAGGGACGTCGACTGACTCTGAAAGCCATCAATAATTTCATTGTCCAGTTAAAGCATCTGTTTATCTTGAACTTGCTTGCTTTCTACTGCTGAGAAAATGTCACCTTCATACAGAATATAACTATCATATTTATCCATCGTATGAATTTGTGTGGTCCGTTCCTTGGAAGACGTGTCGAAATCCTTCAGCAGAGACGTGTTGCAGACTTTATCTGGTGTTATTGTATCGGGTGGGGTAGCTGTTTGAACCCTGAAGTTTCATTATTTTTCCGGCTGTGGAAAAGTGGCTGAGTGTGGCTCGGAGACGCTTTTAAAACACCTCCACGTCCTCCTCAGAGAGTTGATCTGAGGACGTTGTCAAGGTGGTACACTACCGAATGTTACCCGAGGGGAGCTCAAAAACAACCAAGCCTGCAATTAAAATGCCTCATACATGCTCCAGGAATTACCAAGCCAGTTTCGACTCCAGCTCTGATGTGTGTTTTGGCAGTGTGAAATTGTTCTGTCACGTCTTTAGGTGCTGGAATATTCTATGCTTAAGATGTTGTGGACACTTTTAGCACCACAGTTGTTTGGAGTGCATATACTGTATGTCCCAGTATGCACAGCAAGAACTTTTTTCCCCCCATTTTCTCCGCAATTTGGTCTTGCCAAGTCCCACCCACTAGCTAACGATTCCCTATGACATGACAGCTACTAACGGGGGAGGGTGGGGCAAACATGTGCTTCCTCCGAGACGCGTGAAGCCAACCTCCACATCTTTTCAAACTGCTGCATAACACACTCAGGGGAAAGCGCTATCCGCCCTCTTCCGCATACAGGAGCTCACAGACGCCCATGAGAAGGAGAAATTTATAAATGTGTAAGTTTAAAATTTATATCCTGAACTTATATATTTCTGTAAAGCTGCTTTGTGACAATGGCAATTGTTAAAAGCGCTATACAAATAAAACTGAATTGAATTGAATAGATTTCTCTACTGAAATCAAAATGGTCCCGATGCTTATACTGATGGCCTTTCCAACACACTTAGCACTGCATGACACTATACTATACAGTTGCAGAACAGTAATCATTTATATTCTCTTCATGTGGTTTCACCCAGAAAAGGATGGGTTCCCTTTTAAATCTGGTTCCTCTCAAGGTTTCTTCCTCATGATGTCTCATGGAGTTTTTCCTTGCCACCATCACCTGTGCATTAGGCATAAATCTAAATATATATCTGTGTCTGGATATCTGTAAATCTGCTTTGTGACAGTGTCCATTGTTGAAAGCACGATATAAATAAAATAAAATTGAATTGAATTGATTGGCTTGTGTCACAGTTTGAAAAGTTGCAGAGAAAAAAAATCATGTATTCGGAAATACCCTAGACTAGCGCGTATGTGAGTGAATAAATGACGTCCTTGATTTATATTCCACCTTCAGATCCATGAGATATTCGACTGTCCTGCGTGCGACAAGAAGTTCATCTCAACCAATCAGCTGAAGCGCCATATGATCACACATTCAGGTATGTTCAAACAAAAAGGAGAGGAAAGACTCCAGAAACCATCTCCACCACTGCCTCTCTACATTCTGTAGAAATGTGTGTGTGTGTGTGTGTTTGGCCACCAGAGAAACGACCCTACACCTGTGAGATCTGCAACCGCAGCTTCAAGCGCTTGGACCAGGTGACAGCTCATAAAATCATCCACAGCGAGGACAAACCGTACAAGTGCAAGCTGTGCTGGAAAGAATTCGCTCACCGCAATGTCTACAAGAACCACAAGAAGGTGTGTGTGTGTCTGTGCCTGTGTGTGTGTGTGTGTGTGTGTGTGTGTGTCTGTGTGTGTCCAGGGTGACCATCCAGGATGAAGTCCCTCCTCGCACCCAGAATTCCCTGGATAAGCTCCGGCTCCACCATGACCCTGACCAGGATAAAGAGCTTACTGAAGATGATGAATGAATGAATCACTAAGCGTGACAATATTATTACAGAATCGCCTGAGCATAATTAGTTGAGCTGATTGGGATTACTCGATAGATTCCATATCATTACAGTACTGTGGAAAAGTCTTGGTACCCTACATGTCTATCTTTTTTTTTAGCATATTAGCATATCAGTAGAAAATAGTAAAAAATGAAGACTTTTTTTTTTTTTAGACATTTCTGATAAAAACCTCATCAAGGCTGTTTGAGACAGAACTCCGAGACGCCTGGAACAATCTACCCAAAACATAAAATTCAGCATGACATATTGTGGCTACATCAAACTGTCAGACAGTGGCATTGGATTTAATACTGCTCCTCGCTGGAGCCGATATCACGCAAGAAAAATGCTCAGATTCAGGCTGAGGAAGAGATGCTGAAACAAATGGAAGATGAGAGAGGAAGAAAGATGGAGGCAGTACAACCAGACAGACAGATTGTTGGTGAAATAAGGAGCCGTAAGCCTCTTATCTTAATGGAGATCAGTCCAATCAGCCACTGTGGAGCCCAAGCCAAAGCCGCAGCCAAGCCCTGACCCCTGCTGAGCCCTAATGACCTTCGACCTTTACTCCTGTGGATAGTGTCAACCCCAAAACCGCACACAGCTCAGAGTTCACAGAAAGAGAGAGAGAGAGAGAGAGAGATATGTCTGTTAATCTATTAGCAGTGAAATTATTATTATTAGGGGTCCAAGCACTTGAAATAATTTTATAGTACATTGTTATTACTGTGGTATTAGTAGCTGTTTTCTCATTCTCTCTATTTTATAGTCTCTCTCTCTCTCACATTCTTTCTCTCCTTCTCTCTCTCTGTTCCTTCAGACACACTCAGAGGAGAGGCCATTTCAGTGTGAGGAGTGTAAGGCTCTGTTCCGGACACCATTCTCCCTCCAGCGGCATCTCCTCATCCACAACAGTGAGATACGCATCATCATACTGTGTGTTCGTGTGTTCTCAGAGCATCACTGCTTCGCTGTGCCCTCTCAACAAGTCGGCACATTTAGTTTTCACGCTAACGTCAGCTTTCACTCTCTCCCATCAGCAGGATAATGAATGTTATTTGGTTTGATTATGTAAGCACTAGACACCATCACTATCACACGCTAATACAGAACAGTGCTGATGTAATCCAACACTCGCTTGAGTGCCAATGGATCAGTCAAGTGCTAATGTCACAGATTCAATATAGGGCGTCTTTAAACTGCAGGAACCTTTTCAGAAACTCATGACCTGCTTCAGGAACTACATAGCGCCGAGCAGTAACAAATCCATTGTTGTTGTTTGTATTGCTAGGTGTCTCATATTGAAACTAAGTATCTGTGTTGAACTTCTTACCCTTCTTTACTTAAGGGTAGTGCTATAAACAGTTTGTTTGTTGGTCAAAGGCCATCATCACTTGAGTCAGACAGTTGCCATTTTGAACAAAACACACTATGGCTGTGTCATAAATTACATACTACCATACCAGGTACGATATCAAAAAAGTACACTACAAGTAAGAGTGATAGAGTGTGCTTTGGCACATAGCATAGCTAGCTAAAATCTCACTGGCAGTACAGCAAAGCGATCTTCAGTAGCAATGTAGCGGTTGTCTGGCAACGATTCTTTCTCTTTTCAAATGTATGCAGTAATATCACAGTTTTATCGTACAATTTAATGTTTTGGGTTCAGATTTTCTTAATTTGACCAGCAGTGATGTTTCCTTGTTACTGATATTTACCTTGGAATGCATTTCATATATTTGAATCCCAAGAAAATCCTGTTTTAAGGCATAATGTAACTAGGCCTTATTCCAAACGGCTTCCTATTCGCTGTTAATAGTTAGTAAATTATTAAGAAATGACTTTGTATAACTAAACTCACACTGTAATTACATTTAGCATTGACTGCTAAAGGTACAGTGATAGTGGAAACGAGATGAAATGATCAGAAATATCAACATTTACCTCAGATACATTTGTAAATTATTAAGAAAATACTTTTTATGATGAAAATCACACTGTAATTACACTTAGCATTGACTGCTAAAGGTATAGTGATAGAGGAAATGAGATGAAATTATCAGGAATATCAAAATTTACCTCAGATATGTTTGTAAATTATTAAGAAAATACTTTTTATGATGAAAATCACACTGTAATTACACTTAGCATTGACTGCTAAAGGTATAGTGATAGAGGAAATGAGATGAAATTATCAGGAATATCAAAATTTACCTCAGATATGTTTGTAAATTATTAAGAAAATACTTTTTATAATGAAAATCACACTGTAATTACACTTAGCATTGACTGCTAAAGGTACACTGATAGAGGAAACAAGAACGGTTAAGAATAGTGAATGGTTAAGAAAAGCCTTTACATAATCATAATTACATAATAATTATAACATATTTATACATAGCATTTAATGCTAACGGTACAGGGATAGTGGAAACAAGGTAAAATTGTCATGAACATTTACCTCAGATATGTTGGAAAATTGTTAAGAAAATAATTTTAACGATTAAAGTCTCACTATAATTACACTTAGCACTGACTGCTAGAGGTACAGTGATGGTGGAAACATGACAAAATTGTCAGGAATATCAGCAGTTACCTCTGATTCACCTCGGAAAAGACTTTTTTTGGTGACAAAGTTAGCACTGACTGCTGAATGAACTTCGGGAAACATCATTTCACCAACTCAAAACTTGAAGAAAAATAGGCAAATATAGATCGTACTCTTCATAAGTTGTGTGTGTGTGTATGTGTGTGTGTGTGAGTGAGGGGAGCCGCCAGGATGGAGCTGCCCTCTGCTCCCCCCCAGTCTCGACCGATGACACAGAGATTATAGAGCCACAGGCATTTCCTGCTGTCCTCCCGGGGGCTGATGGCTGCGCCCCCCGGCCCTGCAGGACTCCGCCTGCGATGGCCTTCTCCATCACACACACACACACACGGAGGGAGGGAGGATGGGAAAGAACTATGAGTATTTCATGACTATAGCAAAGATCTGTGCTCTCTGAATGTGTGTGTGTGTGTGTGTGTGTGGAGATGATGCACACACTCCTGACTGTGAGAAAATACAACAACCTGTTGGTTTTTTCCCTAAAAAAAATGAATGAAACATTTTTAACACCTTTAACAAGTTCATCTGACTGACTGGGGTTAGTCGCTTTATCTATACCTTGTGTGTGTGTGCGGTGTGCATGTGTGTGTGTGTGTGTGTGTGTGTGATGTGTTTACTCAGCAAATTCAACATTCAAATTGCTGACACAGTTGACAGTGACATCACTGATGTAATTACAGCAGACATATACACTATTGCTAGATCTGTCTAATAATTTCCATTCTCATAAAATGATTTATGCTTAAGTACACAGTTAAGTACACTTTTCCCTGTGGCACCTACTTAGGTTGTTTTAAGAGAAATCAGTTTTATATCTGCTGTTTTCTGGAATATAATGATTTTTTTTTTTCCAGTTCAGTTCAGTTTTTATTTATTTATTTATTTATTTAGCAGTAGACACCATCATAAAGAAGCTTTACAGAAATCCGGTTGTAGATTTAGATTCCTGCTGAGCAAGCCAGAGGTGACAGTGGTGAGGAAATACCTCCTGATCCTCCTTGAGAATGTGTGATAGATTTTCGAAAGGGGTTTTTCGCACGCTGCAATGCATGGATAGGTTTTAATAAGAAAGCATGAACATCTGAGCATTGTCCAAGACGTAACCATGACAACAGTAATATAGTGGCATGTAGTATGTAGAGATGAGGAACAAGAGCATTAGTCTTATTAAAAGACGTTCGATTTGTTTCAGGATTTTCAGTAATGTCTATAAAGCTTATGTTCATGTTAAATGCTGATAAGTCGCTTTTAAATATAGACTGCAATAAATATCTAGATATCTTTCTTTAACTGGAAAATATGGTATATATTTTAGTGCTAAAGGTTGAAAAATACATGCTATTACTTGGCTATTATATTACGCATGCATTACAGGGCCTCTCGTACACCCCGGTTCAGTGGCGTGAGTAACTGCCTGAGCGATTCCCTTTAGTCTTCCTGATTAGTTAACTGGATCCTTGATGAAGAAAACGTTTCTTTTAAGAAGCGATGAATGACACAAATAGCCGAGACCCTGCGCAGCAGTAATAAGTGATTCAAGATGCTTTTTATTTCTGTGCACAAAAATGTCCCGCTGCACGATTCGGGCCATTTGGAGTCTGGTCCAAACCCTAAAGAGCGTGATGAATGTAGGAAACCCTTTCACATTGAACAGATTGCGAGGCGGCATTTCTTTCTGTGGTAGCGGTTAAGAGACCGTGCCAGTAACCAGAAGGTTGCGAGGTCAAATCTCAGGAGTCCTCGAACTAGAATTTTAACTTTCAGCTTGCAAATTACGACAATTTGAGTTGTATGAAAAGATACAAATTAGGGTTGGGGCTGGGTTAGGGCTTGTGTAACAATTTCTCAAGAGCTGAACGTGGCCCCAGTTAGATAAAAACTTCTGGCAAATAATGAAATATACATGTTTTTTGTTGAAAGTTGTATTGCATTGTCTTCAGTCTTATTTAAAACTGACCATATTTGCCTTTTCATATCATGCTCAATGCAGTTATAGGCTATTCCTAGAAGCACTATATGGGGAAATGAGCCAGGCTCTGGAATAGTATTTGCTGCGTTTTTTTATTGTTTGTAACCCAAAGCAGAGTTTTAGCAGACACACAGACGTGTTTTTTTCCACCGTCCATATTTTTGTGGAACGTTTCCATTATATTGTGGTGTTCTATAAAATTGAAGCGAGGGGGAAGCAGGCTTTCGAAAGGGAGCCTTTAAGTCACTGTGGCTTCATGAAAGAATTGCACAGACCCTTCACTTCAGTCTTATTTGTTGGCCACCCCATTTTTCTTTCTCGTGTCTTCCTCCCCGCCCTTTACCATAGACATGAGTGCAGACGCCCGTGTCCTTCAGCGTGAAAAATAGCTCGGGGAGAATAATAGAACAATTTCCAAAGCTAGACAGACACTTTGGGCAGCAAAGTGGCTTCCACAAAGCTGTCGGGACACAAAAATGGCACTGGCAGAAGAAGCTTTCACGAGCAGGACAAAAGCAGCCTTGCGCCCTTTGTGCAGGAAGAAGAGGAAATTGTTCCGTCTCATGTCTCATCTGTTCTTTCCGCCCAGGTGAGAGGACGTTCAAATGCGACCAGTGCGACGCCACGTTTAAGCGCAAGGACACGCTGAATGTGCACATACAGGTGGTACATGATGGACATAAGAAGTACAAGTGTGACCTGTGTGAGAAAGCCTTCGTCACTCCCTCCGTGCTCAAGAGTCACAAGAAGGTACCGTGTGTCCCAAATCTGTGAATTATTTGCAGGCTTCATAGGGACTTTCAATGCATTTTAGTATATTGCATAAAATGATATGAACAGCTTATGCCAGTGGACTTGGTCTCTTGCTCTGAGAGAAAACAGACTTCTTATACCACAGCCCTGTTGAATTCTTCATTCTGATTGGTCAGATGGTGTTGAGTAGCTTCCTATAACAGCAGCAGTACGTCCAGCCTGTTTATATTATTGCACTTGTTTTAATACCTTATTGTTTCTATAGTAACAGCTCATTTGCAGGGAATTGTATGGCAGACACGCAACATAATCCAAGTCCAAGATTTTAAATGTTGTTATTTAACCAATATCTATCTATATATATATATATATAGTTGTTGATATGGTGAATTTGTTCTATTCAGAGGCGTTCATTTAACATTTAAGGAAGGAGTCTCCAGTGTCAGCGATTTTGTAACAGTAAGTTTTCCGCCACAGGAAATTCTTCAACATTAATTGTAACTGTAAGTGGCTAAAAAAAAAACACAACGTCATTCATTCATGAATTAAGAGTTGTCATTTTTGGCAAATTGCTGAGGTTTAAAAGAAACGAAACACTTGCTGTTATTTGACGTCAGTAGGGTAAAAATAACTCCCCCTTTTTCCGCTGTTGATTTTTTCCCCTATAACATCACATGTATAAGTGTTGCGTAACACACTCATTAGTATTGAATAACAGAATGTATAGAGCATACGTCAGGTTTCCCAAGATTACATCAGCTGTTTTATAAAGCGAATGGCCTTCGATTGACGCAAGGGAAAAAAATAAGAATGAACGTATATATTCTGTGTGTATATATATATATATATACTGCCCTCCAAAAGTTTGGAAACGCCTGAACAAAATAGGGTTTTTGGGCAATATCAGCATAAATCCTCTTTAGTTAGTGACCATTTTGCATTGATAATAAGGGACAACACAAACTATGAAAACATATTTTATTAAATAAAAAGTTTATGAACATAAACATGAACATAACATAGAAAAATAC
>CM040990.1:21554166-21570547 GCA_022985145.1 Pangasius djambal
CTTTGGGCAATCCTCCAGGAGGCTTGGAGTAATATATCAAGTCAATGTTTGAATAAACTGACTGCTCGGATGCCTAGTGTTGTCCCTTATTATCAATGCAAAATGGTCACTAACTAAAGAGGATTTATGCTGATATTGCCCAAAAACCCTATTTTGTTCAGGCGTTTCCAAACTTTTGGAGGGCAGTGTATATATATAGGGATATAGATTAAGAATGAAATTGTACACATTGTACACAGTGATCTGTCTTTAGTCTGTACAGTGAAAAAGTGAACGTTTGAACAAAGTGCAGATAAAATGAGAATGCTGAGATTTACTTGCACCCAAACGCAACACCATGTAACCATGTAAAAGCTTTCCACGTGCTTGCACATGCATCGTCCAGCATCTTTGACTCAGTTATGACTTTTGAGTACAGTTTGCAGAAGTGCTATTCACCACTGACAGAGTGTGTCGTGACATAATTTATCCCGTTGTGGTTCGTATTGATACTGATAGCATATAGTCACGTTGCTCAGCCCTGGTTTACCCCTAAGCCTGCAAACTTTTACATTTATATTATATCTTTGTGAAAAATGTTCTTGATTTATACCTTTTTTTTTTAACAGTGTAAATGTTTCTGTTAAACTCAACCGTCCTGTGCATTCATTGGCCAGTAAACCTGCCAGTCAGAGCTCAGCATTACTCCAGCACAGAGGGTTTATTTCTCCTGCTCTCGAAGCACCGGATGGTATTCGTTTGATTTTTGTCGGGAACGTTTCGGAACAGTTTTTATCTTAGTCTAGAACAACTGTCATTTTTTTTCATTTAAGCCTGTGTTTAATATACCCTCTCACACTGAGCGAATTCTGACAGCAGGTCCGTTAGTCGGGATTCCTGTCGTCTCCTGTCAGACGAACTCAGACCAAAAGGCACCGGTACATCAGCGCCGTAGAGCTTTCAAAGCCTCAGAGCGACCGTAGAGATTAAAAGTACCGAGCTCTGACAGCTTGTGATCAGATTTGAGAACAGATGGAAATGAATCTCTTGGAAGATTCAGTTAGAGTGGTATGGTGTGATGTGGTGCGGCAGCAGGATGAAGGTGAGGACCGAATTTAAGAGGGAATTCTGGGTAGAAGCTAGAACTGATCGGGTCAGCCTTCAGTTTGTCCGTTCGAAATGAATTCGAAGAAGCTGTGAATAGAAAGGAATTGCTTATGAAGCAAGTCAACAGATAAGTATAACTGAGGTTTATTCATCCGTATGTAATGTATGATTTTGGGATGTGTAGTGTTGAGTGCAAAAGTTTGCACACCCTAAAGACAACATGACTCCAAATGTATTTTAATCCGAAAAGCAGCAAAAAAAAATCATCAGGTATATGGTAAGATATTATTATTAAGAAAAATCTCTTTTCCTGAAGTGTGATATAAATATTCCAATCAGCTCACTTTTGCTCTTGTAACTACCTTTTGCATTTGCTTTTTCAGATTGCTTTTGCATCTGAATTCAGACTTCGTTATTTATTTATTTATTTATTTTCCAAATTATGTAAACGCTTTGTCATGTTGTTGTTTATCGGACAATAATCAACCAAGTGAAGCGGACTTACTGGTACCATTCTGAAGCTGATTCTGTCCCTCTCTCTAACAGTAATTTGCCAACACAAACATTTTTTTTTTTTAAGAGCAACATGTCATAATTTTTATCCAATTATAGTTACATTTGTTGCATCTGCATTATCTGCAAAATAGTCGTCCCCTCACCAGCCTCTCTTGCAGCTTGTCATGCTATGAGAAACGAGAAACCGACTCCTCTGTACTGAAGATGCAAAACTTACTGTTACAAAGCACTGACACTGTAGACTCCTTCCATAAATGTTAACTAAAACCTCTTTACACCAGAAAAGTTCACCATATCAACAGGTTCACTTTTTTCTTTGTTAAATAACAGCAAGTTTTTAAATTTGTTTACTATCAGCTTTAGATTATGTAAACAGTCCGTCATACAAGTCCCCTGTGTAAGTTGTTACTATAGAAACAATAATGTATTTGAATGTGTTGTGATTTGCCTTTCAGCCAGACCGATTGTCAGAGCTGCTGGTATAGAAAATTCATCAGCAGCTTCTGACCAATCAGAATCGAGAACTCGCCTGCTTTGCAGTGTAAATGAATTCAAAATGTTATTGTTGTAATTGTTGTAATTGAACAATACAGATACAGTTTACATTTTAGTATGTTATGTGTTCTACTCAGAAGCTATGGGGGGGGTATACTTTTATAAGCAACACACACACACACACACACACACACACACACACACACACACACCTTTTCCTTATACGTCGCTTGTTTCTCTCTTTCTGTCACTCATAAACTCAGAGTATGAATGGTCAATTTGAGAATTCACTAGTCATTAAGTCCATCTCCGTCCATCATACCCCCAGTAAAACCATCTCAAGCACCTCACACACACTCATGTGCAGACCCAAACACACACGTCTAGCAGATTGCTATGTGTACACTCTGCTGAAGTGTTGTTTATGACACAGAGAGAAGCTGAGCCTTTTAGCCCGACTACTCCAAACTGTTAATAACACACACAGCGTCTCATACGCGCTCTCACTGCCAAGCTTACCGTGTGTGGGTGTGATCTCTTAATAACAGACACGGCACAGTCTCACACACACACACACACACACACTACATGTTTTACCGATGACAGCAATGAGACACCAATGAGAAACAAAGATTACAGAAGACCATGTTGTTGGATAAATAAGAAAGAGAAGGAAACGCTATTAACTGGCTTAGACTCAAGGACGAAGGTATTCAGAGGGAGTGAACGAGGGATGTGTGGGAGAGAGAAAATGGAAACAAGGAAGAGGGGATAAGGAGTAGGAACGGAACTGTGTGGATAAGTGGAGGAAGAGAGAAGCCACGGTGGACGAATCGTACAGTTATTAGTTCGACTATGGGGCATGTAAAAGCTGCGTGGCCTACGTAATGCACACTCCATTTTCTAGAAGCCATGATTAGCTGTGTCCAGGTCATCTCAGATGTTCCTCTTGTTTCTGTTTTTATCTGATAGACACACACCGGAGAGAAGGAGAAGATCTGTCCGTACTGTGGTCAGAAGTTCGCCAGCAACGGGACCCTGAGAGTGCACATTCGCAGCCATACAGGTCAGCACACACACACACACACACACACACATGCTTCAGCACACATGGTTTGCTCCATGTAGAGTGTCTCTTGAGACTGCAAGGTGACATCAGAAGCTTCGACTGTAGCTTAAAATTGCATCACAAGCTCCTCATCACCAGAGTTACACCAATCTTTATTTCATCTGCATTACTGAGAATAATCAGTCTAATCTAGAGAGCAGGCTTGGCTAGTTAGCTAGATAGGACTGCTAAGAGCGGTGTCTGTTGTAGCCGCTTTTTCCTTCATGTCAGCACAAAAGGAATCCTGGTCCTCTCTCTCTTTTTTTTTTTTTTTTTTCCTCAAGATAAAACACCCTTGTTTGGTTCTGATAATGAAATGAAACCAGCTCTTGTAATGGAAATAAAGTTTGTCTTGTTTATAGGTGCACTAATAGAGATAAATCTCTCAGGGCATCCATAATCAAAAGAACATAGTTTTTTTTTTTTTTCAGTCAGGATTTGCATGTGGAAGTACGGCTCCCCCAGAGGGACACACAGAGTGCTGCTGTTCTGTGCACAGAGTGACAGGGCGTCATTACAATGGAGATCCAGACATTCCTGCGTGCTGCCATAACAACATGCTTCAGCGCAGGCCACACACACACACACACACACACACACACACACACACACACACACACACACACACATTTCCTCACCCATTTTAAATTGTGGTTTAAAATAAAAATCATTATATCATCTGCAAATCCTGCTTTCCTTCCCTGTTCCATTTTTCTCTGTCTCCCTTTCTCTTTTTATTCACTTTTCCCCCCCTTCTTTTTCTTCTTTGGTGTTTAAACCCCCTGGTGTTCTCAACTAAAGATTTTCTACAAACACCGCACTCTTCCCACAATCCCATTATGGAAAAAACGTTCCAGCTGGATCTCTATCAGAGGTTTAAGGACTGAAGAATGAGCTATAGACGGACGGATGGGTTCAGGGTAGGAGGGACGGTTGACAGCCAGAACGAACGCACGGAAAGAACTCTTCATTTTCTTCCTCTCGGTTTTTTGGAATAAAGCTCTGTAATTATATGCCAGTAGTTTTTTTTTTTTTGAAGGCTGAAAGTTTAGTTTAGTTTAGAAAGTGAGATTTAGTTTTAAAAAATGGCTCATCACTAAGAAAGTAGTGAAATATATCTATGATTTATAGGAACTTAATGATGGACATGGTTCCCCTTCTTGTTTTTGTTTTCTTTCTTTCACTTGTGAGTAAACGTTACGTTTAAAACTCACTCATTCCGAGTTACCATCTTGACGTTTTCCTATAACAGCACATCTCAAAGTGTTTTATTCCTCTGATAACACAGCAATTTGCCAGTGAGTAACTTTTTTATTAATTAAAGAACGACACGTCATCCATTCACAGTTATGCTGTGGAACGTTCACAAAACATCTTAGTTCCTGTTAGCGCTTGCGTTACAGCAGCTATAAACAGTTGTTCCCTCACCTTTTTTTTGTTTAAGTCACTTAAACAAAAAAAAATGCAGCTCAAACGCTAAAGAAACTCTGAAGATTTTCCAGTGTCGGAAAACTTAAAGTTGCAGCTTTACCTCTGATAATAACGTATTAGAACAGGCGCATTAATATAAACCTGCGATCTGAATTACAGCCAGAACTGGAAAATTAATCACCACCTTCTGACCAATCAGAATTGAGAATTTATCACAAGTTAAAGCGCTTTAAATCTCCTGTTCTGAATTTTTATATCCATTGCCCTTGTTTGGTGTCTAATTAAATTGTTATTATATAGCGCATTTAATGATACACATGCAGCCTTCACAGACGACGTGACGATGTATGATGAGCTGATGTGCTCATTAAATACACTCAGATTTTCCTCAGAGTTTAGCTTGAGATTTAAAAACTCAGTTTGGAAGCCGATGCTAGGTTTGCCCGTCTGACCGCCGGAGACAGATTACACAAGCAACATCAGACACATTCTGCTCTTTTATGGGCCTGGAGGCTCTTTGTCTGTCCACACACTAACACAACACAGCTATTATTAACACTACAGCCTTTCCCTCCTCTCACACACACTCACACTCACATATAGATGCACGTAAACACGCCTGCTATAAAAATGACAAACGACCATGGCGAGATGTTTGGATGCGAAGTGAGCATAGCGGGCGCGTGGGAATGCGTGCGTGTGTGTGTGTGTGTGTGTGTGTGTGCAAGTTTGTGTTTTCATTGGTTTATAGAGCCTGGCCTAAGCCGTGTTTGTAGAGATAAACAAAGAGAGGAGGATTGGAGAATGTGGTGGGAAGGGTGGGAGAGAGGGATGCACCTCAGGAGGAGAAAAAAAGGTGAAAGGAGCTCTCCAACAAGGCATCCAGCAACATGACCTCTGACCCCTGCTGCCTATAAATCTGTTTCTCTAAACTCAGGCTTCCTTTCACTTTTATTAGTGTCGACCCCTTCCGCTTTCTCTGGCTAAAAACACACAGTAGAGAGAAGTGTTTCACCCACCAGCGTTTAACTCCACAGTTTAAACAGATGGCTCACATTTCTACAAATAGAAACATTTATTTTTC
Source organism: Pangasius djambal (assembly GCA_022985145.1). Lineage (NCBI taxonomy): Eukaryota > Metazoa > Chordata > Actinopteri > Siluriformes > Pangasiidae > Pangasius > Pangasius djambal. Next base: position 21,559,887 of record CM040990.1, read on the forward strand.
ATAATTTATGATTGGCCTATAAATGAACTGATTTTCTAGTGCTGTCACAGGACCGTCTCAGGATAAATCAGCCAGGCTTTTATAAATGTTTATTTTTTATGATAATAGCTTTAATCCTTTTTTATGGTTATGGTATTGTCACTTTATACCATAGTGCAGATAAATTCTCAAATCTGATTGGTCAGAAGGTGTATGTAAATTAAAACAAGACCAAAATAGTGAAGATACATGTATAAAGAGTGCTTAAGATACTTTTGCATAATAGCATAAAGCACACAATATATGCATTTTCTCATACATTTATGAAAAACATACAATGCATAACAATGGTACATTATTATTGTCATTAAATAAAAAAAATTGGGGGTGGGGTTAAAAATGGGGTGGGCAAATCATGATACTTTACATCAGATGCGTGATTATGAGTACATTCAGAACATTAGACTATGCTCTCATTGTTTAAATCGGACGAGTAAGCGACTGTGAGAAGGAGACTGTGAGTAGGAATGTAAAACATTGATGAGTCAGTGCAGTGCATTGATGAGCAGAGGCGCCATGGCTTATTGAATAAATTTCCTTTTGCGCTTTCAAGATTTTAACCCTTTCATTCTCAGCCGAAATTGAACAAATTGCTACAGTCCTTTCAGAAGTACAGCGAGCATGACAATTTTAGGAAATTGTGTAAATCCAAATTATAACGTGACTAATATTGTACGCATGCATAAACAGTGTTCAGCATACTTTTGGTCATCATATATATGTATGTATCATGAGTCATTTCAGTAGTATGACATTTTCTCTATTAAAAGCCTTGGAAATCAAAGGGTATTTGAATGTGTCGGTGGTATATTGGAAGTGTCCCAAAGTTCTAACTAGTGGGTGAGCTCATTCAGCTGTAGCTCCCCAGACACCCTGGAATTAACATCCTGATTCGATCATTTTCCTTGTGGTGTTTCAAGATGCTATGACTTTCATTTCCAGTCAAAACATAACAAGGAAATAAGTCTATTATTGGAATAAGGAAATAAGACTATTACTGGAATATTTACAGTGATGAAATGCAAGTATTATGAATTTCTGAAAACAAAAATGGAGCTAAACATTAGACATGTAATGTTTAAGAGATCTTTAGACCTGGGTGGCATGGGGGCGCTGCAGGTAGCGTTGTCTCCTCACAGCTCCAGGATACCTGGTTTGGTCCTGAGCTTGAGTTACTCTCTGTGCAGAGTTTTGCATGTTCTCTTCATGTTCGCGTGGGTTTCCTCTGGGTTCTTAGACCTTCCAGCAGAAGGTGGATTGGCTACACTAAATTGTCCCTAGGTACCCTGTAATGCACTGGCATCATGTCCAGGGTGTATTCCCACCTCATGTCCAATGTTTCCGGGATAGGTTCCGGATCCACCACGGCCATGTTTCTGAAGATGAATAAATGAAGATCTTTCTCTGAAGGTCAGTACATGAGTGTAGATAATGTGCATTCTGCTACAGTCTCATGTGCTGCCACTTAGCATGGTTTACAGTTTCACTTAATTCGTCCAGTTAAGTGGTTACAGCATTGCACAGCTCATGCTGCATGGTTTATTCTGGTGTTTTTCCTGCTATTCTGTGTAGCCTGTGAAAGCTGTGTGGTTACCCACACTGCTGGGTGTATTCATTATCCTGTGCCATAGAACTTGTCTCATACTCTCTCACACAATTTCCATGGGTGATCTGTCAAGCTCTTGTATTGTCTCGAATGTTGCATCACGCTCCTGGATGCCTAATAGTTCATCCCACTCTGTATGTGTATATAGATGGGTGCAAATACAAATCACTTGACTTTTCACGAATGAATATATATTAAAAAATGGAGAATCTTTGCATCATGTGTGTTTGTTTCTCCAAAGATAACAAAGAACTGAGAAAATTAGTAAACGCCTTGAGTTGCGTCTTGAAAGTACTGAAGGCCAGCACTGACAGAATGAAGGAGTTAATCCCTGACTGTGTGTTGGATCAACCTGCAGGGAAACAGTCTACACGCACCATTTATTTTCCTCAGCAGACACCCCCACTGAGAGTTTAAAGCTGACTTAATCCTGAAAGGTAACTTCTTTACCCCAAAAAGAGCTCTTCCTAATCCTATCCTTAGCCCGGAATAGGGTGAGATGGTCCCTAAAGAGTTCACATGCTGGGAAACTTTACTGTCATCATGAGTTAACCTGTCTCGAATGACCACATCTGATCAGCCTTTGTTTTTTCATCTGTGGTAGGAGTTAAAACCGCATTAGAGTCTGGAACGAGGGAGTGGAGGTTGGGTAAGAGGTGACTAGGTGTGTTTACAAAAGATGTATCAATGGTAGGCTTTATTTATTTTGGCCAAGTGTTCACATCCCTGAAACTGTATGTAGAGAAATATTGGCAAAAGCACGTGACTGTTCTTGCTTAAGGTTACATGGATAAGAAGTGTTACTGTTCAAAGAAATACGACAAAAAAGCTAGTTCTCAGTGCATTCATCATGTCCAGAGCCAGGATCTCCTGTTTTCACTGATCTGAGTTGGCCTGTATGTAAAGGAGGACACTTAGAGTCTGTCCGTAAGGGACTCAACATGACTATGTGCAGGGCAAGCGTTGGCGTAATGTACATTGGGTTAACATGTCCCTGATCGGAGGGATTTACTTAACATTAGCTCATCGATGTGCCAGCAGTCTCCCTGAGTTTTGATGATGTCATTCTCAGGCGCCACCAAGTATTCGGCTCCTTGAGACAGTCATTTGAACTGCACGAGTCACTCTTTCTTGCTGTGAAATGTTCCACCAGTGCTGCTCCAGGAGTTTGACTAATAGGCTGCTTTAGCTTCAATGCTGATCTAGAGGCCATAAACTGCGAACCCAGATCTTGGAGTAGTTTAGCATTTTCCCTTCTTTGATGCACCTGCATTAGTTGGTCTACTAGCATGCAGGCCATCTTTTCATTTTGTCACATAATTATATTATTCTTATTTTATAGAGGTATAAAAATTTACTGTTTTGCAGTAATTCAGAACAATGTGTTTTGTGTGACTGACTCAATACGGGACATTTCTAATAGTCTTTATGCCTATCAGTCCCAGTGAAGGAGGTGTGGCTTCTGTACCTGTCAGTCTCAGTGAAGGAGGTGTGGAATCTAACCTGTCAGTCTCAGTGAAGGAGGTGTGGCCTATGTACCTGTCAGTCCCAGTGAAGGAGGTGTGGCCTCTGTGCCTGTCAGTCCCAGTGAAGGTGACATGGCCGCTCATGGCCTTTTTCAGTAACCTGGAATACTGAAAACTCTTTGCAGAGCAGTGTTAAAGCCCTATGGGGAAGCTTGAGAACTGCTTTGAACTGGTCTCAGAACAGCATCTATCAGCTTATTTATCCAGTGAAATTCACCCTGAGATGGGGAGAAAGTGGAGGCTGAATTGTTTAAAGCCAAGTTTGGGATGGGTTTTTTCCCCCAGTCTTCTCAGACTGCTCCTCAGACAGATCTGAGGCTTCCATTGTAAATGGACAGCTTGTTTGACGGCCTGGTTCTGCACTATGTCATAGAGCAGGTGTGTGTATGAATATTCATGTTCCTATGAGTGTCTCTCCTATAGCAGTGTGTGTAACAGTGTAAGTTTTCCTGATCTGGACCCGACAGCACGTCATAGGGGGTTGTGTGTGTGTGCGTGTCTGTGTGTTGTAGTTGCCTGGGGGATCAGCCATGCAGGAGAACCTAAAGGAAACACTTACAGAATGCAGACGCTGAATGACATCATAGGGCGTGTCGTGGTTGGGAAAAGACACAGGTTTAGATGTTTCCCCTGGATTTACATTTCACTGAAAAGCCCCTTGTAAAAATGTAGACATGTGCGTGTGAGAGATTGGGTTATGCTGCAACATGCACAAACCCAGTGTACTGTCATTTGATATTAGGGATGGGTGGGTATGAGTACTTGCCATTGTCAGCAATGATTAGTCGTAACAGAACATTTCTTTAATGTGTTCATTTATCTGGAAACTTTTCACATCAATGGATGTAAACACCAGAATGTAAGTGGTTCCAGACATGTACACTTAGTTTTTCTTTTTTTTAGCTTATTTTTACACTCAAAAACTGGGAAATTATCTGCATTATTATTATTATTATTATTATTATTATTATTATTATTATTATTATTATGCATTATTTGGGGCATTGCATCATTCACACTTGCAGCCTTCAGAGGGTGTTTTACCAGGATATGTGCTGGGATATCTACTCTTTCCAGCTTCAGTACCTGGGATTTTAACACTGTCCAGCTGTAGTACCTGGGATTTTGATTCTGTCCAGCTTCAGTACCTGGGATTCTGACTCTCTCTAGCTTCAGCACCTGGGAATTCAACACAGTCCAGCTTCACTACCTGGAATTTCCACTATCTAGCTTCAGCACCTGGGAATTTGCCTCTGTCTGGCTTCAGTACCTGGGATTTCCACCCTGTCCAGTTTCAGTACCTGCAATTTCAACTTCAGTACCTGGAGTTTCTAGTCTGTCCGTCTTCAGTACTTGGGATTTTGCACTTAACCATTTCCTGTTAAATTGCCATTAAATTCCTGTGTATGTACGCATGAAAGGGCTTCTGTGATTGATTACAGTGCCATCGGGGTGAAAACTTACTGTCCAAAGAGTCTGCACCATTAACATTGGCTGATTCTGTCAGGCCCATATAAGAAGACAAAGAGCAACAAGCACCAACTATTAGTATTTCATAATCATAAAGAAACTAGAATGAAATCCTCTTTTGTCTGACAAGTGATTTTATGCAACAAGAACATCGTAAGTGCCCAAGACATGAAAAAGAGGCAAAAAAATAAGATCTTTCTCAGTCTTTATGACATCCATATGATAGTCTCTATCAATATGAAATATTACAGTGTAGCTAAGAATGATTTACAGATGTATTCAGTTTGGCTTCAGTACAAAGAGGACGTTCATGTGCATATATATATATATATATATATATATATATATATATATATATATATATATATATATGCGTGTGTGCATCTGTCTGATTATGGGTAATTCCTCTCGATGTCCTCTCTGTAGGAATCATGGCCTCTCAGTAGTCCTCAGTGTTTAAGTGTTCAGACACGGCACACTCTTTCTCCCAACCTCACTGCACATGTAACTCCTGAAATCTCATCCTCTTGTCTGTGTGTGTGTTTACACGGTCTCATCTTTTACGATCTGACATATTGGTTCAGCAGGATGGCAGTGTGAAATGGACCAGCAGACGTGTGTATATCGTAGTTGTTTACAGTCCCAGCGCTTTTAGATTTGTTACAGTTCCACATTTCGTAACGTGTTCCAGATCTACCTGCAGTGGCGTGGGTGTTTCGAAAGTTAGACAAAGACTTTGTAGATGTATAACAGCAAAGATATGGAGTTATCATCCTGCTTTACATTGAGATTATACTGAGTGAGGATTCGCGATTGATAAAATTGTGGGTTTCAGTGTTGCGTTTAAACATGGAATTAGCTTTATGAGACTTTCTGTACTTTCGATATAATTGTCGATTGTGTGCATGTGTCCATACAGGCAATAATCCACATGGGCCTCTTTATCCTAGGCACTGCAGGAAATAACATGTTATGGGATCTTTAGCAGAGCCTCTCTCTCTCTCTCTCTCTCTCTCTCTCTCTCTCTCTCTCTCTCTGCGCCGAGCAGGTCAGATGAAAAGATCTGCGTGAATGATCCGAGTTAAACGCTTATCAGCTCAAGTGGATCAATATTGCGTTTCTTTTCCGTTTGTAGACAGAGGAGTGCGTGTGTGTGGGAGGAAACTGTGAATGTGTGACAGACAAGGCTAATGTAATTCAGACTGGAGCTTTAGAGCCTCAAAGCTCTCCATACAACCCCGAGAAAAAAAAAGCGCTCAGCGGGTAAAGCATGCGACGGGGACAGCCATCTGTACACCATACTCTCTCTCTCTCGCTCTCCCTCTCTCTCTCTCTCTCACACACACACACAAACACACACTCACACACACAATGGGGTGCCAAATGGATCGATTGGCTAGGGCGTCCAGGGCCGCTTGGGACTGCCAGGGCTAAAGGTAAGCTATGGAGGCACCCAGGGGTCACACACGCACGGTGTCCCCTTACAGAGCATGCTAAATCAATTAGCCCCTCTGTTTCTCCACACACACATCAGACTCAATGCTAATCCCCTTGCGACTAGGCTAAATAAGAATCCACTTATAACAGCATGTGTCTGTAACCATCGAACTCCAGTCACACTCTAATCATAGGTTGGAGTTTGGAATTTAACTCCACTGTCTGGAGCCCTGCCTCATTGAGGGTTAAGCTGTTAAGAGGGTGCATTAGCATTCTGAGACAGTGAAAGCAACTGTACACATTAGCCACGTGCATCCATCAGTCATGTGTTAAAGGTTCTACAAAGAACATAAAGACATGTTGAATATTGCAGCATATTGTCTAACCAGTTAAAATACCATCAATACCTCAGGTTGTTTTTATGAGGAGGCTAGAACCTTCTTCAGGCTCTTCAGCTTGACCATCTTCCACAACAGAGAGTCTGTCTATACAAAGGGGGTTCCAAGGAGAACCCTGTAGGAACTGTCCAGATATCTTGAGGAACTCTTTTCTTAAGCGTACAAGCAGTGTTTTTGGAAAGTGTTTGCCCAAAGGTTGTAATATTTAAACTGTAATGAAGGGTTAAACAATTATTGTTATACAGATGTATACAATATGTAATATTTAGATAAATAGACAAAATGATTAAATGTGTCATTCATAAAAATGGTTTTTGGTACCAGACGGTTTGGCTTGCATATTTCACAAACCACTGAGCTCCAGGGATTTTCAACACATAGAGTTTACACAGAATGGTGCGAAAAACAAAAAACATCCAGTGAGGAGCAGTTCTGTAGGCAAAAATGCCTTGTTAATTAGAGAGGTCAGAGGAGAATGGCCAGACTGGTTCAGGCTGACAGGAGGTCTATGGTAACTTAAATAACCATGCTTTACAGACGTGCTGAGCAGAAAAGCATCTCCCAGGAGATGGAGGTCAGCATTTTCTGAAATAATCAAACCAGCGTCATGGCACAAACATCCATGCCATGGTCAGAGTCACTGAGATCATCATGCTTTGGATCATATGCTTCTACGGGTACATGCGTGGTGTTGTTCTTTCGGCTGCTCCCTTTAGGGGTTGCAATAGCGGATCACTTTCCATTGTCTGCATATTGGTTTGGCACAGGTTTTATGCCGGATGCCCTTCCTGATGCAACCCTCCCCATTTATCCGGGCCTGGGACCGGCACTGAGAGTGCACTAGCCTGGGGGTGGCGCCCAGCGTGGGGCTCAAACCCACGGTCTTGAGAGCAATACTCTACCGACTGAGCTAGCCAGGCACTATACGGGTACATGCGTGTACTCCATTCGTATTTTAATTACATTGTCATTTCCTCTTAACCTTTGAACACTGTATTTATCTCGTTAATTTAAAATGTTACATTTAATGTGCTACATTTAATATGCTACAGTATCTTCCTTACATTTTGGCCTTGACGGTCAATATGCCCCAAATCAGTCTTAATCTTTTTACCACTGTTAGTGTATCTTAAGCCTGTCTAATCCACGAAATGAGAATGTAGGATTTTTTGGCTTGACCTACTACAGTTTTACAAGCTTCATAAAACTCCTCCACAGTCCCAGAATTCACTGCTGTGCTGGGTCTTAGTTGGCTTGACCCTCTAATGGTTTCCACAGAGCTGCTCCGGTCTCAGCGATGAGCTTTAACCCGATACTTGGTGTTTATGACGCTCTTCAGAGTAGATTGGTTTGTTTGTCAATTTGACACACCTCCTTTTATGGAATGAGATTGTTGAAGGGCAGCCGAGGCCTTTCGAAGAAACTCTTTGCAGCCTGAGGCTAAACTCAGAGGAAGGTTAGGGGGAAGATGTGGAGGTGGCGTAGGTGTTTGGTGGCAGAGATCAGAGAATATATATTCATTGGTCTTAGAGATTATGGAAAATAGAGAAATAGACACAAAGACACGAATAAGATTCACTTTGGATCAAGAAAATATATCTGATAGTGGTTCATTTCACTTGCACTTCACCTTCATTGGTGCAATGCTTGAATGTGAGAGCTCAGGTTAGGTCCTTTTTTTGAGAAATCCAAATTGGAATAACTCAATTCTTTTGCAGTGAAAACCATACTTTGCTTATTTACTATTTAACATTGCATAAAAACAAACTATGTAACTATTTACCGAACCACTACATTCTCTCCAAGTGCCATCAGAGCAGGATGTCTCAGAAACACCTAATCTGAAATAGCAAGGTGGACATACATTATATGGCCAAACATTTGTTGACGCCTGACCATCACACCCATGTGGTTCTTCCCCAAAAGTCCTTGTATGCCGTAGCATTACACTTTCTCTTCACTGAAACTAAGAGGCTCAAACCTGAATGAACAAGACTCCTCACAGCTACACTCCAAAATCTAGTGGAAAACCTTCTCAGAAGAGTGGAGCTTCTTATAACAGCATAGACGGACAAAATCTGGAACGGGATATTCAACAAGCACATACGGTTGTGATGGTCAGGTGTCCACATACTTTTGGCGATATATTGAATGACGTATCCAGTCCTTAGGTCCTCATCCTAGATATTTGTGATTTGGCTGTGCAATTATTCCTTACAATTTTACAGTTGCTTGGGGTCCAGCTTACACTAATTACACTCATACTTATATAGCCATGTGATTATGTTCCAGGTAACTGATACAGTAATACGTTATTGAGAAAGATGTTGAATCAATAAGAAAGGGCTGCTGGGTTAAACTACCCATCATACACAGCTGGTGATTTCAAGACAGATTCGCCTTGAGGGCAACGTTCAGCTTAATGAGGATCTTACCCTGTTAATTCCCCCCGAAGCCGAGCTAATTAACCTTATTACTCACAGGACAAAAAATATCCACCAGTCCCACACTCTGTCTAATTAAACAACATGTGTTTTTTTTCTGCTCGACAATTAGTCCCTTAAGTGGTTACACCAACAACATGAATTGGAAATTAGATCGCCGTACAGTCAGCACACACACAAACACACACAGCTGGCATCTCTCTAAAGCCTGCATCTTATTAAGTTAGGCATCGCCATTTCGTGTTTCCTTGAGGAGCTGTCCCAGTTGCCAGGCGCATTACTTATTCCAAAGGGAGCCATTCTCCAGCCAGCAAACCCCTTATTTCATTAGCCCAGAAGAAAGCACTGAAATTGGAATAAGGTTTTGTTTCATGAGCCTGGGATCCTCTCTGTTTCCCAGCGGTAAGGGAAATGGTCTGCGAGAGAGCAGATTTTCAGCCTCTTCCAAAAGCAGCTGGGTGAATCATGTACACATGGCGCAGTTTCAGACAGCAGTGATGTCGGCTGGAGCTGTAATAGATCATCAGGTCTTAATAATTCACAATTAACAAAGAACTCGGAGCCAAACATTTTAACATTGTTTATAATGAATGCAGGCTATTAGCAGAAAGTTAATACAAGCCACATAGAGTAATGCTAATTGGTTCATTCTGTATTTCAGCTGATTATACTAGCATGAGTATTGCACTATAAGCGAAAACAAGGAACTATTAATACATCTATAAACATGACACTTAAAGCAGTGACAGCGAGATGCCACAGCTTTGAGTTGGAAGTAAACTTTGGGGCAGGCAGTTTGATTTTTTTTGTTTGTTTGTTTTTTATTTGTGTATTTTTGTGCTAGTTGGTTTACTGGCTAAAGCAGCTAATGATAGATCATTGGTAGGAAGCTGAATATCTTAATAAAAACATAAGCTATCATTTTGCCTTGTTCAGGTCAGCATTACAATGAGTTGCTCCAGCCAAAGACATAATTCGTTATGTTGTTTTTTTTTCTTTTAATAAAACCAACACAAAACGGTAACGTTGAGAAGAACAAGAGCTACAATTCAAACCCCATTAGACTTAAAGACTAGCAGGAGAGCTCGTAATTATAAGCTGGTCTTTTTTAAAATGAACCAAGTAACTATAACACACAATTCATGTTTATATCAGGATACATTTTAAAAGCAGTAACATTACAGAAAGCTACAAAAGAAGCAACTTTGCAAGCCAGCTACAATAACATTTACTAGGTAGTTTGTAATGTTTGCTAATCATTTAGTAGAATGTCATTTTTCTGTGGAGTTGGAGTTTTACTTGGAATCTTGTCTGGTGAATTAAAGTGATTCTACTTTTTTATGTATTGACAGAGGCAATTGAGTGCGTGAGCGTATGTCGAATCTTTCTGACAAACGTTCTGAGACGAAGTTCCAACGTTCCTGCTGTTTTATGAAGCGAAACGTATTTCAATTTCAGGTTTCTTTTAAATCAGATTCAGCAGCAGACATGAATCATAGATGTGCTACCATACCCATGTTATGCAAAATGTTCCATTTTAGCCAAAAAAATGTCAGAGCGTGATGATAGTTAGGCATCTGAGTCGAGCTGCTGACCTCCAATCAGACTCGCTCATTGCTATCTCCTGCCCAAATCGGCTCAGGTTTAAATCGGATCCACGTGTCTGGCCCTCCAGTGATTGACGGCTTGTCACTGCCTGTTTGCAGTTTCATTGCGAGAGTTCAGATAGCATCTCTCCCAG
>CM040990.1:21570647-21612279 GCA_022985145.1 Pangasius djambal
GAGTGTGTGAAAAAAAAAAAAAAAAAAAAACGTGGCTTTGCGCTTTCTGGTTTCTGTGTTTTTTGTCGTATTAACTTCAAGAGAGAGAAAAAAGAGAGACTGGTGAGGGAACAACTGTATAAAGCTGTTAATGCAAGTGATATCAGGAACTTTTGCAGATGTTCCACAACATTAAACATAGCTATAAACAGATATGACTTTAGAATGATAGGTTTGACTAATTGCTGTGGTATAAAGAGGAATAAAGTGGTATATAGAGGAATAAAACACGATTTGAAGAACTTATGAAGGACTAACAGTAACGTGACATGGCCAGGATGACAGCACATATCTTTAATTTGTCTATAGAAAGACCTGCAGGGGTCTATAGACTTTTGCACTACAGTGTATTTTGGCTTCGCCACATATTTCTTCTGAGACTCAGCCCCAGACGTTCAGCTCCTAACCACAGCTCAGCTTCGGCTTTCTAGAACCGAGCGGAGGATTCCGACACGGCAGAACCGAATGCCACAATGCCATATGATGTCATAGGGATGGAATCACAAACAGAATCTTCAGAAAGGCTCCACTCCGACTCGCACTTCCTGCACGATACAGCACTGTGCTTTCTCAGTCACACCCACAGCTCTGATTATCTGAGCTGATGATTTTATTAGCGGGGACATGATGTCTGGCAAGAACAAGTATCGCTTGATCTGAGATGGCATGATCTTAATATTTAAAGGTTCACTGTTTCATTTTTTTTACGAGACGACCTAGCGCTACAGTGTGATACAATTAGATATGACACAATGAAACAAATCAGCATTGTGCGAACACTTTGGGGGGGAAATTTTTGCATTTGAGGCCACAGAGGCCATGCCCCTTTTACTGAGACAGGCACAGAAGCCACACCTCCTTTACTGAGACTGACAGGCACAGAGGCCACACCTCTATCACAATGACCGGTCCAAAGGACACGCCCTCTTCACTGAGAGTGACATACACAGAGGCCACGTCTCCTTCACTAGGACACACACAGCGCCATGTCTGTGGGCTGATGCACAGTAGCATGCTTGCTTGATATCTGTATTTAGCAAAGGTGTGTTGTATTATGATGACCAGTATCGTGATGATGATGATTATGATGATGATTGTGTGTGTGTGTGTGTGTGTGTGTGTGTGTGTAGGTGAACGCCCTTACCAGTGCCCGTACTGTGACAAGGCCTTCAGCAAGAATGATGGGCTGAAGATGCACATACGTACACACACTCGGGTAAGACCAAACACCATCTTGTGTTCACACTCCTAGTCCTATTTTCTTTTTCACTCCCTTACACACACAAGTGTTACATACAAGTAAAAGTACAACATAGGATCTGAAACATTTGCATAGTGATATTTTTGGATATACACTATTTATTATCACTTAATTATGTACTTTTACAAGAGTTTATCAGTGAGTGAGAGGGAGAGAGTGAGGGAGTTATATATTAGTGCACATGAGATTTGTACTCAAGTGTGTGTTGGATGGGACCTTAAAGCACAGCATGCAGCAGGAGTGTTATAAATCTGCTTCTTTGGCAGATGTTTTTGAGCTCCTCAGCATCTGGCTGGTAGGGAAATGCCTCTCTACCACAGAATGAGGCGCCTTGGAGTGGCTCTCCCCAAATACAAGCGAATTCACTTATTCCACCAGCTGTGATTTATACATAGAAAAACCACTGTTTTCTGTACGTGTGTGTGTGTCAGTGTGTGTTGGTGTGTCTCAGTGTGTGTTGGTGTGATAGTGTGTGAACGTGCCTGAATCTGTCTTTATGTTTGAAGCTTGTCCAGCTGTTTGAAAGAGCTTTTCTGTATTCTCTCGGACTGCTACGCTTCGGTAAACGGATATGTACCAGAGCTTTGAGTAAGCAAACATATTCATACTCTCGTAAGTAGGGAGGACGTCATGTCCAGTTCTGACATGCTGACTGGGTAACTGGTGAGGGGAAGTGAGGACATGCAGGTAGCTTGGAATGAAGAAAGATGCATTTGGATTTGAAAGGACATAAGCCACGACACACCCCTATTACACACTTTGTACTCTGCTTGATTTGTGGTCCAGTGTATCAACATGGGACGGAGTCCACGTGGAATAACCTCGAGTCATTTCTAGTACACAGACATTGCCAGGTTATTAGGTACACCCTTCTAGACGCATGTTTCACTTCCACTGGATTCTACATGGTTGTACCTTTTGTGGACATGACTGAATTGCACACTTTCTGGCTACACAGACCTTTCCACTTCATCCCAAGGATACTTGATATTGTTGAGATCTCTGACCGTACAAGCCATGGAGGCAGTGAAGACTCATCTCACCAAGTTCTCCCACATCTCCCTGTTGTTGTATTTCTCTCCACTGGTTTCCACAATTGATGCTTGCTTACAAAGAAAAAAACAGACCCCCACCTCCTTGAAGGCACTTATCAAACCCTGCTGTGCGCCACGGTCCTTTCGAGCCTCTTTTCACGTAGAAATGTTCAAAATGACCATGACGGAAAGCATTCTTTACACCATCATACCACTACCACCAGCATTTTCTTTTTCCCCCTCAATTTGGTCACCTGGTAATTCCCACCCACTAATTAGCATGTGAACCAGCCAACCATATTTTTTCAAACTGCTACTCATACTGTGTCACAGGGCAGTGTAGAATATTCATACTATGTGGAAGAGGCACTATCTACCCTCTTCCACATACATAAGCTCACTGACTCCTGTCACTGGTGAGTGTCGCTGTGATTGATGGAGGAGTGAGGGTGTATGCTCCCAACCAGAGAGCATGGCCAGTTTGGCCCCTTTGGCTCCTGGCCACGGGTGATGGGGATAATGGCAGGATTACAAATTCGCAATCTCCTGGATTTTCTGTTGCGCCGCTCTCACAGTCTACTCGAAACTCTCACTGACAGGGAAACACTCTGTTGTAGGGTTCTGCTCAGACCTTTCTGACAAGCTGAAGAACCCTTAAAGGGCCTTGATTTGACCTTTTTTAAGACTGGATGATTGATACTTAAGGTCATATTCCCAAGCAAGCTAGTGCAAAACCCAAAACATTACAATAGCAGAGCACTTGCAAACAAGAAACAACGAAACAATGTACAAAGGAAAAACTACTGTGTAAAAGAAGAGTACAAACAAGAACAAGACAATGGTGAGGCAAACTAGGCACAGTTGTTAGCACAAAAGACACAGGTGTTAACAATTAGTGTTAGAAGTTATATGTATAGTATTCCACTCTTGCTGGAGCTACATTTTAGGATTTTAACATTACTACAGTGTTTCTATGACTTAACCTAAACGTCAGCTTCAGTAATGATCCAAAAGCTTGCTAACCAAAACGTGCAACACTAAAACTATTAATTTTTTATTATTCCTTTGGAAAACAGCATTTCCACAGACTTGGAAACTTGGACTTGTTTACTATACCTCAAACACACCCAACAGCTCTGCGTTAAACTCTGACTCAGAGCTCACAGCAGTGTATAATACTTACAAATAATAACTGATGCTTAACACACACACACACACACACACACACACACACACACTCACATTGTCCTGGCATTAGCCTAGATTTGCCTTATAGCTGCCGCCGAAGGTGAGTTTGAGTTTAGGACTAATGACGGCAAACTATAGTTGTAGATTTGATACTCAGGAAACATTCACACCTCTGATGCTAACAGCAATCAAATACTCTTTGAAATAATTTTCTTTGAATTGACATTATGAACAGAACACACTTGTGTCTACACTCTTGTATTTTGCATTGATGTTGTACTTTGAACAGTTTTTCAACTCACCTCCTGTTGCTTTATACTTGACCAGTAACGTAAGCTGCTTCTAAATACTGAACTGATGTCTAAAGCGATTTCTAAATTGTAACGACAAAGGCAGGCTTTATTACAAAAAAGTCCAAAATGTTGTTGAATTCAAACATGCATGTGTCAAAAATAGTGGCAATCAGGTATGTGTAGGCAAGGCACAGAGACAAAAGTCAAAATAACAAGGCAGAGTCCAATTCTAGCGAACAGTCCAGAAATACATGTTACAATGGCAAGACTTCGCAAAGAAACAAGAGGGTGTAAATAGGCAAACAGGCAGCTGAACACAATCAGATGACATGCAAAACATGTCACAGGGAAAAGCACGATGGTCTGAGGCGATTCAAGACATAACCTGTGAAACTAATTGAGTAGTGGAGACAAAAGTTACATTACTTTCATTCCCCTCCCCCTTTTCTCCTCCAGTTTAGTCTTAGGAATTCCAGACCCACCAGCTCTCTATCACATGATAACTACCAACCAGGGAAGGTGAAGGCTAACATGTGATTCCTCTAAGACAAGTGAAGCCAACCTCCACATCTTTTCAAACTGCTGCTCATGCTGCATCACAGGGCAGCATAACACACTCAGAAAGCACTTTCTACCCTCTTTTACCATCTGAGCTCACAGATGCCTGCGATTGGCTAATGTCACTGTAATTGACAGGACAGCGAGTGCATGCCCCTCCCACTCAGAGATTACATCCAGTTTTGCTTTCTTTCAGCCTGGCGGTGGCATCATCAGAAATCAAGCTTGTGATCTCAGAAAGATATTGTGAGCTAATCAGTTAATTTTCCTAATGTATTCTACACATTGTTGAACTGATGTACAAACATAGAAAATGAAACAGTGTAACTTATTTTCAGGACTCAGGCACTAAAATATTAAAATCCCTGTCAGCTCAGTGGAGCTGTTTATACGAAATTAGTGTTTAGGCTAGTCATCCAAGTGATTTAGGAAGTGTAATCCAAGCGATTTGAACAGAGAATTCATGCTTTTGAATAAATGTTTTCAGTTTCATAATGTGGTCCGGTGTAATCTTCTACTAATGGGCCTGCAGAAAAACAGCATCGTCATCTGAGTCCAAGTGTCGCCCTTTTATTATGAACTGCACTTTCTTGTATCACACCTCGCTGTTTCCCGCCCCCTTGTTTGATGGACATCTAAGATCCTTTTTCCAATGGCTCTCGGAAGCAGTTCTGACGAACCTTACTACCCTTAAGTGTGTGTAGAGTACAATTCTAAACAAGTCCCTTTCTGGATATGATGCGACTTCATCTTCATGATCCAATTGCAGCTGGTTTTAGAAATTCTGTCCCTGCTACGTCTTTAATCCCCCGTGTGGTCAGAGTCCCCATGAACCTGGCTGGCCAGTCAGAGAGTTATGAGCTGGACCCTGATACATGGCAGACACACAGCACTGAGTGATGATGACAGCATAACGAGAGCGGCACTTTGATAAAGTCATACGGAAGAGAAAAAACAGAACCGAGCGGATCCGCGACAACATTGTGTTGTTTATCTAATTTTGCTAACAATAAGGTCAAGCTCCTGTCTTTATAGTGTGTGCATGTGTGTGTGTGTGTGTGTACGTGTGTGTGTGTCTGTGTTTTAAACAGTTCCTGCTCGACTCTGGTTCTAATCTTAACACCGGAAAGGTTTTCTTTTTTGGCTGCCTGCTGAAAATCTGAACACACTGGACGTATGTACGCACACACACACGTCTACATACACGCAGCTTTGCTTCCTGATCAAAGGTCAGCAGAAGGAAAGGCGGACAGCTGCTGCAGATGTGATGTGATGGTTCGCCACAACATATTACAGCTCTTCCCGTGTTACCCACAATCCTGTGTCTGAGTCGTAACCTTTGACTTCTCACATGTTCGAGCCCAGCTGATCTGATACTTTTTAATCTGACACACAACAAGGGAGCTTTTTAAAAAAATTTCACATGATGTACAACACATGTCTCGCTTTCTTTATTTCTTTCTTTCTTTCTAATTTTTGTTTCCGTTTTTTAACCCCATACACACACATACTGATACACACACTTGATCTTGCATATCCTGTGTGTATTATGTGTCACCACTCCTTGCCCTGCCTATAAGATATCTCCTTTTCCCAGGATTCACGCTTCCTGTGTCCACCCATTCCCGTGACAGTCTGAGTTAGGACTGTGACGTGTGTGTGTGTGTGTGTGTACACAAGAACACAAGTCATGGCATGCAGCATTTAGATAACAGACACCAAAATCATTCCCATTATGATAAGAACATGGCAGGCTGGTCCTCTTCATGAAGGGCTGTGTCTAGATATATATTTAATTCTTGAATTCTCATATTTTTCTGCTGTTTTTTTTTTCCTCATAGAAACAATGAATCTTGCTAGGCAACTGAGTATTGTCATGATTTATCAGAGCTGAAGCGATGTGTATTACTCTGTCAGCATTTCTGTAATCGGAGCATATATATATATATATTTATTTATTTAACATCCATTATATATATATATATACTCATACTCTCTGTCTGTCTCTCTCTATCTCTCTTTCGTTCTCTCTCTTCATCTCTCTGTCTGTCTCTCTCCTGTCTCTCTATCTTTGTCTGTCTTTCTCTACCCCTCAAACCCCTGTCTGCCCCTCTCTTTCTTTCTTTCTCTTTCTTTCTTTCTTTCTTTCTTTCTTTCTTTCTATCTCTCTCTCTCTCTGTCTGTCTCTCTCACACACAGGAGAAGCCGTATAAATGCAGCGAGTGCAACAAGGCCTTCAGTCAGAAGCGAGGTCTGGATGAACACATGCGCACACACACCGGAGAGAAGCCCTTCCAATGTGACGTCAGTACTACACCACACTGCACACACACTCACACACTACACACACACACACACACACACCCCTCACCTCAGTCCACAGGCTCTTACAGTAGGACTGGACGTAGCAGTGGGTTGTGGGTGCAGTGTGTGTGACGCACAGGTTTAGAGAGCAGACCGCTGGAGCCAGGGCTGACTGATATAGTCTTAAATCCACCTCCGTGTGTGTGTCAGCATTGATGGAGTGTTACAGTGGCGTCAGAGCAGCAGAGGAAGGATGTCCTGCCAAGAAGACACGGGACTGTAACCACCCTGCGCAAACTGACCCCACTCTGACCTCCACCTCCACCTCCACACACACACACACACACACACACACACACACACTTCTGTATTACTGTAGCTAAATAATGCTAGATCGGCACCTACCCTTAACCCTAACCTTAACCTCAGTAACCATAAGTAAGTTTTTATAAATAAAGCTGGCAGGTTTTTTAAGAAAAAGGAAAAAAACAATATTTTCTGACCAGCCAACTGTCCCCATGTGGTCAAAACTGTCATATATTGCTATCATTATCAGTACATTTGGTCCCTATAAAGAGATAAAAACATGGCTCACACACATACACTCACACACACACACACATCAGCACTCAAAGATGACAGGCGGAACGGCCCGGCTCCAAACCGCACTGTTAGAATAACACAAGGCCTCGTGGTCTCCACTTTGCGAGCGAGAGGACAGCAGCCCGTCTCACTCCTCCTGCGATGGAAAACAGCTCACGCCACGCTTTATCATATGACACTATCATTTAAAACATGTTTGTGTCATTATTGCCACTAAAGAAAGGAGGATATTAAAGGAAAATCCACCCTGTATAAATTTTTTTCATTCGTTTTCAATTCCCAATTTCCTCCATTACCCAGTATGCCATTCAGGTACCTCCTGATGGTTTTGCAGTGGGATTTAGCCCTCGCTTCATCTCTACTTAACGAGAGCGATGCAGCAGCACTTTAGTCCTTTGCTCTGTCCAGCTCTCTCACCTCTTCATGTGTACACACTGCTCAAATAGATGTGTTGATGGTGCTAATTTCACGATCAACACCATCGCACTCGTCAGCTCGTAGACTGACCAGCCGAGCCGAGCCACTGCCATAACTCAGCTGGGACTTTGAGTCTAACGTTTGTGTCCAACATCTCTACTAAGTCTCACGAAAATACACCACCAACCCACAAATCAACAGCAGAATCACTAAACACTATACACTAACACACAAGTGAATGGAAATACCCCACAAAGATAGGATTAAAATGCATGTGTGTGTTTGTGAGTGTGTTTCCAGCACTTGGCCCTATGCCAGTGTTGGTTAAACTGGGTAGATAACAATCTTGCATAAATATACACATACATACACAATTTCAAACACTTCCTAAATAATACCTCCACTCAGCGGGAGTTTAAGGAAGACTCCTCTCACCCACACACACACACACTCACACACACACACACACACACACAAACACACACAGAGGGAAGGGACACACAGCCGTCTCACTGATCCCATCAGACCAAATGAAAAACACTCACACTGCTTTTATTTGATTTTGCTGGCCGGCCACAAGCACGCCTTTTTAAGTTTAGCTGTTATTTTTTCTCTTTTCTCCATCCACAAGCGAGTGAAATTGGCTGTTTCCTCCAGACGGCCTCTCTTCTCCCCTCTGATGTGACGGGTCTTTTAAGCCCTGAAGTGTTTTTTTCTTTTTCTTTTTTTTGCTGTCTCTGAGCACACTAACAGGAGCAGCGTCAATCCACGGCAATTTAGTCACATAATTCTTTCATGTGCTCATGTGAAGCAGAAACCACCCTTAATCCGGATTCATTTTCATTCTTTTTCTTGCTTATTGGCTCCTTTTAAAACAGTTTCACATCATTTGAAGATATTTATGGTGGTCAGGATGGACTTCATGCCTGGTTTAGAAAAATGCCAATGGCATTAATTATACATCGTTCTTAATATAAGCAGGCAGGAAAAGCTGTAGGAGTGACGAGCTTAACTCTGTCCACAGTGTCATTTAACAACACTAACCAGAAAGTGTTTGGACGAGCAGCGGTCTTTAGTGGAATTAGCGAGAATAAGGTTATAATGTGGTTAGCATTTGTCACATTTTTATGAAATTGGTGCCATGTGGAACAGCAGTTCTGTACTTCTGCGTGTGTGCGTGTATGTGTGTGTGTGTGAGAGAGAACCTAGACAACACATTTTAAAAATGCAGAAACTTTCACTGTCTTTGAATTACTTTGCAAACAAATTAAATCTATTATGATCTCTGGATTCTCCCAAAGCATTCCAGATACACACACATCTTAAAAATTCTTCAGAATTCCTGAGATTAGCTCAAGTTAGCTAACTGACTCATTTTAGCAATACCAGTTGTAAAAATGTAGGAATGGTAGCTTAAAAATCAATTCAGAATTCCTGTCAGGTTAACTGAGGAAAATTAGCTAACTAACACTTCAGTAAAACGTGAAAATTTGTGAATAGTTATTTAAAACTCCTTTCAGAATTCCTGGCAGGTTAGCACATTAGCTTGCTGACTAGCTTTAGTGTACATTTAGGACTGGCATCTTAAAAATCCTTTGAGAAATCAGGATAGTTCATGTTAGTTAGGTGGCTAGTGTTAACAGTAATAATCGTAAAAATGTAGGAATAATAACTTAAAATATCTTTCAGTTATTCTGTCATGTTAGAAAATTGTAAAAATGTAGGAAGAGGAACTTTAAAATCCTGTCAGAAATCCTGTCAGGTTAGCTTATGTTAGCTAGCTGACTAGCTTTATCAGTAAAGCATTATGTATACTAACTTAAAACTATAAAACTACATTTTGAAAACATATAAATAGTGACTTAAAAATCTTCAAAAAAAAACTGTCAGATTAGCTCATTTGCTAGATGGCTAATGTTAGCAGTAAAATTTAGAACAGGAACTTTGAAATCCTCTCAGAAATGCTGCCAGGTTAACTCAGGTTAGCTCAGGTTATCTAGCTGGCTTGTATTAGTAGAAAGAATTGTACCAATATAGGAACACTAACTTAAAGTTCTTTTCAGAATTCCTGTCAGGTTAGCACATTAGATAGCCAAAATACTTTCAGGTTTGAATACTAATTTAGAACTCTTTTCAGAAATTCAGAAATACATTTTGAAAATGTATAAATAGTGACTTAAAAATCTTCAAAAAACCTGCCAGCTTTGCTCATTAGCTAGATGGCTAGTGTTAGCATTAAAAATGGCAAAATTGAGGAACAAAAAATCCTCTCAGAAATCCTGCCAGGTTAGCTCAGGTTAGCTCAGGTTATCTTGCTGGCTTGTATTAGTAGTAAAAATTGTACAAATGTAGGAACACTAAATTTCTTTCCAAAAATCCTGTCAGGTTAGCACATTAGCTAGCTAGCTAGCATTATCGCTCAAATCTTTTCAAAAATACTTTCAGGTTTGAATACTCCTTTCAGGTTAGCATATTAACCAGATGGCTAGCATTAGCAGTGAAAATGGCAAATTAATAATCTATGAAGAGTAACTTATAAATATGTGTGTGTGGAATGGTTTATATGTATGCACTAAACTGGCTGATGTGTGTGTGTGTGTGTGTGTGTGCGCGCGCGTTAGCTGGACAGATGCACAGGCTGCTGCTCTGACTGATGGCTCCAGTTGTGTGTGATTTAGTGTCTGGCTTGGCCAATGCCTCCTAACCAGTTGCTTTAGACTTTTTGTTGGCAGTGTTGTTTTTTAAGTGGTTTTGGGTCGGTGTTTGTGCGTGCGTGTGTAAGTGCGAGGCTTTCTCAGTTGAGAGCATGTGCTAGTGAGAGCGCTTCTGCCTCGCTGCCTCCTCTCCTGCTGTTTTGTTGTTTTGCTCTCGTGTTAATTATCAGGATGAAGATTCAGCTGTATCTCTGATTCCAGCCCATGATCGCAATAAAATCACGTAGCATATGGACAATGAAATCATGCTAATCATGGCATGGCATTAGCAGGATCGTTATCTTAATATATTTACACATTGTAAATATATTAAGATATATTTCTGTATAAAATATACAACCAGTTTGTTTAACACTTTAAAATCATTTGAAGATTTAAAGTAGCTGGTGGTGCATTAGCTTGAACATGAAAAGGACCATGAAATGATGCTAACAGGTTAACACACAGTGTGTATGCTACTGTGAAAGAGCGAGACGAGCCAGCAGTTTTTCTGCATTTTGCTTTCTTTATGAAAACGTTACGTGTTGAACTCTTTCGTTCTCATTATAACACACGTCATGTTCTTTATAAAATGTTCCCATACAATTCTGACTAACAGTGGAACAACACTGAACATGAGATGCAACACGCTTGGCTTAAATTATTATTATTATTATTAAATTATATAAATCATATTTATTTTGCAGAGATGATGTTCCAGTCATTATTAAATAGACACACACATACACACGGACACACACACACACACACTGCTATTTTCATACCTAATTTGCATAAAGTTGAGAAGATCTCAACTCGCTTGTCATGCTGTCGCTTGCCGCTGATGCTGAAAATGCGGCTCCGTATCACGTGTGTACATAGAAAATGATTGGTCACCTGTCACTTCGTCGCCAAGTGTGGACACATTTTAAGGTTGGAAGCCATATTGTTAAATTAAAGCGAATCTGCAGTGATTAATCCACAGTACATGATTTTCCTCCGCATGCTCATACAAGTACAGTGAAGGTGCAGCAGCTGGATTTCTGAGCTTACATATGTCAGCTAATAAATATTAACGAACATCAGGTCTGCTTATAAATATTAATGATGACTTTCTGGAAAAAGCGACTGAGAAACTGAGTTAGAAATACACTTTACAATAAATGTCAGTAATAACTTTCCCTATCTAATGTGGCTCGTTTGTCTTTTCCCGGGCTGTGATTGATTGCAGGTTTGCGACCTGTCGTTCAGTCTGAAGAAGATGCTGATCCGCCACAAGCTCACCCACAACCCCAACCGGCCCATGGCTGAGTGCTCGCTCTGCCACAAGAAGTTCACCCGCAACGACTACCTCAAAGTGCACATGGAGAACGTCCACGGAGAGACGGAGGCCTAGATCCAGGTCACACACCTCTGGATACGGACCATCTCACACAAACACACACACGTTTGTCTTACTATCCTCGTAAGGACCTCATAAGTATTATTAATGCAGCCAATTAACACTATGCTACACCGAAATTTGATAGCTACTAAGATATAAAAACATCTTACACACACATACACACTCTCTTTCTCTCTCACACACATGCTCACCTATAGTAAATGGTTAGAAATTTACACACACACACTGCAAAAAATGACAGCAAGTGAAAATATCTTGAACATCTAGTCTTTCCTATTGTAAGATTACAGTAAGTCAAATATATGATTATTAAACTTATTTCTGGACATTATTTTGTAATTCCAAGCTTGAAATGATCTTGTTCAATTGACAGATAGTTTTTTTTTAATGTTTCAAACATTTATTTATACCAAGAAGCAAAATTATCTGCCTGTAAAATAAGAAAATGTAAAGCTTTTAAATTAAAAGCTTTTAATTATTTAAAGATAATAAATAATCATATATTTCTTTAATAATCTCATAATAAGTACTATTAGATAAATGCGCCTATATTCAAGATATTTTCACTTGCTAAGACGTAATATTTTTTTGTAGTGAATTATATTGCAGTGAATAGTATTGCATTATGTCAGTATTAAATGGTGATTTTTTTTTTTAAAAACGCAGCCCGATTCCTCTGGATTATTTATGTGTACTGAGTAGCATTTACAGGGAGTGAACCCCGTTAGAGCGCAGGACAATCACACAGATATTTCAACCAGAGAGCCTCATTTCGTATCAGCTGAAACGGTCGTCCAGCTAGAAATTAAAATATACACAAATTTCCCAACAAATGTAGTCACTCATCCAAAGACACTGAATTCATTCGCTAGCCCACTGGACATGTTCCAGTGTGCCGCCCAGTCCCGTGTTTCAGTTAACCGGAATCCTAAACGATTAGGCTGAAAAGTAACGCAACGTAATACCATATGGCGAGATAGTTAGCTAGGTAACTATCAAAGTGCCTTAGAGGTGTGTCATTCCTCAATGATTTGCCTTTTTTATTTATGAATGAACAACATATTTTTTACCTATTTATAGTTGTGGAACATTCACGAGACAAGTTAGCTCCTGTTTACGCTTACGTTAGCTCGCCTTCTGACTAAACAGATTCGAGAACCCAGCTGCGGTTTTGGTACTGTACAGGGTACAGGACGTTTGCATCTGACTCGCATCTTATAACCATAAGCAGGAGATTTACATGACAGCTTTGCGCTCAACTTTTTTTTTCTATTTTGCTCAGTTTCATCAGTGCTTCTTCATACTGAAAAGATCATCTGTCATCCATGGATGCTATTGAATCCAGCTAGCAAAACCGTTCTACCGTCAGACAGGTTCACGGTCGATGTGTCTAGTGCGGCAGGTTGTGGGATTCGGAAACTCGCGCTATAGTTACAGCATCAAGGCGTTGCTTCAGGGAAGCACTGAGCCTTTTAAAGAAACGTCTCACATTTATACCAGCTCAAAAACTTATTTTTGGAATCATTTTTTTTTCTAAGGCATTTAACAGTGAAAGCCATGGAGGAAATGTATGGCACTGGGGACACACTGTACAGTATAATCAAACTCTTGAAAGACAGTGATCAGACAATCAAATCTGAACTGTCCTCATTTAGCTCTTGATTTGTCTAGCTTCTCAAAGAAGCTCATATTCATTTTGTTGCTGCTACCAGTGTAATAGTTTCTCCCTGGGTCAGTGATTCACTTGTGATATTGAAGTCACTATTTTCCCCCCGACAAGAATCATAACCCTGCACTCTTCATGTAATGTTTAAGTATAATTAAGTTTCTTGGGTTTTCCAGCCAAAAATGCTTCTTTCTAAAATGTCAGTAAGGAATAAAACACTTGTGTGCATGCTGTTACAGGAAAATAATCAACGACTAGGTGGTGCGATGTGGCGCGACATGAAGTGAATTATTTTCCAATAACTTTAACATCGTTTACATTTTTTGGAATCTATGATTTCCTTTCAGTCTATAATTTGGAGCAAGGCAGTTTGCTTTCAAAGTGAACTCATCTGTCAATATCATTCAAAAAATAAAGAAATAAAGAAGCAAAGTTTTTTTTCTCATGTTCCTCGGGAAGATTGATGAGCTGTCGAACACGTGATTTGTTAAATATTACCCCTCTGAAGTTGATTACTTTCTAATAACAGCACTTATTCCTCTTACACCAGAGCAATTTGCCAAAGATTACAATTTGGAACGTATTAAAGGAAGACACATATGTTTTATCCATTTATGGTTACATTTAATGGCACAGTGTCATTGGAAAGGATGATGTTTCACTTGCGTCCATGTTACACCACATGATAATGCTTCTCCACATTACCTGGTGCAGAAATAATGAGAGTAATGCAATAAGAAGACTATTTTGTGTTATGCAGTATTTATGTTAAATATGTTACAAGGTACAGATACATTCCTTTATTAAAGTGTCAGTATTTTTGTATGTTATGCTTATTATTATTATTATTATTATTATTATTACAATTTAAAGAGAAGAAAGTTTATTAATTATTGTCGTGACCATACAAGGAGCCGAATGCTGACTGATTTCCTGTTCTTTGTGGCCAGTTGTTTTTCTGGAATATTGAATGTTAATGCTCAAGTGTTACACGTATCAGATGTTATCATCTCAGTACCATTTTGATTTGTATTTTCGTTGTCACTTTCTTCATTCCATTACCTGTTATTCAATATAAATAATAAAACGAATGCTGCTAGTTTTGTCTTTTCATTCATTTTTACATATACGAATGTATAAAAGTGCCTCTTTTTTGGAATGTAATGGTGTGTTTGTAAAACTGTTGCTTTCTGAATTACCAGCACGCACACACACACACACACACACACACGAGTGCAGCAATATTTCCAATTCAGCAGCTCTCATCAAATTGTGTACAGCTTATTTTATTCACTTCCTGCACTTGTTTCGATTCAGGGTTGAATCAGTTTCTTACTGCAATGAAACCACGCTACAGTTCACCTGGAAGTGGACTGACATCATCTCTCTCTGATCTACTTGGTCAAAATGCTGCACGAGAACCTGAATATTTTAATATGAGCAAAGCTGATGAAAAGAATCACAAGGGAAGTAATTATTTTGTGGAAAGCCTACTAATCAGAGGTGGTAACATCACTAACAAAAAAGAATCAAATTTTACAATGTTTATGGACAGGACGGATGTTTTTCAAGAAAAAGTAAAGAAATGAGGCCAGTGTCTAGGGTGATGCTACTGATGTGTAATAATAAGCAGCACCATTTTTCACGAGACCAAGGTCTTGCCTTCTTTCATTTTACGGGTTTATAATAAAATGAAGCCTGTCAATTCACAGGTCAAAGTTCAACTAGAAAAATGCTGCATTCGACTTACTTCAGAAGTGGGAAGTCAGAACTCGGAATTTTTTAGATTGGATTAGATTCAACTCGAAGAGTACAAGTACAAAGCCAATGAAATGCAGTTCACATTTAAGCAGAAGTGGTTAAAATCGGAAATGATTTTAATTCGGAATTACATTTTTGTATGATTGATCTACAGAGTGGGAAAAAAACCATGGGCACTTCCAGTTCCACAGGGAGTGATATATATTTAATATATTTTGTTATAGATATATAACAAGCGTATAAATCTGATCTAAAACAAATACTTGTATGTACAGTATAAATCATTTAAAAGTGAAGAAGTGCTGTTTCGTTTACTGTCGATGCTGTGAGCAGCCATGTTGATTTGGCATCAGATGCTGAACTCGCGGTTGCGAAGACTGTTCCGTGTGCCTAAGTAGGAATTTTAGGTTGAGGGGGCGTTTTCTTTTTTACCTAGTTTCCGATGAGTTGCACAGCAAAAGTTCACATCCCGTGTCCTTTCCCCTTCAGTGAATCAGCATTTCCATTGTGTGAAATTGTGAATTTGTGTTTGATCTGAACGTTGCTTTAGCTGAAAAATCAGGTGTTGCCATAGAAACAGGTCAAAGATTTTAAATGCTACAGCAAAACCATAGATGTCGGCAGCTCTGACTAATCCATCACAGGAATGAATGAAAATGAACAACTTGAACAATGAATATATACATAAATAAGATGATGTGTGTTCAGTCGATGTTTCCAACCTGTGGTGATGCCATCGTCCATTTCTGAAGGCTCCTGATTCCTAGGCAGTGATTTGAGTATAAATTCTTGAGCTTGGGTAAATTGTTGATGTCAGACTAATCATATGTGCTTTTCAGAGTTGATTACAAGTGTTTACTCTACAGCGATTAACTAAAGCAAGACTCAGACGCTGGGAACTGTGGCTTACAGGCTAATTAAAGCCTTAGCTCGGCTTGAGCTGCTGCTGACTCGTCAAAGGCAACGGCTCATCGAGAGACAGCACACACACGACGGAGGACTTCACAGCCGCTGTGCAAGTCTACAGAGCTGCACGTCACACTTCTGGGAATGTAATGCACCAAAATTGCACCATTCAAGACTTCACACTTTCATTTCTACAGTAATTTTGTCAAGAATATATTCACTTGGCAGTTTCTTTTATCCAGAGTGACTTAGCAGTCGAGAATTAAGGCACTTTTTGAGTTAGCAGATTTTTTCAACCACAACCTTCTGCTCAGTAACCACTAATCTGACACGACCCCATGAACAGCCATTAATGTCATTATGAAATTATGAAATAAAGTGTTTCCCTGCAAATTCCACCGCAATGTTTACACTTCTGCACGTTACAGTGCACTTTTTTTCTGGAGTCGCTTTCTAAACTGGAAATGCCCCAAAACACACGCAGGCTTTTAAATAACAACAAAGAAGCCATTAAAATGTAAAAAGTAAGGAATAAAGCACAACAGGGCATGCTGATATAGGAAAATAATCAACCACGAGGTAGTGTGATGTGGCTCAAGTTACTTTTACTACCTTGATTATTTACGTATAAATTTGTTTCCTGAAATGTTTCATTTTTTTTTATAGCCAAACATAATTTTTTTTTTAATTTAAGAATGACATATTACACTTTTTATCCTTTTATAGTTACATTTAATGCTTTGGAATATCCACAAAACAACTTGACCTATTACAGCTAGAAATTGCTGTTCCTTCAACATCTTCTCTTCAAATGCACTACATTACCAAGTATCTCCGAACGAAATATAAGAACTCAGTGGGTGTGGCCTAATATTCTAATGAACACATTTGATTGACGTCTCTGTCTGAAAGTCTCAGCTTGCTACACCTGTCTAGCAAAACCAAATAAAACAAAACAAACCAAACAAACAAACAAAAACATTCAAGCATGATAAAAACAACATTGAATTTGTGATTGGTGCTCAAGATTAGCCACACCCACATTACATTTTCTCTCTTTCTCTCATTCTATAAACTCTTTCAGGTAACTGTAAACCTCAAACTGCAGTGGAGTTGAGTATGTGCTGATGTGATGATCATTTCTTCTCAGTTTCTCAGGTTCTCCTGTAAACACTCGGCTTCTCACAGCCCTCCTTTCCCTGCGGCGGAATTATAGGAAATCCGTGCTGTTCACTCTTCAGCCAGATGTGTGCCATATTCCCACGCAGCTGTATTAATAGTTTAAGTGCCACTTGTAGTGTTGTAAACAGAGTGATGAGAGGCGGAGTCACACCCAAGCTGTCCTGCAGACCTTCGCTGTTTTTCCACTGCATGTGTTTACACAAGAACACCACTCCAATCTACATCTACTATATATATACTGTGTGTGTGTGTGTGTGAGGAGTTGAGAATCTGTGGTGACCTTTTTTCCCCCCAGAGTGGTGCCCTCTTACACATCCTGATTTTCCCCAGTGGTGAATCAAAGACACATCACCTATCACATTTTGATTTTCTTGTAGCATGTAGCATGAAATACTGGCTTTAATTACACAATATTGTATAAATATTTTACAGCATTAGCTAATCTAGGTAGCTAAACACAATAATTTGCTGCTTACATGCTAACTAGTTAGCTTTGTAAATGTTAGCATTATGACTCCATCTGACGTTATGTGGCTCATCGAGAGAACCAGTAGGACGATGCTGTAGCATGCAAGCTAATGTTAGATAGACTATAGTGTACGAAATGGTGTTTATTTAATCTTCTTTCTTTCTTTCTTTCTTTCTTTCTTTTCTAAGTCCCTGGAAAGTTAGCAAATGTTAGAAAGCTGATTTCATGACATATGACATATATTGTTTCTTTCTTTCTTTCTTTCTTTCTTTCTAAGTGTAATATTATCTGATTTCATGGTATGTGAATGATCTGTTGCTCTGCTGCTAGTATTTATTGGAAGTGTCTTATGCACTGACGATTGATATTATAGGCTCTAATCAGTGATTAAAACGACATTTCTTTATGGAGTGAAAGATCACATTGGCCAGATCCAACCTGAATTGCTTTTATTGGATGCACGAGTGGAAATGATAGACCTCTGAAAAGACTAATCACATATCTTCCAGCATGTGTGCAATTCAGACCTGACCGCTAACTGCTGATTCCTGCTGCTGAAGACGTGGAGAGCTGTTACAGCTGAGACAGTCAGTTCCACAGCAAAACTACACCGAGCTACTGAAGAAGGTACTGAAGTGTTCTACTCAGCGGATAAATGATTGTGGATAAGGATGATTGTTGCACCTTTGGGAAGTATAGTAGCATTAACAAATTGAAAACAAAAGTTTTGTTAACTCGATATGCTCTCTTGTAAAGAAAACACGCCCATGGTTTGAAGGATAAGCTGACCGAACAGTCATACAGCTCACTTTAAGATACATCATTTTATCCATTTAAAAATCAATTCTTGAGATAAACAATGTCTCCGATGTCCTCCATGAAAAAAAATCTATGGACTTTAAAAGGATGATTGAATTTATTACTTAATAGTTTCATATTTTTCTATTTAATATTGACCTTGAATGGTGGGCCATAGATTTACTTTTTGTGTATGTACAGCCAAAACTTTAATTTTAGCATCACATACTGTGGTTAAATCAAACTGCCATACGGACTGAGACACGCCTCTGTTTTACTCAAACTCCGCCCCTTGTGCGTAACTCTCACGCAATTTCTGAACAGCGCTTAATCCTAGAGTTACGTTTGATGTCACAGTTCCGATGTGCACAATTTCAGTATTAAATCCTCATGACAGGAGTTTATTACATTATCAATGAATTTATGATAATATCCTGATTTTTTTCATTTTTTCCCAAAAACATAATATAAAAACAATATATAAGTGTGTAACAAAGTGTGTTTGCTGTGAATCTGTTGGAAGTCTCATGGTTGGATGTGTGTGTGTGTGTGTGTATGTGTGTGTGATTTTCTAGGGTGTATCACGCCCATCGTGGGCTTGAGTACAGAATGTGTCTGTGTTTCTAATTATGCTTTTACTGGGAGCACTGGTTTCCTGTCCCTGTGTTTTGTGTGTTTGTGTGTGCTCAGACACTGGTCCCCACCCTGGGTCCAAGAGTGTGATTAACTCAACGCCACACAAACCGCCCGATTGGTCCGCCTCTGTATCACTACGGCAACAGGTAGGGTGGGATGCTTCCCTGAGCCACAGAATGTAAAGTATGTTCTCATACAGCGTGTGTGTTTGTGTGTGTAGTGTTCAAAGCACTATTGTATGTCGCTCTGGATAAGGGCGTCTGCCAAATGCCATAAATGTAAATGTAAATGTTGCTACACCAATGTTGCTGCAACCAAAATTAGAGTTACTGCAGACGTATTATTATTATTATTATTATTATTATTATTATTATTATTATTATTGATTTATTTTATTTTTTTTGGATTATTTATTTATTTATTGATTTATTTTTGTATTAATAGTAGTAGTAGGATCCAGGGTCACAGGGTTCAATCCTGAGCTGGGGTTACTGCCTGTGCAGAGTTTTGCTTCTTTTGTGTGGATAATGTGAGAATGACAGAGAGACACAGAGCAAGAAAAAAGGCAAAGGAATGAGGAAGGAGACAAAAAGGTAGAGAAGAGACCAGGAAAAAATTCTGGCACTTATAGATCACAGTCGATCCAAAAGCCCCTAGTGGCTGGTGACAGACCTGCAGTTAAACAAACACATAATTGGTGATATGGTGAAGTTTTCTGCAAATAGATGTTGTTCTTTAACGTTTAAAGAAGGAGTCTCCAGTGTCAGTGTCAACATTCAGTAAGCTTTCCGCCGAGGAGTTCGTGCTTCTCGGTTTCTCTGTAACATGACAAACAGCCTCTTTTGTCTTATTAATTTCAAAAGAGAGAAAAAAGAGCTGAGGGAATAACGTAAATAATGTTTAGAGTTGCTATAATGAAATGTTTTTTAGATGTTCCACAACATAACTATAAATGGATAAAACGTATGATATTAATAAATAAAAAAATTATGCCAAATTGCTGTTGTATAAACCCTCAGGATGTGCTATTATTGGAAAATAATATAGTTAATCAGGGTCATAACAGTAGCTCTGCTTCGCCTCAGGCACATCTCACCAACCCATCACTGATTATTTGCCTATAACAGCACACTTCCAAGTGTATTGTTCCTAATGAAGAGGCCAACTAAATTTACATACTGGTGTGTGCACCCACATATGCTTAAAATTTTGGTTTTGTTTGCAATGTCTTGATCTGAAGTTGTTCTTCTCCAGCTGAGTATCGGGTTTAAACCATCCTGTCAAACTCCTGTGCTTTAGCAAAACCTACGTGGAGATCTGATCAAGTCCAGAGCAAACATTCGCTCTGCCATTGCTCCTACTTCTGTGGGCTGATTAAGTCTCTCAGTCTGGCCAGGAATTGTGGGATTTCTGAATTCCTTCTCTGTCCATTTAGACCATAATGCCAGGAGGGAGAGTTGTCTGGTGTGAAGTAAGGCGGGTGTGAAAAATGTGTTTGAATTTTTTTTCTGTAAAGTTATCTCTTTA
The DNA here is from genome assembly GCA_022985145.1 of Pangasius djambal. Taxonomy (NCBI): domain Eukaryota; kingdom Metazoa; phylum Chordata; class Actinopteri; order Siluriformes; family Pangasiidae; genus Pangasius; species Pangasius djambal. The sequence continues at coordinate 21,591,388 of CM040990.1, forward strand.
GAAACAGTGACGCCGACCTAAGCAGATAATCCCCACGTCTGAATTTGAGTCAGCAAAGCTTAAGCAAAGTAAACATTCTCCGTTCTCTGAGGCTGAGACGCAGGTGGAGCCGTCAGTCTGTAAAAATCCAGTGGTTTCTGGAAAGCCTTGACTTTGCGTCTGTGCTCCAAAGAGCAACGATTACAGTCCACTTTATTCTGTTTAACTTGGGCAACATCTAGTGCAGGGGTCGTCAACTGGCGAACCGCAGTCCGGATGCGGACCCAGCAAAGTCTCTTTCTTTGCGGACTGAACCAAGTACTTGAAAAAAAATATATACTGTAGCAGAACCGATAATCCTACAGAAAAACTGGCAGTAGTTCAGTTTTCTAAACGTGGACCAGTGTGGCTTCTGTAGCAGATTCTCTGTTGTGGCCAATCGCTTGCATTTATGCAAATTATTTAGATGAAGGCAGCTCATCGGACTGAATTCTAGCTACAGGGCTAGAGAGAGATTCACAGAGAGATACACATCTCTGGTATGATTACCGAATTTATGACATGACTTGTTTAAAGAAAACGGAATGTTTAAAAATGATTTGACAGAGAAATAATTGTTTATTCCCTGCTTCAAGTTAAAAACTGTTAACATAAAGCATCACTACAAAACAAAACCACAAAAATAGAACCACTTCGATTTGTCTTACTTATAGCCATAAACTTATCAGTAATGGTTGAGCATTTAAAGGTCACTGTTGTCACCATTCAGTCATGTTAGTCGCTTATCCGGACGTCTGTACGCGGGGAATTTTATGTACCAGAGATATTGTGGGTTGGTACAAATACATCCCATAATAGTTCCCAACATGGCAGAGTAAAGGGAAGAATGATACAATGTAGAGATGAGAGAAAGTGACTTACAAGCCTGGAGAAAGAGAAGAGTGTTTGTTTTTGAAGTGGGCTGGCCGTACATTGTCAGACATGATGAGAGGGAGAGTATGTGCGAGAGAGGGAGAGACAAAAAGAGAGCAAAAGCGTCCATCAGCAGCGGGCAAGCATTAAATAAACTCCGAAATGAGAGCCCTGTCAACACACACATCACTGACATCAAGTGTACTATTCCTCTACCACAGACCTGTCTGCACTTAGCACACACACATACACACACACATATGTACATACACACTCTATACATAAAGCCACAGTCATGTGCACACACGTGCACACACACATACACACACACACGGCCCGCTGTCCTCACTCCGCATGCCCATGTTGACGGAGACCCACCAGGGGAATGATGTTGGTCGTGTTTCACTGAAAGAAAAGAGAGGAGAAGAAAGGCACTGGAGGCAAAGAAAACACGAAGGAAATCCCGTTCCTGACCACTTCATTTATTTTCCCTCTCTCTCAGCCGAGGGGGCTCGTTCTTCGCTCCAACACTGCGAGCAGCTGTCTGTATAACACACACCATTACCACAAGGCGTCATTACATTAGGATCTAGGAAACAACACAGGTGCGGGAAAAGCTGCATTTAAATGCACCATTATTAAGAAAACTACTTCAAAACCTAATGTTTTATGAGGGACTTTATTAGGGATCATTTTTCCCATGCTGCTTTATGCAGGCATTGTACTGGTCAGAAATGACAAAATACACACGGCCGGTGAAAAAGTTTTGAACACCTGCACGTTATAAAACTAGTCGTTAGTGCGGCAGACAAAACAAAATGGTAGACAGTGGCAGTTGGAACAACATCAAAGAAGTGTTCATGACTAAATAATTGTGTTTAAATAACTTGTAATTTGCTGTTTAAATGGTTGAAGTTATAGGAACACTGTTGCTAAGCAACTGGAATATATGGACACCGAGCATAGACGCTAACTGTTAAGTAAGGAATGAAAAACACTTCAGGGCGTGCCTTTATAGGAAAAGAAAAACTCTTATACCAGCATGTCTGTAACTATTTTATTCCTCTTATACCACACATTGTACATTTTATTCGTTTATAGTTACATTTAATGTTGCGGAACATCCGTGATACAAGTTCCTGTTATCACTTACGTTCAAACAGTTATAAATAGTCGTTCCCTCACCAGCCTCTCTTTTTCTTAGTTCAAGTTTAGTAATACAGAGAAACACACAAACTACAAACCTGAAGACTTTTCTGGAAATGTTAATGTTACAGCTTTACCTGGCTGTTAACTCGTATAACTAGGTCTAACGTTTTTGCCACCTAGCATGCAGCTTTCTATTTTAAGTCATTGATATACACAATGTGAAAGTAAAAACAAGACAAAACCATCAGGAATATCCACATTTTTCTCAGATGTGTTGTTAACATCTTATGAAAACACTCGGTTTGGCATAAATTACACTGTAATTACACTTACACTTAGCATTGACCGCAGACCAAGCCACTGGTTCAGCCATACTGAGAAACATCAACAGTTTGTCACTTATGAACTTGAAGCTGTCAGAAATGTTTGACTTCCAAAGTTGTGAATACCACGAGAGATACATGAAGCTATGGAATGACTAGCATTTATGAAGATTTATTAAGAATTACTAACTGCTCGCTCTCAGATCCTATACAAAAGTGCACTTGGAAGGTAAATCAGTTAAGCCTATAGATAAAAGACCCACAGACAGAGCCAGAAGTAATTGTTAAGACAAATACACTGTAGATTTTGTCTAGTTCACAATTAGATCCAGATTTTTCTTAATAAAATAAAAAGGTTACCTTTTCACCTACTTTATTTCTCCTCCTTATTTAGATTTTCCATTTTTAGAGAAAGTAAAAGGAGACCATTGTTTGAAGTTTATCCAAAAAAAATTTCAAAAGCATTTTTCGGTAAAAAAAAAAAAAAGACACCGAACACTGTCACTGAGGCTCTGCTGTGGAAATTCAAAACTCAAACCTGATGTGAAACTGCAGCCACACTAATCGAACACATCTCTGTTATTAAAAAATAGAGAGGTTTGGACGTAATTTGTTGTTTCAGCAGTTTCTGAACGTGAATGAACCATTTTTCCAGAGTTTTCTCGGATTTTACGGGGCAGTAAAGGGTGATGATGGAGGACTCTGAAGCAGTCCAGTCTAAACAGCCGCAGGAACGTGAGGAGAGACGAGGCCTTTCTTCTCCTCCGTAGGGGGCGGCAGGGCAGTGGGGCATCACCCTTGATCCCTTGTTCCCTTTTCAGCTCTCCATCTGACCATCTCTCTGTGTAACTCTCTCTTTCAGGCTAATCTCTTCCTCTTTAACCTTTGCTAACTAGCTCTTTTTTTTTATCTTGCACTAATCTTTTGCTCTGTCTCTTCTTTTCACTAAATCACATTGTGGGAAAATCAGTAAGGGCTAATGATTTTCAAGAAAAGCACAGGAATCACACTAACAATAGTATTAGTGCTCTAAAATTTGTGCTTAGTATACTTTCCATGGCTAGGCTACAACATTGAGCGAGAGTTTTATGGTGACTGAAGTTTGTTCTTATAGTTAATATTTTATATTAATATTTCCTAGCTACCTATCTAGCTAAGCGTTGGCATAGAACTTTAGCTAGGTCTTATTATAAGTAATGTTGAATGAGTATCTGTTAAATATTTAAATAACAAACAACTTTACAACTGAAAAGTAAAAATTGCCCAGTTATCATTTACTTATGATGTATTAAAAGACTGTCCAACTTACTATGTGAATCATAACTAACATTAAGCTAGCTAGTTGTTTGTTTCATATGCAAGTAGCTCATCTTGCTTTTTCCCTTATGCAAATTTATATATTTTTCAAAGTTTTACCTTATTGTACATCATATTTTACTATTACTAACATAACAGTTTATATAATCACCACAGTGCAGTGAAATCAAACGTAGTTAGCAAAAGATGATAAAATAAAATGGTCCACATCAACCCACTCAATGCTAATCTTGTTGGACTCTGGTTGCAACATCAAATAATCCATGCAAACACTTTCCAACATATGAAATTGAAATGTTATTTGACTTTGTCTGGCTATTTGGTGTTGACACTAAAGAAATTAAGAAATGGTGTATGGCTACATCAACCAGCATCTCAGTTTTGGCTAGACTTTGAGATTCCATTAGGGCTCCATTAGGAATTTATCTATTTATTGTAAATTATTTTGCTGTCTTCGATTTAAAATATTTGTATTTTATCGTGTAATCCATTCCAGCTTTCTCAGGGTCGAATGATCTGTGCAACATACCTGCATTACCCTACATTCACACTATCAAGCACCAACGCGACAGTACGACAAGCTACGTACATATGAGTGATGTTCTCAATTCCATGCAAATTAGCTATGACACCGTAAAACCGACAAATCCAAATAAGTGGCTTGAATGATTCCTCGGACCAACCGTATGAGGTGTGAGGTCAGATGTTTCTTCAGTTCCGCCACTACTACTACTACTATTACTACTACTACTAGTACTAAGTAGCTGGACTTCTTGACCTGTAACATTGTTATAGCTTTACAACTGAAAGTGTTTGTGATGAGAATCAAACCCTGAGGTAACCTTTTTTCTGGTAAGACCATAAAAATAACAATATATTATAAAGAGTAACGTAATGTAACAAACTAGTTATAATTTTAATGTTTCATATCCCTTTTGTAGCTAGGTAAAATTAGCTAGCTGAAACAGATCATTGTTAGCTAACTAGCTACATGAACGATGAACAGATTTATGTTTCCAAGGCAGTAACATAGTTTAATATATGTTAAACCTAGTTGGCATAAAGTACCGAAGTAAAAACGTAGTAAACTATAAAATAAAAAAACACAAAAAAGAAAGATAAAATGAAAATGAGTAGACGTATTCCCACAGTTGTACCAAAATCCTGAGTAATAATCCAGATTTAAGGCTTTTGTATTCGACATGGTATAAATGGTGCTTGGTAATTAAGGAATGGACGCACACACACTCAGGCATACACACACGCATGCACACACACGCATGCGCACACACACACTCTGCATGTTCTAACAGGGTGAAAGTCACAGTCCTCTGAACTCAGAGTGCATGTCCTCTTCACTCCCTGTGTAATGACTTTTCACATAATGGCCTGTAGTAGCTATAATAGCCTCTAGTGTCAGCCGTGTATGTGTGTGTGAGAGAGAGAAAGAGAGAGTGTATAATTGTAATGGAGGGTGAGACAGGGCCTGTCTAAGCCTCCTCAATTAGTCACACTGAACCTGTTCCCCCGTAGACCACACACGCTCACACACAAAGTCTGACAGACATTACGCCTGTGCATAGACGCTGAATATCCCACCATAAAACACACACACACATTTCATGGTGATAAAGTCCTTGGTGTCAGTGTGCTCTCAGCACTGCACTAATCCCCCACAACACATATATCTCTCACAGGAAGCCGCTTCTCAAACATCAGGGGCCTTGGAGCAGCATTGTGAGTGCAGGATACACACACACATACACCCACATACACACACACACACACAGACAGCCTCCAAGGCCGCATCCTACCGCAGCTCTGTCAATATACAATCTCTCTCTGACTTCTCCATCAGTCATAAACTCACACAAGCATGTCCTCACTTTACAAACAACAAACAGATCTGTGCGTCTGGTCAAACACACAACCAGACGCACACACACACACACACCTACACACTCGGGGTAAGGCAGGTGTTTACCAGACAGAGGAAATATCTTTCCATACTCTCTCTTCTGTGTAAATATCTGTTGAATGACATCAATAAAAATGCTTCAACGTTTATTAAATGCAATAAGCGTGTGCAGTGTGACACAGCGCCCCCTGTGTGTAAAAAAAAACCCACCTCAATTAGACCGAAAGTCTCCCACACAGGATCATTAAACCATACTTTAAGAGCTTGGAGAAAGGTGTGATGATTTAGATATGATTAAACATAGTAAGAGGTGTAACACAATGACTCTATCAGTCATTGTATCTGTATCCATATCTGTATCTGTTCTGTGCTCTAAATATCCGTATCTGTATCTGGATTCGGGCGTGCCTATCCCGGGAATGCCGGGCATGAGACGGGAATACACCCTGGGATGCCTGTCGCAAGGCACTATGCAAACATACACACACACACTTGCACACTCATTCACACTCATTCACACTCATTAACTCATGAGAAGTTTTGTAGGATCCCAGTTTCAGAGATTTAGGAGGATTAGGACTCATGACCCATCGTCATAACCTGAAAGTGCGTTTCATTCTGAGTAAATATCGTGATGTGAGGAATTTGATGACAGTGATTCCCATGAAAGGTACATAAAGGACAAAATGTACCCTGTTTGGATTAGGGTTACAGGTACCCACCGCTGGAGCCAGGCCTGGTCTTGGTGTCCATAGGTGAGCGTTACTCACGACATTACTCGGTCGTGCTCAGCTCAAAATGGCAGCGTGGAGCCATCTTGTGGTCTCAAACACCTGCAAGATAAAGGGTGGGGGGTCAGTCATAGATGGACTGGCCCTTGCAGTGATCGAGGACAAGGAAAACTATGAAATATTTGGGGCCTCTTACATTTTCAGCATATTGGATGAATCTTACAGGGTAGCCCAGGCACCAGAATTTGATCTATTTCTTGTAAAGGCTCCTTGATAGCCATAATAAAGAAGAGCCGAAATTTTAAGACGTAAGATGTTCATTTCTGAGCATAGGATTGAAACTTGCTGAGTTTCCTCTAGGAGAACAAGGATCACAATTCACATTGTAATGTGTATATGTGTTAGAAAGTATGAATCATTTGCCCTATTTTAGTAAGAGCGCAGTTCTTCTTGTTGAAAACTGAGCACTGTCTGACGTTACCCAAGCCGAGCCGTCAAGCTGTACGCAGGCAGCGACTTGTCACTATAATGACAGAAAGGATTTTGCGTAGAGCTTACGTAAGCTTTATGTCTGAAAATGTCGCTTTGGAACTCTTGCAAAAACATCGCCTCAGACAGACAGGGTGATGTGTAAGCACGAGCCATTTGATGTGACCACATGAGAACTCTCCAGAGGCAGGACTTTTTGTCGAAGACATCTGCAAAATAGATCGGTTGCATCACAGAGGCCAAGTGAAGCATGAGCTAAATCTTGGAAGTCTTAGAAGTCTTTGCAGGATGCATTCTCAAACATGCTATCCCTTACACAAGCTACATAAACAATAGCACGTCTTTTATCTCTGTCTAAAGCATGATGTTGAGCGATGAGGGTTGATTCACATCACAGGGCCTTTTACAGCTCACACAATGCAGTGTTTTTTCCCCCTGGACTCTAACTACCAAACCTCATCAACCTCCAATCGCAGTTACTGTAAGACCTTTTGTGATTTATCTGATGACAAAGACATGTGTAGTGTCTTCAGCTGGATTCGATTGTGTTAAACGCTCTGAATCATTGGGAATAAATGAAAGGCACTCTGTCTGGGAATAACGAACACTTGATTTCAGGTCCAACAGAGATGCATATGACTGTGTAGGATGAGTATGTCCTGTCAATGGCTTTGTTTACAAGCAGAAATTTCAGTCAGTCTGAAAAAAGTCTAGGTGCAGATTGTGTTTGAAATCTATTGAAAATCTCAATTTACATACATGTTAAAAGTAACCTAAACCAAATAGATGCTTTAGAGTCATCGTTCCTATTATGAGAAGCTGTGATTCCTATTAGAGACTAACGAGTAGCCAACATCAGTGTGGCGAGTTAGCCAAGTGTTAAAAGATTTCTTATTAACTAAACAAGTGCAGAAGAGGAATTACCTCACGCATCACTGTTTCAAAGTGTTTCTATCCATTCTTTCATTCATTCATCATTAACAACAGCTTTATCCTGGTCAGGGTCACGGTGGATCCGGAGCCTGTCTCAGGAAAGCACCATACACACATTCTCATTTGACCTGTGCCATGAGGAGAATGTTTTATTTATTTATTTTTTTACAAAATACTTAAATGATCAAAAGATTTCCTAAGGTTATTAAGGTTAGGGTTAGGTTTAGGTGTAGGCATAATTAAGCATTAATTATCTGCATTAATAATTATGTCAATGGAAAGTCCTCACAAGGATAGTACGACAAATCCCTCTAGTGCTTCTCTGTTTGAGCTGATAGCATCTCAGCTGCACTCCAGCATGCAGGCGCACTAAACCACTGACACTCCTTAAGAGACACACTGCCATGTGTGTGTGCGTGTGTGTGTGTGTGGTGTACAGATGTCTTCACAATCAGGCAGTGTTCAGTACAGTGTTTTCACTGCTTCCATGAAGTTAAATAAACATCTCCTTACAGAAATTTTCACCATATCAGCAATTAGATGTTTTTCTTTGTTAAATAACAAAGAAAGCATGTGTACTTTGTTACTATAGGCAATACGATACGATACAATCTACTATGATAACTGTAATATAAACCATGACCACTAGCAGAGCTGCTGTTATAGAAAGTTATAACAATAATAACAATAATAACAATAACAATAACTTCTGACCAATCAGAATTCAGAATCCCACAGCATGGCGGTATTAATGAGTTTTAAAAGGTCTCTACTTTCATTTGTGCTCCTTTCTCTTTGGAGGTGTGTTTGGGGTTTGGTGTGTGTGTGTGTGTGTTATGAGTATGTAAATGAATTGTTCATGCTTCCTGGGTGTCCCTGTGTCTGTTTGCGTTCTTGTGTGCGTCACTGTGTGTGTGGTTTTTCTGATGTAGTTCTTTTTCATGGCTGTTTGAGTCGCTGCCTCTGTCTTTACAGGCTCCATTGAGAGTCAGCGGGCTGCTGGTGATTACCACACAGCACAGGTGTTAAAGCCAGAGAGGCAGTGTGTGTTCTGTGTGTATGTGTGTGAGAAAGAGATGGTCTGCACAGTAATAATGTATATACACTAGACCTACAGTACAGCTCTGCACTGTTCACTTTAAACCTGCAAAGTCTTTAGGGTTGTCAGCCACCAATGTAATTAGGAAGAGACAGGAAGTGGAATCGACCAATCGCAGCTTGGCCTTTATTGGACAGGAATAAAGTAAAATAGCGTAACGTCAAGTTATATTATTCTAAGTCATATCAGCCGCTAGTCAAGCAGAACACAACAAACCACACTATACTGTATTATTTGATTAGATATTAGATATTTACCAAATGTGAAAATACCTTTTTATTGTCTTAAATAATCAAAGTATCACCCTTCATTCATAGTAATAAAAATGAAATCATAATTAAAAACAAAATATTCAACTTAAGTCAAGCTACATTTATTTTTTGGTCACCATTACAGAGCAATACATTTAAAAATACATTTAACCCTGGACGACTATAAGAGAATTAATACACAGCATGTGTAAATTTTTAAATAATTCATTTTCAAGACCCAATCAAAACAAAGCAGTTTCCTGCCAAAAGTCTACATGCCAAGTCATGCTTAGTCAGGAGCAGCAATTTCAGTGGAGACAGAAGAGCATCCCTGTCCCAATTTATCAGCTATCAGCTTCAGTTTAAATTCTTCAAAGGAAACAGCATGATAATGATCTGCAAATTATGCAAGACAAAACCAGCGATATCAGCCTTTTATAACTCGATATCCAACCTGCAGAAACATGTACAAATAAGCCATTAGCTAACTAGACTAACTAGCCAGATCTTTTAATATTTTACAGTATGAAAGCTCTGTATTAAATTTAAGATGTCATTTCGATGTGAAGGGCATTTTTGCTATAACTAACTATATAGCTAGAAACATGTATGGATAAACATAAGCTAGATAGCTTGCAAACAAACCTAGCAAGCTAGTGAAATGCCAACAGGATTTGGTTAAGTTAGCTAGCCCACTACTGTCAGCTTTCTTTATATATTGTTGACATTGAAAGTGGTGTTCATTTTGGCATAGCTTTAGCTAACATGATTGGTCAAAAATGCATTCCTCAGATATAGAACATTGAGGAAGATCCTCAGATATAGAACACTGAGGATGATCCTGAGATATACAACATTGAGGATGATCCTCAGATACAGAACATTGATGATGATCCTCAGATACAGAACATTGATGATGATCCTCAGATACAGAACATTGAGGATGATCCTCAGGTATAGAACATTGGCCCTACCTCAGTTAAATGTCTCAATATGCTGGAGTAAGCAAAGACTAGTATAAAATGAGACGTCTCCTTTACCTCCCTAGAAGGCATGAATTCTATCCAATTTGAAAAAGCCTGTTGAGGTAAGCTATGCTAATTTGCTAATATCGCCTGGCTATATTTAACTAAGTTAGCTTGTTTTCTTTGCTAAGGCCAGGTTGGACTAGCATTGATTCCAGTAACTAATATAATTAGCTAGGCAGCACGTCAGACTCTTGGTAATTAGGTATTCACAGGACATTTTAATTCTTATTAATTCATTAACAAAACTACATAGCATTAGTCACACATATGAGCAGCAAACCTACATAGATTGAATGAAAGTTACTTTTCACATAAAAACATGACATTAACTTAATTTTATCAGTTAAAAAGTTTTACCTTTTAATATTTGAGTACTTTTAAAAAGAACAACTATTTAATTTCACTTGAATACATTTCTGGCTATTCTTAACTATCTATAATTTCAAGATAAGTCCGTATACTTTCTCAGTATTTTTCCACCCCTGAGCAGTACGTTTACTCAAGTCAGTGGGTTTTGTACTCTTTCTACCACGGGCAACAAAGAATGCACTGCAGGCCGAGGCCTAAAACGCGCTGTGCATCAGAAACGGCAGGGTTAAGAGGGCGTTCACTCACGCAATAAGCGAAGGCCGTTTAGTGATTTACGACAGTCACTGGAGATGATTCATTCCCAGTAAATCTCTGGCTACCTCATGCTGGACAGGAACGTGAGCATGTTTCAAATGAAGCCGTAAAAGGCCTTGTTTCAGAGCTGCTGAAAAGCCATAACTTAGATGTGGAAGACGTCCATGTCTTTCGATGTTCGTCCGGCACTTTTTCACGTGCTCTCCTGCCACCCCCGGCGAGCTGAGAGAGGAGCATCACGAGGAACATTTGTGAAGGATTACTGCTCATTTAACACATTTTTAAAGCAGTTCCTCATCTTCAAAGCGGTGCAGCAGCTTCAGTAGCCCCTCAGCTCTCAGCAGGAGCCCCTATCCTCCTTAATAGCGGTTTATCCTGTTGTCATAGTGGGTTAAAAACAATAGGTAACTCTAGAGAGCTACAGAGGAGCGTGCCGCTTTCATATCCCCACCTGTGAGGCGATTGGAGCGGAATTGGGTGTTTTGAATTGCGCTGTAGTAATGGGACACATGGGTAATGACATATGCACATGTACAAGATCTCTCCTGAGCTTCACACTCAGTTTTCCACTCTGTAGTTTGAGGAGCGTTCTTTGTTCTCGGCTCCGAAAGTGGGGTCCGGTTTGAACATGATTAGAAGCATGTTGCGGAATTGGCTCCATCCTCTTTTCAGGAACAACAATTCCAGCTGGGCCAGGCACAGGGCTAAGTAGGAGCAGACCTTTTCGGCAAACGGTGTTATATAATTATGTGTGTGTGTGTGTGTGTGTGTGTGTGTGTGTGTATGTGTGTGTGTCTTTTAGTATTTAAGTGGAGTCTAGTGCACTGAGGCTCCCCGGAGCACCATAGTTATAAGAGATGGTGTTCTTTCAAAGTGTTCTGATGACCTCAGAGTTTTGTTGGGTCGAGAAAGCTTTTGCGGTCACTTCTACTCCCTTGTGATTGATGCTAATGCCTTGACTTAGCATGGAAGAAAGTATTAGCAAACAGATGAACGGTTCCCAATAGAATATATGTAGACTATTCGTGTTCTGTTCTTCCTGCTTCTTCATCTGGAGCTGCTGTGGATCTTTTCACATGGATACCCAAAAGATTTACACTTCCCAAAAAACAATAACAAAAGAAATCGCCTAGATACTGTTTATTTGTATCGAAGTGTCCTGTGCTCACATCCTTTCAACACAATTAAAACTGCTTGTCTTTATGCTTCTATACCTTCTAGTCAAGGTTTCTTCCTCATGTCGTGTCAGGGAGTTTTCCTCAGCACCGTCGCCTCTGGCTTGTTCATTAGGGAACCAGATCTACCTCCAGTTTCCTGTAAAGCTGCTTCGTGAGAATATCTAGTCTTAAAATATCTTGCAGCAAAGCACTGTGTTTAATTAAGCACTGATTTAGAGTTTTGGTTGGAGACCAGGTGCATTTAGGACGCAGACATTCCTGGATATTGGAAAGATTCCCTGGAGCAGGAATCCATCAGGAAGAGCTGAAATCTGGGAGGGATTACGAGACACAAGAAATAGGAGAGATACACAAACATGCCTGAGGTGGAAGATTTGCTAAGTAAGTGAAGAGAGACGTTACTGAGGCCTGGCCATGGTGGAAATAAACTCCATGCCAAACCTGTTTCAGAGTGTCTCTCTCTGTGTGTGTGTGTGTGTGTGTGTGTGTGTGTGTGTGTGTGCCTGTTTTTATAGGTGTTCCTGTTTGTTTTAATGGCGCACAAGTTCAAAGGATATGCGGTCGTCTTTGTGTATTTGTATGTGGGTACATTAGTGTGTGTGTGTGAGTACATAATTATATATGAACTCTTGAATTCACAAGTTTGAGCATTTGTACATCTTCCCTCGACTCTCATATGGAACATATGATCTGCAGGAGACATTCCAGAGCTGAAGCTGCAGATCCGCACACTCGTAGGTTCCCTGTGGCGAACCGCCACCATTCAGGCTCGGAGCAGCCGATTAGCACCTCAGTTTTATCATCTGACCCGGGGTCAAAACACCTCAGAGGGCAGGTGATAGAGGATCAGAGGCACTGTGGCTTCTGCTGTTCATCTTCACACTCAGGTCAACACACATCCTGAACGGCTCAAAGGAACCCAGTGGTGCGCTCCGTCCATTCTGGCTCAAAGTGCGGCTCGGACTGGATTAGCACCACCGCGGCTTCCCGCTGGGCACTGACTCGGAGTGTGTGTGAGCATATGCGTGCCAGATGCTGCTTGCCTCGCTGCTTTCCTTCAAAGAAACAATTAGGGGCAATTATCGCAACATATAAATTAATTTCGTTCGGTGTTTTGGAAGGGACGAGGCCCAGTGCAGGTGGTTGTAATCTACCCTCGTCTCAGTGGTGTTTCAAAAGAGAAAGATTGTAACTAGCTGTTTGTTTAGGAACATGTACATCTGGGCGAGTGCTGTCACTTACTGCCCAGATGTCACTGTTACTGCCCTCTACACAAGAGGACACACACACACACACACACACATGTACATGTGTGCTGTAATCTCTAAAGGCTGCTTTAATGGCAGTCATTGGTTTTAATAGTGGCTCATTTTCCAGATGCAACAATTAAAGGTGGCTTTAGAGTGGGTGGTCATACAGCCCAAACAAAGCCCCGCCCACTTGAACCATGACGAACCACGCCCTCATGAAAGGGCCAGTTCATGGTCATGACCGGCTGAGCGTGTGTAACGTCTTGGCAAAAAAAAAACAGATGAAAGACAAGTTAAGCTTAAGCTTAAGAGTATAGGTTTAGTCACTCATGATTGTGTGTGTGTGTGTGTGTGTGTGTTGAGTGATCAAATCTAATTGTGTTTGAAAAATAGAAAGCCATATGAGGACTTGCAAAAGCAGAACGAGACTCTGATGTCAGCCGCTTGGCGAAGCAAGTGGCTTTGAACACGGATCTGTTTCAGTGTGTGTGTGTGTGTGAGTATGCGTGCGTGGAAGGTTGGCACCTTGTGTCCTCGTGTGGGAGTTTGTTTGTGCGCTTTCAGCTACTTGTCATCTAACTCTTACTGTACATGTGTGTGGTCCTGGAGTTGGTGATTAGTGAGGGCTTCGTTTAGCTTGAGCTGTAGTTATAGCCACATGGTGCAGCCATTTCATAGAGAGAAAGAGAGAGAGCGGAACGAAGACAGAACAATGGGAGAGACAGATGGATGTGAAACATGAAATTTAACAGTCAACACTAGACACATTACAATAATCCCGTACTTTATTGTACTCATGACGCATACACACAGCCACCGCTCATGTGACATCTTTCATTTTATTGCTTCTTTCATAAAATTGATTTTATTGCAGTGGCTCAGCCGAGGCCATGTGCAATTGCAATAATGAGTTTTTTCATATACCTATAGCTCATGCTTAAATGTAATACCGTGAAGCCTTCTTCGGTTTGCTCCTCTGGGAAGACTCTTAAAAGGTTCTCTGTAAAACCCGATAACAAACGGTTTAACTTTTAGAACTTTTTCCAGCATATGCTCATTTATTTTCATATTCAAATATATCACCCACAACTCACAACTAGACGAATAACCAGTGACAGATGGTCATGATATTAGATGGAACAGCTAAAATCGAAATCTATCAATATTTCGATAATGAAAGTCTTCCTGTTGGGGAATGCATTATATCATATCTGGCCTAATGAGAATGTTATCAATTAAACTAATACACACACACACACAGTTTCTGATTTTTTTAAATTCTGGCTTGTTGTGCTTCCTTCCAAATACCAAACATGGTAAACTGAAAAGCTGTGACTGTCTCAGCTCTTACAATTCTGTCATTTGTCCTTTTTCTGTAACTTGTACATTGATTGAAAAACATGTGTTCAGTCGATCTCCTTTTAGCTTCTCCACCAAAGGCATTTTCGAGTAAATAATTCACCTTGTTCACTTTCTATACACCTGCAGCTGCATTTCATACCTGTCTTCTAAATCGCTGCTGATGTGTTACTGATGTGTGTGAAAAATCTCAGCTCAAATGGAGTTCAAATTTTGATCTGGGGGGCCTCTCTCTCTCTCTCTCTCTCTCTCTCTCTCTGTCTGTGTGTGTCTGTGTGTATGTAATCTGCATCGGCTGCATGACTCGACAGTCTGGGCTAGAAAGAAATCAGCCCCAGCTTCCCGTCTTCATACCATTCTGCTTATTTCTGTTATGAACTTTTGCACAGAGCAATGAGTATGCACATTATTAAAATGGGTTAGTGTAAGAGACAGAATAAAGTGCGCTGGCCTGGCCTTGCTTTCTAATGCATTCATCTCTCTGCACACTAATGAAATATTTTGTAAAAGTGTATTCGGTTAAACAAGAGTTCAGACTTCCTGCCACTCTCATCTGACACACACACATACACACACACACACATGCTGAGAGCCTGTCAACTAACTCTAAGACAGCTCCTAAAGCTGACACACACTCCTGGTCACACACCGCCTGTCTTTCCTTTGTAAGCTACATGACAAGGCCCTGTGGGATGTCTTCTGAAGTTGATGCACTTGCTCAAGCATGTACACACACACACACACACACACACACACACACACACACAGGATTATGGTGAATTGCCATCATATTAGGCACTAGGTTGGTGTATCTTAACTACCATTAAAGAATGTACATGCCTGTACAGATGTGATTGTATGTGTGTGTGTGTGTGTTTGTGTGTGTGTGTTCGGGGGGGGATTGTGCTCTGATGAATGTGCCCTGTCCAACGTGAGGTGTTCAGACTCTTTCATCAGTGTCTGAGCAGTGCAGTTCGAGTCTCTCTCACTGCTCCGCTCCGCTGTAATACAGGAGATAACACCATCGCACCGTCGCCATGGTGGCACATGAAACAGACACACTCTTCACAGCTCATGTATCACCATTAAGTAGACCTGGTGATGACCTGAGAAGGGAAAGGACACGGTGCGATCCAGCATACAGGAGAAAACAAAGATCTCAGTATAATTCACTACAGTCAGCAAGAAGCATTACAACTCATCACAACTGTCCGTATTTTGTTTCGTTCATTGTATTTGGAATATTGGATTGTTATTAATACTCCACAGTGCTGTCGAATTCTCACATCTGATCATTTCACATATCATATTATATCATCCCCCGACAATCCACATAATCTGAAACTGATAATAAATACTGTATTTTTAAAATGTGTTTTTTTTTTAACAAAGAAAAATGTCTAATCGTTGATATGGTGAAGTTTTCTATAAGGAAGTGTTCATATAGCAATTATGGAAGGAGTCTCCAGTGTCAACGCTTTGTAACCGCACGTCCCAAAGTGTTCTATTCCTCTTGTACCACAGCAATTTGGCAACAATTACGATGTTTCGTTTATTACAGAGCCACTTGTCATACTTTTTTGCCGTTTATAGTTACATGTAATGTTGTACACGCATTTTTTAAAAAGCGCAATGATATTAATTATTTGCATGTATTCAATATATATCTACTTGCCAATATATTTTTGTGAGAATGATCCACAATCCAAATAATATCTATCAGATGTGTTCCTATGGTGGTTCCTCTTCACAGATGGATGATGCAAAAGGGGTTACAGTTATTGTGCTTCAGTCAATAATTGCAGGGAGGTCCTCTGATGACATCATTAGATTCTCATTGAAAGACATATTTTCTGACCTTTGATGTCATCCACCAAAAGACAGACAGGTCTCTGTTGTCCACAAAGCAGGTTGTGAAGGATGTTTCTCAGTCGCAGTCATCGGACGTTTGGCTCCTATCCGGCTTTGATGACATCTACTTTTATCTTCTGTTTGTGGTTGCTCTCTGGTTGCAGGAAAGCTTGTAATGTTTGATGTTTAGTCAAGGGCACTGTTGATTTGCAGTGTGATGAAGTGCGGGACAGGGTGACGTTAGGAGATGATGTGGGTATCTCGGTTTTGAACTGTGGTGTATTTCTGCATCATTTGCTCAGAGATATGAAATCAGATTTCTGTCTTTGTTTTATTATCATTTTGCTTTAAAATGGATGGTTGAAATCTGAAAGACCTGCATTTTTGTCTGAAAGGTGAGTGACGTATTGAATTTGGAGAACAAATCAGTCATGGAAAAGACTGTATTTTCATTTCCTGTGCTTGATAATATCTTATACAAAGAATGGGCTTCACTTACCAACCATTCCTACTAAAGTTGTGTAAATGTTTTTCAAACTAAAATTTCCTGTCAGATTAACAAAAGTTTTCTACAGAGCCACATGTGTATGTTGCTATACATGCCAGCTGTAAATTACAAAACATGTTCACGCATATTTACAATTAATGACACAAAACTCCATAAAGCTCACAGAGAAATTATGAAAATGACAAAATGATGAATAAACAGTGAAAGAGCACCCCCTAATCGCCCCCACATTTCCGCTCGGAGATCAATAACGTCTGTCTGTCTGTCTGTCTGTCTATCTATCTATCTATCTATCTATTTCCATGTGTTAAATCTTCCAGTAATGCAGCTCAGCCACTCACACTAACACTTCCTCCTTTCCAAGGGTGCCATTACTTTTGTCCTGGTTGAACATCTAGTCTTATTTGTCTTAATTTATGGATTTGAACTGGACAGCGTAATCCGTATATATAAAATCACAGTAACTCTTATACGATTTGAAGCTGATCTATCGAGGTTCACATTAGTCAGACTTCTTATATGGATACACAATTTTTTCCAGCATGCATGAATAAATTTGCTCACCCACATTTGCTCACATACATTTGCCCACATTTGCTTATAAAACTAAAGAGCAGATGCGGTCACACGTGCAAGGCATACGCTGATAAGGTCATGAAGGTCAGAAGTGCACAAGCACCTCCTCCCATCAACTCCTCTCAGGAGGAGGCCTCTTTAACAGGCCCTTCACACACGGGACCCAACAGCTGGGCTCTCCTCATTCATTAAAACACATGAAGTCACACATTTTACACTTCAATGTGTGGACGAGGGCTTTTCAACACTCCGCCTTGCTTGTAAACATGTCTTTTACAGCGGGAACCAATTCTATGTCCCAATCAGCCTTTCTAATGACTGAGGCACCTGTTTCCATGAACACATCCGAGCAGGAACTCTGGTACAGGAACAGGTTCCTCTGTCCTTATAATCCTATTTATCAGGTTCCTAGAACAGTGCAAATGTTAAGACCAAATGAATGGCAGCCCATGTTTACCATTTTCATCTTGCCCTCATACATACCACTGTGGAATGATGGCAATGAACTTATCTGAACTTCACAGCTGGATCTCAACCATGTCGGGACATGATGTGGACCAGAATATTCATTTGGGCCCAGAACTGAAATCTTGCCCAGCATAAGATATGTACAGAGACACTGATGCATGGTGTAGGGGTATAACCTGTATTTGTTTAGCGCTCCAATCCATGTCTGTATTTGGACTTAAACCCAAAGTGGGTGTGGCCTAAACCAGAAAACCAGAGCTAAAACACAAGCTCTAAAATATAAACAAACTTTTATTCTAATTTAAATCACCACAAACCTGACCAGGCAGTTACCCTAAAGATGAATGAAGGAACATTGTAAATGCATTGCTCATGTTAATGATTGTGGTGTTTCTTTGTCCTGCAAGATTCACATTTCGATGCTTGTTCACGCCCATGAGCTTCATATCTGACCACTCGCTGACATGAAAGTAAAAAACAAGAACAAAAAAAATGAAGCACACCTCCTATTTTTTTAATCCGTATTTGTATCTGTTCAGAATCTGTTCAGTCCAAATAATGTATTGGTATCGAGTTACATCCCTTACTGTAAAAAACAACATCTTAGCAATTTCAAGTATCTTGAATATAGATCAAATGATCTAGTATTTCCTATTAAAAAATTACAAGAAACCAAATATAAGATTATTAAACCTATTTCTAGATATTTTTACTCATTTGTCCTACACAGGGTCACAGGGAGCCTGCAGCCTACCCCAGGGGGCTTGGGGCACAAGCTAGGGGACACACTGGATGGGGTGCCAACCCATCACAGGGCACAATCGCACACACACTCACAGCTATTCACACACTACGGACAATTTAGAAATGCCAATAAGCAACACATGTCTTTGGACTGGGGGCGAAAACCCCTGAAGCAGAGGAAGAACATGAAAACTCCACGCCCACAGGGTAGAGGCGGGAATCGGACCCCCAACGCTGGAGGTGCAAGGCAAACGTGCTAACTAAGCCACCATGGAGGCAACATATTAAGTACAAAGTTCCACAACATGTTAAGTCATGGACTCAAGTTTTTATTAATAATAATAATAATAAATTTTTTTCTATGAATAGTCTTAAATGGCATACTTGGTATACTTCCAGGTAAAAACTGGCAATATGGTGTGTAATATTAGTAGATGGATGATGTAAAAGAAGCATTGAAAAATGAAGCAAAGATTTTTCGTATGTTGAAAATGCTGAAATGTTTCTCTGGATATGCTGAAAAGCTTTAACTCAGGCTTCTGCTGCGCAAAAATATTACTCTTCATCCTTCCAATCATTTGGATTATGACCATGATGACACATACCATAAAATCTAAAACCAACTCAACTTGTTCCAGTGGTTTTCTGTCTAACCAGCCTTACTGTACATGTTCATCTCTTCCTCTTTCTCAGGTTCTGTCTGAGTCTGAGTCTTTGTCTCCCCTCGTTTGTTAAAGGACTATGCTCTTTAAATAACAAGGAGCTTTTTTGTTGTATTGTATCCACTAAACTCCAGGTCTTCAGAGATTAAGAGAATGATGAACTACATTCTTCGATTCCGGAGCTTTGATTCTGTCTCACTTGTGAGTCCGAATAATGAATGAATAAATGAATGAACAATAAGCTGCATTTGTATCCTTTGATTGTTTACTGTCTGATGGCTTCTGTCCACATAAAGGCTGCTTGTGACGTGTCACAATATCAG
Organism: Pangasius djambal; assembly: GCA_022985145.1. Classification (NCBI taxonomy): domain Eukaryota; kingdom Metazoa; phylum Chordata; class Actinopteri; order Siluriformes; family Pangasiidae; genus Pangasius; species Pangasius djambal. The sequence continues at coordinate 21,611,060 of CM040990.1, forward strand.
AACAGGAGGCTGTTGTGCACTTTGAGAGCTGAAGTCAAAATTAGATATGAAATGAAACAACCACAACAAATGATGTTTAGTTCCTCAGCGGTAAGAGGACTCCTGGACCGTGGTTCAAGAGTCAAGCCAAGTCAACTGGCTTTTATTGTCATTTCATGCATATACAGCTGGTACAGTACACAGTGAAATGAAGCAAGGTTCCTCCAGGACCATGGTCCTACATAAAACAACACAAAACGACATGAGACTACACAGAAACGCGTGTCAAGTATAAAGCAGGACTACAATGGTTCTGATTATTGTCATAATGCTTGTGTTAAACAAATCTAAAAAAAAAGACACTTTACACACGGCTCAAAAATTACTACAATATGCCGGTGTTGGTGCCAGATCCTGACACACTTCTACTACTGTGGCTCCTCTGCCTGATTCATTGTGATGTTCTACTTCTGCTTGGAGCTCCTGCACTTATGACTCAGCTACTGCTACTGCGGATGGTTCCACATACATACACTAAAAATTTGCACTTCCCAAAACAATTTATGCCCAAGTTTCACCCTTGCATCAGTGGATACTATAGACTTGATTTTGGACCAACATCAATCATTTCATTCCACATAGATTTTATCCATTGCACCAATGTTGGGCCACCAGGGCTGACAGACTTTCAGTTACCTTAAAACCAGTTTAGTCAACATTATTGACCATTAGGGATCTAAATGTACATCAGGAAAAAAATTATCTGTCATGGTACAACAGTTAAAGGTGAGGACAGTGATTTGTGATTCAGAACACTTTTTGTCATATTTGGTAAAATTCTTCTTACATTCCCAATGAAAGATCAGCTCAGATGAGGAATTCTGGTCTAATTCTGGTTTAAGAAGTAAGTTTACAGGTTTACAGGTCACACTGTTACTTTAGACGGTCTTTCTGTTTCATGTAGCTCAACAGTAAAAGATCTGGGTGTGATTATAGACTCTAATCTCTCGTTCGAAGCTCATGTAGATAATATAAGCAGGGCAGCATTCTTCTACCTTAGAAACATCGCTAAGATTAGAAATATGCTTTCGCTAAACGACGCAGAGAAACTAGTTCATGCGTTCATCACGTCCAGACTAGATTATTGTAACGCGTTACTGCCTGGATGTTCGTCTAGGTGCGTAAATAAACTCCAGTTAGTTCAGAACGCAGCAGCGAGGGTCTTAACTAGAACCAGGAAA
>CM040990.1:21612379-21666758 GCA_022985145.1 Pangasius djambal
ACACACACACACACACACACACACACACACACTCCTGTTAACCCATATGAGGATGGGTTCTCTGTTGAGTCTGGTTCCTCTCAAGGTTTCTTCCTATCTCAATCTCAGGGAGTTTTTCCTTGCCACCGTCGCCTCGGCTTGCTCATCAGATACACTCTCACACTTCATCTTACTTTTTTGTTTGTGTAAAGCTGCTTTGAGACAATGACATTGTAAAAAGCGCTATACAAATAAACTGAATTGAATTGAATTGAAATTGGTCCCTGTGGCACCCCGCAAATGATGTGGACCACCATCAAACCAATAAGGACAGGGAAGCATCAGTACTTATCTGTCAATCACATCACAGATCAATTCAGAAGCCTCCTCCTCTTGCACTAGTATTCAGGGGCACAGTTCATTCATTCATTCATCTTCAGTAAGCACTTTATCCTCGTCATGTTGGATCCGGAGTCTATCCCAGGAACACTGGAGGTGGGAATACACCCTGAATGGGATGCCAGTCCATCACAAGGCAACATGCACACATATTCAAATACTTTTTCACACCTAGAGTCACCAATCCAACATACCAGCATGGTTTTAGGAGGTAGGAAGAAACTAGAGTACCTGGAGAACACCCATGTGGACACTGAGAGAACATGCACACACAGTCCAGACAGTCAGTAACCCAATCTCACAATCAAAGCAGGGACCCTGGAGCTGTGAGGTGGCAATGCTACCCACTGTACCACCCACCAAACTGTCCAGGGACATAGTTTTGGAGTTTCTGGTGCCACCTAGAAGAGGATTGGTTCCATTTCAAGTCTGTTTCCTCTCAAGATTTCTTCCTCATTTCATTTCAGTGAGAGTTTTTCTTTGGCTTGCTCATTAGGGATCTAGATCTAAAGCTTGATTTCTGTAAAGCTGCTTTATAAACTCGAACTTTGCTGCAATTTACATTGACACTAGGCCACGATAGAATCCACTGTACTGTGGTCGTTTGTCATCTTTGATTGGTGTAGTTACTGATTAAAAGCCTCTGGATCCCTGAATAACGCTGAGGCATGTAACAGGACACAAATCCGCATCTGGACACTGGACCTTCTTACCACTTTCTGGCCAATTTTCACTTTTTCCACATAATCCTTGCACAGGATTATTTTGCACACCCACACACATAAAAGTCGGCATTATAAAAGACAACTAATCTCTGGCCTTTAAAAGTTTATTTTTACAGTCTCCAGCTGCACTTATCCAGACTTGAGGGTGTGTGTGTGTGTGTGTGTGTGTGTGTGTGTGTGTGTGTGTGTGTGTGTGTGTGTGTAAATAAAGGAAAAACGAGTGAAGGAGGTAAGAAAAAAAGAGGGAGGTGTATTAAGGTGTGGAAAGACATGACGTGATGAAGAGAGACAGATGAAAAGAGGGGAGTAATAAAGTGCACATCCAGCGCAGATGCTCAGCCATAGATGAATGACAATAAACTCAGGAGAATGATGATGTTTGTGGGAGAACGAGACAAAAAGAGAGATTGCTTTCAGTCTCCCACAGATGTAGAAATGTAATGGGTCCTGCTCAAATGGGAACAAGCAAGCAAACATGTGGCTATCCTTTTCTCCAAGTGGTACTAGTTACTGCAACTTAGTTCTTGGAAAAGGTTGTGTGTGTGTGTGTGTGTGTGTGTGTGTGTGTGTGTGTGTGTGTGTCAGTCATTCCAGTCAAGGACAACTTATTCCCAGCACTTGATGCACTAAATCATCATTCCTTTAGCATCTTAATCTCAGATTTTTATACCCAAAGTTATATTATGTCTGTTATGAAAGGTCTAGTAGCTAAATTCTTAAGAGTGTGTTAACGGGAAAGGCAGACTTTTTGTTTGCGATGCCATTTAGTGTAATCAGAGCAATTTTGTCAAAGGTGGAAAATAATTACTCTGTTACTGTACATAAGAATTAACCCATTGGCTCGAATGATTCCCCAGAACAATCATATAGCACACACGGCTTGACTTTTCTTTAGTTCCCCACTCACAACTTTAGTTCCTACCTGCAGTTAGTTCCAGTTTACAGTTTAACACACAAAAATGGAAGAAAAACTGTGGTTTGATCTTATCTTATCATATGCAACCTCTCATTAAATGTGCATAGAGACATTATGAAGAAAATTCAAGCTTGAAAGGAAGTAGCAAAGATTGTTGGTGCCTCTGAAGAGTGTGCATAGCTAGTACAGTTAGCTTGCCAAGCTGCCAATGATTAGCAAAGCATTTTAAAAACTTGAAGACTGCCTGAGAGAGAGAGAAAGAGAGACAGCGGTAGTGGTCTATACACCTCTACAAGGGAAAAGCTACAAGTGACACCAGTGACTGAGTCAGACGTTTCTTTTCATTTGTGAGTCTTTCTTACACTTTTAATTTCATTCTTTAAGTACATTTAAGAGTTATTCTTTTTTTACTCCAACTTTTGTGAAGAATTTGAAGCTGTACCTCAACTTCAACAACCAGATAATTTATTTAGATGATTAATTGCACTTCAAAGCTAATGTGGCTAGTTTATTTGTGTAACTGATAGTTAGCTTTAGTCATTTCCTGGTTAAAATTAAAACTAGCTAACGTAGCATGACCTCGCAGCTAATGTGGCTAGTTTATACGACTAACTGAAAATTAGCTTTCGTTAGCTGGCTAACTCTTTTGGTTCTGGACAGGGTTAGGGTTAGATTAGAATAGATTAGATTAGAATCACTCACATTTGTTAGAGGAAAACACAAGTAGGATGTGATTTCAGTATGTGTGGATTTGCATTGTCACATTCTCAGTGATTTATTTAATAACAGCCAAACCTCTCAACATGTACCAGAAAAAAAAGTAAGACTGGCATCAGCTATATTAGCATGCATGTACTGTAACTAAATATTTTTATTACCACACAGTCCTATTACAATCTGCATATCATATCTGATCTGTGCAAGCCATTAAATCTATTTATACATTTGCATGTTGTATTGTATTGCATATTGTATTGCATGTTGTATGTAGGTTTGATTGTATATGAAACAAATATGTTCTGTATGTTATATTAACGGTAAACACACGTGGACGGTGTATGTATACCGTAAGCACATGTATGAGACTGTACCACAGTCTGAGTTTATATTAGCATTGTTTAGACTGTATGGATATTTTTACTGGGAGCTTATTCATACATCACAGACAAGAAGATGCAACAACCGAGGTTGTTTAACTGTAAGACGGGTCGTGCGACATAGTAAACAACTTTGAACTCCTGCTCAGGACAACATGTAGCTGTGCCTTCATACACGAACGCAGATCGAGTTTCCTGCAGGAGTACTTCTACACCTCTGGAATGTTTCACATCCAACACATGGGCCAACGTTGGGAGTCTGTAGAGAGTGGGATTTTATTTCATCATCCAAAATGCTCGATTGTGTGCATGTGTGCATACGTGTGTGCTTTCCTATTACACTTTTCCTTGTCTGTTTTCATTCGCATCGGGTCAGGATGCCCGAGCGCCAGGATGTGGGGCTCGATCCTGAGGCTCGGCTGAAACCTGAGTGAAAGCCACGATCACTCTGGAGATTTTCTACATGGGCCATTTTCCCAGTATAAATGTATCCCTGGACTGAATTACACTTACAAAAGCATTTTTATGTTTGAAAGCATTTTTCGCATTGTTCTTTTGGGATGGTTCATGCTGCTTTTTTGATCTCTGAACTTTTATATGGCCAGATGTTATTATGATTGTCAAAGGAAGAACATTGGATAGGATTATACACTGCCCTAAAAGTAGTAAAAGTAAACCTGACTGGAAATGTGTGTACTATGCATACTTCCCACAAACACTCTTGAACTGACTCTTGACACTGGTGTCATCTGTGAATGAGTTGACTCACTGAACATTTGGAGCCATGGAGACGAGCGGGTAACGAGTGAGTGTCTACACCTGTGTGTGGGTTATGAGAAGCTTACTTAAACGTTCTTGTTTTTCAGAGTGCTGAAAGACCAGAGAGAGTGAGCTGGTGTTTCCTCAAGCGATTCCCTAATGCGATTCCTCTCTAAAAAAATATACACACTCAGGAATCAGGAGCTAACTAGCATAATTCCTGCAAGAAAATAATAGTTGTACATTATGATAAACATGAGATTAACTTTTTAAAGTAGAATTGATGGTCCACTATTAATTGTAGTTGAATTTATTTTTGATTTGTAACAGAATGATATTTTTTACTTGTTAGATTTACATAGTAATTAGTCATGGAAGAATAATTGGATCCAACGATGACAACCCTGGTTGTTCTAAGACAACAAGGCTCATCAATGTTATGAATGCAATTGAAATTTACCTTGCAGGTGGTACAGAAAATTCTAATTAAAATGACAAATTGCTAATTACAAAGGTCTAATAGCACTTACTGATCCAAATCTGCCCTGAATTTCATGAGATTATTTGCCCAATGCAGGTCCACCACTGGGTTCAGTGTATTTAATCATTATAAAACTCAAGGCCTGTGATCTGATAGCCAGCTCAGCGGTGTGTGTGTGTGTGTGTGTGTGTGTGTGTATAGAGGATAGAGGACAGGATAAAGCTAAGGCTGGCTGTAAAGTGCTACACACCCTCTCCTGAGGCTCTGTGGATCAGCTGAGTGTGTAGCTGCAGGTGGGGAGATTACACAGTATCATCCATTAGAGCTCCCGTGAGGGCTTTATCCATTTGATGAAATACAGTGCAGCTCCTGTATTACACACTTTATACCACACACTCGCACACACAAGGACATGGGATAATGCCATAACATACACACATGTATGCTGTCTGTATACCTGATTTTCTTAAACATACATACACAAATACTCTGAGCACATCTTCCTCCATCTCTTCCTCCACTTTCCCAGTTAAAGTCTCAGTTCTATGTCAGATCAGAAGAAAAATTACTCCATCATCTCCCTGATCTTCGATTTCAGCTAACAGTTGAACAGAAATCAGAAAATAAAATACAAAAGCCACAGAAGCCTCTGTATATATTCACGCCCACTGACTTATTGTCTGTAGCGTGGGAATATGGTGTTGCTTATTATTTATAATAAACTTGTGTTACTGAAAATACATTGCAATCATATTTTATGACAGAATCAAAGGATCCATTTTCAACGCCTCTACAGTGGCTCAAGAACAAAGCACGCAGCGGGTTTTAATTACAGCAAAAAAATGGCAGCACATGAACCACACCACAACATAATGAACTCAGAAACATCATCCTAGTAGCGCCAATGGCTTGTCATGAACACACTGATGCTTTATGGGTAAAATCGATGATTGAACAAACCATGATTTCATTACAGATGGAGGCAATTTCTATTGTCCTTTTTATTTGGAGGTCTGATTTGTACATTGGTTTGTACTCCAATTTTTAGCCAATATTTAACAAGTTTCCCAGAAGATGCCTTGCTGATCAGCTCCAATATCAATAAACTCACGTCCAGCGTTCTTCCAAATATGTGAAAAAGATCTCTTTGCTAAAGAAAATCCATGTTTCTTGTTTCTGACATGCAGAATGAGCCCAGAATGAAAGATTGTAACATGTCTTTTGTGGACATAGAGCAGATGTCAGATTTGGTCAAAGACCAAGGAGGACTCGACACGTTTCACCTGCTTGCCAGCAGAGGCCACACTTACCAGAGTACTAGCCTGACCTCTAGCATTCACTTCCAGGTTACGTCCTGGTTTTTAGAGTATTTAAGCAGATCATAGACAGTGATTCTTTGCGAAGTCCTGCCAATCCATTTGTTAGTCTAAGCTCTGAGCCTTGTTATTGTTGATTGTCTTTATATGCTTTGTTTTGTTTATTGGACTTTTGGTGTTAGGATTTCCTTTTGGCCATGTTGAACCTTGTTGATTGTTTATGTTTTGACCTTGAGCCTGCATTATCATTGTGGATATTTGATTGTGATCTCACTTTGTTTGCTGTAAAATATCTTTATTAAACCTAAATGACATTTGGTGGCAAGGGGCCTTATAATCAAAACAGGCCTGCAAAAGTGTGCCATTTTTACACACACACACACACACACACACACACACACACACACACACACACACAGCGTGTGTGAATCGTCCCAAGATGTGAGCTGTTCGGCACATGATAATGATATAAAGGCAGTTCTAATAAGAATATTAAACAACAGAACAAATATGCCCTTGCTGTTTATACGATCATTTTATGACAAACACAATGCAAACTATGATGCAAAGTAAAACTTGACTGAGCAATTTTTGAAAAGAGGCAAAGTTCAGATTCCAGTGTTAAAGTAGTGGACTGAATGTAGCGCTTCAAAACCCTGCTTTTCATTAAATTCACCAGTCCTGATTAAAGTAGAACGTTAAAAAGCACCCAGGTGTAATCCATTCACAATTTGAAATACTGCAGAGATTTTTTTTGGCTCATGACAACTTGCTTGTGCATGTTTTGTTTTTTTTTTTCTTTTCTTTTTTGAGTGGATATAAAGCTCATCGGGGAGGAAAAAAAAATCAATTGCTTGAATTGCATCCTATCATATTTGTAAGTTGCATGGGATACAAAACATCTGCTAAATGAATAAATGTAATATAAAATGCAGTCATGTAATCTGAGTACCTTTGCAATAAAAAAAGTATCAGCTGTATCGGACAGCGCAATTAAGATGTCATGTCTCAGATACATCAAGTTTCCTTATATTGAGGGTGAATAAGCCAAGTTTATATGTTAATTTACAACATGTTGCACCAAATATCATTGTATCCAGGACAGTTGGACTTCAGGACTAGATTATTACTTTATCTCTTCTAAACTTTGGGTCGCAAAGATGTGGAGCTCTGTGCAGTACAGAACGCTTTTACTGAGACCACGATGTTTCGTCATAATCCTAATAAATACGCAATAAAAGAATTCATCATTTCTGAATCATGCTGGAGTTGGAAAGCCTCAGCCAAGTGGAAGAGCAGCTAATTACAGAGCCAAGGCTGATCAAGAGAGATGACTTTTAACATACACACAGAGACAGATCGAGAGGATTATGTTGTGATGAACGTAATTAAAAGTTAAAGAATCGGTCCCAAAGGCAGTGACACGAGGGGTTAATTAACTTCACACACATCTCATACGCTCAGTGGAATGCTTTAAGTAGCTCTGTAAATGTTTGGCTTTGCATGTAATCCCCTTTCTCCCCAAATGTAACCTTCATCTCTCATGTCCTATTTGCAGATATTTCACAAAACACTCTCAACTTTGGCTCGTAGTGTTACAGCTTTGGATTATAGCTTTGAAAACAATGGACTGGTATACAGCAATGTCATTTTAAGACATCTCATATAAAAAAATTACGCTCGTACACATTTTTACTAATCTGCTCAAAATATGAGTCATATAAACAAACATGTGGTGTAGCGTCCATGCTAATAAACCTTAATCTTCTTTACATACCTCATTTCGTCATCATATAGGACTAACAAATTTACATTCAAATTGGAAATTCGTGAGCTTCTGTTCTCTTGAGCACTGTTGAATTCTCAATTCTGATTGGTCAGAAAGTTTTGATCACTTTAGCTCTAACAGCACTCGTTCTAAGAAGTTGTCGTTTCTATACTAACAACTTGCCCAGAGACTCTCGAGGTCTCAAATAGTCGATATGGTGAAGTTTCCTGTCAGAAGACATTTATTTAACATTTATGGAAGGAGTCTCCAGTGTCGGCGCTTTGCAACAGTCAGAGATGTTTTCCACCATGTCGAAGTCTTCAGGACTTTCCTTAACATGCTTAGCTGGATTTCTTTGTCTTAATAATTTCAAGAGAGAGAGAAAAGAGAGGCTGGTGAAGGAACAACTGTGGAAGTAATAACAGGAACTAACTTGTTTCGCAGACATTGTGCAACATTAAATGTAACTACAAATGGATAAAAAAGTATGCTGTGCTTTTTTGTAAATAAAACTTGTACTCATTGGAGGTTTGCTGTCATATAAAAGGAATAAAACCTTTCAGGAATGTCTAATGTTAGAGAAAAAACTACAGCCACTACTTTTTACAAATGAACTAGCTGTATCAACCGCCATTACGCAGAATGGAGCTGTTTATACATGTTAATGTGTAACTCCATTTAAAAACCTCTGACATGCTAAGTGTTGATCTTCTATATCTTTCTAAGGGCAAGAATCAACCCCTTAAAGCTCTTGAGCATGTTTTATTTCCCAAGATCTGTACAAATCGAGAGCGTCAGGAACCAAAATCCATTTCTGTGTTGGCTGGTCATGACTTCTAGTTGCTTATTTCAATCTCAGCTTCACTCATGACTCCAAAGATATTGATGAGTGTGTACAAATCACAAGCTAATTTAAACTGCATTTGCATCAGCCACCATTTATTTAGAGAATATAACGACCTTGTCTCTTTTTTTTTTAACCTCCCAAATGATTCTGTCCTTCACATCCAGCCAGGATACTTCCCGTCAAACCAACGGGACTTTGCTTTAAGGCTGATTTCACTTGGCTCGTGTTTAACACGTTGCGTCTCCCATAAAGCTCTACACGCCAGAACCACAACAGCAAATTTATCATTTTATTGACAGTGCAGTGACAGGTTTGAATGATGAAATCCAGTTCATGCATAAGGATGGAAGGTTACTGACACAGCTTTTGGCGAATGTGCTGCTTAGCGACAGGTGGTCGAGATCATTTATAAAGAGCTCTGGCAGTCCGGACATTTGGAAAACAGTGCTGTTTCATATTTGATATTTTAGAGACACCAGATATGTCTATGTGAACAAAATAATTCGATGACTGCAAAAAATCAGATGTACATAAAAAAACATTTACATAACAGATTACTCAAGTAATCTGGTTAATAGGAAAACTGGGTTTACATGAGTCTGTCAGTAATTATATTTCTGTCTAAATATATGCATTTCTGTTTTTTTTCAGGGATTCTCTTCAAATATTTTATACCATTGGGAAGAAGGTGAACATTAAGATTCTTAATACATCCAGCGCAAACATAAACATGGTTTCAGTATCACTCCGGTGCTTCTAAGGCAGCTTTTTTATTTTAACACATCAAAAAATGAACTGTCATTATGAAATTTCTTGAAATAAAGTAATGTCTTTAATTTGATACAGTAGTATGCTGTTTACTAGAATAAGCAAGTAACTTAGTATTAACTACTAAGCATAGAATAACCACTTGGGGCATGCAGTTATTGGAAAATAATGCAACAAGTACGCAAACATAACCACAAGTGTGCAATTCGATGCAAGTGTTTTTGCTTACATACTTTACTATGCATAGTTTTACACAATATGGCTGCCGCGGATATCCTGCAGTTGTTTGGAGCATCACTTGTGCACAACCTCAGAAATTATAGCGCCCTGTCTGCGTGGGGCAATACCAGCATAAATACTGGGGGCAGTATAGCATCATGTGACACTGCATCCACAACTGAACAAACAAACATCGTGTCTCAAATCACATACTTATGTACTGTTGTAGATCATTATGCAGTATTAACACAAACCACTTTTCCTATTACAGTTAGTGTTTGAATTGTAAAAAAAAAAAAAAAAAAACTCTCATGTAGCTTTTAAACATACCAAAAGATCTGTTTTGAGTACCAATCTTCTGGACCTTCTAGATTAGTAAATATGTTTCAATGTATTTTCGATTTGAGATGCAGCCCATGACAACAATCTCAACGACAGCAGAAAGTTTTAAAGAGAAACTGAGCTCATCCCTGTTTTTTATATTTGCATGAAATTGCTAAAAATTTTACAGTTCAACTAAGAATCCAGATGGACAGGAATGTTTTGGCTCCGATGTGCTATCTAGTAGATGTTGATTTTAATCCTCTAGGTGTACATAAGATACGCAGGCCAGTATGTGAACAACGTTGCCTAAGTTGCCACTGCTTCTACACACACATAAGGTCTTGCATCAATTATAAACCCGGCCTTTATGCACATGATGGTGCCCTGCCAGTGTCGTAAACAGCTGATCCTCACGGTGCAACAAAGTAAAGGCAGCAGTGGACCAGAGATTTGAAATGGCTACTACTATATGCTTGGGGTAATGTTGACAGGAATATAGCGCCTCTATCAGCAACATGTAGGCCAGGAACATCCTCTGCGGAGCCCCTTGTGGTGTTGCATGGGTTGCCGTTATTGCTTTGATATGTAATTGTAGCAACACTGCTTTTGCAACACTGTAGATGTAACCATGACAACAAATTCTCTTAATTCAAGATTCAGGAAAGGAAGAGAAATGCATGTGTGAACAGATGTGAGTGTGTGTTTTCAGATGCCTAATAAATAGATATTAATAAGGTTTTGTGTGTGTGTGTGTGTGTGTGTGTGTGTGTGTGTGTGTTTGTGTGTGGGATTTCCAAGCGCAGACTGGAGCATTCAACTTTAATGGCAGAAATAGATTCACATGCGCCTCAGTGTGAACACGACTTTATGGGCAGATACGGACAGATCCCAGACACAAGATAGACAGGGGAGGCTCTGAAAATCTACTATGTGTGTGTGTGTGTGTGTGTGTGTGTGTGTGTGTGTGTGTGTGTGTGTGTGTGTCCGTACATGCACAGTTAAGGGGTCAATCTGAGAGCCATAGAGTGCCACTGTGTTTATGAAAGATGAGTGAGGGAGAGGAAGAGAAGACAGGATCAGTGCTTGACGGAGGTGAGGTGATGGAGGTCAGGAGTCTAGCGCTCTCTCAGATTTAAACCGTGACCCGACGCTGACCTGGGACAAGGCCGGGCCAAGTTCACAACCCAGCGGGAATCTGACAGTCTGTCTGATCCGACACTCGACTCACCTGTCTAACATTCTTCATCTCACACCAGCAGGTCAGTGGAACAATCATGTGTGTGTGCATGAAATGGTTTCGAAGTGTGTAAGAAATAAAACACTTGTGGGTGTGCTGTTATAGGAACATAATCAACACCTGGGTGCTGTGATGTGGCCGATGTTGATTATTTCCCTGTAACAGCATGTCCTGAAGAGTTTTATTCATCTTATACCACAGCAGTTGTAATTTCTGAATTGTTAACACATGGCACGTCATACTTTTTAATCCATTTACAGTTATATTTAATGTTGTGGATCATATAAACAGTCGTTCCCTCACCAGCCTCTCTTTTTTCCTCTCTCTTAAAGTTAATAAGGCGAGAAAACGCAGCTTGTCGTGTTAGCGCAAATTTACTGCTTTACATCTGAATGTTACAAAGCACTGACACTGGAGACTCCTTCCAGAAATGTTAAAGAAACATCTCTTTAGAGAAAACTTCACCAGATCAGCAATTACACACCATTTCTTTCTCATCTTTTCTTTTCATTTCTCACATTGCTTTTGTATCCACCATGTGAATGAGCTGTTACTACAGAAACAATAACGTATTAGAGAAAGACACCTGTGACTGAGTTACAGCTAACACTAAACTCAGAGCTGCTCTTATAGAAAAGTTATCAACACCTACTGACCAATCAGAATTGAGAATTCATAGCACTATGGGATAAACTAAATTCTTGTAGAAAAAATTGATCAAATATGTAGTTTTAGTTACAGTATCAAAATATATTTGACAATATGATTAGCAGGTTATTTTGGTTGTGTGTAATTGGTATAGTGTGATTTTTTAAATGTTATTCTGATAGTTTTGCTAAAAAAAATTGCCTTATATGATTTTTAATATTCTTTTTAATATATCTATTATGCAGAACAAGCAGAATGTTTTCCATTAATCCCTTATAAATGTTTTTATAAATGTTTAAATGTTTGAAACATTCCAATGTAATATTTTTTTCTGTTTTTGAAACCATTTTCCATCTTTGACCCATACACAAACTAGTCACCTTTTCTCCCTTCAGCTGTTTAGCAGGAAATTTTCAGGTTCTACTCGGAAATCTGAACAAAACCGTAAAAAGCCCACAAGGTCGGGTTTGCGGATATAGATTAGACGCTAAATAATGCTGAAAAAGTTTTATATTCCTTCCCCAGAGGGCAGTGTACCTGCTTCCAGCACCGCTTTTATCACCACCGGCGGTCCCTAACATCTGCTGTACTCTGTCATACGTATGTGCAGAACTGGGGTCAGAGGTCAGCATGGGCTGATGGAGGAAGTGAGATAAAGGTAAATGTGTAAGAACAGATGAGGATATGATAAACAAAAGAACGCCGGCCTCTTCCTGTTATGATTGTGTGTGTGTGTGTGTGTGTGTGTGTGTGTGTGTGTGTGTGTGTGTGTGTGTGTGTGTGTGTTTGATGGTGTACATTTTCTTTTCATGGTTATCTTGAGTGTCAAATAAAAAGCTCCTGTCAAGAACCAAATACAAGAACTCGTGTCTGGTTAGAGTTCTGATTGATCACCAATTTTAAGAAATGTCCCAGATATGACAACATTCGAATCGCTTATGACAAGACGTAGGTGTTTTTGACTGTTCCTATGACGTGTGTATTCCCATAATGCACAGCGAAATGGCTGTCAGTTGGTGTGGAAATGTAGTACTCATATGTTTGAGCATGAGTGCTACCAAAAATCATCTCTTGTGGAAAAGATGTGCTTCCATTTTATCCAGAGCTTTTAAATCCACACCAGCTTCACAATGATGGATGCTTTGGAAGTCTTTTAACAAAAATTCAATCATAATATTGTGGTATATGCGGTTGTAAAGTGAGGCTTTATCCCAGCTCGAGCTGTCATCATAATAGCCAATTTAATCAGCCTGCAGGATCACACTTTCTTTTTCCTTCTAACGGCTCACAGCAAAGACATAAACTAACGATGTGATTTTTTATAAAAGCGTTTAGATCAGTTTCTGCCACAAGCTTATATTTCAGTGTAAATTCCACCCATGATCACATGATTAAGTGTAAAATTATTTTCATGAAGACAAAATTTCTTGTGTAAATGTTCGTACGAACGAATTCCGAATAAATCTGTTAATATCCAGCTTGATAAATGAGTCCCATTGTGTGTATTTCCAGTGTAATAAATCACTTCTGATGAGATAAACAGCTTTGAGGTTGTTTCACAAATGGTCTTTTCATTCAGTTCAAATTATTAATAATACTTTTATTAAACACTAGAGTTTGAGATGCACAGAATTTAGCTTCGCCCATAATTAGCCACACCTGCTCCATCTAATCAAAGTATATTCACTGGCTAGATTTTCAGAAATTTGGTTAAACTTGACTAACTCACCTAAACTAAGCTTCACGTTGAAGAACTTTCCCAGAGTTCCTCCTGCTCTGACGTGCCCCCTACTGGTCAAAATATCTGAGAAATGAGAATCAGCCTGCTATACGCTGTTATCCCATATGTTACACATGTAGCCCATGCACTGAACACGCACATCTGTAATCCTGAATCTGTCACTCCTTATGTTTAAGTTAATCAAGGAAACATGATATCAGCTATAAATTCCCACATGTGCACACACTTCCACACACTTCCACACATTTCCACACGCCATGAGGCATCACCCAGCTGTCGCTGCATTCGCCGTTTCAGTTTCCACAGATTTAGGACTCCTTTATGTGTTAATATAATTTTAATAAGGCTTCATAAGAATCAAAGCGCTGTCATAAACTGCATACACAAACACGAAGGGCTTTTATTAACTCTTTAAATATGTATGCCTTAGATATTACATCACTGATGGGACCTGAGAGTAAAGTAATAAAGGAGAACTGTTATCTCCATAGGGGGCCAAGCACTGGGAAGGCCCTTTATTCAAAATAAAACACACACATGCACACAAACATGCCTTATCACATTGACTTAAACAGACTATATTGCAATTCAGTTGTTTTTTTGTTTTTTTTAAAAAAGAACAGTACAAAATGTGCTCACACTGAGACTTTTTCCCCCCATAAGCATTAAAACATAAACCACAATAATTACATACAGAGAAATCTCTCCCCCTCTTCCTCTATCTCTTTTTCTTTCTTAGTTGCTTTATGGCTTCTTCTGATAGAAATACAGCACAAAGAGTGTGTTCTTTCCTTTCCTACCCCTTTTTAGTGTCTTTCTATAGAACCATGGGCCCCTGCTGAGCCCCTCCTCCCTTCTGTGTTCAGTTTACTTTAGTGCACTACCAATTCAATTAGCACTGCATGCATTACGAAGCAACCAGGGAAGACACAGAGGGCCTATACATATACACACACGCACACGCACACACACACACACATAGACTATTCATCACAGCAAACGCCAACCATGACGATGTTTTATTTATTAAAGATGTACTTTTTATCCGCTTATAGTTACAATTAATGGTAAGTTAGCTCTTCTTATCACTTAATGTCCACAAACAACTCCTCCATTCTGAAGACTTTCCTGTGGAGGAAAACAGCTTTATCTCTTACTTTTAGACACTCCGTCCATAAATGTTAAATAAACTTCTCCTTACAGAAGAAGTCGCAATATCAACGCTATTCTTTGTTAAATAACAACACGTTGTTTAATTTGTTTATTGTCAGACTGTGTGAAGTGACTGAATGAGGTGTTCGTATAGAACCATATTATATAATGTATTAGAACAAGAGCATTAATATAAACCTGTGATTTGCCTTGGAGCGTTCCAGAGCTGTCAGAGCTGCTGTGAAAGAAATTTACTCAACACCTTCTGACCAATCAGAATCGAGAATTCCACAGTGCTGTGGTATAGCAGAATTTTAATGTAGACACATAGACTGTTATTGTATTGAATTTTATTTCTTCCGTAATCTAGTACATGATGTACATTTAGGGAACGGGTGTCCATGAAGAATACTGAACTCTTGCTTTAAGATCCACAGCCTGCAGTTCACAAACATTTCCATTTCCATTTGAAATCGAATAAATGTATCAAACCCGCAGGGAGCAAAGCACACAGTGCTGGCTTTCACCTCAATTACCATCAGTGTTACCATGAAACAAGTCTGAAAGCCTGAGATTACCGCTGTGTGTGGTTGAAACTCGGCCTGGTGTGGGTGCGAGGTGAGCTCACATTTCCAAAAGGAGGCATTTCAGATCAGATAGGAGCAAACCAATGTCAGTGCAACAGAAATTTCATCAAATAGAAGCAATATGGTTTCCACCTAAGTTGTTATTTGAAAAGCGTTGCATAACGTTACTTTTTAAAACATGTTTTTCTTTGAATTGACGTTGGTGGAAAAGTCAAATGAGGTTGCCATATCGATGTCTGGGAGCTGGAGCTGTCGTCGTGAAGCGGCGAATAGTGCAGCATTGGAACCGAAAGCTGAGCCCATCTCTCATAACGTGTGACTGAGTTAAATCATAATGGATGAGAATTATGCTAAGGGTTGATGGAGTAGGATGGATTAGTGTATGTGTATGTGTGTGTGTGTGTGTGTGTGTGTGTGTGTGTGTGTCTGGAAAAAGACATAAAAGCAGAAAAGATCCGAAAGAAGTTCTGCAAGTTCGGATAAGTTCAGCACACACACCTCATCAGCCCGCATCAATAATATTCCACATCAGCAAAGGATGGTTTCCCATCAAAAGGCCACACTGGGACTCATTCGCCCACCAACACACACACACTCTTCACACACAGCCCACCTCTGAACTGATGGAAAGCTGCTCGCAGCTCTCAACTCTCAGCAGAGTTGTGAAAAATGATATTTGAGTTCATAGCTTTATTTCAGCACTCACACGCCAAAGTAAAGAGCGCGAGTGTTTGGATTTGAGGAGCCGAATCCAGGGAACGGCGGCCACTTTGACTCTATAATAGGTTGGACTGGTTGACGTTGCTTTGAAGCCAGTGGAGATCGAGAGATCGGCCTTGCTGGAGACTTAATCGCCATCATGTCAGGCGTGACATGAGTGTCAGAACGGGTAATCCCATATGCATATACACATGGACACACAGAGAGACATATAGAAACACTTATCCATGTGGAGAGACGTGAGATTTTTTTTAATTCTCCCTATGAGACTATGGGTTTCGGACTGATCGGAAGTCAAAAGTGCTTTTGTGTAAAAGTCAATCGAGTACAGGAAAAGGAGGAGGGATGCATATAGCTGCTGACATCTGTGAGTGAGTGTGTGTGTGTGTGTGTGGAGTGGTTTATCAGTCATTACACACAGGCCACAGGCATGCATGGAGACAGCAGTATGTAGCCTAAGGCCTTCTTTCTCACACAGGGGGCTTCCCAAACAATCAAACCCATCTTTTATTTTTGTGATGAGTGAATGAGAGATTTCTCTAATTCCTCAAAGTGTGTGTCTGTGTGTGTGTGTGTGAATTTGTATGTGTGACCACACTGTAGACTGTAGAATGCCTCTTCACAGCTCCAGGATCATCAGGTTACTCTCTGTGCAGAGTTTCACACGTTCTCTCCGTGACTGTATGGTTTTCTTCGGGTTCTGTGGTTTCCTCCCACCTCAAAAACTTTCCAGTGGGTGGACTGGCTGCTTTAAATAGCCCATAGATGTGAATGAGTGTGTGATGCACTGGCATCCCATCCAGGGTGTGTTCCAGCCTCGCGCTCAGTGTTTCCAGGATCAACCCAATCCTGAGCAGGATGACAATGAAAATCATTAAAAAAAACTGACTCTCTTAAGGCTGATGAACCATCCCAACGTTTATTATTTTCCAATAAAAGCGCATCCTGGCGTGTTTTATTCTTCGTATACCACAGAAATTTACCAACATGTACATTTATTTATTTATTAAAGAATGACATGTCATAACTTTTATACGTTTGTTACATTAAATGTTGTGGAACATCTGCGAAACAGTGTCTGTCATATAGAGTTTTTCCCTCACCAGCCTCTCTTTTTTTCTTTCTCTTGAATTTAATTGAACAAGAAATGCAGTTTTTCACATTACTGTAATGGGAAAACTTGAAATTAGAGCTGAGAGACTGGAGACTCTTTCCATAAATGCTAAATAATCTCATTAGAAAACTGAAAATCTGATTTAGTATAACAGCCAATCAGGTGTCGATAGTTAAACAAAGTTCACACTGGGGCACTGGGGGCATTTACAATTTCAGTTCCATGTGTTTTTGGTGATATTTTCTGAGGACCAACCAAGTCAATCAATTTATTATTCAATAGAAAAAGCATATGGACTTTAGAAAAATTTTTGTGTGTCCCATACTTATACTGGACTGGACAGCACTTTGTGAATGGAGCCATGCAGCCATAAATGAAAACACACACACATTGTAATTTATAGTGCCCCTGTGTTCTGTGATATGTACATCTCAGGTGTTGGGTCAAGGCTAAGTACGTTCATGCAGGAATTTGTGGAATTGAGTGTATCACCCCTGTAGTCCCATGAATCACGGAGAGCTGCACGGTCAGGGCAGGGTCAAACCCAATGGCTTGCCGGAAAGATACATTTTATGTGCCTGTTTTGCAGGTACCTGAAGAGTCCATTAAAGCTCAGAAAGGCTACAGCTTATGAGTTAAGGCCAGACGACACATGACATTCTTTGAGAAACATTAAACCAGAGCGTTGGTTTGATGTGCTACACCATGTGGTTTCTTAAATGGTCTCCACCTTTCACACTGGTTCAGTTTGCTGGCTAGTCATCTTTATGTTCTGGTGTCCTGTGCAGTCTCTTCTAGACAAAGCTAGTTTAAAAACACAGGCGATCTATGAAGATCTCTGAATTTTTGCAAGGTAATAACATGTCAGGTCAAACACTTAATGATTACTGGGTCGTAATTCTAGTACATTGCCAAGGAATTAATAGGACCTTCACTGCGTGAACACACTACTTGCACTCAAAGTGGCTAGAGTACCACACAATTTGAGTCATAGCTACAATTAAAACCTTGAACATCCCAAGCTAAACAGTTTGTGTTGGCTCAGATCTTATCTGTGATTGGCGCTGCATCTATGAGCAGAATACTGAGTGTACTTATGCTAAATTGACTCCCAGCTCGTCTGCTTTTACCCAGTGTTTAGTCTGGCCTTAGAGAGCTCACCCACTGTGCCTGCTGTCTCGCTCTCACTCTCACTTTGAGTAAAAGTGGTGTTTGAAAATAAAGCCACAGTCTATCCATCAGCGCGAATGAGGGATGCAATTGTCAAGGTAATTGTCGTGGGAAAGTAACCACTTGCAAAAATGGTCTACCTTGGAACAAAAAGGCAATGGGATGGTAGAGATGGTCCAAAGATCGCCACAACAATTCACAAGAGGTTTATCAGTATTTCTAAAACCCTCCAAAGCCTATCATTATACCTATGTTCCAGCTATGGAAAAATCTTATTTTCCTTTAGCTAGACCTTTCACCGGACAGTTCTCCATAATCTAATAATGGCATTTTCCCCCTAACAGCTCATCTCTGTTAGTGAATTTGGGGTACTTATCCTAATAAATGGCATCCTGTGGTCTGTCATACATTCATTCATTCATCTTCAGTAAGCACTTTATCCTGGTCAGGGTCATGGTCGATCTGGAGTCTTTCTCAGGAACACTGAGCTTGAGGTGGGAATACACCCTGGATGGGATGCCACAGTTAGTTGGTCCTTACACACTGCGTTTCAATCAGAAGACGGCGATATAGGTAGCCAACAATTTTGGTCAGAACCTAATTATTTTGTGTCTTATTTTTATGAAATTTGAGAGGCATCAAATCAAGGAACATGTCCTTCTCTGTGTAGCTAATCCCATTATTCCGTTAATTATACCACAGTTCCATTAAATTTCTAGCAAAAATGCTAAAGGAACTGATTCCTTCCTCGGAGTACATATCATGACCTCAGTACTATAAGGTTCTATCTGGCATAAATGAATTAACCACATACAATCACTGGGGGATATTTCACTCTCCAGTTGTGTTATGACATTCAATTTTTAGCATAATATTTGGGAAGAAAGATGTCTCCATAGCCTCAAGGAAATGTCTTCCTTTGTCAAGTTTATTACCATTAGTTAGTTTTTTTTTTGCATTAAATTTGTCTAGCTGGAATATCAAAAATGTGATTTCCCACATCTCAACACAGCTCTTCACCTAGATAAAACCTTATAATACTTAAAACATGATTTTTCAAACTGTAAGTAAATTGCTTGTCTCGTAGCTAACAGACACATCTGAGTTTATAGATTCTCAGAAGTCCTCCTATAGGTAACAAAACCCACTAACAAAAGTAGCTGACTAGCCACTAACTTGCTAGTTATCCACAGTTAGTTAGGTAGCTATGTTACTAAGCAAACAATGGTTTAGTTCACTCTGGTTCAGCACTAGAAAGAAAATGGTGCTGGCAGTCATGTAATCTAAAGTAGCAAGTGATTAGGGTTGCCAGATTGAAATACAAATTCCAGCCCAGCTACATTTCAAAATACGCACAAAAATATCTGAAACTAGCCTAAAAATGTTGGCAATATATATCAGTACAGTGATTTTTTTCGTTGATGGGTTGAAAATGCATGAACATCCTTCTTTTCCATTGTGTCCTCCTGATGTCTCATCTTTCTGAATTTACTTCAGAACTATGTACAATCTTTGATTCCCATTTCAGTTTTGAATGCTTTCCTCAGCGTGACAACGCAGCTACTCAGAAACATTCACGAATCACTTTAATGTCTGTACAGTTTCTACTACAGCGGAAAAGGTTCTGTGTCTGCATTTACACTTTCCCTTTGTTTGCCATAGCCCATGTTTTGCAGAAATTGATTTGAGTTAAGTCTTTGGCAGCTGCAGAATCTTTAACTAGCGCCCCAAAAAAAACCCACCCACAGACTCGCTTATTCCGACCGCTACCTTGTTTCAAAATTAGCCCAATTTGGCGTAAAAACCGTGACCCTGGCATGTCTGCAAGTGATGGTAAATGTCACAAGCAAAGTGCTAAATCTCTAATGTATAAGAATACTAAGGTGCGTCCTGAACACAATGTCTTTTTTAGTTGAAACACAGCACATACAAAGGATGTGGCTACTAAGGCTTTGAGGCTTCTCATCTTGTTTAGGGAAGTACTGGAAAGCTTTTAGAACTTTTAGAAGTACTGATCTTTAACCGAGACCTCTGATATATTTAAAGCTCTGGGGGAGTTATAAGTGGTAGAGGACGTGCAGGGTGCTGAAATGCTGGAATCTTCCAGCACAGATAACAGATTGCTGTGGTGCACTGAGCTAATGAGACGGAGTGACCCCCTGTAGTTCACATGTTACTCATCCCCACCCACCCATGGTCCTGTACTAAACATTCTAGAGTTGCAGAACACAGAGGACCCCTGTATGTGAGGCCACGTGCAGTGTTGGGAATGGGGCATGCATGGGGTATTTGAAATTCTTGTGGTGGTTAAAAAGAACTCACGTCCCTTTATATACAGAGAGAGCAATGGCCTGCTTGGTGGTGAAGCCGAGGTTGTGACCCCGGCTCGTGGTTCACTACATGACCTTTCGTTAATAACTTCCTGCCATTAAAAAGTAACCCAAAGTTCAGCTTCAAATTCAGCATCACACTGAATCAGTGCGCCAAGCTGTATTTCATTGATGTCGTTTTTGACATGGCTACCCTGTGGCTTCTGGTCCTCTGAATCTTCATTCATCTCTTTTTGTGGTCAAGCTTAAAAACGGGTCGCATCTCAGAATCTAAAGTAATACTACATGCCCTGCCTTCCACTCTCCTCTTAGCTCTGTCTTTCTTTTCCCTCCTCATCTGAAGAGTATAAATCCATCAGAGAGGTATTCGAGAACCCAGCGTGGGTTTTACAGCCACTACATTTTCTTGTGGGCTCCCCCCAATTTTAACCTCAGCACCACTTCCTGTTTTGGAGGCCCTCCAGAACCCCCCTTTTTTTTCCTGAGGCTCAGGAATCTCAAACTCAAAGTGTTTACAAAACCAATCACAGTGTGTTATGATCAAAAAGGTAAAGAAAATCCCTTTTAGGAGAAATTAAATGGCTTGGAAGAGCTTAACACATGGTTGCAAGCAAGCAACCATCAGGATCTTCCTAATAGAACTTGACTTAATGCAAGAGAATGGCAATAGGGTTGAATTGCTTCTTGTAAGAAAAGTCTCAGCCCTAACTTCGAGTCATGCACATCTTCCAAATTGGCAAGCTGGAGACCATGTTTGCTAGTTACATCACCTTTACCAACAAGTATTTTGTTAGTCAAATTCACAGGCATACTGGTTGATGACATAAACTCGCACCAGACCAACGCTTAACCAGCTTGGACCAGCTTGAACCAGTATTGGAAATCCCACTGGCCTAAAAGAAAATGGCGCTTTTGGTGTTACAAATGCATAGACAAGACAGGTACACAGATTTATTAACAAATTAACATGTTATACTATTATTATCAGCTAGTTTCTGAAATCTCCTCCTTGGTGGTTTTTTGTGTGATGTGAGTTTAGTGGAAGTAGTTGATCTGTGAACCGCTAACATCAGTGAGCTAGCAACTTTGAACAACAGTGAAGGCAAAGGTCCTGCTACTATGTGACTGCTATTTAATAAATTAGAAGTTCCTACAGTTTTGTATTTCTTGGAAATAAGAGACTACAGGCCACTTTCCCAAGGAAACAGGAGAACCCGGACGAAACCCACACGGTCATCGGGAGAACATGTGAAACTCCACAAAGACAGTAACCTGGAGCTGTCTTTCTTCAATTGCACCACCTTGGCATTTGGGTTTTTCACCACTTTAATTGTTGCTCAGCTTTTGGTCTTTACGTGGGAATTCTTTCTAGCTTGTGTGTACACTGTTAAAAAACAAAAAACCATTAGTTGGTTCTGTGTAGAATTCTACAAGTTTCCAACTTGAAATGATAAAATACAAAAGAAACTACAAACTATAACTATCCAAAGAACCCTTGAGGAACCATTTTTAAGAATATAGGTGACCTCTCTGACTGCTATAATTCACATGGTCTCAGAGAAAGCTACAAAGATGCAATAATCAAGAGGCAAGACTTGAAGGAGAAGAAGGTACTGGAAGCCATACTGTTTGGGAAAAAAGTACAAACAATATAAATGCACATTCAAAGGTAGAACACTGGTCTATAAAGTCCAATTATGTACTTCAACTATGTTCCACTTGTTTAATTTGTTAATTTTGGTCTTCAATCAACTGTTGTGGCTATTTTTTGGCAGGAATGAAAGCTGAAGCTACACCAGAATCACCAGATGTTCTTCTAAGGTCGTTTAAACATTTTTTTCGGTATGTTTGGTCAAGTGTGAAAGCTGTCTGCAAGCCTGAGACTGGTCCACAAATGTCTCCCTGGTCCTTTTGAAAAAGGCAGTTTGGGGCTCATTTCTACCAAACCATGGGGCTGTCTGCATTGTATGTGGAAGCTATCTGCTCTTGCCACTGAATATAGGTTATTAAAATGATTGGTTCCACTTACCACATTGCTTCCTGTTTCAAGTTTGGTTAAGGTGGGGAAAGAGATTAATGTTATGGTCAGTGGAGAAGACAGACCGCCTTATCGATATATAAGACCAGAGTTTCCTATAATTGAATCATTTTTGTGGTGTGAGTGCTTGCACTGAGAGCATCATGAAAGAAACGCACATCTCGTGCCAGCCTACATGGCTAAAAATCTTCTTACATGAGAAGAGCTCCTCATTTGAAGGTATTCCTGACATGCATGATGACCTGCCATTCATCGAAAATGCACCGGTCTTCTCTGCTTGTACAAAAGCAAAATGATAAATAATAAACAGATGAACCTAGTGACCTCTTGCCTGCACAAAAGTGATGGTTGGAATAGCATAATCGATCAGGAAGGACTTCTTCTGTGTAAAAGCAAACATGTGACCTCTAAAACAAGCCCAGGGTGTGAACTCAAGTGTGAAAGCACAAAGCAGTTGTACCTTAAAACCCCAATTTAGGAACTTTTTTCTGAGAGTGCGTATTGGCTAGCAGTTCTGCCAGAAGTTCTGCACTGTACATTAAACTCCAGGTGAAAAAAGCAAAAAAAAAAAAAAAAAAAAAACATAATTTAATATATGTATGTAAGAAAGGAACGTGTTTGGCTTTCCTTACTTTGGTCATCTAAGATTTTATTGCTTTTTTCTTCTGTGGGAGGCTATAATTACACCTCAGTTTCTTTTTTCCATTCTCTGTTTTGCTCTCTTCTTTCCTTTTTTTCCCCTCTATAGCACTTTGGCTGCCCTACAAAACCGGAGCCCTGTTCATTAATTAGTTCCGCTGTTCACACACGTGCCAACTTCCTTTCCTGTAAATTGCTTTCTTTCTCTCTCGCTCTCCCTTCCTCCCCATTGCTAGCACCAAAACACCGCCAGCTCTGATCGTCATGGTGTGGTTGCTCGTGGCGGGGAGGAAAAATGACTAGGGGATGAGTTGAGGGATGGAGAGTGACGCAGGGGAATGGGAGCGTGGTGTTAATCCCGCAGGCGTTTTAGGGAAGAAGACAGTGACCTAAGCCGCGTCCTTTAGGAATGAGCGCTCGTGCCATTAATGTTCGTGCGGTCCATCCTTCCATGTCTGCAGATTTATCACCCACTGTGATACATCCATCACAGGCTTAAATCTTCTCCAGCCACCATCCTGCAGGGTCTTCAGATATCTCTAACAGCAGCGTGCATTAGTTGGCATTGCAGGTTAGCGATGGAGCAGTAATCAGTCAGGCTCTACATGCAGCAGGGAGGAAGGATCTCTCTCAGCTTTAATCTGACTCCATAATCATATGGCTGATTGAAAGAAACTGTGGCTTATTTCATGGTTATTGTTTTTCCCTTTTACATGCTCAGAATTTCATCTCATGCTAGGCTTTAAAGTACCTCAAAACAACAATACCTGATTTTTAAATGGTTAACTCTTCTTGAATGGCTGATTTCAGTTAGGTCAGACTGATTAACCAAGCACTAAATTCACATTTTTACAAAAACAACACTGGCCCTTTGTAGATAGGGTTGTTGTTTGGACCTTAAAGACCGCTGTTGTACCTTTTGAGGTTACATTTATACAGGTTGTCCCAAAAGTCTCCATATATAAGGGAAATGAACACTTTTTAGTAAAATGTCTTCCAAATTTTTGAATATTTAGTTTATATTATATATATTTTTTCAGATAGCCTTTAAGAATGCCTTTGACAAAAGAAGAAAGTATTGAAATCATTCTCATGGCTGGCTCGAGGAGCTGTCACAAGGTTGCGATGGACTTTAACAGGAAACATGGCGAGCACATCACACATGACACTGTTGCCACACAAATTCAAAAAGACTGGACCAACCGGGAAGTGGACGTCCACCAACATCCACTGACAAAGGCACAACCGATGTGGTGGCAAACACAGTCCCCTATGTATGGAGACTTTTGGGACACCCTGCAGTGTTTGTACCTCAGAGTACTGGTGCAGTATCTTCTTTTTCAGGCAGAATTACTGTTTCCAATAATTGTGTGTCCTGAGTCTTGTCTTTCTAAAGGTAAGCCAGTGTTGCTTTTAAGTGAGACGATGTGGAGCAGTCAGAGAGGTCACCTACACTCTGGTTCCTCAGGGGTTCTTGAATTGTGAATTATGGGGGGGGAAAAAAGTGAAAATCAACAAATCACACGTGAAAATAAATGAATCGTGTAACGAAATCATGTAAAAAGTTGTTTAAAAAATCAAATATGAAAATAATCAAGTGTTTAAAAAAGACTGTGAAAAAAATGTGTGTGAAAAATCAAATCTGACAATAATGTCAGGTAACTACAATACCCATCAGCCACTGCACAGCAAATGACCACTTCACACACCATGAAAGATCAAGCGCACCTGAATCACGTCGTGGGATAATGAGCACTTGTATATAAGCCCTGTCTTGCATAGCACGTTTTCTTTTGCTGTTCTGTGTGTGTGTGTGCGTGCCTGTCATGCTGTTGTGTCTTCATATGAATCTTGCCTTGTCTATAGTTCATATTTTTGGTTCTAATGCTAAAATGAATGAATCATGTAAATAATCAGATCTGAGCATAAGAGATTTGTGTGCAAAAAAAACAACAAAAAAAAAAAAACAAATAAAAGAATCATGTGAAAATTACATGAAAAGAAATGAATTGGGAAAAAGTTGGGAGAAAAATGCATATGTGTGGGAAAATGAATGTATCATGAAAAAAAAAATCACATACTAAAGTAAATACACAATTTTACACTATTTTGCAGTACATGTGAAAAGTCCACAGTGTGAAACAAATGTGTATCAAAACCATGATTATTAAAAATAAGTTATTAAAATCATTAGATTAGTCATGTGAAGTTTCATGTGTAAGGGTTCCTAGCTGTTTATTAGCTTGCAGTTAGCAATGGATGGAGAACAAAGAAGCTTCAAAGCCATTTTTGCAGTTTACCGGGCATTAAAAAATTAAATATTCTCCATAATTAGTTTTAATGATTTAAACTGACATGTTCTGGGGAACTTTAAAGATGTGGTTGTTGCGGATAATGACTGAGAGGTTTGTATTTGTAGGAAACTTTGCGATCTTGGGTCAGTTCGCTTTTAATGCTTCTCAAATCTGCCTGAGTTTGTGGGATTTTGATGATCTGAGAGCGGGAGGTGGGGGATTATGGGATCAAAAGGCAACCGTTCTAATCCTCCCTGTTATTACCCATGATAGCGCTATAAATGACAACACATGGGAAGTTTCTCAGCTCTCCAAACTAGCTAGCGAGCAACTGAGAGGTTCTGCTGTGTGTGTGTGCAGGGATTAGACTAACATGCGCGCTGCTCTCAAGCCTTTCTTTTTTCTTCCTTTCGTTCCCGTCTCAGGCGTTAGCAGGGACTTGATGAAACGAGTGAAGAGATCACAGCGCTCAGAGATGAAGCGCTAATCCTGGTGTACTCACATCTTCATTTTCTCTCTCAATCTCCCTTCTTGATTTAAAATGGACTTGTGCTACGTGTGAGCGAGGCAAATGATGCTACACTGTAATTATCAGCAGAGGAGCAGGGAGCTAATTGGACGAGATGTGGCATGAGCTTATGCCTGAGGGAAGTACGCTCATATCCCACTTCCTGGTGACCCACTAAATGACACGCTAAGCTCTGGAACTGTGGTTTCAGATAGACAGAGTTAAGCAGAGTGGAGGAAAACATTGATAACAGAATTTCTTTCTTTCTTTCTTCAATGGGATCCAGTATTTCTTTCTAGTAAAATTTTGGCTATTGTGGTGTATTTTCTCATTGGTTAACAGTTTCCTACATTACCCATAATGCCATTCTACCTGCTGATAGTAGAATTTAGCCCTCGCTTTATCTCTATTTAAAGAGAGTGAGGCACTTTAGTCCTTTAGTCTGTCCAGCACTTTCTAATCTCACCTCCTCATCTGTACTCTCTGCTCAAACGGACCGGTTTTTAGCTTTCATGCTAATACCAGCGTCAACGCCATTGCACTCGTCATCTCGTAGATCGCTAAGTAGCTTTGCCAAGTCTCTGCTTTAACTTAACCTACTGCGTTGTAGAGGTGCACTGCATTTTGGGACATGGAGTTCAGCATGTGCACCAGTGTCTCCACTGCTGGAAAATGGTAAGAAAAGTAAAAAAAGATACTGTTGTTCTTTTGTTTTTAGGAGTAACAGTGAAGCCTGACTGTAACTGGGCTAGCAATAGCGTCCCCCCGTGAAATCAGAGCAGCGCACAACCGCTAACTTCTCACAGGAATAACGAAGATACAGCACCAAGCGAAGAATTAGCACTAGGATCACTAAACACATCATAAATATTTCAATATGATAATATTTAATGTGTTTCAGGGTGGAGTTTTCCTTTAATGTCTAATGGGCCTCATCACTCACACTTCCTCAATCCTTTCCTTTCGGAAACTTGCATGGAATATTCCACTCCTTGCTATATGTTTCTGGGAAAGGAGCTTTCCTCAGTTTCCGTCTTTCAAAAGCGTGGCGTGGCGTGGAGAGGCCAAATTCCTCCGGAGCGCCTGAGTGTGCGAAACCAGGGGAAGGAGCCATGTGAGGACGACACGGCTAATCCTCCAAGCATTACATACTTACACACACTCACACACACAGACGAACCCTGGGTCACCACTTCCCAGTCTGACCACACAGATCTCACACTTTAATACCATACTGAGAGCAGCACAGCTTTTCTGTAATAGCTTAGGGCCACCCAAAACATGCTAGCTAATGCTAAGAATTAAAACCAGGTTTAAACGAACTCCTTGCCAGTATCCGAACATTGGTCCTTATTAAATTTCATTAGTTATACGAAATACTCTGTGGGAAATTCAGCTGGGGAAAAATTAGCAAAAAAAAAAAAAAACGTGACTAGCATGTGAGGAATTGCTAATCCGCTCCCTGACATTCAAATACAGACACCATATATGCAGACGCTTCAAGTTGTACTGAATATTTTGGGTAGTTTTTTTTTTTTTTACATTCAAGGCTTTAAAGTCATTAGAAAAGAGCTCTTGCTCTTTTTACTTGAATTAGCCAAACCAGTCTGTAAATCTGGCTTTGATTATAGGATAGATTCTTTCAATCATGCCTTATTTGAAGTGTAATACATTTTAACTCGAGCCATGTCCTAAATATTTGAACATGCTAGTCTGATCCTACAAAACAAATCCATGTAAGTTGAGATTCTTTGCCCAACATGGTGCATAATTCAAGCTAGTATGATTGTCAGGTTCCAGCTCGGAGAACTACTGATTAGAGAAGTTCTCAAGGGTTTTTTTTTTTTTAAAACAATTCGAGGTGTTGTTTACATTTTCTGATGATGAACATACACGCTTTTCCAGACAGACCATAAATTTCTTAGGAGTAGCGCATTTGCTTCTTCAAGTAGTCCAGTTTCGATGATAAAATGGTGGCCGCTGTTTTTCACTGTCACCGATATTACTGGCCGGCATAAAAACGCTGCTGTATGACTGCCATCTGGTCGAGAGTGGAAGATGCGAGAATGCTGGCAGAATCCAAAAAAACGCCCTTCGACAGATGCACGCGATGACGCGCGCAGAGTGCGGAGCGTAATACCTTTTAATGATCTTTCTTAACAAGCAGGGGAAGTGGTTTTTCCTTCCCGCCGTAGTCACCCACAAAACCCCCAAACCCCAGCCCGGGCCAGTCCCCAGATTTCCCAGAGTTCAACAGGAGCAGCATTAATCTTCTCCCCCTTTTCCCTGAAGTGTGTACTCCATCCAAAGAGGAAGCTCAATCTACAATCTGGACTGTCCCACTGCTGTTACGCCTTTGTCTTTGTCTTCTGGACAAAATTCGGCAATCCAAACCACACGGACGAAAGAAATGCCACCAATGCAATCTCTTTGTAATTGGTATTTTTGTCATGAGCCAGCACTCACCCGCAAAAAAAAAAAAAAGGAAAAAAAAACAGCTGCAATAAAGGATGCATGAGGCGCTGTGGCGTTCCGCCATATACCGCCGTTCCCATGAAGCGTTCGCTCGCGATGTACACATATGATCGACATCAAACACTAGCTTTAACATCAAAATGCTTTACAGTTTCTCAGAAACATGATTTTTTTTTTTTTTATTAACAATGACTTATTTCATAGGCATTCCAACCATTAAATGTAACTATAAATGGATGAAAAGTAAAACTTGTTCTTCTTTAATAAATAATTAATTGTTAGAGCTGGCAAATTGCTGCGGTATAAGAGGAATAAAACACATGCTGTTATTAGAAAATAATCAACTTTGCGTTGGGCCACATCACACCACATGGTTGTTGATTGTTTTTCTCTATGTGCGTATGTGTATATATTGTCCCAAACATCCTGTTTTTGTACTACACTTAATTTTTTACTGCCTCCACTATATACACTGCACAGGTGATTCTTTTCAAGATTCTTTTTTTTTCACGATTCATTTTTCATATGATTTTTTTTGGTCACGATTCATTCGTCTTCTACAATTTCTTATACATGATTCATTTCTTTTCATGTGATTTTTTTTTGGTCATGATTTGTTAATTTTCACAAGGGATTTTTTTCAAGAGTCATTTCGATGTGTGATTTTTACATGATTCATTGATTTCAATGTTTTTTACACGACACATTCATTTTCACATGTGATTCTCCATATGATTCTTTAATGCTCACATGTGATTATTTTTCCATATGATTCATTCATTTTCACAAGTGAATTTCCGTATGATGCTTTAATGTTCACATTCAATTTTTCCACATGATTCATTTATGTTCACAGGTGATTTTTTTTCACAATTCATTTGTATTCACATGCACTTTTTCCATATGATTCATTTATATTCACATCTGATTTTTTTTCCACTTGATGCATTTATTGTAATATGATTTTTTTGTCACATATTACTCACGTAATCAGTCACATGTGAAAAACACATGTTCACGTGTGAAATGCAGTTGATTTTTTTTCTGTAAGCGAGTCTTTGAAATGATAAACTCATGTAAGATTTAGCAGAGCTTTTCAGACACGCAACTTCCGGCAACTTTAAATCTCATGTAAACAGTCTACATCCTTGACAGCTAACTGCTAATTGACTGGCTCCCTACACAGATGTTAGCAATGGTAGTTAATGTACTACATGGGGAATTAGGCATTGATTTGAGGCACACCCAAAGTTTTACGCCAAACATACTTCTCCAGATGCACGGCTCAGCAATCGTCTTGTAATTCTGTTTATTTTTTCTCCATCTATCCTCCTGATGGAGAGGGCACCATTAAACGTGACCCTCCACATCTGTATGGAATGGTCTCCTATCCCGCAAAATTAATCGCTCTCTTCATGAAGTGCACTTAAAACCAGATATAGTGTTGACACATTGTCCAGACCGACTCAACACCGGGAGTGCCTCAGTGATATATAAGTTCCCACTAAAACAAGTTCTAATACAGATGTTTCTAATTCAGTAGAAAACAGTAGAATGTTTTTAAATATAACAGATCAAATCTTTGTATTTTTTAAAAGACTGGCACTTTTGAATAAGCACATAGTTTTGTTGAAGTAGAACAATCCTTAGCACTAGTATTTATCCTATCTGACATAATGACTGACCTCTAACATTACACAATTCATCCTTGTGTGTTTTTACTTTACACCACATTTGGTCAGAAGGCGCTGATTAATTTTCTATAACAGCAGCTCTGACAGTAGTCAAGTTTGGTGTGTAAGAGGAATAAAACACTTCAGGGAGTGGTGTTATCGGAAAACAATCATCTTTAGGATGATAAGAGGAACTCCACTTTTGCATGGTGCTGCGTCACACCTCCCAATCCTTGATTATTTAACCATAACAGCACACTGCCAAGTGTTTTATTCCTAATTTAATGTAACAAATCCAATGGCTTTGTAACTGTGTTTTAGGCTAGTCTAATGTTTATAGTCTAGTAGCAGTCTAATTATCACGCTAGGAATTGTAAAAACCAAAAAGATAATGGGTAGCTAGGTAGGTTTGCCTCATAACATTAGCAATATAAATAAAACAATACAGCCTACAGCTTAGCCAAAGCCCACCAAGCAACAAAGAAAAAAAAAAAATCAACCACTGCATTTTGAATAAACAGTTATACAATATCTTGCCCATTTAGTGATGAACAACACATTCTTGTAAATGTTATCAGCTTCCAAAATGTTAAATGCTCTAAACTACCAAGCACCAAGATACGGAGCTTAGCTGAGTACAAAAACAGTTTAAATCTAGCGCGCTAAGGAATTACTCAGTTTGTTAACATGCCAAAGGAGAATGCGTGAAGGTTCTAGAAGATCTCCTTTTGAGAAAAGATTACACGTTTAACTTCTCTGAGACCTCAAACCATTAACCATCTGAATAATCTTTCAGAACCCTGTTAACTATGATAAATAATTTACTTAAAAATTTGACTTACTTTAGCTGACTTGCTTGGTTACTCCACATTAGCTTGGCATTGCTCCTATCATTGAGGAACGCAGGGACAATTACAATAAAGATTTTTTATTTTTTTTTAAAAAGCACCACAGAGGGGTCCCTTCACCAAACCAGGGCTAATGTATGTGCTTGTCCTGAGAAGGCATATACATGTCTACACCTACACACACAAAATGCTATGAGGTAATCTTCCTGATAAGAGAAAGACAGAGATGTTCTCTCCTGTAAAAAAGTGCTTTCTTTAGAGGTTAAAAGCATTTTGGCATGTAGCTGATGCTAGGTGAGGTGTACATTGAAACGAAATTACACAGGACACGAGGCAGCACCTGTCTCTGCTTTGTCCATGACCTAGCTTTCAACTTAATTCCCATCATTTAGGTCAAAAAGTGTTAATCTGACTAATCCCCAACAGGCCAATAAAAGATCTGGATTCAATCAAACTCCACTCAAGAGTCACAGAAAGTTAATGGAACAAGCAAAACCCACAACCTAACCTGTGATCCTAACCACCACAATGACCCTTATGCATTACCCTACCCAGAGTCCATCCTGAATTCATCAGGACGTGCTTCTTGGCATGGGTTTAATTACTGTTTCATACAACAGCCACAGTTCTCTAATGTGGTGATCTAACACTCTGCTTTGTCTTCTAGCAAGTTCATGTTTGGTAATCAGTAGTCACGGCTTGCGGCTGGAAAACAGGAAATGCCACTTCAAGGCTTCCAGTGTCCCCAACCAACCACCGTCCTGCCAATGCAAGACATTGGAACTACTTTTTTTTTGGGAAAAGAAAAATAATTACTGCTACAAATACCACCATGTTATTTACATACTGCTGTTTTTAATTTATGACTCTCACTTAAGTTCACCTCAGCTGTTGTGTCCATATAACATCCAAAACTAAGACAATGACCAAAAAGAAATTTACAGTTCTATCTACAGTTCTGTCTGCTATCTATGCTAAGGATTAGGAATTACAATGAGAAGGAAGTGGGAGGATTATCCTTCTCTTATGCTACAGATGTTAAATGCTAGTTTTTCGTTTCTCACAGCCAGTATTGATCTGAATCATGAGTCACGAGATTCAGATTCGATATATGCAAAGTTGCTAAGGTCACCTAAAACCCTGCAGCTTCTATTACCATTGCTAATAAACACCCACGTCTGGTGTGACTGACCGCCCAGCAGCTCCTGGGTTTCATAAGTGCCTGAGGTCACCGCATCTCCAGCCTCATAAATAAGCAAGGCTTCTCTGCTTGTAACATGCCAATGGTTCTTGCAGAAACACTCCAAACAGCTCAGCTGTGCATGCAGTGTTTATCTTGCAGAAATATCCAATTTGGAAGAACAGTGCTTTCAGATCCAGAGCCTAAGCTACAGGTCCCACTCTGATGCACCAGTCCAGCTCAGGGAGGAGGGCCATTTGAAGTTGAGTGGCATTTATGAGAGCACTTCATAAAATCCTGTCAGCCCATATCCTGCCGGCCGCGCTCGCCTCTGACATTCGGCAATGCGTACACAGTCGGGGGGCGTTATAAAAAAGTATGTGTGCAGTCGAGATGCTGGAACGGGCAAGTTAAGGGAAAGAATGTGGGCTCTACACGCTGAAAGAGTGAAGATGAAGGCCAAGGAGAACACATGGAGTAAAATGTGGCAGTGTTGCCAGAGCATGGGGAACACGGAATTATGAGATACGGTAGGGGAAAGTGCAAAATGGGCTCCTCAAGGGTTCTTTTGGATAGCTTTGTAAAGGGATTCAAAGTTGAAACTCGTGAAATCTGATAGTGAAAGTACATTATAGTGCCCCTTAAAAAAATTTGTGTTTTGGAGCTTTTGTACTAGTCCTTTAATGTTATTGACACCGATAGTATATCTAGAAAGGAGTGTTTTACCAACTTTGGGCTGTTCAGTGCTGGAGTGTCGCCACCTCTGACTGATTGAGAATGTGTTTTTGTGATCAGAGTAAGAGGAAGTAATATCATTTTGTTATGACTAAGACGTGTCAGATGCCTTCTGGTGACAACCCCCTGATGCATGACCCACATCTCCCCATCCAGAATACTGTCTTGATAAAAACGGACAGGTGTGGGTGAATTTAGCTAGTTTGCTAAGCTACTATCAAGTTTCTGTTTAGATTCTCCAGAGGTGTGGTGCATCTCGAACACTATTGGCTGCTGTCAAGCATTTCAAAAGGAAATACATTGGAATACATAAGAATTAAATAGTTCTTATGCCATTTCAAGGGACTTAAAGGGTTTCCACAGATGAACCAGCTGAAAAAGATTAAGATTTAGGGTTTTTTTCCCCCTACACTATAGAATCAGCTGAGAGAAAAGACCAAACCATCATGGTACATAGCATATTTATGATCTATTCCCACTGCTCTAGATAATGGTTTAAATCATATTATAAAAGACAGACTCTGATTCTTGCCTGGAACCTCAGCACTGCTTATGGTATAGCTGTCTACTTTAAATTTTCCACCATCCCTTGCAGGACTGAAATCTAATGCTCTCTTGAACGGTAATGAAGACAAATAGACCTGTACTTTGCTCCTGTGTACACAGGGGAGCTACAAATATCATGACATCACTATTAGTTATATTTATCGCTGTCTATTGAGATTCAGAGATTCTGACCGTTGTTGCTAGCATGCTAAGAATGCTGGGATGTCCATGGGAAGTCACTGTCAAGCTGAGCGACGCTTGAACTACTCAGAAAAACTGCTTCTCTCAAGAGTCCAAGGGGAAAAAAAGAACTGTCAAGATATCCCAGCTAGTGGCTAACACCTAGCGGTGCTAATATTTCACTGTGAGATCTCATAAACAAAACCCCATGAGGCAAATCTGTAATATCAGCCACTCTCTTGGGTTGAAAGTATAAGAAGAAGATGGGACTGACAGGAGGAAAAAAAACATTAAAGAACCCCCCCCCCCGAGGTGTTCTAAAGTGACATCCTTTCTGCTATATTGTGTTGATGGTTGATGGTGCAGGACTATAGAAAATGAGCTTGGTTATTGAGGGAAAAGAGAGATAGAGGGGCGGGGTGATGCTTTCACCCATCTCACGGACAATTGCAATGTCTGGATCGGATTAGCGTCCTCTATTTTTAATATCTCATAGCATTCTGTAATTTTTTTCATGATGAACGACGTGGTGAAATTTCAAAACGAGGTATGAATCGTGATCAGCGGGTTGTTCTCGTTTGGCCCTACATCCCTTCCAATGATGATGAGCCATAGTTCAAGGCCCCGTTGAGTTGTACTACAAGACAGCCATCTGGCTGACGACTTCGTCTCAAAAAAACCTACAAATCTCATTGATTATCTCTAAAAACTGGACTTGCTGAATAGGGTTGTCCTGTCAGCACCAAAATAGGCTGGGAATTCATTTCTGGATAAGAGGAAGTGTTAACAGAGCCACATGTATAGTTAAAATACAGATTTGTGTTGCTAGCACGCTCACAATGCACAGTGGATGGCAAGGACTGCAGTCGAACACAATGGACGCCTCTAGAGGGGGAGTTTTCTCACAATGCTGCGGTCTCCCGGTTCTGGTTTTGGAAACGATTCCATAAATCACAACGCATCATGTTTAAGTGTTGCTCCAACCGAAGGCAGCGTTGATGACCAATTCCGAGGTCACTTTTCCAGGAATCAATATCGGGTCATTTATCCTTGTCTGACACCAAGGCTAGAAATATGAATTATTATTCATAAATACCATTTGCAAGGTTATTATTCTGGTTATTCTGGTTTGTTCTCTCTGTCTAGTATGTAGAATTTAATACGTGCACATACGAAAGATGGGTGGAATTCTGCTTCACACAACAAATGTTTTCAATAAAACTTATACCTCCATTTGATCTGTATCCTGGCTTAGCGCAGCGCAGTGGCGTGTGTTCTCTTCTCTCTCTGCCTCTCTCGCACATTTTTTTCTTGTTCTCTCTTTCCATCTCTATTACGATCAATTCTTTTTTTCCATCTCAGTCCTCGTTCCCATGTCCTGCACTGTCTCACTAAGAATTCATGTGGAAAAGTAAAACATCCTGCAAAGTTCTCTTATGAGGAAAGCATCAAAAAAGTCTCTGGTGGTGCATCTCGTTCTCTCAGTCCGTCTCTCAGCATTGCAGCTTCCTCATTGATTTTGACTCTGACCTTCCAGTGACCAGCAGTAAACCAATATGGAGAACGAAACACACCGCAGGGTGTGTTTCTGGATGGATGGCGCAAAATTAAAAAAAAGTGAAAAGAACAGGAAAAGGGGTAATGACAAGTGTTTTATAATTAAATGCCACAGGTACTGTTAAGACGAAACAATGTAGTCACATGACCCAGGATGCGATGACCATGGTGCGCTTTGTGTACTTCTTTTATGTACTTTTTTAGGTACTTTTGTGCTTTTTTTTTTTTTGTATCTTTTTTACTTTTTATCTTTGACTCACTAAGATATAGTGCACCAATAATACTCTAATCATTTATTAAAACATAGCTGGACAATTACATTAAGCAGTTGCATTCTGATGTACATAGCGGTAACTTGTCGTTTTTTGTAACTTGTCGTATGTTTAATTGTCATTTCCGTTTACTTCTCATTTCTGTAATTTGTTGTTTCTGTTTATTTGTAATTTATGTTATGTCATGTCTGTGACTTATTTCTGTTTATTTATTTTACATTTCTGTAACTTGTCATTTTATGGCTTGCCAATTCTGTAACTTGTCACTTGTTTACTTGTCAATTCTTTAACTTGTTTTTTTTTAGTTGTCATTTTTGTACTTTGCCATTTCTGTGAATTGGCACTTGTTTAACTGTTATTTCTGTAATTTGTCATTTCTGTTTATTTGTCATTTTTATGCTTGTCATTTCTGTAACT
Source organism: Pangasius djambal (assembly GCA_022985145.1). Taxonomy (NCBI): domain Eukaryota; kingdom Metazoa; phylum Chordata; class Actinopteri; order Siluriformes; family Pangasiidae; genus Pangasius; species Pangasius djambal. The sequence continues at coordinate 21,648,039 of CM040990.1, forward strand.
TAGCACTTGTTTACTTATCATTTCTGTTCACTTGTCATTATTGGCTGGTTCTTGGGTAAGTGTGCTAATTAATACTTAGCTAGCGTTACAAAAATCTGCCATTGCAGTATATTAAATACCTACCTCGATAAAAATACAACTAGTTGGCTAGTGTTACTGAGAGGGGTTGTCATGTATGTAGCTCAACATAAGTAGCTTAATAGCTAGCAAGCTTTAGATTCGCTATAGTCACTCTACAACATAAAGTGTTGTAATTTCTACATCTCAGGGGCAGATTCATTTTTATCCCCTTCTGAAAGTGGTCATAGATTTGGGTTTCTGCTACCAATTACCTGTCTCACATAATCCATAAGCTCCACAAACACATGCATTATCAACCTGCTTTACAACACCATTTCTGCACAGATGCACCTGAAGGCAATAACACACACACACACACACACACACACACACACACACACATCTGGTTTGCTGTTGTCTCGTTATCGTGGTGCTGGGCCGCAGCAGGGTGCAGACGCTGTGGTGGCACTCGGCACGGTTTGATGGATGAGTGGAGATTTCTGCCGAACTGAGCGCTGGATTCCTTTCATGAGGCCTCCATCACAACTGCACTACTCATGCCAACACCTGGACCAACACCAGCAGGAGGCTCTCTGAGTCATTTAAACAATTTAATCACAGAATGGAAATTGCACAACAGCATACCTAAATAGACAGAAAAAATAAACACTAATGCTAAAACCATCCATATAGGATAATTAGGAGTTTAGTATTATTATCTATTAAGAAATCAATTTCAGATTACAGCATGGAACTAAAATATCTGTGAGTGTGTTCTGTAAGTACACCAAATGGCTGAAGAGCAATTCAGCCATCTACTGGCACTAATTTTGATTAACAGCATTTTTGAGAGCATTTTGTTGACTTGCTCGTATTGTTTCTCTTCTTCAGTCTTAAAATGTTAATCCGAGTTTGGATTTTTGACATTTTTTATTTCCCCCATAAGTTAACATTGCACTATCCACCCTCTTCCGCATACATGTGCTCACAGACGTCAGTGATTGTCTAGTGTCAGTGTGACTGACAGGAGAGAGAGAGAGAGAGAGAGAGAGAGAGAGAGAGAGTATGCCATCCCTCTCACCCTGTTGTGCTCCTCACCATATATGGCTGTGGCATCATCATCATGAAATTTATTAAACGTTTGTTATGGCAACAAATTCATAGGCTATAGACAGCTATACATTTTCCTTTTTGTTTTTTCAGAGAGAGTGAAAGAGATAAAGAAATGAATGCATTAAGCCAAATGTGTGTGCTCCTTGTCAGATTATACGATGAAGATTCTCTAACGATAGACCTGTGATTAAAGAAAATTACTACATTCTGCTTACACCATTAATCAGCGCAATGCAGAAATCATCACGTGCAGAAAATGGGCTTGCAGAAGCACAAACATTCTTCAAAGTGAGCTTGGGGTAATAAGAATATTTTTCTGTCTGTTAGCATGTTTCATTTATGCTTCGCTGTACTACCGTATTTATAGCCGACCCGTGAGTTTTGCGTAATTCTTTGCCATCCTCCTATTGGTGGATTTTAGACGAGTAACGTAGCAGCATTCACGCGCTGAGATTTTAATTTAAAAAATTCGGAAACTGTCAGAACTTGTCAGCTGTTCTCAATTGTTTTTGGTTGCAATGAACCAAAATTGGTCACCAGGTAGCATGTTACATTATGTGTCCTAAGACCAGTGATCTCAACTCACAAACTCTTTTACGATGTGCAACTTTTGTCTGCAAAATCGGACCAAAAACATACAGTGTAAAGCTGGCATTAGAGTGTTTGTGTCTGTCTTAACGAGTGGCAGTGGAAAGGATGAGGAAAGAAATGTGTGTGTGTGTGTTTATAAGTGCTGCCTAAACAAACTGCGCTGTCAGAACAGATCTGTCTAACACTGGACCTTGAGCCAGCATCCCCTAAGAGGTATTAAATTGCACTGATGAAGCTTGAGTGGTGGCTATTGATTTTAGCTCAGCGCTAGCGGCTTCTCATTTCTCAGCAGGCGATTGGCCGTTCAAGCTAGATGAAGAACACACTAAAGATGTCCGCCACATTTAAAACTTAACAACATCAAACTATCAACAGTTCCAGTTCTAGGATCTCCATAATGACTATGTGGGTTAAAGGGACCCCCAGGTGGTGCTGGTTTTGAGCAACATTGCTCAAAACATTATGCAAATTTATTTTTGGTTAACTGAACGTTACAATGAAATATGTGCAGATTAATGTGTTAAGTCTTATATGCTATCATTTCTGTAGTGATATATAAAACAATATGTGTACTTGTTGATATGGTGAAGTTTTCTGTGAGTTGTTTATTTTACATTTATGGAAGGAGTCTCCAGTGTCAGTGAAATGTCTTTAGGGGAGACGGATTTGCATTGTGCGTTTTTTTAGATAACGTGACAAGCTGCATTTTTAGGAGGTGAGGGAACAGCTGTTTATCGCCGCTATAATGTAAGTGATAACAGGAACTAATTTGCTTTGCGAACGTTCCACAATACTAAACATAACTATAAACATAAAAAGTATGACACGTTTTTCTTTATTAATAAAAAAAAATCGTAACAGTTGGCAATAAGGAGGAATAAAACATTTCAGGATGTATTGCTATTGGAAAATCAACTGCGCAAAATCACACCACCACGTCATTGATTATTTTCTTATAACAACATGCTCCGTTGTGTTTTATTCCTTACATCACACTTGGATTTAGATTTAGTTCACTAAAAAAAAAAAATAGCTAGGATGAGTTTTAGGCTAATGCATTGTTAATCTTTTAACTGTTCCAGGTTTAAAGCTATTATCTCCTGGCTTTCAGTCAGCTTTTCATCTTATTCGATGACTTTTAACTATTGTTTCATATCACATCTAGCACCAGGTCCATATTTTCAGCATAATATTGTACTGCTTTGGAAAAATACTCTTTTGAAAATCAGTCTGATAAAAAAAACAGTATGCCAATTATAACCAAGTCACATGGCCTAAAAAGCCAGGCATTAAATGTTACTGGCAGATACAATGAAGCACATCCATACAAGTAAAATCCCATTTCCCAGTTCACATTGTGGTACATGGATATGGACTGGAATTGGGGTTTTTCCACATGTCCTTTCCTGATCATTAAAGTCTAATAAATTCTTTTATTCACACTCTGCATAGTCCTGTTAGTTGTGCATAATAGAGCAAATTGGCCTTTTCCCTCCTGTTTAATGAGTTTTTCTTTGTTGAAAAGAAATTGCTGTGGCTGCACATTTCTCCACTGCATCTCCACTGTCATTTTCCAATTCCGATACACTCGCAAGCTCACACTCCCCAAATGACTTATTATTCTGCCCATAAAACGAGGCACTCATGCTTTCCAGAACATTTCTTTTATTCTTCAGCTATCTGGAATGCAGGCGTCCCTCAGGCAAAGAAACCAACAAAGGGTAGACCGCTGACGATCTTTAATAACACTGTGAATCAGCCAGGCAGAGATAAATAATACGATCTGTCATGAACAACAAACCTAAATACAGAATGTAAAGAATGTGCTCAGACAAATCAAAACAAAAAAAAGAAAAAAAAAGAATGCAGCTTCTGTTTAATTAGACGTGCATTCGAAGGACAAGAGGGCTTTTTCAGACCTGAGGCATGGCCAATCACCACACTAGGTCATTTCCTATCAATCAAGCATGAAGAACGCAGGGCTAATTGCCATGGCTAATTATTATCAACAGCTTTATTTTTACACCACATCAACAGAGGATCTAAGAAAGCCTGAGGCCTGGCATCTACTCTAAAAGAATGAAGCCTTCGGCCACGTCATCCTTTAGGGATAAACATGGACTGTACATGTCAAGGGTGATGAGGACACAAAGTTTAATGAGAGTTGAAAACTTCCAGCATCCTGAGGTTAAATGAGGAGTTGGGTTAACTGAAGGGGGCTGCTGTAACTAGGCAAGGAACACCAGCAAATATTCATGGTGTGATGGTACCAACCATCATATAAACATATAAGACTGACAAGACAGGAGGCAAGACAAGACCTAAATGTAAACAAAAACCACTTGGAGAAAAAAAAACCAAACAAAATACAATCTCAGTAAGTGTCACACCAGGACCTGGGACAACCACCTCAACTCTCCTCCTCCCTGTAAAAAGTATGGCACCCAAAGTGCAACAACTTAGTTCAAAAGGGTCCTTCGGGCAGAGGAGTGACGTCCTCCAAAAGGCAGGTGGAGGTCACGTTATGACCATCTTCCAGTCGCTCTACAAAATTTCATTTTGCATGGAGAGGGCAGTGCCAATTTCTCAAGTCAATCTCAAGAAGATGACATCATTTATTAAGAGGGGATTTGTTGGTCAAATGTAGACTGGAGAGAAGCATCTCAACTTCGAAAAATTGAGCAATTGGAAAAAATGGGTTTGTACTGAAAAAGCATTTTATTTAAAATTAACAGTATAACTACTCATTATCGCAGTGTGCCATCATACGTATGCACCATCACATTCCCAGTACTGTTTGATTTTATCTTGACAAAGTTACCCAATCTCTCTAAATAACTACTGGACTACTGCGCTGTGGCTCACTGCTATTGGAGCATCTGCTACCATGCGTTCAGAAAGAAGATATCCAGTAGAAGCACTCCATTTATTCCATATGCATTCTCACAGATCCAGAACACAATACCTTCGTAATTTCGTTATTGTTTGTCTATGCTTTTACCAGATCCTATAAATGTCTAGACCAATCAGTAATGATCTTATATTCTAGTGCACTGAAAACAAAATCCTGCATTTACTAGTCACTCTTTAAGAGGACTCAGGTTGATGACATCAGCAGTGATCACAAAGTGTCTCTGTCTTTCCACTGCCTCCTTGAGCCACTGCACCGCAGTCATATCAGCTATCGGTAATGACATGCTTAATCATTTATACAGGGGAAGTGAATGGATCGGAAACAGAGACCGCATGAGACAGTGAGGAATAAAGGAATGGAGGATAGAGCACAAATAGGGAAGCAGATTGCAGTTCTTCACATGTGAAATCAGACACACATCCTCCCGTCATGGGTAGACTTGATCATTCAGCAGTAACTGTGCATCCCTAACCACAGACATGAACACTTCAGAATGGGCTGATTTGCTTCATGGGAGTGAGCGGTACATTTTGAAACAAATTAAGAAAACTGGAAAAATCCAGTTTTCCACAGTATGACCCTTTAAACAAGCTAGTTGACTATGTTTACTCTAATATCAAGTATGGTATCTGTTACAGTGATTTTGGCTCACTCTTTCTCTTCTGTCTCTCAACAATTCTGGATGGATGAAGGCAGGGAGTTGGCAACTCTCTCAGCTACGGTGCAATATTAAATGGCTGCTAATGGCCGTTAATGTCCTTTGATGGTCCCTCCACAGTAAGGGCACTGTCCATAAACATAAACTGGACAAAGCCAGCATGGTCATAGTCGGCTGGTGGTGTGTTTGTGTAGGCAGCAGAGAGCTCGGCTCAGCTTGCCTGGATGTGGGTCAGAACTGGGATCATGTGCCCAAAAAAATTCACCCAGTGCTTTCAGACATACAGGTTTACTGTAGACTAGAGTCTTGTAAAAAGTTCAAGACTAGAAAGCCCATGCTTGCTGAGTGCTTGGGTTACAGGTGCGAGTGGGGGGTTTTGGCAAGCAGAAATGTGTGTGTGTGTGTGTGTGTGTGCATGCATAAGTTTCCAAGACAAGCAAGGGTATGTAGCACACACTGTTTCCAGGGCAGAACGGCGCTTGTGATTCTCAACCAAGCGCTTCATCTCGTTCCTGTTACACAATCTCTCTAAGACCTTCATGATCCTGTTTTGAAAGGATTGCAATAAAACATAATCATGTAATGGAGCGATAAACTTGGATTTTCCATGAAAACGTCAAAACGTGTTAAAAGAATGTGAATATTATTTGACAGTTCTACATTTGGAACAAGTCCATCACATGGTTCCCCCTTGGTGTTGCTGAGGTTTGAGGGTAAATTATGCGAAACCTAGCTCAACACCAGGAGCTGCTCAGATGGATAGATCGGATGGAGTTTCAGCAGCATTTGAGTGTTAGCAGGTACACTGCCGAATGCCATGACGCAATAAACACGGGGTGTAAAGTGTGAACGCTCCACTGCTGACGCCAGTGGAAACAATTGTGAAAAATGATCACGTTTGCTAGAAGCTGTGCAAGTTATGAACTATGTGCTTTCTTATCTGGGAAAGTGGGGTTTCCAGAGGTCTGCTTTTTATAGTTAAATTAGAAGCGAGTGCCGACTTTCTTTTATTCTCTAACTCTCTAATTTGGCCAGCGTTCATTTCCTGGCTGTTTGAACTGAGGCATCAGTTTTGGCGTTGATTTTCGCCGCTCTTTCACACTTTCCCTTTTTTCTTCACCAGAGACTGAGAAATGCCTCATTAACCAACAACTCACGCATACGTCATTATTCCCAGGTGGAAATGACATGCACCAAACTTTAACATGACAGCCAGAGCAGTGACCGTCCTTATAGGAAAATATCCGAACCTTAATACATGTCTACGTCTTAGCAAATGAGTTGTTTTTTCACACGCTATAAAAAAGTAGTTGTTTTTGCGACGCCTTTGCGTCTATCTATTCAACCCGCGAAATGACTATGTCCTTTGATAGGTGTTCACGTCAGCCCAATAGGGGAGGGTGTCACCATGTTTAGGCTTTGTCAGCTTGTAAATGCAGCTCTGTCTCCTTCTCCATGTGGCTCCACCAGCATTCATTGCAAAGAAAGAACACCAAATCGCTTTGACCTCTTTTGCCCATCCAGGGCTACTCTTCCATTTGATTAGGAGGTCATTCTTTTCCAGCATGGCTGTTTATCCGCTTTAATTGGTCAACAAGAAAGAAAGTTAAAGATGCATCACCCTCTAACTTCTGGTCATTTCTGGTCTTTTCAGCAACTGTTCTCTTTCTTTTCTGAGGTTCCGGTGGGAATGGCTGGCTTAATCACTCTGAGCAGCACCGTTCCGATGGGAATCCCAGCCATATAAGTCTCAGGACTTAATAGATGTCAGGAGGCCAATGCTGATCAGATACAACTCCCCCCCCACACACACACACACACACTTACTGCGTTTGGGGAAGAAAAGCAGAGCGGACTAGCTGGCAGTTTGATGACAGTTAGCACAAACTTCAAAATGCTGGCTCTTTAAAAGCCAGCTCTCCATCCTGAAAGACATTAATATGTTTATATTGAAATATTTGTGATGTGTTTAGTGATTCTGGTGCTGATTTGTTAGGTGGTGCTGCATTTTTGTTGTTCCTGGTTGTGATTGTCGTCACAGGGGCATATTGATCTACAATCTTCGCCATAAGTGGTCAGGTTTTGCTGTTAGCCACTAATAAAAAAAAGAGCAAGTACTGCTTTTCTCACTCACCATTTCCCAATGACTTTCAACAACATATTGATGAGAAATCCAGGATACAAGGAGTAGAGATGTTGGTGGATACAAAGTTCCAGAATGCAATGCAGCTATACAACACAACAGTTGTGCTGAAACTTGGCTTTGGTATTTAGCAATCTACTAGATTTACGAGACAAGTGCAATGTCGGTGGTGGTATTAGCTTGGGAAGCTGATTTGTTTCAGCAGAGGGTACAGATGAGGAGGTGAGAGAGCTGGACAGACTAAAACAGTAAATCGCCACTATATCGCTCTCTTTGGGTAATGGTTAATTCCTACTGGTGCCACTAGCAGCAAGTAGTTGAACTGCATTGTGGGTAAGAAGATGATATAATGATTATAAATACTTATCGGCTTCTTAAAATGACAAGTCGATTGCCTCACCTTCAGTTGATCATAATGGAGAAGTCCAGTTTTCTAAAAGTATCTCTTTATTTCTTCTCCTTCTCTCTCAAGAAGAAGAAGAACAAAAGAAACCGAGCGAGCTGCATTGATTTTAACCACTGTAGCGAGTTTAGGAAACGAGCCCAGTCGGATAGAACTAAGCGATGAACCTCTGCCAGTCAGCCTTTGGCTCCGCTAAGAATTCAACATGACAAATCTTCACTCAGACATTCTTAAGCTGCTCTGGCGGCTGTGCCAGCCCCAGCTTGGCGGCGCTCTGAGTTATGATGTGAGCCGGGTTGGAGCGATACACTTTTTTCCTGCCCGCTCGGGTAAAGACGTGTCATAAATCTATCACAGACATCTTCATTCAGGGAGGCTGCGCATGATGGTTTTATAGGCAGAGGCTTTGAAACAAGGCTGTAAAGCAAGCAGTGGTTATGAGAAACAATGCAAGGTATGTGTGTTCAGGCATAGCAGTGTGCCTCTTTTACAAACGCTGATATTTTTTTCTGCTGATTTTTCCTTGTAAACCATAAAAACCCAACATGTAACTATGGAACACTCATTTTACCTTTGATTCCATTGCTCAGATTTCCTCAAAGGATCTGATTGTAAGAAAACAAGCTGAAGGCAGATTTCCATTCAACTACATGCAGGAAATGTTGGAAGATTGAAGGAACATCAAGTTTTCCCTATTTGATGTGTGTAAATGTGGCGTTCATACCTAATACGGCTGCCTCATGAATCATTTTAACAAATGCAATGCAAGTACAGAGGTAAGATGAGACTACATCTTGAGAGACTACATTTTGATGAGGTGTCTCAGTTAATTATCACTGGCAAACAACGTCTTTTCAATAACATAGCAATAACAAATTACTTACATTGAAGCAGTAATGTCTAGCTCCTAAAAATGTATTGTGAATGCCATACAAAGGAATTACTGAGTTTATTTTAGTTCACATTGTCCAGTGTAAGTGCTTGACAAGTGTTCCTGCTCCTGTATACATTATAACAAATGGCATAAGTACCCATGCATTGCAGTAAACGGTATTATGTGACTGCATTCATGGGCCCAGTCTGTGGTCATTAACGTATGTTTTTTTATGAGGCATTCATGGCCCTCTGGAGACAAAGCTGATGGAGAGCACTCTGAACGGCTCCATTGACTGCGCCAACTGCAACTCCCGGCTAAAACCAACAGCAGAATTACATGCTTTAGTGAGCAAGACTCCTATAAACCAGTCCTGAGAGAATGCTTGGACCCCAGCCCTCGGTGACTCTCTGTCTCAAACTGCGATGGGATGGAGGAAGGGGAGTACTAGGGAATAGGGGGAGGGGGGGGGGCTCATGTTGCTGTTGTTTTCTTCGCTGAATACCGCAGCTTGGAAGCGAGGGAAATGCAAACATCATAACTCGGAACCTCCAAAGAAAATAAGAGACAGCAGCTCAGGGTTCAGGACAAACTTAAAAGATTTCACATGAAAACAAATCTCAATTAGTGTCTCAAATTGATACTTTATTTTCCTTGCCAGCTGAAACTGAAGTCAATTAACAGTGAAGCCAGAAGCAGTGGAGCACGGTAGAAAAGGTCCAGTGGGGATTTCCATTCCAAAGCACATGCCCTTTCTTCTTTTCTTATAAGCCCTTGTTTGGGACATTGTCCGAGTCCGTTGGGACGAAGCCCTTTCTCCCTCATTAGGGTCCCTAACTAGCCCTGTTTGAGCTCAACCTCATCTATCAGAGCACCTGATTGTTCTCAAAGCAGCCTTTTATCGGCGTGGGGTAATTTTGCTGTTCCTTTTGGGACCGTGTTCATTTGTTTTTTACCGCTTTGTGACGTCTTTAGGGGCCCTATTAGTGTCTAACTCTGAGTGTCTCTAAGGGTGATGGAAAAAAATCTGAACCAATTACCTGTTAACCCAAGACAGAGAGAGAGAGGAAAGAAGGAATAGGAGATGGAGAGAGAGAAAAATAGACGAAACGGCGAGGCAATATAAGGTGTTTAAGACGTCTCCAGGGATTGCCAGTTTGTGATGAAATATGGCTGTGCAGTTGAAGGTGCTGGGAAGTTCATCTCTGCCTGTCTCACCAAACAGGCCCATGAATTATAGCAGGCAGTGTTGAGGCAGCAGGGGCCTGAGAGGCAGAGAGCATAACCCTGAGAATGGAGCTGCTCGTATTCACCATCGACACTAATTGGTTTGGTTGGCTGCTGTTCCTCGGCCTAAACACAGAGGCTCTGTTGAGTTCACTGATCTCAGCCTACATTGGGATGCCTGACTGGTCTTCAAGCTGCACTAGGATGCTCGATGTGCTGATGCTTTAGGTCGGGGTATCAGACTCATTTTAAGTAACGTGTCATGCTACATTACACTTAGTCCCATGAAGAATTACACATTATTATTAGCACAGTTTTGTCAGTGGTTTATGGCCTAGAGTTTATGGCTTTAGTTTGCCAGAGACTAGCCCTTTTTCAAATCTGTCAGTCCAATTACGACAAGATGATTTTAATTTCGAACACTGCTTCTAAACTCATTTCGGTCCCTGGATTAGAACCTTTCTCAGGCTATTTGTTTGACACCATGTGTTTGGACTGTATGGACTGGACTTGGAGGTCCAGTATTCTAAGGATGTAGCTGCACTAATCAACTAGCTACTTTCTTGATACTGGTCAGTCTAAAAAATTTCTAGCTGTACTAATAAGCTCAGTTTCCAGCAATATCCTCCTGTGACATCAGTGCAGCAAATAACTGCTAACCTTTTATGGCAATAATGAAAATAGAGCCCCAACAACAAATTAGCACCAGAGTCAGTGAAAAGACGTAACAAATATTTCAATATAAAAATAGCCAAACATGGCGAAAAGTATGTGGACACCTGACCATCACATCATATGTGCTTGATGAACATCCCATTCCAGATTTAGTCCCCCTTTGCTGTTATAACAACCTCCACTCTTCTGGGAAGGCTTTCCACTAGAGTTTGGCGCGTGGCTGTGGGGATTTGTGCTCATTCAGCCACACGAGCATTAGCAAGGTCAGCTGGGCGAGGAGGCCTGGGGCGCGGTCAGCTTTCCAATTCATCCCCAGTGTGCAGTGGGGTTGAGGTCAGGGGTCTGTGCAGGACACTTGAGTTCTTCCACTCCAACCTTGGTAAACCCTGTCTTCATGGAGCTCGCTTTGTGCACAGGGGAATAGGTTTGGGCCCTTATTTCCAGTGAAGGGAAATATTAATGCTACAGCATACAAAGACATCCTACATACTTGTGTGCTTCTGCCTTTGTGGCAACAGTCTGGGGAAGAATCACATGGTCAGGTGTGATGGTCAGGTGTCCACATACTTTTGGCCAAATACTATATCTGTTTTTATGTCTGTTTCATCGTTTTATGTTTTATTTGTCTAAACTAATTACTGAATAAAGAAGGCCACAGTAGTCTTTCCTTGATTGCAACCCAGATACCCGAAACATCTTTCTTGACAATGTGGCCTCACCAACAGCTCAAGCATACACTTGATTTTGGCAAAAAATGAAACAAAATTCAGGAGCACAGCTAAAACGTTCGTATCAGGGTGAATGTTTCCTTTAATACTGAACCCAATTCTCAGTTCAGATTGCAGGTGAACAGTAACACCACCAGTAATTTTACATCTATTTCTGTCTCCAGACGCAGCATTCCGTGTATGTGTGTGTGTGTTTGTGTGTGTGTACTGTAGTACCCATTGTGTTTAATAGAGCGTGGCAGAACTCTGTGCACGAGAACGCAACTCTAATTAAATCACCGCTCGTTTTCTGCCTCACTGAGGCCACTTCACTGGGCTGTCAGATAATCAGTCGAACCTCTGCAATTACACACTCCCAGCAGACGCAAACGCTACCTGATGGCGGGTCAAATTAAGGACCGGGCCAATTGCTCTGAGCATTTGGAGCAGCTTGGTTTAATTCGTCTGTGTAGGGGGTCGTCATAAACGTAACCTCGGCCAGTTTTACAGAAACGCGGACGCATAAACACACACACACACACACAAAATCTGATCTTGTGTGTATAAGTGAGAGCATAACAGGACATCTAAACAAATCTGAAAAGGGATTTTTAGATTTTTAGTATGTGTGTGTGTGTGTGTGTGTGTGATGTTTCCCACCCGCTCAACCTCCTACCCACTGTCAACTCTAATGAACTTTTATTGACTGTGACACTCCAAGCACAGACAGAACGACCCTCTCCCCCACTTCGAAAACCAAGAGGGGAGCTCCCACCACACACACCACACAATTCATCTACACATCTGTCCCATAGGGTGGGAAAGGACGTGATGAATGATGCAGAAAGAGTGTCTATTTAGTAAACGTACGTGCCTGCGTATCATCACGGCTCCAATCAAGTGAGAGAGCGGTAGATTCCCACCATAAATATGCTACACCATCAGTAACTAATCCTATAAAACCTGAACCAAACAATGTTTACATGTCTGGCTGCTATTCTACAAATTCCTTGATCCGGAACCACCTCTTCGATTAGCCGTAATTCCAGCCGTCAAGACCCTTTGCCCCTTCCCTGCCATATTTTCGAGCGTTAGTGCTATTTCCTCACGAACGAACATGGCGCGCTGCTCTCACCTTCCTACATAAATATCAGAGAGCCCCGGGGTCTCGGTCCCTAGTGTTTGTGTAGTATCATCAGTAGAACCCAAAGAGCCACGGATCAGAAATCTGCTCTATTTAAGTCCCGTTACTTTTTCAGCCATTTATAAACCACACATCGTGTTTTGTCTAAGGCTTATCTCACCAGAGTCTGCATGTAATACCTATAAGCCTTTGCGGTCCCTCTGGGGCTGATCACAGATCAGTTAATACACAATTTTAAGCCTCTAAATGAGAGAGGCAGTTCAGGGTGATCGGTGAGATTATTATCAGGATTTTTAGGCCGGAGAAATTCGTAGCAGTTTCCAGAACCAGACAGAGAATGGCCAAGAGGCAGATAACGGATAATCCCATGCACATATGTGTTATCTCTATATGTATATTTGAATACGAGACCAGCTCATCGTGTACAAAATCTGACTCTGGATCAGAATTTAAATTCAGAGACAATTAGATGTATTTCAGAGTGCTGATCTAATGTAAATGCATCCAGCAAAAACTGAGGCTACATCAAGATAATCTACAAACACACACAGGACGATGAGGTTATTTAATTCTATTCTAGAGCAGGTGGGACATGTTAAAATTTTTTTTAAAAAAACACGAGGTAGGTTAACGATAATGAGAATGGGTATTCCCAAAATCCATCTACATAAAATTATTTATTTTTCAAATATTATCCATCTCATTTTTTTCACTCATCTATAAATTTAAAAAGAGCAATATTCCATTTTTAAGGACGTAAATTTTATTATTTAAGTAGGGTCCCTGGCGGACTTGTGGTTAGGCCACGGCACTCTCGCTACTGCCGCCTGGGTTCAATTCCCGGCCAGGGAACTACATGACAGTGCTCTCCCAGTGCCGGTCCCAAGCCTGGGTAAAACTTGGAGAAGGTTGCATCAGGAAGGGCATCTGGTGTAAAACTGCACCAAATCAAATATGCGGACCAGTGATCTGCTGTGGCAACCCTTAATGGGAGCAGCTGAAAGTAGAAGAACAAGCTTGAGTATTTAAGTGTACTTTTTTATTTTAATAAATATATATATAAATAATAAATAAATAATAAAGCCAATTACGTCTTCTCAGTCAAACCTACTAATCAGAAACTATAAAAATAATAATAATAAAAAAAACTATAATCCAAGCAGATCAGCCATAAAAATCTGTGCCAAATAATTATATGTAAAGTATAAAGTGCATTTTAACTATTTAAATATTCAGTGTTTGTAAATTATATATATATATATATATATATATATATATATATATATATATATATATATATACTATTAAAATAATAATGACCTAATTATTTATATCGTATGTACATTCTTATTCAAAATATTTTTCTTAATTTCTTATATTTATTTTCCATTAACGCATTTATTATACATTGTCTTTTGGTGCAACTAGTGTATTTGTGTACAATATTCTATTAGACTTTTGTGAAATTAATAGTGCAAAATTGCAGTAATATTGATCTTGTGTGCGATCAATAGAAATATGAAGTGAAGCCCTGTAAACGAGGCTGCTAATGCTCGAGTTGACCTCTGACCTGTTCCCTCTCTCAGGGCCAGCAGGGGCAGATAATGGCTTCCATGAAGGTCCAAGGGGCCCTGTGACTTTTGAGCTGAGCGTTTGTTGGTTGGACGGTAGGTTAATGGCGACCTGTCACTTGTCGTCAGCTTCGATTACGAGAGCAAGACGCTGTATTTGTCCTCGTTTATTAGTTTGCCATGCGCTGAGGTGATCTGCGTTTCATTACGCACTTTCTGGAAGCGATCCATGCCAAAGCTCACTCCCACGCACTCACACACCTACTCACAATTCTCACATTTCTGAAAATAGGCCTGTGTACGGATTTCCGTCAGACACGCTCGCATGTTTTGGTACTAAGCAGAGCTACATGCTTTCACAGTGGGCTGAAGAAGAACAATGTTCTGGAAGCAATCTGGTGTAATTTCGGTGTATGTTACACGAGCATGAAAAACATCTGAAGATCCATGTTTCATCTGATTCAACTCTCGCCAGTGAGAACATGCGTTGTGTCAAAGTGCCAGTGCGTTCAAAGCATTCAGCGTAATGCTAGTTCCAAACCGTTCCTGGTGACGGAGGCCTACGGTCTGTCGAGATTAGCATTTACATCCGCCAAGCTGTGTTTCATGAGAGACGTGGTTTATACAATGCCGTGTGCAATCGATCGAGCGTGAGGGTGCACAATGGTTCCTAGCGCTGTGTAAAAGACCACAAAGAGGCCACGCTGAGGTCATAAACCAAGGGTGGGTCATGAACAATGTGAAGCTAATAAGCTAGCAGAAGTCTTAAGGTCGTGAGGAGAGAGAAAAGCCTGGGACGTGAACTGTGCTGACATGCATGGGGTTAAAATCCTGGCAGAAGTGTGAGGTCGTAAACCAGAGGTTAAGAGTCAGTAATAAGTGTGAGGTCATAGCATATGGACTGAGATTTATAAGTTTATATTGAAATATTTGTTGTTTGGTGCTGTATTTTCATTATTCGGGTGAGAATTTAGCAGCTGTGTCCCACTCTGGCATCACAAGAGGACACACATAAGTGGTAACAGTCAGGGTTCACTCTGAAAACTTTGGTTAACAGCTTCCTACATTACCCACGATGCCGTGTGACTAACCGATGATAGTTGCACCAGTGGGAAATCGTCTCTACCTAAAGAGAACGATGCAGCGGCACTTTAGTTTTTTTAGTCTGTCCAGCTCTCTCGCCTCCTCATCTGTACACTCTGCTCAAAGCTTCCAAAGCTTCTACTTTCATGCTGTCAGCACCATCATGCTAATCATCTCATACACCGCTAACTACCCGAATCAACTGTAGTCCAACTTTAAGTCCAACGTTTGCTCCACTACTTGTACGGAAATACAACACCAACCAACAGATTAGCACCGGAACCACTAACACATCAGAAATATCTCAATATAAATGGACTTAATGTGTTTCAGGGTGGAGTTTTGCGTTAACTTCCGTGACAAGGTCCATATTTAGTTCTTTAGTTTCATTTGAACAATACTGGTAGCATTTCTGCCTTCTCGTGGTGGTAAACTGCACTGCCAAGACACGGGACACACCAACCAGTAACTGTGTTTAGTTGAAATTTTCACTCGACCTTTAAAAACGAAAATGACTTGCCTGAGAATTACTGTATTCGAGTGCCATATACCAAAATGATTCAATTGTTTCAGATTTGTAGTCAGGATGTGGTTTCTGTCTCAAACCTAAACCAGATTTTGGTGCATTCGATTTCTCAATTCCGATAAAATATCAAAGGGACCGTGTTTTTCATTCTTTTTTTTTTTTTCTTTTTAGAATGAGCTAAATGAGAAAAACGTTTGAAAGAAAACAAGCCAACGAAGACCTGCCGACTGCTTCATGTCCACGCTCATGTTGAATTCAGCGTATATGACCTGCGGACGTGTAGATCTCCAGCGATATCCTTCGATTAGTCGGACTTTTTGAGGTTCACGTCTTGCCATTTGTCTCACCTGTGTGACCTCTCTCGGTTCATTCGTGTCAAACCTGGCCCAGATTGCATCCAAAGCAAATTCATTATCTCAGGATATGACATCAGGGGGTCGGCCTCATGGAGTTATTTAGCACGCGCGTCGATCGGATCGCGCATTGCGTTTGAAGAAGATTGGACAAAGATTGAAAGAGCATGACTGACAGTGCCTGGACGGAGTTAGGAGCTGTGAAGAAAGCAGGTATGGAGAATCATGTTTCCTTTTTTAAGGCTTAACCACAAATCCAGTTCAGTTCTTTCCACTTACAGAGCCGATATTTGATATGCAAGAATTTTAGAACATTTACAGTTGAAAATCCAGAATAGTCTTGATATAGTCTTAAGGCTTTTTTTAAATTCCTTCATTTAAAAAAAGACATAAAAGTCCGAAAGGATGTAAAACCTGATTTCTGTCACATTAACGTTAAATCTTATCATTTCCAGATGAACATATCCTGTATACTTTACTCAAAAAAAAAAAAAGCAATAAATGTCATTCTCGATCCTGTTACAGACTCTGGTGCTCTGAGGCACCAGGCCGAGGCAGGTCCCTTGCCCCCGTATCTCCAGCACTTTATCTTTCACGAGTTCAGGAGTACAGCTGCAACACACTGCCATCTAATGGAACATCTCTAAACCCTCAGATGAGTCTCTTCTCTCAGCCATGAGCATCTGCTCTGATTATAGGAACGTTCTGTTTCCTAAAGGTTACGTTGGAGCAAACTGCATCTCGACTTGCCCTTTTTTTTTTTTAAAACATGGTTTTTCTCCTTTCATCATGCGTTCATCATACGTTAAATAATCACAATTCACATTTAAATATCATTTAACGAAACATTTTCACATGTGATTTATCCATATACAGTGCATGTCTTTATTTTAACATTGATATATTGATATATTTATATGTGACTTGAACACAATTTTCATGTTAATTTTTCACGTGCGTGTTTTTTTCCCCCACAGGTGATTTTTACACGATTAAATCTTTTTACATATAAATCCAACATAGTGCACGTTTTTCTTTATTTTAACGTGTACTTTTTCCATATTACTCATTTACTGCATATTCACGTGATTTTTACACAACTTATTTTTTCACATGTAGTGTTTTTACGTATTTTCATTTTCACGTTATATTTTTCCCCACACGATTTGTTCATGATCTCTCATGATTTGATCTTCTTATATTTCTCTTATGTTAATTTTTCATATGTAGTGTGTGCGTTTTATTGTGATTTTTTTTTCCACATGATAAATTTACTTTCACGTTATTTATTTTTAAAATGTTTGGCATATCTCTTTATTTTCACTTTTTTTTTTTACCTCATGGCTCGTTTATTTTCATGTGATTTTCTTCACATAATTGATTTATTTTTCACATGTGTAATGCACGTGTTTTTATTTTCAAGTCTGATTTTTATGATTAATTTATTTTCATGTGATTTTTCACATGTAGTGCATGTTTTTTTTTTTCAAATGTGATTTGCACACGATTTTCATTTAAATTTCATGGGGTTTTTTTTCATGTCATTTGTTTTCACATATTTTTCACATAGTGTTTGTGTCTTTTTTTTTATTTTCCAAAGCGATTTTTTTAAAGGATTTATTTCTTTTGACATGTTAATTTTTGAAATGAAAGGCTTGTCTTTTTATTTTCACATGATTGATTTATTTTCACATGATTTATTTATTTTCATTTGTAGGGCATACAGTTTTATTTTTCAAATATGATATTCTCACACTATTAAGTTATTTTTACATGTTCCCATATCGTTCACATTATTTTACAAGTGTTTACTTGAATTCACATGTGCAATTTCAAGGCATTCCCACCTCGCGCTCATTGTTCCCGGGACAGGCTCCGGGTTCCACCGCCACCCGAAAGATTGAACCTCACGTGTTTTTTACATATTAGTCGCATAATCACATGTGAAGTGTATATGATTTCTCTGTAAGATGTGTACACTGGATGGCCTTGAGCATGTCTGTTTGATATTAAATGGAGGTCGCTGAAAGGAAAAAAAAGTCTTTTCAAAAAAGCTGACAAAAGCCATGCAGGGAGGTCTGTCATTTTCTTGGCATTTTGGCTTTTTGTTGCAGTGCAGAGACGATGTCGCACCACCGTGGACAAAAAGCGTCAGGCGTCTGGCACTGCCTCTGTAAACAGCAGTTCTTTAGCAACACCGAAGGCGAAACAAATCAGAAAGCGATGGCACACTCGAGAGCAGTGAATAAACCACCAAGTTTCAAAGGCCCAGAAACACCAAACAGTTTGGATCAATAGGTACGCCAGCCAGTCTGGAGTTGTCGCATCGGCCCATTTCAGTTCCAGAAGCTGTAACGGAGGCTGTAGATTCAGTTCCACTTCTGTAAAACATGATGTGGATGATTCATAGCTGGCACGTTGTGGCTGTCTTCAGTTGGACAGAGGCCAAGCTTTCTTACTGTGCCATTAAACCTGGTGATGTAGACTTGAAGTAGTTCCACTTAAGATCCAAATAGCCATGCAGAGCCATGCAGAGAAGAAGAAACACACATATTGGCATTCGTGGACATGTTTCTGCCTTTTTTTTTTTTTTTTTTTTTACAGGTAATGTCAATTCAGTCTACGGTATTAGCATCGTTTTTCCACAGCACATTGGAAACAGAATGATGGCTAACAAA
>CM040990.1:21666858-21711725 GCA_022985145.1 Pangasius djambal
GGGCTTCACTGGAATCCATTCGCCAACTTTTTTACTCAAGCAAAAGTGCAGTTAATCACTAAATAAATCTGGTAATAGTCCTTCAGCTAAAGAAGAAAAGTAAACATAGAAGAAAGACTGAAAGAATTAATGGAAAATTAATGTCTCTTTCACCAAGGAACGGAGGAATGTGGAAAAACATTAGCTAAGGCTAACTAACAACAGAGTTATTCCTAATCTCCGAGATGTTAGATAGCATGATACAAACAAAACGAATGCTAATAGCTAGCTGTCACCTCTGTGATAAATACTATAGATTACAGTCACGGGTATTAGGTCTCATTCTCACTATGATATTTGTTAAAGTTTAGATTTGTTACGAATTTAGATCATAAGCAGTCTGATGCTAAAATGTCACCATAAATGTATGATTTTAGAGAAATGTAGTGAGTCGAAGGTTTTGGTTTGACATGGAGTAAATAAAAGTCAACAGTATCCGCGGAAAGAAAAAACAGATACAGAATACAGATACTTTTGGTACTTCCCACCTCTAGTGGAATCTTGAATCATTTTGCCTTTAGCACCAAAAACTAAAATTGAAAATTAAATTAAACGTTACAAAAAAACCCTGAAACTATGACCTCTGTGGGATTCTGCACCTGTTCTAGTCTCAAAGCCAACTGTGCACGTCTGTTTGGGCAGGATACACTGTTCCATCTCTGAAATAAACTTCACACCCAAAAACAAAGATTTCTCACACAGTCCACTTCCAATTAGGAAACAGCACCAGGCCCCTGAGGGACTGTTCGCTGCGTAACCTTTCTTAAGACTGAACAGAGCAAAGCCGACAGCTCGGGGTGAAACCACGGAATGCTGATCAGCCAACCAGAGGCTTCCTCTTCATCAAAACTGATTTATATCACGGCCAATCAACTTTGCCAGTCCCCTGGTTGACATGAGCAGTGCCGGGAACCAAAACATATGAGCTTTTTAGCCAGTAAAATCACTAGCACATGGTTCGAAGGGAGAAAACATGCAAAACAATCCTGAACTCTGAGACCTTGCGGAAAAAAGAATATAAATAAATAAAGTGTATGCTAATATATAATTTTACTTTATGTGAATAGCGTGCTAAGTATGAGTGTGTAGGTGTGTCAAGGGTTCACTGGAATTATGTTATGTCTAGTGTGTGTCCTCAGCATATAAAGCTACAGTGAGCTCTTTGTGAAGCATTTATGCTGCGGCCCTGACACTTTGGCATTAGTTATTCAGCAGTCTCCAACTTTATGTCAGACATCAGGTACCATGTTTATCTACATTAACTTCCTCAGCTAGAAATATGCAGGTGTATTTACCTGCCTGCGATGAAGGCCAGCTCGTTGAGCCAAGTATTATCAGAGTGTTCTTCAGGCTAATGATTTGTAGCTGTTTGCTTAAGGTTCGTGTTATGCCTGGAATCAGGAAAGTGTTGTCTTTTCATTCCTTTAGTTGTGTTTGTGACCTTAGTACTGATGTTTCAATGAAAACCAATCTTTTCTGACTCAAAACCCTGATTTTTCTCATGGCTACGTTTGCACATTATTTGCCGTTAACAAATATCTTAATGTTTCAATTTTGTCTAACCAAGTGCAACAGCACCACTAATGGTCATAAGAAAATACACAGAATGTTACGAATAAGTGAGAAGCGAGGATGAGGCTGATTTCTTTCTAGCCCAGACTGAAAGAAATACAGCATATCAGTAACACTCATGGCGGGCGATTAGACAAAGTGACACGACCACTAAACTTGCAATTGCGAATTTGAATCCTGATGATGCCATGGAATGGCATATTCTCTCTCCCCTGTCCCCTAGTGTCAGAGTGACATGGGCATCTGTGAGCTGTGGCAGATGACCAAATTGGGGAGAAAATAAGGGGAAAAACAAGAGAACTTTTCTGTTTACCATGTTTTGTATTCGGAGGAAACAAGCCCTGAACCTCGCATAGTGTTCTCATTGTCATTGATGAGACATTATGATATAATGCATTACTCAAAATGATAGTTTCATTGTCAAGCTATTGATAAATATTACATTTTTAGCCTCATGACCAGCCGTCACTGCTCTTAGTGCTAAGGGCAGTGGCTTTTGGAACGTGTGACTTTATGTTAAAATGATTAAACGAGCTGTGGGAGAGCAGTTGGCTGCCCTTGGCGCTCCCGGGGCGTGATGTGGGGGTATTAGCATGCTGAAAGAGTGATTTACGCAGTCCACTCGGAGCAGTATATTAAACTATACTTGGCTGCCAATTTGTGGGATGATGCAGGTGTCGCTGGGAAAGTGTGAGGTGAGCCGGACAAACTCAATGGCCCCATTCTGAATTGAACTTGTGCAGTAAAGAAATTGACATTCTGGGGACACACATTCACACACACACATAATCTAAAGCAGGAAAACTGCTTACAGAAGCAAGTGCGTGAAATGAATGCAGTAGACAAATGCAAACTTCCCATGTTTATGTTTATGTTTATGTTCAAGAGTCATAAATTAGCTCACCAATTTAGCATCCTCTCATCCTCTTGCTGAACATAACTCATAAAAATATAAACACAAATGAAGAGGTTCTTAAAAAGCACAAGCAAATACTCCATCTCAGCGTGGGAGTGTATATGATGAAGTGTTCACAAAACTCATCAACCCAGACAAGATTCCCAAGCTCAGAGGTATCCAGATTTCTCCTTATATTTAGTCAGATGGTAGCATCACAGAGCTCCCTTGCTATGTCTTCACGTTTCAGATCGCTTTTTGGCCTTAAAGACAAGCAGGCCCAGGAATTAATAACCACAATCTGTGTGAGATTGGCTAACAAACTATAGTAGGACTCTTAAAAAATACTGAGTGCAGGATAGAAATGCTATCTTGGGATGTTTCTCAGTTATTTCCTGCTTCATAAAGTTATAAAACCTCATCTGCAACCTATGGTGGAGTAGCCTACATATACTGGGACAGTGAGGTCTTATTCCGTGATTTACAGCCAAGGCTCCGGACAAGAAAAAAAAGACGAACACAAATGGGATAGCAGTCATGATACAGAGTCACATTACACGTAAATTATAGACACATGCTATAAATACACAAGAGCCAATATAAATAAATAATTAACAAAACTCATACTTTTTGAACTTAGTACAGCTCACTCCCTAAAACAAAACATGCATGGAACTGATTTAGGGTGTCCGTTATCTCAGACTATATCATGTGAGATATGTAAGATGTGAAAAGGCATTAAAAACCTGAGCACAGGAAGAGTCAAGATTTCTATATGTTTTGTTTCTTGTATACCTCGACAGTTTTTTCAAACAATTAAAATGTTTCATTTGTTAAAGAAAGACATGATATACTTATTTCCCCTCTGGTAAGAATATGGTATTACTACCAAGATTTGTTAAGATGCTAATCTGTGATGTTGATCTTGCCTCGCTCTTCTTTCATATCAATCTGACGGCCTTTCTCTGTTTCATTTTCACTCTCTTGCTCTCTTGGAGGTATAAATTATTGTTTTCCCAATCCAAGGTCTGCGACATCACACCCTACTGATGGCTCTGTTTACAACCATCAGAATCATATGCTAATGATTTCCTCAGCTAATTTTAGTGTCTGTGGTGTTCTATGAAAAGAGAGAGGCACAGATATCTGTCAAGACCAAGATGCAGTAGATGATATAGGGTGTGAGAGGCCACATAAGGAAAAAGTTCAACTAAAAGATGTGCATTCCTGGTATCCTACCTGTTATAAATCAAGCCAAGGACTCGAGCCATCAACAGACCAACAGGAGCTGCAGGCACAAGCCCTGGGCTTGAGAAATTAATGGTTAGACAAAGAGGTAGTTAGTTGGAGGGATGAGAGAATGGATGGATAGATGGATGACAGCCAGTGGCCTTGTTGAGCTGAGCTAGTATATTATCCGTAGTTCCTCTGTGCCTTCTGTCACATTCCTCCAGTAATCTATGTAGGAAAAAAAGAGCTATATTTATGAACTGTTTACAACAGGCAGACTCCTCCAGGGAGTGTCGTATCAGTCATTCTCTCTCTCACTCTCTCTCTCTCTCTCTCTCTCTCTCTCTCTGTTGCTCTCTCCAGTAGTGTGATCATACCTAAACAAGAGCAATCAAGGCCACCTCACCTTTAAGGGGATGATGAATGGAATGCCCCGTCTTGCATTACCAGGGCTGTATTTCTCCTGGCTGTAAGTCATGACTGTCTTCCTCAGTCAGGAACGAACTAGAAACAAACATTCTACTTCAAGTTCAAGGTTATGTGATTTTTTTTTAAAAACCTCTCATCAATACCTAGTCCACCTGTTATCTATAGCTCAGCTCCATCATGGCGCCAGTGGAGGTTTCATATCCACACACATCTTGTTTTTCTTCTTTGGACTCTCTCTGATTTCTTTCAACCTTGTACACCAGGTCTACAACACCCTCCCATTATCTCAGTAATTATGTTTAATCTACTGTAGGCTATCTGAGGCCCTGTAATGTAAAGTGGCAGCTGATTTTGGTTTTTTGAGCTTTCATGGAAAGGTTGGAGGCAGCATGGTGGTGCAGCAGGTATTGTTGCTGTCTCAAAGCTCCAGGGTTCCTGGTTTGATCCTAAGCTTGGGTCATTGTTTCCTGTGTCTGTGTGGGTTTCCTCCCATCTCCCAAAAATATGCTGGTAGGTGGATTGGCTACTCTAAATTGCACCTTTGTGTCCCATCTAATGTGTATTCATGCCTTGCGCCCAGTGTTGCCAGGATAGTCTGTATCCACTGTGATCCTGACCAGCGTAAAGCATTTACTGAAGATGAATGAAAGGGTAGGAGTAAATCTGTATTGATAGAAGGGAGAGTGGATGGATAGGAGAACAGGGACATGCACTAATTGGAAAATACATTTGGGACTTTACGGCCTCTCCTGAACTACATCTCTACCATGGATCCAGTGGAGGTTTCACATACACACACCTCTTGTTTTTCTTTTTTGGCTTCACCAATTTCTTCCAACCTTGTACACCAGGACTACAATATCCTTCAATTGTCTCAGTCATTCTGTGTAATCTACTGTAGGCTTTCCGCAGCCATTAATGGGAAGTGGCAGCTCATTTCAAGATTGTTTTTTAGGCTTTCAAGTAAAGGTAGGGGAAGATCTGTACTGATAGAAGGAAGAGTGGAAGGATGGATGGCAGAACAGGAAAGTACAGTTCGGAACTGCTTTCTGGACTATTGTGCCTCCATGGAACTTCACCTCCACCAGCATAAAGCATTTAGAGATTTCACATCCACACACATCTTGTTTTTCTTTCTTGGATTCTCCGATTTCTTCCAACCTTGTACACCAGGTCTACAACACCCTCCCATTGTCTCAGTCATTATGTCTAATCTATCTTAAGCTTTCTGAGGCCCTGTAATGTGAACTGGCAGCTCATTTCAAGATTGTTAGCTATTAGTGGAATGCATGATTACTAAGCTGGCTGTTTGAAGTCCGCAGCCTTTGATGGTGGGTCTGTTTGTGTCAGTTTATCCTCACACTAACCAGGTGCCCATGAGATCCTTGAAAGAGTAAATGTCAGGGGGCTTGGCTTAAATTATGGCCAATCATAGCAGCATACAGGGCCAATTTTTCATTTTTATTTATTTATTTTTTTACTATTTTCACATCAAGTCTCATAGTTCATTCTAACACGCTTTGGATAGCGTGGCAAGCACTCCCTACCACAAAACAAATATTGGTATTAATATGAGATGTTCATTTGTTTAATAAAAAAAAAACTCTCTTTTGAGTTTTGACACATTGCATGATATTCCAACATCCATAATTTGCAACATTTGTCCCTCTGAAGCTTTCAGAAACATGGCCAGGTTTTAATCAGATAAGAAATCAGAGAAAGTCATCACTTCCCTTTATGGGACATTTGACCTGAGGCCTTAGACAGCAGCAATGACCTATGACTTATGACAGCATATCACGCGAAACTCAAACCTATGTATCTTTTTACTGCATTCTATTCCTTACAGACTGACACAC
Source organism: Pangasius djambal (assembly GCA_022985145.1). NCBI lineage: Eukaryota > Metazoa > Chordata > Actinopteri > Siluriformes > Pangasiidae > Pangasius > Pangasius djambal. The sequence continues at coordinate 21,672,883 of CM040990.1, forward strand.
CTCTTATATTTTGAGGTCCCGGTGATCCCAGAAGACTAAGCTTTAGTTTAATTTATGATTTAAAAAAGCAGAGATAATCACGGTGAAGTGTGGTGGGGAGATTGCGTCTTAAATGACCAAAGCACTTTATGTTTACAGTCTTCTGATCCAAGGCAGACGAGCAGACTAAACCGTTCGTAATTTTACCCAATGCGGTTTTGGTTAAGGTTCCATGCGCGGACTCAAGCAGAGATCGGCATACCAGGAAGCATGATGAGGCTATGACTTTGAAAAGAGAGACAGGGGGAAAGGAGGGGTTTATGGAGGGGGTAAAGGTTGAATTAAGTCGAAAGTGTCACTGTAGGAGTTTCAAGGTGCCCAAATGGAGCCAATTACCACACAAAACCTCTTTCTTTAAGCCTGGTGGAGGGAGGAGGGGGTTTGAGAGCAAGAGGGTGTCAAAGACAGGCCATGAGAAAATGAGTGAGACTGCGGAAAAGACAAGGAACTAATGGAAAGAAGCAGATGCAGAGTTAGAAAAAAAGAGTAAGATGGACATTTTAATAAAAGAGGAGTGTACAGTACTGGATGATATCTAAAATGCATTAGTGCTGTATGTATGATCTCAAAAATGTATGTAGTGCTGCATATGTGAGTGTGTGTACGTGTGAGAGAGACAGAGTAAGGGCTCTGTGAGGTTAATTCCTTGAGGTGAAGTTCCCTGTGGTAAAGCTCAAGGGACGCAATGTTTATTTGGATTGAAATCTCCTTCATGTAGCACAGCCAATTATCACTGGAGGAGATGATGGCCCTGTTATGAATTCCTCTTTCTTTCCTCCTCTTGTGTTTTTTCTTTGCCATTTCCTGGACTCAAAGGCCCATGACAGACAGCGCCGCGTGAGTTTTTGTTTCTCCTGCTGTCCCTCCATCCAAGTTCATTTTCTCAAAGGGATCACTGCCAATGACCTCACCGCTGGGCGCCAATCAGGGCAGGACATATGATAGCAAAACATATTCAGCTCCCATTACTGCCAAAGATGGAAAGATCACTGAGCTTGATGAAGGGATCATGCCACTATTTGTTTTAGCAGTGGTACTTTTGGATCTCCAGGTGCGTCCTGCGTGACCTTTGAACTGGTCTAAGCTAATCCGCTTAGTTCGAGCTGGGCCAGTGTGCTGTGTGAATACAGTTACATCTTCAGCAATGGGGTCCATGTTAAAAAAAAAAGAACTACTGCTTATTACAACTATAATATGTATGGATGGATAGATGGATGGATGGATAGATGGAAGAACAGGCCAAGGACTGAGTAGTTTAAAGTGAGTTTTGTGACTTCTGTTTGGGTCTTTAAGTTTTTATGCAGCGGTAAATTGAGAGCTAAATTGATAGATTGGATGAAGCATGGATGGACTGGGTTGAAAGTGGATTTTTCGACCTCTGATTGGGTGTTTTGAAAATGTAAAGGAAATGCCATCTTTAATGGAGGGAGAGAGGAGGGATGGATGGATGGATGGATGGATGGATGGATGGATCAACTGAAGATCCAAGGACATATTTGAAAGAGGATTATGAGATTTCTGATTGTGTCTTTAAGCCTTGATGGAGAGATAAAGGGAAAGCTAACCTGATAGCTGGGTGGATGGATGGATGGATGGATGGATGGATGGAAGAACAGGCCAAGGACTGAGTGGAAATTACATTTTGGGATGTCTTTCTGGGCGATTGGATTGAAATCACAGTATTGACATCTAAAAGCTAGATTTGAAGACTTTTTCTGGACAATTTGGCCTCACCACTTTGTATTTGACATGTAATAGGTATTTATTTCTCTGTTGTAGCTGGACTACAAATGAACCTAGGCGCTTTAACACAAACTTCTGTCTTTACTTATTAACAGTTCATTTTGTTTAGCATGCCTGCCCCCACACATTTCCGAATTCCCCCTATAAACCTCCTTTAAACACCTCTGTCATATTGTTACTGGCAAATCGTTGTCTAGGCATTTCCTAGGCTCCTTCAGCCACACATATTGATGGATGCAGCCAACATCTGGGGCTGTGATTATGTGTAATATGTTCCATGCACAGCCAGCGAATGGTGTTTTAAGGGGAAGGGGAGCGGGAAAAAGCTTGGCCTAGTGTCAGCTTGCCAATCCTGGGGGATCAGGCTTGATTTTTCCCCTTTAGCTCTCATTAGCCCGGATAGGTGGAGAGAATGGCTTGGAGTCAGCAGTGTGATCCAAGGCCAAGAGCATGTAATTTTCAGTTGTCTGAAATGAGAAGTATACACGCACTGACTTCCGCTATCAAAATGTCTATCCTGCTGTTTTTTGTCTGCTGACAGAACTCATCTGCTGGTTTGTAATTGGATGCATAATTCTGGAAGATTTAGTGCAGGAAAATATACACATTATAGGGTAAGACAGAAAGGGAAGAGAGGATAAAAGAGCAAAGTTACAGTTTATTCATTTGATCAATCTTTCAGTTCACTTTTATTTCTAAAGTACATATAACAATAGACATTGCTGCGAAGCAGCTATACAGAAATCCAGATGTAGTTAATATTAAGATTGCTAATGATCAAACCAAAGGCAACAGCGGCAAGGAAAAACTCTCTGAGAAGACATGAGGAAAAAAACTTGAGAGAAACCAGACTCAAAAGGGAACTCTTCTGGGTGCCACTAGATAGTGGGATTATATCATTACATCATATAATCATTACATTATACAGGTGTAGAACGGTAAAGACAAACAGTACTAAGCTGAAGACCTGAAACTGTCTTTGTCAATCGCAAATCTTTAAGGAGTCCTAGAGCAGCAAAATCATTATTAGCATTATTTGTAAATGTATTTCTAATACAGGTCCACCTACAATATACCTATATATACCGTATTTATTTACAACTATATATATATATATATATATATATATATATATATATATATATATATATATATATATATATATATATATATAAGGGATTTTTTTCAACCCCAAAAGGCATTCTGTGTGTTCCTTTAGTTTCAGGTATGGAGGTTTGGACCAATTGCACTCTGTTGTTTCTCAAAAATGAGTAAAACAAGTAGCAGCTGTTTAATTATGTGTTGCTAGATGGTAATATCATAGTAAAAGGATTTATATAGCCACATTTCACTGTCACTGTATCCCATAAGTATTTTTAATGTAAAACATGTAAAGCATTAATGATTATTGATGTTATCCACACATTTATGATTTATCCATATGTTTGTTTCTAGGAAATGGTTCTAAGGTCATAATACGTATAAATCTGTGTAGACAATTTGCCCATGTAAAATACCTTGTGATTGCAATGTGGAATCCATCCCACTGCACTTTTGGTCGAACATTATATTTCCATTTATTTCCTAAATAATGACCTGTTATTTAACTGAAATATTTAGGTGGAGATAGATGTAGCAAGCCTTTTTGTCTTCAGATATCAACAGTTTCTATTAAGACTGAGAAAGTCACAGGAAGTGGTGGGTTTGCTTGCAGGAAGTGGAGGATTCACCCACAGGAAGTGGACACTTCGATCACCTTAAATGATCCTCTGGCCTGAGTTTGATATGATTTATCCATTAAAGCCTCAATGCCTATGGTTTCCCCTCAGACGATTCCTGCCATGTCTGAGAACCTCAGCAGATCCTTTTGGCTGTTCTTACAGGGTGTGAGTTGAGCCGCTGGTGATTTGTGTGTGTGCGTGTGTGTGTGGGAGTGGTGCGACTACTGCGGCTGGGTCAACTGCTCCATGGGAAATGCTGCACGGGACGTGTTCCTTAGGGTCACCTTAGTTAAAAAAAAGACTGGAACACAAATAAATGTTTGAGTCACTTTGATAAAAACAGCTCACAATGACTTGCTTGTGTTCATTATTCTTTATTAGTTTCATTTGCATACATTACTATATTGGAGTAATTTAAAAGTTACTAATACCACCTCTAAGTTGATTATTTTCCTTTAACACCTCACCATAACAAATTTTGTATTTATTAAAGAACGGCGCATCATACTTTTTATCCATTTATTGTTATGTTTAACGCTGTGGAGCAATCAAGAAACAAGTTATCCCTTAAGTAACGTTAACAAGACCAAAAAAAAGTGCAGCTTGTCGTACTGCTGAGAAACCTGAAAGTCTTGAAGACTATCCCACTACGGAAAAACATAAAGGAACATCATATTCTACTTCGACAACAAAGCGCTGACACTGGAGACTCCTTCCAGAGATGTTAAATAAACAAACGTCTCCTTACACAAAACGTCACCATATCGATGATTACATATTTTTGCTTTATTAAATAACAGTACACTTTGTTTAGTATCAGTTTAATATTAGGCTTCGATTGTGTAGCACACCTGCCATACAAGCCCCCATGAATGAGCTGTTACAATAGAAATGATAATTATAAATAATTAATTAATATTCTGACCAATCAGAATCTAGAATCGAGAATTCTGCAACAAATATATATATATATATATATATATATATATATATATATATATATATATATATATATATGTGTGTGTGTGTGTGTGTGTGTGTGTGTGTGTGTGTATGTGTGTGTGAAATGACTCTCGTGTGACCTTTGAACGTGTATTTGTGTATTGTATCAGAAATGCAGATTGCATAGATGCTAAAGCACTCACTCTCAGACATTCCAGCACGCTTCCCCATGTGAGGTAATCATTTAGAGATGGGTGTCCTTGCGCAGAGTGTTTTATGTCCACCTGGGGAGAGATTTCATATTCCTTACATTAACTGTTTTTTACGCAGGACAACAGGGACAGTATGTCCCCGAGCAAATCAGCTTCGCGCCGTGGTGCCCCAGCGTCCCACGCCGCTTATGCAAACACAGCACACATGTCTTCTGCGTAAATCAGCCCACCAAATATCTGGCGTGGTGAATTGGCCGAATGCGGCCCGAAAACAAACAGAGCCGTTTAGCTGTTTGGCCAAACATTGATTCGCTGTGCCTCTTTAAACTTGGGATTTATGAGAGCGCTCTTGTTTTTCAGAGAACTGTAATTCTCCCCTGGAGAGAACAAAACTGTCAGAGAAGAGAGAGCTGGAGAGAGAGAGAGAGGGATTGAAGGACAGGAAGGCGTAGACAAAAAGTGCTCTAGATTCAGCGAGAGCTGGAGGACAGTGTGACGCGCTGTGTTATTTATTAACGCAGGAAAAAGTTATTACAGGACTGTTGGTCTTGAGTAAAATCCAGTGTCAGCAATTATGCAGTTACGCCTGTGTGAGTGTGTCAGTGGCACTGATACTACAGTTCTGGACAGGCTCCGTGTCTGCATCTGGCTCTATCTATCTATCTATCTGTCTTCCGCATGTTTTCCCTCTTTATTATTCACTCTTTTCTCTATGATGCAGATCGTTGGCTGAGTTAAATTCTGTACCGACACACATAACAACGAATATCCTCAGTACGTCTTCTTGATACAGAAATAATGTACTTTAATATAACGTTTGCTTTCTGAAATGATATATGTAAGGAATAAAACACTTGGAGGTGTGCTGTTATAGGAAAATAATCAACCTCAGGATGGTGTGATGAATTGGAATTACTGTCACCACCCGAAGGTTGATATTTTCCTACAGCATCATATCTTAAAGTGTTTTATTCCTCATACCACAGCAAATTACCATTTACGATTTATACCATTTATTCATTATTTATTAATGAAGACTTGTCATATGTTTTATCCATTTATAGTTGCATTTAACGTTGTGGAACATCCAGAAAAACAAGTTAGTTCCCGTTCTCACTTACGTTATAGCGGCAATAAACAGATCATTCCTTACCAGATGGATGTGAAAGGTATTTCTTGCAGTGGTTGTTTTTTCTTCCATGTCATCGCCTGGTACCGTAAAATCATTTGGCTAAACTGTAGCCTGTTGTTTTGTATATCTTACTAAAGTTACAGCTCAACTTAGTTTTACAATAGCTGATTATTAGCTAGTAATGTTCGTTTTCATTGTTTCTAGGACAATATTTAAGCTAGCATAATGCTAACCCATGAGGTAGCTTGCTAAATAATAATAAAAATAATAATAATAAAAGAAATTATTAGCTTTATGTTTTAGCATTTTAGCTTTTGGACATAAGAATTGTGTGCCGTGTGAATATTCTCATTTCACTTTGCTCTGTCGACATGTGTGTGTACTGAGATTCTTCCCAACTCGTATCAATGACCAGCACTGATAAACCAGCACTGTACTCTCCTCTACCTGCCTTAAAGCAACAGTTAACCCAAAAAGAATTTATAACTGTTCTGCAAAACTGGTAGCTATAAGCATTTCTTACGTGTTAGCTCAATCAGATTTGTAGCTCTAGTATAAAACAACGCAGAAAACTTTTCACACAAAACATCTTGGCTTGGAGCAAGTGAAGCATTGTGTAAAGAGCTGTGTATGAACTATTCCTTTAATGTGTGGAGGTCAGTGGCAGCTATATAAGCTCAGTACCAGGCGTCCACACTGACACACAAATACACATCATGCTAAAACGACTGGTGTTCTTCCTGCTCTTAGCAGCTTATGGTGAGTACGGTACCAGCTGGAGATATAGATCTCATCCAAACACTGGCCTTGCTCTTAACTCGAACCTTAATCTTCATATATGCTCGCTCTGCATTTTGGAAATACACAGGTAATTTACCTTCACCTGTATTCATAGCTTGGTAATACTAGTTATTATCATTGTCATGTGCATTTGAGATACATGGACTTTTTCTCTGATAAATTGTCTTTCCCAGCTTGTATTCTCTGCTTTCAGTGTAAAATATAAAGAAACATAGGGATTCGCATAGATAAAAGTGTGTGTTTGTGTGTGTGTGTGTCATTCCTCTAGCCTATGGATGTGGCACTCCTGAGATTGAGCCGCTCCCGGGCAGAGTGGTGAACGGAGAAGAAGCCAGGCCTCACAGCTGGCCCTGGCAGGTACTTCAGTAAATTTGCTAATCCCTTAGCTTGGAAAGCTTCTTACAGTCTCAAAAGTGCTGTTTTTCCTCCTTGTATGTTCAATAAATTAAAGTTTGAACTGCAACCTATGCTCAAAGTGACTGGAAACAAGACATAACCATTGGTATTATTAACATAAAACAAAGAAAATACAGACATTAAGCATGGAAACTAGTTAGCTAGCTCATAGCTGCTAAGTCTTTGTTACAGACAAAGTAAAAGCAAAGTGACTGTAGAAACAAGACATAACAATTGGTATTATTAACTTTTCCCTCAAATGTGCTGGTAAATTAATAAGAAAAAACTCTGTATGGATAAAATTACACTGTACCGCTAGGTTGTGTCTGATTTGTGCTTCGTTAGCTTTGCACTGGAGCTAGAAGGCTATAATACTTTAAAGCTTCAGACATTTTAATGTACATTTCACTTCTAAATAATTAATTCTGGGAAAGAGCTGAATTGCAGTGTGTCCTAAACCACATCAACAGAGAAGTTTGAGACAGATATTTACAGAATAGAGTTTAGCTGAGATGGACTTCCATTACTTGCTAGCTATAGCAAACGCCAGACATGAGATAAGACATGAATGAGATTTTTATTTTGCACTATTCCTTTAATGTCTTGATGACAATTTTTTTTTCATTTCCTAATCAGTTTGCGGTGTGTGTGTGTGTACAGATCTCGCTCCAGTATAAACATGGCAGCCGCTGGTATCATACATGTGGTGGGACACTAATCGCTCCACGCTGGGTTCTGACAGCTGGACACTGCATTTTGTAAGTGAAGAGAGCTTCAGTGTCCAAAAACTCTAGCAAAAAAAAGGTGTTTCAGATCTGTCCCTTAGTGTCATGAATACCAATATGACATATCAATATGAGTATATCTGTATATATATATATATAGTGGTCATATTGTGATAGTGATGCTTTCTAGAACCATATGTCCCGCCCCTGGAGCTGGGTCTTGCTCTACAGTAGTAGCTTGTTCACTTGTAGTGAACATTGTTCATTGGTGCATTTTTGGCTATGTGTCTTCCTAAACCCTGTTCACTTTTCTGACCATCATGTAGTTTAGGGGAAAAAAGTTTGGAGTGTATTCATTTTAAAAAAGAGTGGAATTTGTAAGAAGTCACTGGAACATCCTGGAGGTGTTTTACCAGCTTGGTCTGTTTTTTGTTTTCTGTATTGACTTGGACTTTTCTTGGACTTGTCTCAGTCTTGGGCATGGTTTCGCTAAATATGGCCTTTGTCTTGACAGAGAGTTTGTAAAAAATAATGTTTGTGTTGTCTTTTCTTTTCAAGTGCACAAAGTTTGAAACGAAGTAATTCCTCCTTCGAGAAAACAGCCTAATCATTGGCTCAATATACAAATGAAGCTGGCTAGTAAAAGCTTGGCCTTGAAAAGAATTAAATGTTTTTTGGTCTCTATCTTGACTCTGTCTCGCTTTCATCTTGACTTGGCCTCGTCCTCCTAAAGACTCGGTCTTGACTCGATCTTGGCTAGTTTTAGTCTTGGACTTGTCTTGGGCTTGACAATGGCGGTCTTGACTACAGACCAAGGTACAGAATCTATCCAGTACCATGTTCATTTACTCACTCTCAATGAACAGACAACACGAAATGACAGCTATCTGGACATATTTCATAATGAAGTATTAAAGCAAAGCAGACTACAAACTGTACTCTGTGAAAATACCAAGAGGAAGAACAACAGCATCTTCCTACAGTACACGAAACCTGATAAAACATCTTTATATGGTTAAACAGTATCTTTCATAGTAAATGTGAAGGACCCAGGACAGTCCATAGAGATCTCTCCTGCTTACTCAGCCTTATATGTGGAAATTGTGAGAAATGTACTTTGACAAACATATTAGTTTTTGATAAATGAAATAAACACAATGTTTGGTAGTGGACTGGGATCACCTCACAGCAGGACCGTGGATGTATAAGTGATGTGAAAGTGATATGGCTAGTAGCTGAAAGGAACTTCTTCTCCGTTCCAATAGGTTTTTTTTTGGTGATTGTGGTTAAATGGTCATTGCCTCGAGTGCGTCTGAGTGAAATAGCCACCCGGTACCAAGCGTCTTTTATTCACACTGGGTTCAGTTACAGCTCCAGCATCGACGCCAGACCCCACAAAGAAAATATGTACGACCACAGAGTTGGCCAGCACCTGAAGGACCACAGCAGTTTCTAAAGGGAAATATAATATTAATGATTATGGTTATTCAATATGCTTCACAGAACATAATGGCCGCCATCGGTGTGTGTGTGTGTTATTTGGGTGTGTTTCTGTGCATATAGCCCAGGTGATATTTATCGCGTTGTCCTGGGAAAGCATGACCTCAGCGTGCAGGAGGACACGGAGCAGATCAGAGACGTCCTCCGGATCGTCGTCCATCCTAAATGGAACATCGAGTGTGTGGCTTGTGGGTGAGCGAGGTCTATTTTTTTTTACCAAATTCCATTTTTTGCATACAAAAGTGCAGTTTCCACTGTTGCAGGTTTGCCAGGTCTCCTTCACAAAATGTCAAAATGTCAAAACAATTCGAAATCTACAAGCCCCAAACCTATCCAAACCCTATACACTACTTTTAAGGTCAAAATGATGTAGATTTAAAAGCAATGTTCTTTATTGAAAGAATATTGCACTCGCTAACTAGCATTTGTCATGTATAATGCTTCACAATTACTGAAACACCACAACTACTAAAACATCTAAAACTTCTTTTAATCAAAGCGCCTCTTCTAATTCTAAGAAGAAAACTTTATCAAATAGAGGGCACTTAGAGCACTACTAGTAGAGCACTGCTAACATGTAGTGCCATTATATTATACTATATAGTACAATACCTTGCATAAGTATTCACACCCCTTGAACTTTTCCAAATTTTTTAGTGTTACAACCTGAAACTGAAAGGGACATAATTGGGATTATATATGATGAATCTACACAAAACAGCCCATAATATTGCACAAATATTCACAACTAAAAAAATGTAAAAGCTGTGATTGCATAAGTATTCACCCCTCCTTCATTATGAAACTCCTAAATTAGTTCTGGTGCCATCAGAAGTCACATGATTCATTGAATGGGGTCGACTTGCATGCAATTAAGGTGTCACATGATCTCAATTTTAAAAAGAGTTTGCTAGAGAATGTTCCTAAACTGACAGCACCATGTGTGTGTCGCTGTGAACGTGTGTGTGTGTGTGTGTGTTATTACAGTAACGACATTACTCTGCTGAAGCTGGATAAAGCTCCTGTTCTCAGTGCAAGTGTTCAGATGGCCTGCATTCCTCCTGCTGGAGAAATCCTGCCCCATGACACGTCCTGCTACGTCTCTGGCTGGGGCGACCTCTACAGTGAGCCTCTACACACACACACACACACACACACACACACACACACACACACACACACGCAATATAGGACATCAGAAGAACAGGATAATGTGAACATGGTAGTCAAGTGTATTTAGTTAACATGTTACTTTGTGGTTTATTAATCCTGAAGTTTAACATTTGTTAATGTTAGCTAATCCAGTAAATAATGCTAGTTAAGAGAAGTTTAATTTAAAGTGTTACCTCATTTTTTATTCATTAAAAATTAAATGAATTCATTGCTAAAGTTAGCTAAATTGAAGCAAGAAAACAAGAAGCATACACAGTATGGTAATTAGTAATGGTGCTTTTATGCTTGATGTTTTTTCCCAACTACTAGCAGACATTTTATTTGTAATCCTTCAGGAATATGTGGCTTTCAAAACTTTTTGGAAAAGTCTTGTGTAACATTTAGTGGGAGATTTTTTAACCTCCCATTCAACCTCACAATCAAATCACAAGGTGAGGGACAACCAAGAAAAACAAACACGGAGAACAGAAGTGTAGGTTTTGTTAGTGAGCGGATATAAACTGTACGACATGTTGAATTGAAAATATTTCATTGCCAACATTCCAACATTGCAATTTAACTAAATATAACAATGTGTGTATTTTCTTCTCCAAAGCTACAGTGAAGACATACAACCTCTTCACCAGAATTACACCAATCTTTATTTCCTCTGCATTACTGATCATCTTAAATCTAATCTAGCTCACGAGATAAGCTAGTTATGCTAGTTAGGAAGCTAGCTAGGACTGGTAAGAGTGTTGTCATGGCTGCAGTGTTTGTGTGTGTCGTGTTTTTCTGTGGCTAGTATTACACTGAGGGAAAGACAACCGAGTATCTAAGCTAGCTACCTTGGTAGTTAGCTAGCTACTTCACTCTATGTAGATAGCTAGCTAACTTGTATGAGATTCTAATCAGTGATCTTTGTGTGTGTGTGTGTGTGTGTGTGTGTGTGTGTGTGTGTGTGTGTGTGTGTGTCGTAGCCCATGGCCCCATACCTGATAAGCTGCAGCAGGCCATGTTGCCGGTGGTGGAATACAGTGTGTGTAGCCAGAGCGACTGGTGGGGCAAAAACGTGAAACCCACCATGGTGTGTGCAGGAGGAGATATTCGCTCTAGCTGCAATGTGAGTGTTCATAAATATCCCTAAATACTACAGAACTCTACGAAGTTCTTCCACACACACACACACACACACACACTGGGAACGTCCCAAACGGCAGCTCCAGACTTACAGTACATGATTCAGTCTCATAATTACACTGTAGTTACAGAATAATTTATATTAAATATGGAATCATTTTCTGAATAAATGTAAAGATTTAGAGAACAAGTGAAACTCCACACAGACAGCATCCCGAGTTCAGGATCGAACCGGGAATTCCCAAAGCCGTGAGGCGCCAGTGAATCCCCACTGCATCGTTTTCTGTTCCTTGTCTTGTCATTTCTTTAAGGAAGATTTTAACAAAAAAAGAAAAGAAACAAAATTGAGCACAAATCCTCATTCATTTAAAAAATATTAAAAACTGTTTGTTTGAAGAAGAAGAAAAAGATGCTGACATTACAAAACACTTTGTATTAAATATTAGTTCGGTTACATTTAAAAGTTAATGAATGATACGAACATTCTTAGAAAAACATTCTGTTTTTAAGCTCAAATAAAATTTTGTAAGATGTTTTATGCAAATCTGAGTGCTAAAAAGTATTTTTTAAAAATCTAGAGATTTCTAATCATTTATCAGTAATTTATCAATATATTTATATCCATCTTTTGTTCCTACTTTTCTTTCACTCGAAATCATTTCTGTATTTACCTCCTCTCTCCTTTTTTTCAACCATTTTTGTCTCTTTCTCCATTTGTTTCTCTTCATTCTCTATCTTAATTTCTCTTTCTGTCGTTTTTTCACACTTCTATCCTTCTCTGTTAAAAAAAAATTCAATTCCCATTTCCCACTTTTTGTCCCTTTTTCTTTTTTGATGTTTTTTTCTCCTGCTCTTTTGTCTCTCTCCCTTTTCTTTTTCTTTCTGCTCTCTTTCTTTCCTTCCAATTTAATTTTTCGCTCTTAACACTTCTGTCATTATCACTCATATTTCTCTCTCTCTCCCTGCACTCTCTTTCTTCTTTCTCTTTCTTCCTTTTTTTCTCTGTGTACCGCTTCTCTCTCCTCCTTTTCTTCTTCTTTCTCTCTCTCATTTTCTCAACCTTTTTCTCTGTCGGACTACTTTTTTACCCTCCTTTATCCTCTCTGTCTCTACTGTCCTTTGTCTCTCTTTCCACATTTCCACCTCTCTTTCATACTTTCGTTTTATCTCGTCATTTCTTTCGTTGATCTATCTGTCTATCTATCTGTCTCTGTCCACAGGGAGATTCTGGAGGTCCTCTGAACTGTAAGGGGAATGATGGTAAATGGTATGTTCAGGGCGTCACCAGTTTTGTGTCGTCCACCAACTGTAATGAACTGAAGAAGCCTACGGTGTTCACGCGCACATCCGCCTTCAACGACTGGCTAGATGAGGTGAACACACACACTCACACACACACACACACACACACACACACACCAAAATACAACCCAGAAGAAGTGCATTAATATAAAGCTGCGATTTGAATTGGAGCCAGCACTACTGTCAGAGCTGCTGTTATAGAAAACAAATCTTTGAAACAAAAGACCTTCTGACCAATCAGAATAGAGAATCTATGTCTATCTATCTATCTATCTATCTATCTATCTATCTATCTATCCATCTATCTATCTATCTAAATTAGCCTTGTTAACAAAAATCAGGCTAAGTGAACTGTAGTATGTGAATGAAACCAACATGAGGACATTTTCACTTCTGAGTCTGTCTATTCATGAGTTAAAATGAGATTAAAGTGAGTTTAAAGGTGTTGTGAGTTTAAAATGGCCGTTACTCTTGACCCTTTACAGACAGTTACCCTTCGGAGTGAAGCGGGGAATAGGGAGGGAAGTAGGACGTAGTCATATTCTGTTTACTTCAGAATAAACCACAGTCACGGTTAATAATAATTTAATAATGTTACACATTACATCATCTGACTGTCCTGCCCTTTTTGTTTTTTTCCTCTCTCTTCCAGGTCATGCTTAGGTACTGAGAATCTCTCATGGATCACTGAATGACTGTCGAGAATATCAAACCCATTCAGTATGTGCATTAACCCCTTAATAAACCCATTGTTCAGTGCTGCATTAGGCTGTCAGTTTTAATTTAAAAGCACATGTGTGTTTTATACGTTAACTTTCATGGCATGCTAGCTAACCACTGGCACGTCTGCATGGTGGTGCACTTCTCAGGCATGTTGATCCTCTGTCTTATTCAATATTCTTGATTAAAGCAAATCACTGCGGTCTGCCCAGTGAGCTTGACACAGAGTTGAGAATTTCTATACTAATTTTTTTAAACTTGTCAGATTGGACGTTGATCCGATATCTTACTTTTTTTAGCTCTTGTGTTTAATGGATGCTGAGATTTACCTTTAAAGGAAATCAGCTATTTGTAACACCTTTTAATACACAGCGTGGTTGAATTCTCAAATCTGATTGGTCAGAGGGTGTGGAAGGTGTCAACTGTAATTCAAATCCCAGGTTTATATGAATGCATTTATTCTAAAATGTTATCGTTTCTATAGTAACAGCTCATTCACCGGGACGTGGACGGTGAACTATCTAAGTAATCTAAGGCTAATAATAATAATTTAGCATTTTTTGGAAGGAGTCTCCAGTGAGAGAGTTTGTAACTGAGTTTGTACAGTAATATGGCAAGCTTTTGTTTTTTTTGTCTTATCCGTTATAGAAAATGAATCAACACCTTCTGACAAATCAGAATGGAGAATCATGATGTTGTATATTAATTCTTATGCTAGTTGTTTAAACTTGTTTTTTATGCTAATTTGTGCATTTGTGAATTCACAAATTTTCCAACTTGAAGAGAGTGAGAAAAGGTAGGTTGGTGAGGGACTGTTTATACCTGCTATAACAGAATTGATAACATTAAATGTAACTATAAACAGATAAAAAAAAAAAAAGGAAAATCCAATGTGTCATTAGCAAATTGCTGTGGTATATAGACTTCAGGACATGCTGTTGTAGGAAAGTAATCAACATTGGGGTGATAACAGTTACTTACACCACTGTGCCGTTGATTATTTTCCTATAACTGCATGCCGCGAAGCACTTTTAGTGAGGCGGAATAATATCAGCAATGATGTAGTGCTTTACTTTCATATTTTGTGTGCTTGTGTGTGTCTGTCTGTGTGTGTCAGAGAGAGAGAGAGAGAGCAAGAGAGAGAGAACTGATCTCCATTTTCCCTCAAAGATAAGAGGAAGCAGAGATCTCAGATCAATCATGGCAGAGGTCGGTACAGTCCAACTGCAGGGTGTGTGAACGTGTGTGTGAGTGTGTGATACTGAGAAGGAGAGTGAAATAGAGAGAAGGTGGATAAATGAGTCTTGATGTGTAACCTTGACTTGAAATTGCTACCATTCCGACTCCATCGAGGTTTGATCAAAACGAAGGTCTGACATGGAAAAATATAGATTTCCACCTCGTTCCTCGTTCTTTTAGCATTTATTTCATTTTCGCTTCGCCTTGAGATGACAGAGGAGGGTGATGAGTATGTGTGTGGCAGGGGGAGAGAAAGATAATTGCGTGTGTGTGTGTGTGTGTGTGTGTAGTGATTAGTGTCAGAAGAGTTTTGGTGTGGTGGAGGCTACTGTGTTTCTGGAAGCTCTGCCGAAACTCCAGAAACATCCAACAACAGTTGACCTCTGATTGTGTGTGTGTGTGTGTGTGTGTGTGTGTGTGTGTGTGTGCACATGTGGCATGTAGAACATTGCTCAACGCACCAGTCGAGCCTCCTTCAAGGTTAGACCACTGATTATTAGCGGTAATGTTGTTAGCGTGTAATATCACCTACGCAGGAATTTTTCTTTTTCACATATCTGAAAACCAGGAGTTACAGAAATATGTGCTCAATTCTGAGAATGCCAGACCTCCAAGACTGAATACATGGTTCAGGAAGGTGTGGAACATATCAGGATATATTTACCTCACTCTCACCGTCACTGTCTTATCCAGTTTACACAAGAGTGCATATAAATGTGGCAATGGGACTGTGGGTGATAAATAGGCTCCAGAAATAACTACATAATGTCAGCATTTTTATACCCCAAAATCCCACCAGCCACCAGCTAGGAACACATTTTTATCAAAGTAAAATGGTAGCCTTTCTATGATTTCTATCATTTTCTCCAACGGAGATGTAATACACAACTAGAGAAAGACTAGACAAAATAACAAGTACTAATAAGTGCCAGTTATACAAAAATAAACCAATTCTGCGCTGTTTTTTCTTCAACCTGATTTTCAGAGTATATACGATTACCATATATATAAATGTAAAGAGACTTGTCGAATTCCACAAGTAAACATTTCTATTTATTTTTGTAGAACAATTTTAAAAATTCTTCATTCGACATTATTTGAGACTCAAGCTCTCAATCGGTATAATTGGTCCTTTCACGGAAGAAGAGTTTTATTTATTAAACAAAATCACATTGTACTTTATTTATGGTTACATCATTTTAATGAAGTTGAAAACATGAAACAAGGACTTGTTATTTAGGCTCTTTTTTCTGTCTTGAAGTTAAAAAAAAAAACACACCTAGAACCCAAAAAGCACAGAGTCCTTTGTCCTGACGATTTTTGCTTTAAGCCTGACTGCTACAAAGCGCTGACACTGGAGACTCCTTCCATAAATTCTAAATAAATATCTCCCCACAGAAAACTTCACCACAAATGTTTTTGTTCATGTAGTGCGTCCATACACACAAGTCCGTGCATATGTTGTTACTCTAGAAACAATACATATTAGAATGAGAATGGTAATATTTGTCTTGTTATTAGTAATTTTCTGTAACGGAAGATCATTAAACACCTTTTGACCAATCAAAATCGAGAATTCAACAGCGTTGTGGTATACAACTAGATCAGCTTTGGCACCTTTAATGTTTTCCTGTGACGGTTGTAGTTTTGAATGTTTATTCACAGGCTTCCATTATAACTTAGTTTTGAGTCGATGGGTTTTCCGTTCTCTTTCTCAGTGCAGGGAAATGTATCAAAGCGATCTTCTGTGGTAATCGTACAGCCAGAGATTAGGTCGAAAATTCTTCTGTAGCTCCAAAATGCCCTAAACGCAAGTCTCGAATCGTGAATGCCTCCCCTGGGTGAGCACTTTGCCAGGAAATAAGCGCACAGACTCGACTGTGAAATGGGTAAAGCATGCATTTAAACCATAACTAATACTTTTACTTTGGAAAAACAAAAAGGCTCTCACAAGTACACTATAGTTTAGTGGATTAGGAAATTGCCCGTAGAGAAGATCAAATTTATTCTTAAATATAGGATCAGTCAGTTTCATAGAATCTGGCAACATTTCTCGTACCTTGATGAAGTTCCTCAGGAGAGATTTCAGCCAAACATCTCGGAGGAAGACATGGGAGTTGGACTATTCATGTGTTTCATTCATTCATTCATTCATTCATGTTCATATCTCTGTTCGTATATTCATAAACACATAAATATATCTCTTTATTCAAGTCTGCGTAAGATCAGTATTTAACTCACATATTTTCACAGAATGCTCTCATAGCCATATTTGACCTCACACACACTCAGCACATGCATTTACCCCTTTACCTCAAACATACACACAATTGTATTTTACTTTACCTCACACTTTCATACAAAATACTCTGATATGCAACATTTTACCTTGCACAATCATGCAAAATATTCTCCTGTTCATAATTTCCCATCATACAACCATGGAAGATCGTCTCATATTCATCATTTTACCTCACACAATTAAGCAAAATACTCTCATATTTCTTACTTTACCTCACACATTCACACAAAATACTCTCATATTCATTATTTTACTTTACATAATTGTGCAAAAATACTCTCATATTTACTAGTTTACCTCATACATTCACACAAAATACTCTTACATTCATTATTTTACCTCACACAATTATGAAAAATGCACTCTTAATTAATACTTTACCTCACACATTCACACAAATACCTTTTACGTCACACAATCATGCAAGATGCTCTATATTTATTACTTTACCTCATACATTCACACAATATGCTCTCAACTACATACTCTCATCTAACGTCAAACAATCAAGCTTCACACATATACACAAAATACACTCATATGCAAATAAAACATCGCACATATACACAACAAATGCTACTTTAACATACACACAATATTCTTACACTACTTTACCTCACATTCACTACTTTACCTCACAGATACGCACAAAATATTGTAATATGCTTATACTGACGCAGCCTTATACATAAAAAAAACTTTCACACACACCTTCACATACTTTACTTCATGGATCCAAAAAAAAAACATCCTACTTTCACATACATGCAGAATGTCCTTAATCTACTTCACACAAACGCACAAAATGATGTCATATTCAGTATTTTACCTCACACAAAACCTCCCACATATTTGCTAGTTTACCTGATGAAGTAAAGCGAGCAGTGTATGTAAGATGTTTCAATAATATCCCCAGCAATATCTGTCCAGTTGCAGGTTTATGTGGGAATTGTTTATCTTGGCACGCCCTCTAGTGGTTACACCTATTAATAACAAGTCAACATACTGACATTAAACATATTCAAATTTATATGGTCATCTGATGTAACTACAAATAGGATAAGGCAGGTATAGATGTAAGCATAACTAGGCACTACATGTAAGCAAGACTAAAAACAATCATGGCCTTTGAAGATAGACGGTGCTCATTAATAAATACAGAGCAAAGGCAAAGTAGTAGAAATGCCAGGTGTGTAAATTTGTGCAGAAATCAATGTTTACTCAGTTTGTGATAAAATCGAATAATAGGCCCATTTGAGCACTTTGAGAAATGAGGTCCGTCATGTGATTTGTCTTATTATTACAATACTACAATGGGCGAAATGACTAATATATCTCATTCTACGACAGAAGTGTTGAATTCTCAGTTCTGATTGCTCAGAAGGTGTTGATTAATTTCCTATAACAGCAGCTCTGAAAGTAGTTCTGACTACAAGGCTTATTAATGCAGTCATTTGAATGTGTAACAGCTTACACAGGAATGGGTTAAAAAAAAAAAACATAATTTTTTAATGCGAAGTTTATCAGTGTTTGTCAATGTTTTGTAAGCTTCAGCTTTAACTTAAAGTTTTCAGGTCAGGGGGTTTTCTTGGAAAACTGCAGAGCTGCTTTATTAAAATTTATTTATTTATTTATTTAAAATTATTTCATTTTTGTCTTATTAACTTCTCCAGAGGGAAAAAAAGAGAGGCTGGTGAAGGAACGGCTGTTTATTGCTACTATGTAACGTGAGTGAGAACATTGCACAATTTTACATGTAATTATAGATGGAAAAAAATATGACTTTCATTCTTTGATAAGGAGAGCATTTACAGCGAATTGCTGTAGTATAAGCAGGCTATAACACTTCTGGACATTTTGTAGGAAAATAAAAAAGCCTCAGGGTGTTAACAGTACGTGTCAGGCCGCATCACACCGTCAAGTCTTTCGTCATTAAATGTTTTCCTATCATAGCACAACCCCCAAGTGTTTCGTCTCGTCATTTAAATCTCATAATCGCTAGTCTATTTTGATCGTAGTCTTAAAACTTCTGGGTTTTTTGTTTGTTTGCTTGTTTGTTTGTTTTGTTTATGAGAACTGAAAAATTAGCAAAAAAAAAGAGGAAACAAGCTGTAATTACAGACTTTTGTGTTGCATACTATCAGCAGATTTTCCATCAAAACTATCGAATAAGATATTAAAAATACTAAATAAATAAATTCTGTGTTCAGTTAGACAAATTAGACAAAGGAAGCAGAGAATTGAATTAAAATGCATTCAAAGTTAAGTTTCAAACATTCAGATATATGATATTCCCCTTTACTGTATATGCGTTTATTTGATACACACTTTCATCCAAATAAGCCTGAACAGTTAAGTGGTTATACACGGTTACACACACACACACATCAGAAATAAGTCCTAAGGTTATAAAAATAAAGGTTTATTTCAGTCATTCTGTTCTTGTAAATGATTCACCATTCTATAAACTGTGTACAAATTCCGACAAATTCGCAACCGAGCAGTTAAATGGGTGAGTAAATGTTCTCAACAGTACGTACAATCTGATTAAGATTCAAATTCAGATTCAGAAATGTAATAATAGATCAGCTTTCTACATTTGTCTTACCTTACATGACTTATCGTCTAATTATCAAGCTCAGACCCGGAAAGTGTTTAACTGTGCACTGACCCCACAGTAATGCACTTACAGGTCTACTAGCATGAGGTGTGTGTGTGTGTGTGTGTGTGTGTGTGTGTGTGTGTGTGTGTGTGTGTGTGTGTGTGTGTGTGAAGTAGGTCTATAATTTAATGTTTTTTTTTTCTTTTTCCATCACACTTTAAAGCACTATAGTTTTTGATTAACTCACGTCTCTACTTCTCGTCGTAGCGCTGCAGTGGGTTTGTAGTCCTGCTCCTGCAGTATCAGCACTTTCTATGCTCGCTCAAACACACACACACACACACACACACACACACATTCATTAATTAGCGTATAATCAAGCTATTTATTGAACACTTTATGAGCTACGTCAGGTGTGTTAGAGGAGGTGATATTGCAAAGGGCAACTCTTTCACACCCGTGCTATTCCCATCTCATTTCCTGTTGTTTTCTGTGTAATTCTTGTAATTCTCTCTTCTATTCATTTCATTCTATTTCATTTCACTCTATTTATCAAATTTGCTTTTAGATATTTTTAGATTTATTTCATTATATTCTACTTTACTCTTCTAATTCTGTTTTATTTCACTCTATTTAATGATTACATTTTATATGCTATTCTATTCTATTTTTTATTGGATTTTCTATATTAAGATTTTTCTATTTCTATGCATTTTCCTGCTATTTTCTATATATTTTTAAATATTTATTTTATATTCTATACTATTTTATTCTGTTCACTCCGTACTAGTCTTTCAACTGAATCCTCTATATTCTGTTTTTATCCTTTTCTATTCTTCTACATTCATTCTCTTCTTCTTTACATGACCTGTATAAAATTCTATATTGTGTTATGTTTTATTTTTTTTATTCTGTTCTATTCGTCCTTTTTGATTGTATTGTTTTTTTCTGTGCTCAGTTCTAGTTTTATGTGATTATAGTTGTATTCATCTCTGTGTTTTTCTACTCTACTTCTATTCACGCTGTCTTCCTGTTGCTGTATCGACTATTGTTTACGTTTTTCTACTCTATTCTGTGCGACTCAATTTGACGTTAGAATTTAATCTTATATTCTTTTTTCTATTCAATTGTATTTTTTTCTACTACGTTCGTTCCTTAGTCTACTTTACTCCATTTGTATGTTCTGTTCTGTTCAATTCTACTCTGTTACTATAATTCATTTTTGAATGAAATTCTAGTTTTATGCAACTATAGTTGTATTTTATTGCACTTTATTACTGTTTTTTTCTATTCTGCTATATTTTCCCATTGTGTTTTATATTCTATTTCTCTAGTTTTCTATTCCAGTCCCATTCTGTTTTGTTTGTTCTGTTGTACTCTATTTTGGGAATTTAAGTCTACATTCTATTATATTCTATTTTCATATTTATTCAACGTTCCTCTACAGTCCATATACATATACCATTTTATTTTTAGATCCTGTTCTATTCGTTTTATTCTATTTTACTCTATTTCTATAATCTATTTTTTGTACTCAGGTCTAGATTTATTTTATGGTAGATTTATTCTATTCATTCTGTTCTGCTTTACTAGTCTATCGTTTTTGATTTTTCTATTCCACTCTATTTTAATTTGTAATTTAATTCTATATCTTTTTTGTTTTCTGTCAGAGTGTATGCTGTTCTACTTTACTCAGTTTGTATGCTCTATTTTTGTATTATTTTCTATTTTAGTTTCATATTCTGTTCTGTTCATTCTGTTTCAGTTTATTTCAATCTGTTCCTATAGTTTTTATATATCACTCTAATTTTATTCAATTTTACTCTATTATTATTATTATTGTTGTTATTATTATTATTATTATTATTATTCAATTTTACTCTATTATTATTTTATAATCGATTTTGCGTATATTTATATTCTAATCTCTTCTAAATTGCAAAGATAATTCATACTCCCTGTGCTGATTACTGCTTAGTTATTTTTCAGGAAAACAGCTGAAGTAGTATCATTTGACTCTTAACTTCCACTCGGCTGATTTGTAACCGGACGGATGTGCGCGTGTTTGCATGAGCGATGGGAGATTACATGAGAGGAATCAAATGCCTCTTATACTTTACCTCACGTGGCTCCACTTTACATACCGCAGTAAAATCATAGGTGCAAGGGTGTGTTTATTAGTGTGCGCACTCCATTACCATTACCATATATGATGTAAATATTTGTTTCAGGTTGATCCTGAAGTAAGAAAATAAGTGACTTGTGCATAATGTCATGCTGTTGTGGAACATGCAGTGACTCCGACATTCTCCATAAATAGTGTTTAATGTTATATAGCAGACATAATGTACTGTTTAGAGTAGGTCAGAGAAAAAAAGATACAGAGCCTTTACACAGATTCAGCTGCTGAATGTTTTTCTCATTTACTCTGTTTAATCGGAATCTTTAACAGCTTTAACAAACAGCTCACTTGCTTTTGCTTATTTCTAATTCATTGCATATGGTATAAATATTAGAAATAACATCAGAAATGACCGTCACTGCAGTTCGACTCTGTAATAGCAGGTGGAATTTTCTTTGGTCAGTTGAGGTGTAATACATGGCATGGCTGTGACCTTTGCCTTCATTTCACACTGACAGAGAGGGAAAGACTTGTTTGGACACTTTTAGCCGTGGTGAGCGGTTTATGACTCTACGCCGGAGCGAGCTATAGCTCAGTATTGGAGTTTAATATGAGAGTTGTCCTGGGTGACCTCGATTACGAACTTATCGAACCTGGCTATTTTAATAAACACCCTGTGAATCATTTACTACAGTGCTGCAATCACAGCGCACTGAAAACACTTTTATTCTACTTAGAGTTTCGTGATTTAGATAAAATTTTAAAGCGGATTATTGCCATTAAACTTTTTACTGTCTGAGATTTTTTTTTTGTTTTAAATAACAAAGCTACATTTTTTCCTGCACATTTTTTTCCGCAGTGAAACATATATTTAAATATGGAAGGTCATAGAGTTAACATTTTATGCCTTTTACACAAATGCTTATTTACTGCATAGCCAAACAGTGTATTTTACAGCAAGTGTATGATGACGCACACATGCAGTTTGCATTAGGCTAAACTGGTGGCTATAAGTTTCTAGTCCTTGTTAGCTACGTTAGCCAAATTTCAGATACCTTTCGATACCATTGATCAAGATCGTGTATTTTTTTTTAAATAAAGCGTGATTGGTCAGAAGGTGTTGATTAATATAATTTAATATTCTATAACAGCTGCTCTGACAATAATTCAAATAACAGGTTTGAACAGGCACTCGTTCTAAAATGTTATCGTTTCTATAGTAACATCTCACACAGGGATTTGTGTAGCGGATGCTACAGATTTCAAACAAAAAGAAAGCAAAACAAAGAGCTACATACTGTCATTGATATGGTAATGTTTTCTGTAAGGAGACATTTCTTTAACGTTTATGGAAGGAGTCTCCAGTTTCAGTGTTTTGTAACAACAGGTTTTCCTCCATGGGAAATTCTTCAGGATGAAGGACTTTGCTCTTTCCAGTTTCTTGTTTTCGTGACAAGCTGCAGTTTTTTTTATATATATATTTTTTTTGTCTCATTAACTTTTAGAGAGGTGGTGAGATAGCGGCTGTTTATAGGTGCTGTAACATTGCTATAATATTTTTGTAGACTTTCCACAGTATTAAACATAACTATAAGCAAAAATATGAACAAAGTTTTTTAAAAATGTAATCATGGACAAACTGATGTGGTATAAAAGGAATAATACTGAACTTCAGGTTGATTGTTTTCCTATAACAGCATCCCCACCAGCTGTTTTATTCCTTATGTAATTCAGTTATAATGATCTTGAATTAGAATGACATCACAATTAAATTATAACTAAAAAATATTCCATGACTTCCAAAATTAGACAAAAGATGTGTATTATTACATACACAGTTAAAGCAATTAAACAAAATTATATTGAGATTTGCACGTGCTTTTTATATAGGATTACAAATTTCCATAGTAATGTGATCCTTATGTGAACAAAAGCCACCTGTATAGATCAGCTGTGTAATTCAGATAGAGATATGATCTTCTTTTTATGGCTGTGTGGGAGTATTATAATCACTGCTGTATCAACCACGACTTTGTGGACAGTACTGTCCTTTGATCTGCAAAAAGAACAACAGTAATTAAAAAATGATTGCTATATCTAGCATTATTATATTGCTTGTATAGAGATTAAACACATTGTGAACAATTTCTATCATTTCTACTCAGTACAAAGGAGTATAAGTGTATACTACAAGTGTGCTTTACAGTCTGGGAAAACATTTACAGTACTGTAGATCATACTGTATCATATGACCTTACTGTGTGGCTACAATAACACTTCTGTGGCTGTATTGTAAAAACACAATAAAACATACAGTATCATTAACTTTACTAAAACTGGGTGCCAAAAACTTTTAAATCTTTCATTTTTCATGTCTTTGTTTCATGTCTTTCATTATTTTTGCCAGCCCAGGTTTCGGGACGTACAGCTTTAGTTCATTTTCATTGTTTTTTAGTTCATTTTTCATTTTCATGTTTTGCAACAGGTTGAAACAAGCAGGTAAAGCTAGGCAATGTTAGCTAAGATTTCATAGCTAGTCTATATTTCGTTCCGCAAGTAAGATAAAACTAAGATATCAACCTGCTAAAATTACACAAAGACAAACGAGTCCAACAACGACAGAAATGTTACGTCACAGTCTTGACCTATTTTATATATATATATATATATATATATATATATATATATATATATATATATATATATACATAACCAGCTTCATTTATTTTAGTGAACCAAAGTGGAGGTAAAGCTAAGCAACATTTGCTAGCTAAGGTTTGATAGCTAGCAGGATATTTCAAATATATAACACACATGGTTTACTTTCTTCTTTATTTGTTAGTTTTTTTCTGTGCTATTCAGGAAAGTGACTCTGTGCGTGTTGTTCTCATTGTTCATTTCAGCAGCTCCTTATTGTGTAATCTTTCATTTTAGAATGCTGTTATTGCGTAATATCTTCAGTTTGTTCTTATGTGGAATGAAATGTGAACACATTATGATCACAGTAAGACGCATATTTGGCAATAAAACAGCTAAAGCAACAGTATAAGTACACGTTAACTGTACTGTACTGTACTGTTCCCGACAAGTAGCCCTGTAAAGAGACTGTTTTGCACTTTATTTAAAAATACTGCACAATGCGATGTAAATATTAATTACAGTAATTACACCTGCCACGTCTGCTGCTAAGAAGATACTATAAATTTACAAGGTCATTTTTTTTTACAGTGCAAATGAATTTATGGTATATGGTATTACATAATCGGCGATGGCATAAAGTGATTTTTATGACAAAAAATTCAAGTATTCCACAGAGACACAATATCACAAGATAATGCCAGTTATTTAAAGCTAATAAAAGTCCAGGGAGCTCAGATTCAAGTTCAGAAGTGGCGTCACTGTGCCTCACAAAGTCTCCAGTACCTTATCTCTCAAGAAGACACACATAACCTTGGTCTCTAGTCATGTAGCAAGTCACATGGGTGATGATTTGTTTGTGCATCAAAATAAGACTTGGCATATAAAAGCAATAATTAACATTGGATACTGATGAATATTAATAATTACTGTAATTAGCTGATAAGGCCACACATGCACGATCCAAAGGGCATCAGTCTCCAGCTGACTATCGTATGAAGAACTCCATCAAATCCAATCCATTATATGGAGCATCAAACATATCACACTTATCTGACATTAATCAGCAACCGAACATAATGGCTTGATTTCAGTCATAAAACCACAAAGTGATATGGAGGTTTTTTTTTTAACGTATTGGTGATTGCATGATTAAAGTTTCATTTAGCATGCTTAAAAACTTTATTTTTATAATGTGTTTTTCAAGATTAAAATGAAAAAATGGTTTGGACCCTTCTCAGGCCATTATCTCAAAGTTTCTTTCCTGAAAATGGCCACATTTTGCTCTTTAATAAGTAGCATGTTTGAGTTTTTTTTGAGCAAATACACAAAACATCCATGCTAATGATATGAAGACACTAAAGACATAGTGATGTTTTTAATTTAATAATTCTATTTCAGTCTACAATTTGGTGTCATGGCTGTATTTTCAAAGACATCTTGTCAATCAATATCACCATGCGATGAAAGATTTTTAAAAACTGTATGAGAGAAATGTTTCTTCTTCTCGGGATCTTCAGGATATACAGATGATGCAACTTCCTGTTGAACTTGAATGTTGTCGAAATAAAAATAAAAATAAAAGTATGTTTCATGTATGAGATGGTTAATGAATTTATACTTTAATGTGAAAATAACATGGTTTTTGTGTATTTTAATGATTATATTTCAAGATAAAGTTAGTTAGTAGTCATACTGGGGCAGGTGAGATGCTGGTTTCTAAGTGCTGTAGATGTTTTATTAATGTTTTAAGTTATTTATCTAAAACATGCACATAAGAGATCCATGTTCTTTTCCTTTATATTTCATTGAACATGTCAATAAATGCACTATACCAGAAAGTAACTCATAAATAACAGTATAGCATAACTTGTAGAACTCTATAACACAGTATAGCATAACTCTGAAACAACTTTAGATTTATATATGTCATAACAGTATGTGTCATATCTTTTATTTCTTTAGAACTTGTGATAACTGTTTTACTGTCGCATTTACCAAAAGAATTACAGTAAATGCCATTAAAACCAAGAATGCAGTTATTATATTATTTGTTAAGGGAGACTGATGCAAGCATGCTAGTATGCAAGTATAACATTATGCAAATACACAAATATGCTACTGGCCAATTATATAAGTACACAAGTATGCTTGTATGTGTGTACGTAAGTACGCTAGTATGCAAGTATTAAAGCATCCAATTACACAAGTTTATGTTCTGTTAAAGTCCTTGTAAAAGAAGAGAGAGCTGGATGAAATCGCAAAGTCCTTTTATTGTATTTTCCATGAAACATAGTCATAGTCCATGACAAGGGTCAAAACACAGGCAGACGTGGTTAATGTGGGTAATTCCATTATCAGAGGAGAATGAAACAGAAGAGCTGGGTCAGAAAAACTCTTCTGTTAAAATCGAACAAGGAAAGAAGGCTGAGAATTACAGTTTAATACACGCAAAAGACAATATTGGAAAATCACGGGGAGTGGACAGGGTGGAGCTGGGAGATGAGCAGAAGAAGACGTGAAATAATCAACGCCCCTTGGTTATGTGCGAAAAGCAGCAGATAACAGATGAACCCTGATCACAGAGCAGTGCAGGCAGCAGTGATACACCCTGACCTAAAACAGAAACAGGACCAGGGACTAAAACTGGGTCTTACAAGGGCTAGATTAGGGGTTGCAGTGACTGAAACAGTGAGATATTTTGTAAGCAGGAGCAGAGATTGACATGGGGATACCACTGGTTGTATAGACTGATTTGGCCAAGGCCTTAAAGAGGGGTAGAGACTTGAAACCCTGATCGAGACTGGATCAGGAGCACATGCCCAGACAAGAGCAGCAACAGAACCAACATCATAGCCATGAGTAGATGAAGAGTGAGGTCAGGGATGAACCCCAGGGCCATTGAGAGGTGGGAAGGAGCCTACGATGGGAATCCAAACTTGACCCACTAACCAACTTTTAAAATAAAGCACTGTATGGAAAAAGTGGAGGCTACAAATGGAGGACAAGATGCTGGGAATGGAAGCTGAGGGACTCTCCTTTTCTTCTCACTTCAAAAATTACAGTGGAATTTGGTATATCTACTCAAAACCTCATCTTGGGTTCTCGCTGAAGCATCTGGAGGAACTTTGAATTGTTATCCATCCTACATGCCATTATCTATCCTCTGAAGGTGGCATTCAGAAGCAAACCAAAATCAATTGAATACATATCCAACTATCTGTACCTTGAAGATGGGACAAAGTTGGCTTTTCTGCCAAACCTAGCACCAAAGCATGTGACTGAAATCCCTAAATTGGTTTTATCTGAACCTTTCACTAATGCTTAACAAACTCTAGGTTCTTTGGCTTGGTTTGACAAAGCTCTATGGCTCCAGGTAATTCCTCACCTGCCTACACAGTGGCCCACCCACTTCCTGTGACACATAAACCAATATTTTACCCCTCAAACCATTGTATGTAGTTTGTAAAATGATGTAAATGATGATGGAGACCATGTAACATATTTAATCTGCTATGTCCTGTTTCAGTATTTTATTAATATACCCTCGTCGACTTGCCCATTGGGGACTTCTTAAAGTCGTCTTAAAGGTTGTTCAGTTTCTCTGTTAGCTCAAGTGAAGTTTGTTCAGTTATATTTTGGAGGGGCAATGGAACAACTCACCATAGAGCTACACTTCAACCACAGAACTTAGCAGAAGCAAAATAATAGGGAGGTTTTTCCTCGCCACTATCGCCTCATCATTAGGATTGAGACTTCTGTAAAGCTCCTTTGTGACAAAATCAGTTGTTAAAAGTGCTATACAAACAAAACTGCATTTAAATCATTGCTCGCTGAAGCAGTTTCATTTTCAGGTCTGGAACCAATGCCCAAAAAGCTAGCTGTAACTGTCAAATTGATATTTTAAAACAGATTTTGATTTGTTAATTTGGTATTTCTGTAGCACAGTAAAGCAAAATCTGTTTAACATGAATGTACCTGTATATGTAACATTCTTTGCTTTGTTAGCTACATAGCGAGCTTATATTTTTTTTATATTTTGTAGCATTTTTATATCGATCTTACGTTAGCATTTTTGTTTAAGGTAAGATAAGGCACATAAGTAAGACACATAAACCTCTGTTCAAGAGTTCATAATAAATAATACAAGATAATAAATTGTTACATATTGTGTAATCTAAAACAGATGTATAATTTCCTATTCATTATATATATTTATGTGTATTTTTAAAAGCTTTTGGTCTTAATGATTTTTATATCGTTCAACTAAAACCCACTGAACTGTCTTAATCGGACTCTCAGGAGTTAATGTCCTTGAAGCATCTACAATTTGATAAGGCAACACACAGGTCAGTAGGCATAATAAAGGCAGATTAAGAGGCATAATTGTTTCATAATCTTTTATCAGCTTCTTTGCAAAACTTTGTCCAAAACATACCTGTCAGGGTTAATGCACTTCATTATATTTAGCTGTTCACTAAGGATTTAATATTTAAACAAATGACAAACCTAACTATAGAATAGATATAAATGAATCGAGACATGTTTAATATTAGATGTTTATTTAATTGTGAAATATTAGAAATTACTTTTATTTTTTCAAACAATCTAAAACAATCCAATTTAATTAGAAAAAGGCCAAAATCTTTATTACTCTAATTAGGCACATTTAGCACATATTTAGGTTTTACAGTTAATGTTAGTGCTGTCTATGAGTCTTTTACTTGTGTATATATATAGATAGATAGATATAGATATAGATATATAGATAGATAGATATAAATACAGTCAGGTCCGGAAGTATTTGGACAATGACAGAGTTTTTGTGATTTTGCCTTTATACACCATCATAATGGATTTGAAATAAAACAATCAAGATGTGATGGAAGTGTAGACTTTCAGCTTTATTTTACGAGGTTCCACAAAAATATGGCATTTACCATTTAGGAATTACAGCCATTTTCAACAAAGTACCTCCATTTTCAGGGGCTCAAAGGTATTTGGACAAAGTGACATAACCATAAATATAACCATAATTTTAATACTTGGATGAAAATCCTTTGCAGTCAATGACTGCCTGAAGTCTGGAGCCCGTGTTCTCAAAACTCAAATTCTGAGTTTCCTCCCTGGAGATGCTTTGCCAGGCTTCACTGCAGCCACCTTCAGTTGCTGCTTGTTTGTGGGTCTTTCTGCCTTCAGTCTTGTCTTCAGTAAGTGAAAAGCAGCTCTATCGGGTTGAGATCAGACAACTGACTTGGGCATTGAAGAATATTCCATTTCTTTGCCTTCTTGAGTTGCTTTCGCAGTATGTTTAGGGTCATTATCCACCTGCACTGTGAAGCTGCGTCCTATCAGTTTTGTAGCATTTGGCTGAATGTGAGCAGAGAGTAGAGCCCTATACACCTCAGAATTTATCTTGCTACTTCTGTCAGCAGTCACATCATCAATAAACACCAGTGAGCCCGTTCCATTGGCAGCCATACATGCCCATGCCATAACACTGCCTCCACCCTGTTTGACACATGACGTGGTATACTTTGGATCATGAGCTGTTCCTTTCTTTCACCATACTTTTTTCTTCCCATCATTCCAAGTTAATCTTGGTTTCATCAGTCCAAAGAATCTTATTCCAGAACATGGGAGGCTTTTTGAGATGTTTTCTGCCAAAGTCTAATCTGGCTTTCCTCTTCTTGAATGTTACCAGCAGTTTGCACCTTTTTGTAAACCCTCTGTTTTTACATTCATGAAGGCGTCTCTTGATTGTAGATTTTGACAATGATATGCCTACCTTCTCCAGAATATTCTTGACTTCTGTTGATGTTGTGAAGGGGTTTTTTTTCACCAGGGAATGATTCTGTGATCATCCACTTTAGTTGTCTTCTGTGGTCTTCCAGGCCTTTCGTTGTTGTTGAGCTCACCAGTGCTTTCTTTCTTTTTAAGAATGTACCCAACTGTTGACTTGGCCACACCTAAGGTTTTGTTATCTCTCTTATAGATTTAGGTTGTTTTTTTCAGCCTAATGATGGCCTCCTTCACTTGCATTGAGATCTCCTTGGACGTCATATTGGTAGCTCCAGTCGAACAGCTGCCAAATTCCAACTCAATACCTGATATCAACCCTGAAGTAACGAGGTAATGGACCGCACCTGGTCAATTAACGTCTTGTCAGTCAACTGTCCAAATACCACTGAGCCTCTGAAAATGGAAGTACTTTGCTTAAAATGGCTGTAATTCCTAAATGGTAAATGCCATATTTTTGTGGAACCTCTTAAAATAAAGCTGAAAGTCTACACTTCGATCACATCTTGATTGTTTTATTTCAAATCCATTGTGGTGGTGTATAAAGGCAAAATCACAAAAACTCTGTCATTGTCCAACGTGTGTGTGTGTGTGTGTCTGTGTGTATGTGCATGTATATGCATGTATATACACTCACCATCCATGCAGTTATCCAATCAGCCAATCATGTGGCAACAGCACAACGTAACAAAATCATTCAAGCGCTTCAGTTAAGGTTCACATCAAACATCAGAATGAAGAAAAAGTGTGACTTTAAACAGTCAATAGATTAAATGACATGCTAAGTGGATGGGTTAATAACTAAAATTAATAACTTACGTTTTCTCCAACGTTTTTGAAAGAAACCGGGATATAACGAAGAACCAGGGTGAAATCCCCTTCTCTCTGGGGTTACTCAGCACAAGTGTTTGCTCCATCTTTGGACGGTCTCACTGATAAACTCTTGAGTAAAGATCACACAAAAACACACAAAACAAAAGTACTAAACAGTAGTCTGTCTCACATGGCCAAGAGTGTAACTAACCAACTTCCTTAACTTGTGCATTAAGTGAGAATGAAAAATGAAAAGTGTTAAAGCTTTCACATGGGAATGTTGGAAAGTTGCCCCTTCCAAGGTAGCAGTGTCACATCTAGTTCTATGTGTTCCACTGGCTAGAGGAGGAGATCGTAAAAGTCTTTGAGCGTCGTCCTCTGTGAATGGATTGCTGTGGAAAAAAAACTACAGTTTCAGTTCAGTAAAAACTTCCTGTATAAAATGGGAGGGGACACTTCAGCACTCATATCCATTGAACAACAGAAAATCTGTTCATTTCATTTCTGCTGAAAGAAGTGGTATATGGAGAAAGTGACTCCCCCCCCTTTTTTCCCCAAGACTTCGTTTGTCTAACTGTACATCTTTGTCTGTTGTTCTATCAAAATTATAGGAGCTACATATTTTTTCAGTAATCCATTTGAAGAGGAACAAATGGATTTCAAAGGTCTGTATAAATGATACTTTTTGAAATGGGTATATAAAGCTATTTTTTCATTTATAGGCTATGGATCATGAACTGCACTTGGAGCATTGTATAAGTTCACTGGCGAT
This sequence comes from Pangasius djambal, assembly GCA_022985145.1. Taxonomy (NCBI): domain Eukaryota; kingdom Metazoa; phylum Chordata; class Actinopteri; order Siluriformes; family Pangasiidae; genus Pangasius; species Pangasius djambal. The sequence goes on from CM040990.1 coordinate 21,704,694, forward strand.
GCAATTCTGGGCATTTCTTTAAAACAATAAGTTTAATTTCTGCATGTATGAGAAGATATCATAATGGAATAGAAACAACTTATTTTGCATGTTTAACAATACATTTTTCCTTTACAGATAACAATACGGAGAGTTTTGAGTTTGACTATGTTAATATCAGTACCCTTAAGGATCAGTTGTGCCGCAAGGAAGACGTGGCAAAAGTTGGATCCATCGTTGTACCATTATTTTTCAGCATCATGGTCTTGCTCAGTCTCATTGGTAACATCTTGGTTCTTGTGATTCTCGCATACTATGAGAATCTCAAATCATTGACCAACATCTTCATACTGAACTTGGCCGTGTCGGACCTGCTGTTCACTGTCGGTCTGCCGTTCTGGGCTTGTTACTACATCTGGGGTTGGACTCTCGGAGACGTAGCTTGCAAAGCTGTCTGCTTCATCTTCTACACTGGGCTTTACAGCAGCATCGTGTTCCTGACGCTGATGACCATTCAGTGCTACATGGCCGTGGTGTACCCTCTTTCGGACTGGGAAAAAGGACAGGGTTTAGCACTAATCCCTATCCTCGGTTGGGTGGTGAGCATCGCAGTGGCGTTGCCAGCCCCACTCTACAGCTCTGTAATGCCTGATCCAGCAGATGCTTCAGAACTCTACTGTGAGTATAATTCCATTAAGGCAGACCTTGCGCTTACATACGAACAGAACTGTTTTTTTGTTTGTGCCTTTTTGATCATGGGTTTTTGCTATGTAAGAATTCTGCAGACCAAGACACGAATGAACAAGAGACACCGTACTATCAGACTCATCTTGTGCATCGTAGTCGTGTTCTATCTTGGTTGGGTTCCTTATAACCTGGCCACAAACACGAACTGCTAACCCTCAGTCCCTGGGCTCCTTGTACTGATACTGCAACAACTGCAGAAGCAGTTATTGAGCTGTCTGACCCTGTGTAAATATGTTTGTAAATGATTTATGCATTTATTTGGGCAATTTATTTGTGTACGTTCAGGCATTTTTTTTTTTAAATGATGGACAAACTTTGTTGGATGAACTTTTTTGAGTCCACTGACAATATGTTTCTTTGAAATGCTAATTGTGTCACAGTGTTCAAATGTGATCAGAAGTATTTATACACAGAAATACAGCAAGCCAGTTAAATTGCAACCTTCAAGATTCTGAAGCTTGTGGCCAGAAAAGTGTACAAAAGCACTGATAAAGACCATGCATTTACTTTAAACGGTCCTTCAAAGCATATACTATTCCCTGGGAATCCCAGATGCTTCACCTTTGGCCTACTTTACATAAAATTTCTGTCTGTGATTTGAATTTTTTAAATGTGACGTGTATATAATTCAGATACAAAATTAAAATTCTAGTACTTTTGTCAGCTTCCAAGCTTCATAATAGTGCAGCTATTGTATATATGCTATATATATATGCTAGCTTACAGTGTTCGCTTGTCCAGTGTTAGCTTCCTTTAATTTCCAGTAAGGCCATCGCGGATGTGAAAGGGTGGAACTGTGTGCAACCACAAAGCACAGCTATGAAAGCCGAGTTCCCTTTAAACATGTGGACTCTCAGGTGCTGCAGAGGCTTGAGCAGCTGTTTCAGCTTGAGCCATTTGCCATTCCTTGAGCCATTCAGTGGCGTCAGTGTAGCGGTCACCTCCAAACAACTTTCCAGTCAGTCCTCAAGTGGGTCGGTTGATGATGGCATTGTGGCCTGGGACATACAGATGATTTTCACCACTCCTGGTGGTTAGGAGGGGTGAAATCGTACCACAGTTGCATATGTAACTAACATTTTGTTAATAAATACATCTCACATTTCACCATTGCCTGGCTCTACTCTGTTGTCAAATTTACCCTAATAACTGTGAACATTGTTTAAAAAAAAAAACGGCGTGGTGGCCACGTTCTTCAATCTACAGTGATTACCTGCTTTATCCTGGTAAGAATTGAGGTGGACGCAAGTCCATTGCAAAGCACCATGCACGCCAAATTTTGCCCACTCATAAGGGCAATTTAGAGCTAACAGTAGACCTGGCAAGTGATTGGGAAATACAAGGATGCAGTTAATCATGGCATGGATGTTGATATGAAGGGCTGGTTTTAGTACTTCGCATCTGTTGATCTCCTGGGATTTTCACACACAACAAAAGAGTTTGCACAAAATATATGATAAGAAGGTATTCATTATATTAATACTGTATATATTATATATTATATTATGTATGTATATATATTAATCACACATCTTTATTAGCTCATTAACTGGCTTATAATCGTAATTAATGAAGCATAAACCTGTATATAATACAGATAAAATTCTCATAGACAGTATTGATATAAAATGTAAGAATGTATATGAATATGTTGTATGCAACAACTATCTAATTATGGTGATTATGATCTCAAACCTTTTTAACTGCATCTATATTGTTTATGATAAATTACATTATTATTGTGTGTTTAAAGGATTTGCATGGGAGAAACTAGTAAGAAACTACAGAGTAGACCAATGTAGGAAAATAAATATAAATGACCTTGCAGTAGCACATCAGTGACATTGCACTAGCACAAATAGGACAAATGACGGTACCATAGCACATAAACAACAGTACAATAGCACAAATGCCTGCAATTGCACATAAATAACAGTACAATAGCACATAATTAGCACAAATGACAGCAACAGTACAATAGCACATAATACGAGTATAATAGCACAAATGACAGTATAATAGCACATGAATTATATTGCATTAGCAAGCAAATGACAGCAATGGGACAAATGACAGTGCAATAGCATAAATGACAGTACAATAGCATAAATGACAGTACAATAGCACAAATGACAGTTTTCTTTCTTCTTTCGGCTTTTCCCTTCAGGCATCGCCACAGCGAATCATCACTCTCCACCTGTCCCTATCTTCTGCATCCTCAATAGAATCCTCAAATAGCATAAATGACAGTACAATAGCATAAATGACACAGTAGTACATAAAGAGCAATAATACATGGACAGGCACTGATGCACGAAATTATCACTTCATTAAAATGTACTTCATTAAAATGTGTTTAAACAATAAATTCTCAGCTTAAACAGGATTAACAGATCTAGAGCCTGACTTTTCTTTCTCCTTCTACCAGCAGAGGGCGCGCGGAACTGATTAGAAACATATTTAAATTTCCACTAATAAATGACCCAAGTTTAATTGTCTTTTCCACTGATTAGGCCTATGCAAAAAAAAAAAAAAAAAAAAGAAAGAAAGAAAGAAAGAAACGTTACAACATTGTTTTTTTTTTTATCACAGTATTGAACCTGAACATTGTCCAAAGGCTGTTTATTGGCGCTCGTAAATCTGTAACGTGCCTCCGTGCGGCTGCAGAGCGCGCGCTCTGCGCCTGTGCGCGTGTGTGCGTGCGCGTCAGGTGTGCTGTATAAAAAGAAGCGCGCGCCCCGACTCCGACAGGTACCTCAGGTGGACTCTGCTTCGTTGTTCAGGACTTAAATCTGCTTTAAGCTCAATCCAAAAGGTAAGAACAGGTATATTTTATATTTTATAGCTACCTATTTTATAGGTACACACACACACACACACACAGACACACACATACACACACATTTAGGCTCACGTGCAATATTGAACTCCTTTGAAGTACATTAATGGTACTTGGAGGTGCTTGTGCAGTAACGGGGTTTAATTCTTTTTGCTTGGTGACTTGGTGATCAGCCTAAAAGCTCTGAATTTACTTATAACAAGTCTAAAGAGACACATTTTACCCAGGTAATAATTTCTCTCATCTCATCTAATCATAAAGGCAATTATATCTGATTGCATGTGATAAAATTAGATTTTTTTTAAAGAAGGGTTTATCTAGAATCAGATTCCACTTAATGCTGTTTCTTCGATGGCAGTGATTCTTAAAGTTGGGTCCGAGGAAGAATAACAGGGGAAATTCTGCCATTATCAAATTATCTATTAGATTTATTATTATTATTATTATTATTATTATTATTGAGTTCTTATAGGGTCTGCATGGAAGATGCTGAAAGGAGAACTAGCTAGGAAAAACCCATAAATTACATAAATAGCATGTATATGACACAATAATTTGTAAATGACGGTACAATAGCATGTAAATGACGGTACAATAGCATGTAAATGACGGTACAATAGCATGTAAATGACGGTACAATAGTACATGGGCAGGCGTCGATATGTTATATTAGCTGGACGGTGTGAGAGATGGTGTTGTAGTAGGTCAGTAGATTTTTAAAGCTACTACCGTGAAAATGTTGCTTAATATTTTTTGCCTAAAATGTAGCTTGTTTTTTTTTTTTTTAAAATTAAATAAAAATCTTGTCACTATCCTCCAGGCAATGGCTCCACGGCCAGAGATTGGAAGTGACACTTCAGTCTCTCCACCGGATCTTGGTACATATCTTCTTTTATCAGTGCCACAATGGAAAACGTTTTCCCTTTCTTCTTTCTCCAATTTTTCCTTTCCTCACCCATGGTCCATAATATATCTTCTCCTTTAAACAGACCAAAACTCATCCAAAGATGCAGTGGTGCTTCCAGCGTACTCCACTGTGGCGCTCGTGGATTTGGATCCTGAACCGAGCAACCCATGGGACCTTCCTGAGCTCAAGGACGTGGGGCCCAAATGGTCAGGTGAGCTGCCATGCCAGACTCTGACGCTCAGCAGTCTCCAAAGATGAGGCACGTGTGCAAAGGAGTGCTGGGTATGAAACAATCTCTCATTTCTGGTTCTTCTGCAGAATTGGACACAAAGGGTAAAGTTCTCCGAGTCGTGACCTCAATCGGAAGGTGCGTTCTCTTGCTTGGATTCCTTTACATGTTCGTTTGCTCTCTGGACGTTCTGAGCTCGGCATTTCAGCTTGTTGGCGGTAAGTGACAAGAATTATGTTGGGTTATTAATTATTAATGAAATTTGTAACATTTGTTAAAACAAATGTAAAAAATATTATTATTTTTAAGTCGTCAGGCCACGACTTGTACAGCTACAGTAAGGTTTTATTAAGGCCGTAACCTGTACTGCTATCTACTGTGATTTTAGTTAATGTGGTTAATGAGTGTTGAAATGTTCTTATCTTTTGATTTGCTTAGATGTGCACGTGTCTGGGCATAGGTGACATTTCATAATGCCATGTGTTTTTTTTTAAATAGGAAAAGCAGCTGGAGATATCTTTCAAGACAATGTGGTGTTAGCCAACCCTGTGGCAGGGCTCGTGATTGGTGTCCTGGTTACGGTGCTGGTCCAGAGCTCCAGCACTTCTTCATCCATTGTGGTCAGCATGGTGTCCTCTGGATGTGAGTGCACTTTTTTATTTCATCCAAATGTTAAATGTAGTATACACGCCATAATAGTCTGTGGTGAATGGTCTTGAATGTCACTTCTGCTTGGGATTTAAGAGTGTTTCTTGTGTTTATTTCAGTACTGGAGGTGCAGTCAGCAGTGCCTATCATTATGGGTGCTAACATTGGCACCTCCATCACCAACACCATCGTGGCTGTGATGCAGGCCGGAGACCGTAACGAGTTCCGCAGGTAGACATAACATGCCAGATTTGTAGGAGCTGCTCCTCCACAGAATTTGGATTACTCTGTAAACTTCGAAGGCCACCTTAGTAAACTTTAATGCAACCTCAGAGGGTTGTGGTTTTTACAGTAAATTGGGCTAGTTTTGGAACAAGGTTGCAGGTGGAAAAAGCAAGTCTGTTTGCCTTTTTTTTTTTGTAATCAATTTCTGCAAGCATAGGCTAACAAATAGGTCAAAAGTAAAGTGTCAATGCAAACAATGTATCTACAATGAAAATGGCTGTACTTGTGGTGATGACAAAAATGTGCTTTGCAGATACTGCACATCAACAATGTGTGCGCACCACAGTGAACTTCTTTTCCAAACAAAGACAAAAATAGCAGAAAAAGAAATCTTTCTAATGCCTGGACGTTTTGGACTAGTTTCATGTTTTTTTTGTGTGTGTTTTTCGAGATGTAGTTGGGCTAGAAATTGTGCTGTGACCTGGCAACCCTATGTAACGTCAATGTAACAATGTAATCTTATATATTGCTCAATACTTTAGGGATTATTTGTCTCTATGCCAAATAATCCCTAAAGTATTGAGCAATATCTAAGATTTCATATCATGTCTCAACAGGCATACTTGGTTCTAATTCTTACTGACAGTATTCTTCAATATTCTGCCTAATAAATTATGGACCATACACCAAGCATGTCCCATGCAGATAACCAGCTTTTCATTGTCTAAAGCTTTTTTCTCTGTGCGTCCCAGGGCATTTGCTGGAGCCACAGTGCATGACTTTTTTAACTGGCTGTCCGTGTTGGTGTTGCTGCCTCTGGAAGTGGCCACTGGTGTCCTGTACAAGCTTACCAAACTCCTCATCGACTCATTCCACATCCAGACAGGCCAGGACGCCCCAGACTTGCTTAAAGTCATCACTGAACCACTCACCAAGAACATCATCGAGGTAAAAAGCAAACAAACAAACTGTCACACTGTCACTCAAGATTAATGAGGCAACCCTCATTAATCAATCAATTGTGACTTAAAAGAATGGCTTGATTAGCCCTCTGAGCCTATCAATGAAATCAAATCCATCTCAGTTGAACATCCATTCTGGAAAATTTGCTGTTTTTCCTCTAAGAGCATGACTTCTAGACTCTGATTTAGTAACTAATCTCATTCTGCATGTGACCTGAACTGTATTCTGCACAGGTTAAATCTAAACAACAGCTCTGTAGGTGGAATTTGGTCTTGTGACTCATATTTCTCTCTCTTCCTCTCTCTCTGTAGCTGGACAGCTCTGTCATCAGTGACATAGCAATTGGTGATCCAAGTGCTCGAAACAAAAGCTTGATCAAGATATGGTGCAAAAAGCAGAAAGTCACGGTAAGGACTGAGAATGTTGGCAAACAAGCCACCTTTTTCATTTACAGAATTTTTTTTTTTTTTTTTTTTTAAAGCAGAAAAAAAGCAG
>CM040990.1:21711825-21780673 GCA_022985145.1 Pangasius djambal
TTTGGCACTGACTACACTGTGTGTTAGCTGTTCTGTTTGGAAACATATTTGTGACATGAATGTGAACTTACAAATTTTGGTACAATTTTTTACAATGTTTTTTGGTATTTCAGAGTCTGGTAAATGTCACAGTTCCCGGAGAAGCAAACTGCACAGTTGGTGTCCCATGCTGGATGGAGGGCAACCAGACATGGACACAGAAGAACATAACAGAGACCATCAACTTAAAGAAATGTGAGTGACTTGTCCTTTGTGGGAATGTTGGATCAGCCGAGGTTGATCGTTACCTCTCATCCCTGCGTACATACTTCAGACCATTAGACCACGACTCCCATTAACTACTGCACCGTGAGGACAATGGTTTTCTTTCAGTTGCTTATGATTCGGCAAACATCTTCCCCATCTTCCCCTCCCTCTCACTCTACTCTTACATGCTCAATGGGGCTATTCTTCTCTTTGAGTAGAACTACCTGAGGCCACCGAAACCAGACAAAAAAAGGCCCAGTCAAATAGAGAGGAAGGCTTATGATCGGGGGTCGTGTTTGGAATTGACAGCGAAATTTAAGCCTGCTTGCAGTTTGTTGGTTGTAGTAGGACTTATGTACCTCCTGTAGCCTTTTAGTGAGTCAACATTATCGAATAGCATCATTATCATTCAGTCCTGTCTGTACTGATTGAAGTATGATCAATTCATGATTTCCATCAACATTCCTCAAAATGTTTTTATAGTATAAAAGTGACTTGTTGTGTGTTAGGACCCTGAAGATGTATTAGCACTCTTCAGATATGCTTCTGAAATACATCATTATCAGAACTGATGAAGCCATTCAAAGGAACTGTGCAATGTTTTCAGGATCCTTGACTTACAAATGACCAATGGAATGGCCATGCATTGGTACCCCTTTGACTGAAATTTGGCTGAAAATCTGCAACTTCTCTCTTGCTCCAGGTACTCATCTCTTTGCATCAGCGAATCTGCCAGACCTGGCTGTGGGCCTGATCCTGTTAGCTCTGTCCCTGCTGGTGCTCTGTACATGCCTCATTCTCATCGTCAAGCTGCTCAACTCCATGCTCAGGGGTCAGGTGGCCGTTGCCATTAAGAAGGTGCTCAACACAGGTGAGGCTTCTCAAATGATTAACTTGAATGACTTGCATGACACTTGCTTTCTTGAGGCAACATAGGATTTAATATTAAATCTGGACATTCAATTTATTCGGGTATAGTTAGCTCTGGTATTGATTTGGCAAACAAACTGGGTCAAGGCACCAATTCTATTTGTGAAAAGGAAGCAGTAAAATCTCTCATAGACACGTCCGAGTGGATACCCTGTCAATGATAGTCAGCGCAGGCTTCCTCATCCTGACGTCTGATGAGTTAAACAGGCACAAAAATGTGAACCTGGGCCTCTCTATATATGTTTGAGCATGTCATTTGTCACTAAGAGTGCTCAGGTACACTACATTCCCGAGTATGGCGGAATGTGCTGATTACAGTTATGGCTTTGTTAGGTGAATCTAGACAAGGTTTCTTTGTATTATCTGGAGACTCTTGGATGTTTTTTTTAATGTCGCCATCATCAGTCCTTCACCGAACACACGTGACCGCATGGTTTGAGTAACAATGCTGGATTCCTCTTTGCAGATTTCCCTTTTCCATTTGCATGGGTCACCGGTTACCTCGCTATCTTGGTGGGGGCAGGAATGACCTTCATCGTCCAAAGCAGTTCAGTCTTCACCTCCGCCATTACACCTCTTGTTGGTGAGTGTGAGCTGAAACACTTTGAATCCTTCTAAAGACAGAAAGTGTGCACTACACTACTTATCAAAAAATCTAATAGTCTGTTAAATGGCAGTGTGCAAATCAGTCATAGTATTTCCAGTTTTCCCAAAAGCTGATACTATTTCCATATTTCTTTTCAGGTATTGGTGTTATTAGCATTGAGCGAGCCTATCCCCTTACGCTTGGCTCCAATATTGGGACAACAACCACTGCTATTCTTGCTGCCATGGCAAGTCCTGGAGAAAAACTAGCCAACTCACTACAGGTTAGCTCTCCAAATATGATTACATTGATTAAACTTCCATTTGTACTGCACTGGCCTCGTTAACATTATGCCAAACTCATGACGAGTCTCATTTCCTTGCAGATCTCTCTATGCCATTTCTTCTTCAACATCTTTGGCATAATGCTGTGGTACCCAATTCCTTTCACACGTGTACCTATCCGGCTGGCTAAAGCGCTGGGCGACCGCACTGCCAAATACCGCTGGTTTGCCATCGTCTACTTGGTTTCTTGCTTCTTCATTCTGCCCTTGACGGTGTTGGGGCTCTCCATCGCCGGCTGGCAGATCCTCGTGGGGGTCGGCGTGCCCGTGGTGGTGTTGGTGGTCTTCGTGGTGGTGGTGAACATCATGCAGTCACGCTGCCCACGCTTCCTGGTTCCTGTGCTGCGCACTTGGGACTTCCTTCCCCGGCCACTGCACTCGCTCAAACCGTGGGACCGCATTGTCACCAGGGCGATGGGCTTCTGCGGGACACGCTGCTGCTGCTGCTGCAAGTGCTGCAAGAAGGAAGAAGCGGACGAGGAAGAGAAGGATAAGAAGGGCTTGGAGATGTATGACAACCCCACACTTTCTGTGGATGATGAGAAGAACCAGATTCAAACAGTGTCTGGAACACATCTGTAGCATGTAATAAAGTGTATATCTATTATAGGACTCTATTACATAGTATAATTTAACATATGCACTGCTTAAAGGGGCTCAAAGTAGGCTGTGCAGCAGTTTCCCATGTGGCTTGAGGTCTATTGTACTCAAGGCTGCTAGATGGTTCTTTTAAAGTGGCCCAGAAGGAACATGTAGAGCCATTCTAACAACAGCAGATCCCACTGAACAAGGCCTGGAGAGCTTTAAGGCCTGGTTCCTGGTCCTGAAGATGTTCTGCTACACATAGCTAGACTATGCTTGCTTTATGTTTATCTTTAGTCTCCTTGTGAAGCTGCTCTCATTGTGTGGCTGTCTGTGATGTGCAATGCGAAAAGAAAATGCAGATGCCCTTTATTATTAATTCATACTAAAGGATTTTGTTTAAAATTATTTAAATTATTAAGTGTTGTATTTTTTAAAGGATTATATATGTAAAGAATTACATTTGTTGCCTTTTAAGCCCATGGCTTTTTAGGCAGTGTCTAATATGTATCTTTCTTATATATGTGCATTGTTTTTATGGATTAAAAAAAAACATAGAGTAGGATCACTCTAGACGGTCTGTATTGTATATAAGGATTTTACACCAGTCTGTAAAGTATGGCCTGTAAATAAATATGTAAAAAAAAAAAAAAAAAAAATTGATTGATTTATGTGGTTGTATTGGTTGTGTGTATACTATATATGGGATTTTGCTCCAACATGTTTCAACACAATTTCCACAAAGCATGCATCAGAAGGCATATTCATAAAACTGGCTACATCTAACACACTAAAATGTTCTTCAGTTTGGACCTGTATGTTTTTATATGCAAAAATGCATAAATAAGTATTTCCATACATAATACATAATACAAAATCCCCTAATGTAAATAGATCAAAATAAAATGCAGCATTTTGTAAGAGCAACAAATGTTAGCGCTATGGTGGACGATAGCTAATATTGATACTAGCTATTATTCGAAAACCATAGTAGTAGTAGTAGTATGCACTAAATTAATGAACATCAGTCAGTTAAACCAGTGTTTCTGGTTTCTAAAGTATTACTGTACCAAAAAGTCCTGTGTGTTAGCTACAAGATCACAACAACTTTGCTTGCTAGCTAGAATCCAGCTTGACAGCTAGCAAAGACTATGACTAATAATAAGTAAGATATCAAACACTTGCTGTTACAGGAAAATAAATCCACAATGTGCTATGATGAAGCAGTGTTCCTGTTACTGAAGATTTTCCCGTATCGGAAAACTTACTGCCTGTTACAACGTGCTGGCACTGGAGACATCTTCCATAAATGTTATATAAACATCTCCTTACAGAAAAGTTCAGAAAAGGTGGCGCGTCCTCCATACAAGTCCCTGTCTATGAGCCGATACTATAGCAATGACAACATATTAGAAGGAGTGCATTAATATAACCCTGTGATTTGCCTTGCAGACAGAACAACTGTCAGATCTGCAGTTGTAGAAAATAAATCAAAACCTTCTGACCAGCCTCTGATCACCTTCACAATTCAACAAGTTGGCAAATGCTCAAAAATGGCTTTGAATCTCGTATATAGTAGGATCTTATGCCGAAATTATTTATGTTTTTCGGGTTTTGTGAATTTGCAAATTTTTCAGAAGGGCAGACATGCACAAGTTACAGCAGTTTATCATCACACTGCATCATCTTATCATTTTATCATCTATCTTATCATGAGGCAATGAAAGTATAGTATTGACTTAGCACATTAGCGCTGCCCCGTTTTATGAGTAAGCCTATCAGTGGATATCTGATGGTGAAAGCTTTTTCCGTAGAAGAACTTTGCTCTGAAGAAGAACACGAGCTTCGAAGCCAAGTGAATGTCTCTGAGCAGTGCATTGACGCTGTAGGCACCAGGACAGCAGTAGAAGACAATAATCTTGCTAACTGCAGTTATGTAACGTGTAAACGTTTTTAAACACAGGATTTGTGCAGTCTATGTTCATTTTCGAGCATGTATACTGTGTACGTTTATGTGTACATTCATTTCTGAGCATGTACGATGGGCAGTTTGTGCAAGTGCATACTGCATTTCCTGGAAAATAAGCAGGTTCAAGAACTCGAGGACTTGAGACTTGAGCTCCTGAGTTATCACGTTGTGTCAACAATAGCAATAACAATTCAAGGTGTAGTTGTCTAGCTCCGTGTCTAACTACTGAAATTATACATTGAAAGTAAATTATTACTTTTTTTTTTTTTTTAAAAATGAAGTTTAGGTCAGTCATTAACATGCTAGTTAACCACAGTTAACTAGTTTCTAATTCTGTGCTAAAAAAAAAAACTCAGAAAATCCTGCTACTTTTATTCATTTAAGAAACCTTGTAAAAAGAGAGAGAGAGAGATTGTTACTGGGGATTGTTTAACACATTTCTTAATGGTTAAATGCATATTTTTTTAGATTCGATGTTGAAAGATTATTTTAAGAGTTATAAGAGCTTAATCTAATTTGATCTGAAGTATCTGTTAAACTAAATCAAAGGTGTCAGTTAAGAACGGTCAGCTAAATGCTATCAGTAGGACAAGAGATAATTATAGCAATTGTTTGAAATCCAATAAAATGTGTTTGAAGGCCAATAAAAACTGATGAAGTCTATTTTAGTGACTACTAGAATTAACTTCAAAGCAATATTGCAGGTCAGAGTCTGTTATTTACTCTATTAATTAACTAAATAACTGTCATAAAAAAGCTTCTGTTATAGCAGAAATAGATAGATAGATGGATAGATAGATAGATAGATAGATAGATAGAGAGAGAGAGAGAGAGAGAGAGAGAGAGTGATGACCTCTATGACAGTTATAGTTGGAATCTGGGACATACCATAGATATCAATATTTTCCAGAGTTAAGGCCAAGTCTACAATTAGCCTCTGTTAACTCATATCACAGATATGTCTTGCTTCTTACAAAACAACTGATTGCTGGTCAGATTGACCTGTGCTGAGGTCGGACCATTAGTTACGCTCTTAAAGTCTTTTAGGTCACCTCTATGTAACAGTAAGGATCATTTGACAGATTTATGTCTAAAATACAATGTTAAAAAAAATACAATGCTTATGTACATACTTAAATACATTTAAGAAGAGTTTTATATATTATCTGCCTTTCTGCTTCTTTCTCAAGATGGAAACTCCGGTATATTGCTCATTTACAACATAATTGCCACACTACAGAATGGTTGACGTCACTCATAGACTGACTCGCTATTGTTGGAATCTGAAAAAAAGCTTTAAGAGATGTCATAAGTGAATTTGTAAATCTGCAGAAAGGCAATTAATAACCTACTGACAAAGAATGACCTTCTGTTGTTGCTCCCCTTGCTGATAGATTTCTCCAAATACTGTTGTGGGATGTTAGTGATCACATGTCCGGTCTAAAAGCAACCCTCAATTTTCTTCACCACATCTCATGAAACCCTTAGCAGCTATGACTGAATAACAGGTTAGCATGCCAGCTATCAGGGAAGGTATAGTCAAGGCACCAATGCATTTTTAGCGGGAGGAAATGTAAGACTAATCCAACCAACCTTTTTTGAAACCACTAGAAAGCAGATTAATGCCGCAGTACATCTTTTAGGCCAAAGGGCATTTCTCAAAACCCTGAACATATGGCCCTACATTTGAATGACTTTCAGGTGGGAAGACATATCTTTGGAGAACACCAGTGGGGCCAGTACCATTTATGGTCAAGTTAAAGCTCTAAGGTTTCGACTTTGGACAGTGTTCCCCAAAGATATTACTCATGGTCTGGATAAAGCAAATCTGTAGAGTCTTGTGTTTATCAGTGAACAGCACAGAGACAATTTAAATTCCTGAAGCTAAAGGGACTTTGGATCTGTGTCATCCAGCATTGCCCTAGAGAGGTCCCTTCTGGGTTTAGTTCCAGATCTGCTGCACAAGGTCCACTTTCCAGCAATGATTATTCCAGATCTGCTCCTAGAAATTTACCCTCAGTAAAAGTTTAATTTCAAATCCGTTGCTTGAGATCTCTTCTCCAAAAAAGTATAGGGCCCAGATTCATTTCTAGTTTCATTTCAAATCTGGCCCTGGAGATCAATTCTTCAGTAAAGTGTTAAATCTGATCCTCAAGATCAACTGTCCATCAAATTTTGTCATACATTTTATATATATTTTACTATTTATCTACTAGTATGAGATCTGCCCCTTGAGATCTACCCTCCAGGAAATTTCAAATCTGGTCCTGGAGCTTGAGTCTTCAAAATTTCTGATCTGCTCCAGCAAAGTATATTCCAGATCTTTGTCTCAAGATTTACCATCCAGTAAAGTTTAGATCCCAGAAAAATTTCATTTCAGGTCTGGTCCTGGAGACTAATTCTTCAATAAAGTTTCAGATCTTCTCCTTGAGATCTACTGTCTGGCAAATTTATTTCAGATTTTCTCCGACTGTCTACTTCAGTTTATTCTAGATGAGTGGCTTGAGATCTACCCTCCAGGAAAGTTCCTTCAGTTCCAGATCTCTTTTTGAAGAACCCAAGATAGAAGGTTTTGGGCCAAATCTGTTTAGATTTATGTACACAAAAGCAAGTTATGGTAATGGCAGGTTGATTGTGGACCAAAAGTGGTCCAATGGTAAGCAGCCACATTTAAAGTTTTCAATGGCATTTGGAATCTGGGACAAAAATGGCCCAAATGAGCACTTTAACATAAATGTATAATTTGCCTTGCAGACAGCACTACCTTCAGAACTGTTGTAGAAAATCAATTAATCAACACATTCTAACGAATTAGAATTGAGACTTCAATAGCAATGTGGTCTTTTCAAAGTCTGGTGAGAATGGCACAACTGCAAATTCTGCAATATCAGCATGAACATAAAGACATTTGAGCCATTCAAACACCAATGCTACACTGTCAAGCAAAAGTTCTCATGCAGACCAACAGCATGAAGCAAAAGTTTTTATTGTTGTGCAGACCTAAGACTTAAATGACTGTTATTGTCCTTGAATGAACCCCTTATGGACAAAAATAGTACTTATACGTGTTTTTCTATGCCACCTCAAACGTAAATTACAGACATTCGCAGTGAACTGGTTACGGTCGGGACTTGGGGAAGGAAGACAGGATGATGGTCTGTTCATTCTTTCTGTCAAAAACCCAACAAACCACGGCAGCTCCTGGACTGCAAGTGATGTCAGAGACTGGCCACGAGCGCTGAGGTTCTCCCTCCCATGAATTTCCACAAATCAGTCAACACTGATTGAGCACAATAGCGTCTGTATGCAGCCAAAACAACAACAAAGGTACAATGGCTTATTATTAAGGTAAAGCCACACCAAGGCGACTGAAACAAACATAAAGTCTGAACTTCATTACGGTAAACGTAAGGTCAGAGCAACACTGACTGGTGTTTAGCGAGTGAAGACAACTACAACAACAGGACAGACAAATCTGAGGAAAACACTGACATAATGTACGTATCTCTAGATTACGTACTATTCCACTTCATTTAATCGCACACTGTAAACAGAGCCATGTGACTTAAAGGTACGTTCATTGAAATATCAATAGTAATCAACATATATACTGCCAGTTAAGATTTTTATTTGAAACCCTTCACCAGCTCATTCAACTCATTCTCAATCCTGATTGGTCAGAAGGTGTTGATTAAATTCCTATAACAGCAACTCTAACAGCAGTGCATGCTGTAATTCAAATTATTAATGCACTTATTCTAATACATTATAGTCTCTACAGTAACAACTTACACCTGGCATTTTATGATGGATGTTGCATATACACTGATTTAAGAACATGTGTAATTGGTGAAGTTTTCTGTAAGGAGGCGTATATTTATTGGAAGGAGTCTCCAGTGTCAGCGCTTTGTAACAGTCTGACGAAAAGCTGTAACTTGAAGTTTTGGATTGTAGCTGTTATAATGTAAGTGATAACAGGTACCAAGTTCTTTCACAGATAGGAATATAGTGTTCAAATCTAGTCCTGATGTGAAAATAGTAGTAAGTAGTAAGAGGAATCAGTGAGCACTAACATGGAACCATCATATGCAAACATTCTTGAAACTGTTCATCAAAAGTGTTTCAAACTATCTACTGGACAGGCACACTTGGTTATCATATTCGACCTGTCCCTGGAGTAGACATGGAGTATCACTATCACAAGTATCACAACCCGCTAAAACCACAGACGCTAAAGATGTGATCAGCTGCACATCAGGGAAACCACAGATAATTACATCTCTGATAGCATTGCTAGTTGTTGCTATGGCAGCAGTGAAGTGAGGAGGCTTAAGAACTAATAATCTCTGCTCTCTGGACTTTAGCACCTGATGGGTTGCTATTTATGCTGTTTACAGTATGAGAAGCACCTGGTTGGCACCACTTTCTATTCTTTGTATACTTTACGTTCTACACTACACTACATTTCTTTCTACTTCTGTTTGGAATTATTGTTCTTAATCACATAATCCACTTAATTGTAGTTGAATATAAAATATTTTGCGGTAGAATGTTATCATTCTGTAATTCAGAGATTTCGAATTACGTGAAAGTTGTAAACGGGAAGATTTTCTTTAAAATGTAAAGTGCTTTATAAATAAAATGTATTATTATTATTATTAAACCATCACAATGGAAGCATCGCTCGTAAAATTGGAGTTTTATCGCCCTCTTGGGGTTCAGGTAAAAATTACAAAAAAAATTTGTTTATGTTTGTCAGCAGTTGTTTTTTTTTTTTTGCCAACTTTTGAGTTTCTCTTGAACTGTGTTGTACATTTATTAGCAATACACTATTAGGGAAGAAGTTCAGTATAGACCCTCTACTCAACTGAGTGGTTTTCTTTATATAAATAAATAAATAAATAAATGAAGGTGTTCCAGGTAGAACCTGTTTGGGAAACTAATCTCCACAGTACCCGTACGGAACACTTTTTTCAGCGTCTAAATACTATCCATTTCTCTAGTTTGTCCTAAATTCCATCCTTTACCTTTAAAGCACACGCTCCTCAGTCAACTACAAATATAGACTTCCTTGACCATATAAGGACTTCCTTATCCTTTAAAGCCACTTACTTCCCGTGCCATGTGCCTTTTAATCTCTTGAGATAATAATGAGACCTTTGGGGCTTGAGCACTGTTTTTTATCTCATGCACTAGACCTCGAACATCAGAAACCACCTAAAACCAGAATAAAACGTGTACAATGACGGAAAAGCCCAGAATGGCACATTGAAACATGGTGTGTTTATTTAAGAGTCTAACAGATAGTTTGCACGGTGCAGTAGATGAATGTTTCTGTAACACGGTTTAATATAAACTTTGCTTTGGCTTTTTGTAAAAAAAAAAAATGTAAAAAAAAAGTCAAGTTGTTGTGTTATTAGCTTAGAAGGAGAAGTTTAAAATCTCTTTTTGGTGTGTAGCTATGTAATTTTTTTTTTAAAATCACACATACAGCTTACTGTGGTAAAAGATTTTTAAAATCTGGCATTTAATGTTTAAAATGTGAGGTGTTCACACTTTGTCATTAGCTTCCTGGACAAAAATGTGTCACGTGTTATTTCCATTTTAGAACTTGGTTACTCTCGTTCCTTGCCTTAACAGAAGTGTCAAAACTTTGCTAACAAAAATAAATCCAGAAAAAGACAGAATTATACCACAAAAGCCCTCATGTGTGGGTTCTACACTATGCTTTTACCCACAAAGCATCCACAGCCCTGCCATCTTGTTTTCTTTTCTTTCATGAAACCAAGGATATATTTTTTTAAGAAGTCAATTCCTAGCTCACCTAGCGCAGATATAAAAAGTCTACAAAAAAAAGTCCCCTGTTAAAATGGCAGGTTTTTGTGATGTTAAAAATTAAACCAAGATAACTCATGTCAGATCTTTTTTTCCCCGCCTTTACTGTGAAATAGCAACCAACAAAATTCAAGTGTAAAACAAACAGGAAAAAAAAGAAAGAAAAAACGTTTATCGCAATTATACCGGGTGTGTGTACACTTTCTATATCCACTTCAAAAAAAAGTTGGTGCGAAAGTGAGCGCTATTTGAAGCAAATACATTTTTTCCACATCCCACGTCCTTTCCCCTTCAGTGAATTGTCTTTTCCAATTATTGGTGTTTAGTCTGAACGCTAGACTCAGCTGGAGTCCTGGCCTATTTTTTATCTCACTCGTTTTCTGTGGGATTGAGGCTCAGTGCCTAGTTTTTTTTGTCTGCGGAGCTTAAAAGAACTGTACTGTATTTTCAAAACCATAGCACGACTTCATTCTAGAATAATACTACTTGAGTGCACACCAAGCAAAATACAAGACTAAGCAAGCATACTGTAGCACTCACTGGTCTGGTAGGCTAGCTGATAATATTGTTTCTGTAAATTTTGCAAGCAAAATTGTCTGTCTGTCTGACATCGATAATAAACTGAAAAACTAGTTTAATGTTACTGACTCAGCTCTGTGTTTCTGTCAGAAGATGGAGCTGTTCTGCAGCTTTGTGCACTACAACCCACGTCCACAGGGGTTATTATATCACACGGAGAACTGGTTTCTCTTGTACTGTTTAATTAAAAAATGTAAAAAACAATGGCTCTGTTATTTTACCCAAGGACCAGTTTACATCACGTGCTGTGTGTTTATGAACTGTGCACTGATGTCCTGCTTGTTGGTCTTCCAGTCTTTTTTAAAAACTTTCTCCTTCACATTTGGTATTGTTCTACACAGTTAAAGCAAATGAGAGACAAACATCGTGCACAAGGCGCACACACACACTCCAGTCGCCGTGATGACCAAATCGGCTGCCTCCTGCAGGGATCGGACATGTCCGGTCACGTAGCTTTGACCGAGCCGCACAACTCGAGTGTCTCTTGAGGGTCCTTCCTGATCTGCAGCGGTGTCTGATTCAGGTCCTCTGACTTGGCCGAGGCGAGGTGATTCTTGTTGCTGCAGTGATGATTGGTTAGGAATACTGCGTGGAAGATCTGCAGAGTAGTGAGCTGAAGGAATGAATAAATAGATCAATTTAAATGAAATTGAATTGAAATGTCTTACTGCACCATCTATTGTCAAACGTCAATACACAGGAAATGTAAGGTAGCGAAGATCTTACCAAGTGCACTTTGTGTCACGACGGCGAGCACTAGCATGATGAGAGTGGTGAAGGTCAGTGCGAGGTGGACGGTGCTGCTGGTGAAGCTGTGCCACGCTCGGGCCATGCGCAGTCCAAACAGAGCCAGAGAGCAGGGACTCATTTCCTCCCCCTTACCCTCCAGCTCCCTGCATCTAGACAGAGACGCAAAACAACACGTGTTTATCCACAAATGCACTCACACTTAGACATAACTACGCATATGAGCCCACGTAGAGGTGCTCTTGCAATCAATACTTGTGCTCTTACTGGAGCGTCCATCAGATGAGAACGTGTTTTGAGTCTCATGTTCCTCGATTTTTCATCCGAAAGTTCTTAATAAGTCACTCTTGCCTTCAGTTTGCGCAGGAAGCCTAGATTTCTAAAAAGCGTATTTAAGCGTAATGATGACTGCCGAGCTAACAGGCGATGCGTCACATGGTTCTTATTATGCCATCATTGAGACCTTGTGATATAATGCATTGCTCAAAACTAATAGAGTAATAGAGTTGCTGCAAGGATCCAGGAGAAAACAGAGAAATCTTACAGTTCCCACATGAAACACGTGTTTATATGTAGACAGGAGTAGATAACAGTATATAAACTCCCCACCTGAGTAACAGTTTCTCCACTACAGCACTCTTGCTCAGCTGAAGCTCAGTCGAGATCTTCATTTGCTCCAGTACATTTGCGGGGATGTTATGTCCTTCCTCAGTCAAAACTGCCAGGTTGTACATGCCCTAAAAGTTTAAAGACAACATCATCAGACTATATGAGCCATATTTAGAAGATTTGTGTAGCATCTATCCAACTCTGGACAATAAAACAAGTACTGGACATAAAAATGAAGGTTTTCATTTTTGTTTGTTCGTTCGTTTGACCAGACATTGCAGAGCCAGTTTAATTTGGGGGAAAAAACTATCTACTGGCATGTATTTGGGAGGTGGGAGGACACCAGAGAACTCAGGGGAAACCCACATGAACAAGAGGAGAACATGTGACACTCCACAGAGTCTAGTTTCATGTTGGTTTCATCCAAAACATTTTTTAATTTAAGTTTTATTACATTTCCTCTGTTTCAATAGAGAACTTTCGACCAATTGTACAGTGATAGATGTGACACTAATAAGAATAGCAAAAAAAAGGAGAGGTGTGTGTGTGTGTGTGTGTGTGTGTGCGCTACCTGAGCACTGCCTCTCAGTGCTGCTCTGCTGTACAGCGCTATAGCCTTTACCATGTCACCCACTGCACTGTAGTGGTCTCCCATCTTCAGCAGACCTGAGAGAGAGAGAGAGAGAGAGAGAGAGAGAGAGAGAGAGAGAGAGAGAGAGAGAGAGAAAGAGAATGCAGAGATAAGTGTAGGTGAGAAAGTAAGCACTAAGTAAGGAATAAAACACCTCAGAGCATGCTATTATAGAAAAATAATCAATGACTGGGTAGTGTGGTCAAGTGGAGTTACTGTTACCACCCTGCAGGTGATTATTTTCCAAGAACAAGCTGACCCGAAGTGTTTTACTCCTCTTATACCACAGCAATTGATCAACAATTACAATTTTCAATTTATGAAAGAACAACCTGTCGTGCTTTTTATCCATTTATAGTTACGTTTATTGTTGTTGAACATCCACAAGTTAGTTCCTGTTATTACTCATCACTTACAGAGACAATAGATTCCTTCCATGGGTGTTAAACATCTCCTTACACAAAACCTTCTTTGTTAATGGCATTATGAGCTGTTGCTATAGAAACGCTAATATAGTAGAGCAAGCACGTTTTAATTAATTAATTAATGTGAGCACAATAATTAATTATTTGAATTACAGCCAGAAGAGAATTCCGCAGTACGGTGGTATAAATTGGTATTAAGTACTAATTAGTCATATTCTTTAGCAGTCGGTGCACACACACATCTTGCCGGACACCCACCCGATTCGTGTGGAGCGTGGTTATGGGTGGAGTAGTTATGATACCTCCACTGGCATGCAGAACCGTGCTTCAGCACCTGCCATGGACAAGAATCAAGTTTAGCTAAATGACATCATCATCTTACCTACAGTAGTCACTCACTTACAGCCATAATTGAAAAATATTGGTCTGTGGTCATAAAGTTCATTCACAGATCCAAACTCTATAGGCGTAAAATGATCTAATGAAACTGTCGAGATAGTTTGGAAGCCTTTTTAAACTGTTCGAGAGATTATGAGACAAAAATCGTTCGTAATAGTTGGAGTGGGATAGACACATTTTCCCTGGAAGACTAGAGAAGTGTTATCCAACATGTTTAAATATCCGAGCCCCATTTTCAGTGTGGAAGGAAAATATTATCTTGGTGTTTGTGAGTATTAGGTGTCCCAATTCAGACATTAGTTTTATACTGAGATAGATAGGTAAAGGGTTTAGGAAAAGAATTTGGATGAATAAATCGAATAAAGAAAAGAAAAACAAAAAATGTTTAACAAAGAAAACAACTGAAAAGCAACGCATACAGGGGAAAAAAATAAGAGCATAGAAAGCAGCAGTGTGTTACTTGACACTAAGCTTCCTAAAGCTGTACAGTTTGTTCCTTAGGATTACTGATACTGTCAAACCTGCAAGTCACATGATCCATTTTCTCCATTTCCAAACGCATCCAAGTGACGTTATGTCGGTTTTAGTGAGCTTTTTTTCCTCAAGATAAGCGACAATTAACTGTGATACTGCAGAAAGCTTGTCAGGGCTCCAGGGACCATAAATGTGTTTCCAGTCTCAGAGCCAGATGTGTTTAATACATTGCTGTTGTAATGATTAGTGAACACACCCAGCATAGAAATACGAGCGTCCCATCAGGGCCCGGTGCTTATAAAATGTACAGTAGAGGACTGTAGAGTTACCTCACAGAGGTGTGCAGCGTTGATCTGCGCCACAACAAAGCCGGTTTCGGCGAGCATTGCGTATTTCAACAAGGCCTCGTCCCTTTACACAAAAACACACATTATATACACAAACAATGGACTGATATGGTCTAGTGAGTCATGTGAGTGATGAAAGCTGCAAGTCACTTTGACTGAGTGAAAAAAAAAAAAGCTATAGAGTTCTGATTCAAAGCAGAAGGGATGATGTGCAGAATAAAAAGAGAGGTGTAAAGGAAAGAATGGATGGACAGATAAATGATTGTGGGTGTTACCATGACCCGTGCTGAAATGCTTTCAGAGCGTCTCGGACCGCGAAGCCCAGGTGGCCGTTCTTCTCACTGATCGGCTTCAGGAGACTTTGGAAATGACCAGGGTAAAAGTCAAACATGCTGGTAAACTCAAACAAGAGCAAAACTTTGAAATTAATCAAGAGAAAAAAGGCTGGATCACAATTTCATTTGGTTTTACTGTACTTTTCCATTGGTTCATTTGATTTGCACCACAGCGCTCTTGAATTCTGGACTCTGATTGGTCAGAAGATTTAACTGTCAGATTGAATTGACTTGTTCTAACTGCCGAGAGGCTCATGAGGGAACGACTATAATGCTAACAGGATCTTGCAAACATTCCCACGGCATTAAATGTAACTGTAACTGGAAAAAAAGGCACAGTGTGGCATGTTTTTAATAAATAAAAAATCTTTTGAAAAATCGCTGTGGTATAAGAGGAATAAAACACTTTTTTTTACGTGCTGTGGTGGTAAACGTGTCGGGCTGCATCACACCACCCTGTCGCTGATTGCTTTCCTATAAACAGCATGGCCACAAGTGTGTTATTCCGTACTTGTTTCTCATTTCAGGGAAGCTGCAATGAGCCTGTATACATACGCCACGGCTTTCTCAGGATCTCTGTGCATGTCCGGTAAGTGACCTCTCGAGAGAAATGATGCAGCCTCCACTGCGCCCTCCACATGACCCAGCTCACCCGCCTTCAGGAAACACTGAAACGCAGCTGTCTGAAACACACAACACTCACACATCACTACAGCTGAGACAAGACACACACACACACACCATGTCCTCTAACACTGAGAGAGATGGCCAGGATTCAGTGTGATGATAAAAAGCTGTGGGATCTGTTTTAACACAACAAGTAAAAGCCTTCACATGAGACTCACAAGATGGAATAAAATTATTTTAAATGGCCTATCTTTGTAAACATGAAACAAGACGGTCACTGCCATATCCCCTTTACACTCCCTCCTATGCATTTTGCATTCCTTGCTAAGTAATTAAACAGCATGAGCCTTAAAATGCATGTGTACGTGTGTGTGTGTGTGTGTGTGTGTGTGTGTGTGTTATTCTTAAAAACTACCTTGTTGCTAGAAACTGCTCCAAGGTTTTTGTTTTTTTTAACTGTTTTACCAAATGTTCATGTGCACATGCCGCCTACCTCGTTCTTGCCTGGCGAGTCCGGGATGGCGCCGTTCAGGTGATACACACCCAGGTTAAACACACCGTCTCGACTGCCGTTACGAGCAGCCAGGTCAAAGTAGTATGCGGCCTTTCTTTCGTTTTGTTCCATAGTGCCATGGTACCAGCCTAGAGCGTTCAGAGCGTCCACGTAGCCCTGAGAAATACACACGTGCATGTATACACACACACACACACACACACAGACTGTTAAGAGCAATACTGACTTATCACATACACAAGATGTACAGTATACCATTCAAACAGGGGAACAGAATAATCATAAAGCAGCTTACTGAGTAACTACTGTGAATTATTCAGTCCGTTACAGAGAAATTAACATGTAAATAAGCAATTCTGAGAGTCAGGAATGTAAATCTGTACATTTCAAAACACTGATAAATCAGACAGTGATGTAAAACTAATCAGCATGTCTGGATTTGGATGCACCAAATTTAACAGAATATGATGCACTTGTTCACATTTACACAGCACAAACAAAAAGTACACACTTATTTAATCAATCTTTACAAAAGCGTAAGCTAATTCTAGATTCAAAAAGCAGGCTTGAGTTGGATTTGACATACGTAGCCACACGTTTTCTTACCATGTCAGCAGCCTTCTCCAGGAGGTTTAATGCCAGGGTTTTGTTCTTCTTCCCTCCAACTCCCTGATAAACAGCAACCGGTACACAGTCATCACACCCTGCCTACATCCGAATGAACTGAGCACACACACATTACCGAAACAGTGGCATGGCTGACGGCTGCTGAGTTGGTTAACTGAGAGATTTCCGGTATCAGGATGTCTTTTTGATAGACTTCAAAGCACTATTGTAAGTCGCTCTGGATAAGGGCGTCTGCCAAATGCCGTAAATGTAACATGTAAATGTAGATTTCTAGCAAACAAGCATGGCAAACTGAACTGACATGGTGATGCTTTAGCATGAAAAATGCCTACCAGTGACCAAGGCTTTCATTTGTCTAGTCCAATATCAACTCAAAAAAAAAAAAACACTACAGAGAAAAATCATATACGCACAACAATCAAGTATGTTTCCTGTCTGAAGTTTGCTACTTTAAATTTGCATTTGAGCTACAAAGCTACTGTAGCTAACAAGTAAAGGAAATTATAGCTACCTGTTTAGCATGATGCAAACTGCATGTCTACCCCTTAAAAAGATTTGTTTTGTGATTTTTTACACTGTATGACCCACAGTAATCGGAAAATCAACCAAAGGATGCCACATGCTCTTTATAACATACCTTAATTTTCAACATAGCCATATCAAAGGACATAAACATATCAAAGCACATTTTTTCTCTTTTGGCCGAAAACCAAAAGTGGCATTTCGGACGAAAATATTTAGTGACACAACAACACCGGCCCAAACATTACTAAAGTTTTTAAATGGCGAGAAATGGGTGGGGCTTCCAGCTGTGTCATTTAATATTGGAGAATTCAAAAACATTTATGCAACTGTCAATCTGCCATTTTAACATATTTTTAAGTGATTGATGTTAAAATGAGGAGCTCCTATGCAAAATGCGGGAAGCTTTTTTGGTCTTGAACTGAGTGAAATGTGTTTTTAGGTGAGTGTGTGATGGTTTAGACATGCTACACAATGTTAATGCTTACTCGTTATCTAAAGCAGCTTCAGTACAAAACTAGCTGATTGGTCTTAGCTGACTGACAACATCTGGAGTAAGTGGAACATTGTGTAAACTTTACTTTAGGTCAAGCTGTTCCTTTAACTTGGGTGTATTTGGACTTTCTGAGCAAAAGTTCTCAATTTTGCCGTTTTGCTTTGCATGGCTGCACATCTGTAAATAAAAATAATCCAAAACACATACTATAGGCACGCCCTCTCTACACCGAGTGTTTAAACAGCACACTGACCTTCAGCAGCAGGATGCCGTAGTCATACATGACTGAAGCATCCGTCATCTGCATTGCGCTCCTGGCGTACCACTTCAGAGCTGCGCTGATGTCCTTCGTCATGCCGTTACTGCCAAAGAATGACATCCGTGCCAGGGTTTTCTATCATGCACACACACACAGGCCAGTAATAATTCTGAGCAACTCGAGCCATGTGAGTCATAACAACATCAATATAATTCTTCAACGCAACAGAATTTAAAATTAAAGGTGATATCAGTGAGTGAATTAAACACTACTTCCAGAAACTATTTTAGCAGAAACGATGATGTTTGTGTGCAAAAAGCGCACCTGGGACTCGATGTCTCCTCTCTCGGCCTGGTGTTTGAGAAACTGTATGACATCATCGGACTCGCCAGCTTGCATCTGGAGATGCTCCGAGTTGGTTAAGTGCACGTGCTCAGTGAGGCGTTGCTGGATACAAACAGGTCTCTAGATCAGCTCTTGTCGTGATTAGACTCAGACTTACCCGTAGCCTACTGTTGTTTAGTGTTTCATTTTTAATATGAATGAGATAAAGGATCTAATCTGGCCCACCAAATGAATTCATTAATCCGTGTTCCAAATTAAACCTTTATTATGGACAGTAATTCATTTGTTATTCCACTAGAGAGCAAAACAGAGTGATAAACTCAGGGCCAAAATGTGCTAATTATACTTAATTCTTCATTAGCATGTTAAATGTTTGACTCTGTAACCATGCCCCTGTCCAAAAGAAGGCTGGCAGTTTAGCATGAAATGTTTCTTACTTGTGATAAATCAGTGCCATTTAAAAACTGGTAAATTTCTTTGTGTTTTTTTTTTTGGGTGGTACTCCCGGTTTCATCCAAAATTCTTTACAGACATCAAACGAATGAAGGAATCCCTGGAAAGCGTCTGAAATTATACTGTCTTTATATCTGATTAAGCAGAATCTGTTTTGCAGACACCATCGCTCACATCTGAAAGCTAGTTTGCATGCACTCTGTCAGGTGCCCTGTCAAAGTGCAGTCAGGCATGGGCTGGAGTTTTTACATATTGAAAACTGGTTGTCTTTCGGGACACTCTGTGAAACGGTGACAGGAAATTGCTTAGAACCAAAATTTGAAAAAGTTCCGGAGCCTAACCTGGGAACACATGAACATACCCTGGATTCTCATTATCACCTTGGGGCAATTTAGCATATCTATCTGACATATTGGCATGTTCTTGGAGGTAGGAGGAAACCGGAGAACCCAGAAGAAACCCATGAAGACACAGGGAGAACGCGTGGAACTCCACACAGAGAGAAACCCAAGCTCAGGATCGAACAGCAACGTGCACCACCGTCACGCCTGTTTGACTTACATGCCTTGAAATTTGTATAGATGTAAAGGAAAAACGTGAGTATGTAAAAATATTTCTTCTTCTACTTCATGATGTCATACGTTAAATTTCCAAAGTTGATTTAAAAAGAAAATCCCTGCATATACTGAAAATGGAGGAGCTGAGGATATAAATGAGGATATGACCTTTTCTTTCTAAACTACATCCTGTTTTAAGACATTAACTAAGTTCCATAGTGATCAGGTCCTAAATACCAAATTATTAAAGAGAAATGATTATAGTTTGGGGCTCGGAAGTGTATACTGATGATAATGGAGATCTCACCTCTGAGTCCTGGACTTTATCGTGGTCGATGCTGGTTTGCTTTCCCACGTTGGCGTAGTAGCCGTATGCCATGTCCGGGTCCTTAGGGAAGCCGTCCAGACCTTGCATGTGCTTGTAGCCCAAATGCAGCAGAGCCAGACGCTCGTCTTCTACTCCGCCCATCAGGCTGTACACGTGGCCCTGTGGTCAAGGAGCACATTTGATTCACAGTATTCACGAGCACATTTGATTCACGTAGCATGGCTACATACCAAATGAGAACTTTTGCACAAGTCAATAAGGAGTAAGTTTTTTTCTTTCTCTCTGGCTGTTGAACCTATTTGTCCTTCTCCGTATGGCAACTATGAATAAAAAAAACCAATATCCTGGACACAAAGGCTGGTCAAGCAGAGTGTACTTTTTAACTTTTAGCTCATAAAGGAATCATTTTTAATTCATCCCCAATGTTCATATTCTTCTGAAGTTTTATCAACTCTACACACAGGACATCGATCCAACATTCTACACACAATGCCCTATCCTGTGCCGCTACCTTCTCCTGGTCTGCTGGCACTCCGAGACCTGAAAGGTGTAAAGTGGCGAGCATGAGAGAAGCCTGGTGATGACCCCAGCAGGAGCACAGCTGCAGCAGCTCTATTAGCGAGGTATCGATGTCTCCCAAACCGGCATCAGCTAATCTCTTTACCACATCTTGGTAGAGGCGCTGGCCAAAGAGTGATGCTTTCTCGCTGCTCCATGGACCTAGAGGACGGACAAAGCATCAGTGTATCCCACAATACCCATCATGCATTACAGAATACACCCTGAAATCACTGGAGAATACTAATCCCAAAGAACCAATCTGTTATACAGTGCTTGAAAATAAGAAAATCAAACCAATCATGCAGCAAAATGCAGGATTTTGGGACGGAACACAGATGGGAATGTATTACATAATGGAACAAGACCGCTGTTTTCCATCAACAGTTATAGCACAGATTTTAACTGTTTCCCAGAAAAAAATATATATAACGTTGCAAATAAAAAAAGTTAATTACATAAAATTAAATTACATTTTATTATTATGACACAGATACCTGACATCAGTTCTTCCTCATGCCTTCTCAGTATCTTCAGTGCAGCACTGTATTTCATCTGATGGTCCCAGGACCACGTCTGCATGCACCTCGTCTGGACAAACGTCCTCCTTAACTGCTCGTAATATGATACACACACATCTGAAAGAATACAGAAGTACAGACAGCATCAATATCCACCCAGTGTTTTACAGTCTCTCCAGCTCAGTGAGTATGATCTAAACTAAATCCCGATAGCTGATGAGAGACAAAAGGAATATCAACAGATCTAGAGACCTCTGTTTTAGGCTTTGCCGTTATTTCTGATGAAGTCATGGCAGTTAATGAGTAATATACTTAAAGAACTAAATAATAAACTAGGATTGGGAAGTTGAAGAAACTTGACAGTTGAAGAATGGAAAGATGCCGCCTGGTCTCTCCTAAATGTGCCCACTCTAGCCTCAGATTCTTGTTCTTTGGTGCTGTTGTAGCCCATCTGCCTCAAAGTTTGCCATTTTATGCATTCTGAGATGCTTTTCTGCTCACCACGGATGTAAAGAGTGGTTAGTTGAGTTACTGTAGCATTCCTTTTTGCTTGAACCAGTCTGGCCATTTTTCTCTCTCCGTTATAGTCGAGGCATTTTTTTTTTTCCTCACAGAACTGGATGTTTTTTGTTTGTTTGTTTTTCACATTCTGTGTAAACTCTAGAGGCTGTTTTGTGTGAAAATTCCAGGAGATCAGCAGTTTCTGAAATACCCAAACCAGCACATCTGGCACAAAACAACCAAGCCGAGTCAGTGAGATCACAGTATCCCCTTTCTTATGATTATTGTGACCTTTAACTGAAGCTCTTGATTTGTATCTGCATGATTTATACATTGCACTGCTGCCAAATGACAGGCCGAGTGGATAGCTGCATGAATGCGCATGTGTATTGGTGTTCCTAATAAAGTGGACGATGAGTGTAGTCATCTATAAAAAGCATTTACCGTTGGCCAGACTGGCTCTGCTGTCTTGTAGAGCTTTCACGTAGCCCTCAGTGATTTGTTTAACATCCTCACACCGTCTGTGGGCTTCGTTCAGTTCCTTCAGTGTTCTCTCTGGAGTCAGAGGGTTCACCACCTTCACAAGCAAATCCACATTACTGAATGGCGTCATGTAGCCGAGTCACCCACTACTTTAAAAAATGTCTTTTTACACCCGGGTAAAAACAGTACTGGACATCAGACAGTGCAATTATTTGAAACGCCAAAAACAGAACGCGCAACATAATTGGTATGTCCTTAAGAAACATTAGCTAAGCTAGCTGGATTTGTAAACACAGAAATAAACGAATGCTGTCAGCTATTTCAAACAGCAGCTATTTTAAATTTACTAACAATTTAAGTTTGCTAATAAGCTATTTAATGTAAATTAAAGTCAACCTATTGAAAGCTAACTGAAATCGGGTTATTATACAAAGCAGCCATGTTTGATTGCAAGCTAGTTAACATTAGGCTAGCTAGCTAGCATATCAGTTGACAAGATCGCTAACAATTTTAGGGTAAGCAGCTTATAATTAAATCCATAGAATAGCAAGCTAGCTGAAAGTAAAGTTATCATAGTTCAATAGGAAGCTAGTTAATATAAGGTTAACTTATACTGTGTAACCAATAGACATGTGAACACTAACAAGACACCAACCATGTAAACACCAACTTTAGGCTACTGAAGTTTGCAAACCAAAAGCCAAGCTAGTTCCAAGGCCAACCATTTTGTAATGAAAATCACTAGCCAGGCTTAGAGCAAGCTAATTAACATTAGGGTATCTATTACTATGTAACTAGAAGGTGAGGCCACTAAACTGAATGAACTCTGAGTTCGCTAGCAAACTTTAGCTAACATGAGATATGAGTAAGCGCTGAAAGAGTGGTTCGTGCTCACCGTTTCAGAACCTAAGCGGTAATATTTAACTGGTCCAACATAACCGTGAATTCCTGGCATGTAGACGCCGCCACCAATCACGAAGTATCCTGAAGTGTCATTATACAGAACAGCATCCTGAAAACTGAAACATGTTACACAGATTTTCATAAAGATGTTACTTGATGACAGCTCAAACTAATATTTCTGTGAAAAATTAATTGTACACAATGTCCTAATGTAGTCAATCAGCCAAGACATATCTGGTGTTTAGTTCTGCACTGGAGCTACAATGCTAATGTGGCTACCAAGTACAGGAAGTTTATCTCATCAAAATCATTTCCATACATCACGGCCAATCTATGGAATATGGTAAAATAATAAAAAATAGCTATTTATATGTTTAAGTTAAACATTATGGAAATATATTATAATTTATATCACTTCTAGGTTTCGTTTTGTAGCTCCAGTGGAAAGCTAGCTACATTCACACTAGCAAGCAACAAGTCGCTCATGTCTCTTGTAGTTTTTTCCTTGTAGTCTGCTGTGAAGTGACCGCTACCAATGTCGCTTGTGGCTATTCACTTTCCGGCATTTTTTTTTAGTTCTGACTCGTACTAGGTTCTTGGAAGATTAGCAAAACAAGCTAACTTTACTAGCTATGTACGTTCCCCAGAAGCAGCACTGATCTTTGTTTCTTCCTTCCAAGCTTTATTTTTCTTCAAAATGTCTTTATACAGAATTACTGAGAGGTAGTACATGACAGGATAACAGATGAAAATCACAGTTCCGCATGTGTGCGCAGCTCCGTGTCGCGCACATACACAGAAAAACGACCAGTCGACTGTTGCTTTGTCGCTCGCTAGAGAGCATAGAGTAAAGGAGCAAACATCATACACCAAACATGTCTTGACTGATCGACTACATTTCAGGTAAGTCAAAAAAAAATTGTGTAGACTCCTTTAAATCATGAAGATCAGCATTATATGTTGCAGCAATGCCTGGTACATAATAGCAATCTCTGTACATTTTAAATCAGAAACACAATGCATACAAAGTTCACACTGGATTCTCCAGGCAAAATATTTGGCCCAATTAAACTTGTGGGAAACCAACCAACCTGGCAACACACTTAAAAACATTCAAAGCATCTCGTCTCAATTACGTTAATAATTTAATGAGCAATTATATAACAACAACACCAACACCAACCAGGAAGCTGGTGGTGTTGGTGTTATATATACATGGGAACCAGTGTATAACACACTACAGCAAAGGACATCACTCTAATAGTGTTAATATAGAATATTCTGTTTTATTTATTTACACATGTCCTTACTCATACTTGTATACGGCTTCCGTGAGGTGATGTTCAGAAATGGCCTGCGTGATTATGAGCTTCACCTAGAGAGAAAATTATAACATGATTTTAGGTGTCATATTTCTTCATATCTCTTATTTGCACTCCACGTGTGCACACACAAATTCCCAAGCATGAGAAGTACATTTGTGAGTATATTTCCATAATCACTGTTTATGCTGCTAACACTTGAGATAAGGATAAGTATTTGTACGGCTATAACGGTAGATCCGTCCTCGGTCAACAGTTTCTAAGCAGTGAACAGTACACATGGGTCTGGTTATACGAAATACAGGTTTTAAGAAATTCGGTGATTCACTGAATCATCATAATAATCATTTGTGTATTAAAATGCGTTACATGAAGAAGGAAGATTTAGTGAAGCAGAAGTTAGGACAGTATGTTAGTGGTTTTTTGACTATTTTTTCACCTATAAAAAATCACATCCACATCATACGAATACATGATGCTGTGTGGCAAGCAGCCGCTGACTGATTGAGCAAAACCAGCAAATTGCTGAAAGAGAGCAATTTAAGGATCGGTTAGCAGTGCGACATTATTAGAACTTATGAAACATTACAAAAACAGTGAATAAATGATGAATTCTCGGAAAAAATTATTAGAAAAACCTTGGGCAAAGGTTCTGAACCATGGAAACCATGGACCAATCACAGTGCATATGCAAATAATATGCAAATGAACCCCTTGTGTGGTGTAAAAAAAAAAAAAAAAGTTTAAATTTGAACAGTGTGTAAAAATAGTGCAGTGAGGAAAACCCTTTAGCCCTTGCCCACCAAGTGCTTAGATCACTGTGAAAAAGTTTGAGCACCTCTGAGGTCTGGATGAAGAGGTCCAGCCGGATCCAGGTCAGGAGAGGGAGATCTGTGTGAGCTGTGAACGCCTGTTCCACTCCGGAGGTCAAACACACCTGCACCACAATGTTACCTTCACATAACACACACACAGGCAAACACAGATGGGACAAACATTCATTAATTAATTCATGATTGAAACAAATGAATTAAATGAATCATTAAATGAATGATTTGGTTAAAAAAAAAAAAGCCTACATTAGCCTTGTAGCTTCAGTGGAAAGATAACATGACAGCATATTGGACACGGAGTGTGACTCATTTACTGTGTCCATTAATGCATCTTTGATAACTTCTTTATCAGGGTCGCTTTAGTTTAAATTATTAATCTGTTCAGATTTCGAGAAATAGAACCATCTAAGTTCATTAAAATATATCATGGGTAGGTGCAAACCAAAATAATTAGTCAGCATTCTTTTGGGAATGGGTGGGAGTGAGATTAATAAAGCAGACCGCTGCACATCTCTATCTATTATACAACACCTTCTGGCTTCAGTGAAGCACATCAGATCACTCACATGCTTTAACAGTGAGGTAATGCCACAGAGAAGTCACCTGTATCAGTCAGCAATAGGAGAGGTGTTGCGTATTTCCTGTTCTCGCTCACATGCTTGATGATGCCACAGAGCTTTTCCCTGCACCGCTTTAGCAAATACAACCACACCGACATGGTCAGTCTGCAAAACAGCAGTGATGGGTTAGATAAAAACCTTCAAGAAAACATATTTTAAATGTACATCATAACTTGAGTTACTTTCCTTTTACCAAACTACTGTTTATTTACCTCACCATATGGTAACACAACAGCTACAAATAGAAATGCAATGTTTAGCCAGTCCAGTGGGGTTTTTGTATACTGGCTTTCACCTGACAAACCGCAGTAAAAAGCACAGCAGAGTTCAATATCAGTTCAATATTTTACTTTCTTCTTCATTTCCATGCCATTACTCTGCATTGCTCTGTCTTCAGTTTTAATATCACTCTCCATCTGTGAGTTTCACTAAACAGCCCCTGGTCCATTAATCACATGGTTCCATAACAGGATAATTGTTTGATTGTGGGAAATCTGACCCTGGATCTGCCTTATTGACCATCTGGCTAACTTTATTCCAGTTTGAGTATGACATTTGCCATTTTCTGCTACGCAAATGATGCACATAAATGTAATGTGAAGAAGCATGGGTGTGCCCTTAGTCATGTACTCTCTATCACTCCTGATACCTTTTAAAATCTATTAGTCCAAGCCTCTTTACTTGACTTAGGAGCACTTGGTAGATTTACCTGGGTTTCTCTAGACCACGCAGGCTTGCAGTCTCCAGCTCTCTGTTGGCGAAGGCTGGAAACGTCTGGATGACTCCATAGTTCTCCCCAGTGCTCGCAAAAGGGAACGTCAGGAGTCTCACTACATCTGCAACATCATCGTACCATTAATCATTTTAGTTATAGAGTGCTGCTGTAAATCATTCTGGATTCAATAAAGGTCTGTCTAATCAAATAAAAAGGTCATATATGGAAATGTGGGTGTGTCATTTAGTCGCTAGATAGAAATGAGAGCAGCTCTGAGTGGGCGTGTCCTGAAAGCCATAGATGGGAATATGAGCATGTGTCTGAGTCCATATATGGATGTCTCCAAGTAAGAAGAAGGCTCAAATCATCAGATCAGAACCAATTTGGATTCTAAAAAATGCCTTAGAGTCTAATATAAAATCCTTCCAAAAAGTCTGCCATATATGGGAATGTGGGCGTGTCACTGAGTCTCTGTATGGAAATGAGAGCAGCTCTGGGTGGGCATGTCTTGAAAGCCATAGATGAGAATGTGAGATTCGAGTAACTTCACAAGCAAAAGCTAACCTGACAAGAAATCTGAGAAAGCACAAAACATTTATACACCTGGTGTCTACTCGGAAATGTTTGAACTCAAAGACACGCCCACCAGTCTGTAATTTGCATCCCACAGTTTTTTTTCCACAAATTATATAATCGACAGTCATGTAATAATTTTTCTGTACTCAAACTTGCCATTTAATGTCCAGAAACTGAATTTAACGTAGGAAAGAACTCACCTGACTCAGGAGAGCACTTCTCTATTCTGTCTTTGGTCCGATTCCACATCAGCTCCGCCCCCCACGCAGCGCATCTGCTCGGTGATTTGGCAGGACGTTCCGAGGGCGGAACCGTCCCCAAATTTTTAAACATTCTCACCATGGATTGCTCGTACTGACTGACTCCGACGTGGCTGCTATCGCTTTCTGCTCCATCCAGATGCACGAGCCAGGCTCTCAGCATAGCATCACGGGCTTCCACTGTCCGCCTGAAGAAAAAGTCTCTCTTATACACCACAGCGGGAGGGAAAGTGAGCTGAATTGTCCTTGTTCTCGTTTTCTTTAGTTGTTTGACATGAATCCATGATCTCCTAAAGGTCACAAGTCCAGTCGCTTTTGGTGTGGAAAGCACAATCTCGAATCCCACTCTGCAGGCCCTGGAGCAAGTATACGAGATCTGCACAGTGGAGTTGACTGTGATGGTGTCAGGGGCCGAGTCAAAGTGAAGAAGGTCACCATGAGGGCTCCTCTGCATAGGGGACATGGTGGTGCGTGTGGTGAAGTTGCACTCAATCTTGAAGAAAACAGAATTAACAAATAATCAATGAGGGGGTGGTGGGATGTGGCCTGACATGAAAAAGAGTTACTGTTACCACCCCAGAGTGGATTATTTTCCTATAACAACACACCCCTGAAATTGATAAATCATACTTATTATCCATGTATTGTAATTTATTTAATATTCTGTAACGTCCACGAAATAAAATACTTATGTACATTATCAATTATATTACAGCAGCTGTAAATAGTCGTTCCTTCACCAGCCTCGCTTTCTGTCTCTCATGACAAAACAGAACACAGCTTTTTTATGTTAGCAAGGAACTGCAAATCACAAATGGCTCTATCCTGAAGAATTTCCTGTGGTGGAAAACGTCAAGTTACAGCTTTACCTCTTGACTGTTACAGAGCACTGACGCTGGAGACTCCTTCCATAAATGCTAAATAATCTCCTCATAAACAGCATATCAATGATTACACAAGTTTTCTTTTTAATTCGTTGATGTGGAGCATCCACCATACAAATCTCTGTCTAAGTTTTCACTACAGAAATACTAATGTATTATTACAAGGACAATAACATACATCAGAGTGAAGAAGTCAACAGCGCACTGGTTTAATTTAAATAAAAAGATCTCAAAATGCCTTTTAATCAGGGATTTGGTTCCCTCTTGCCACTCCAACTCTGACCTCTGAGAGTTTTTTTCTTACTCCTATGCAATCTGCTGATCTAAATCATTACTAAATGTTAGCAGCACTAACAACTTCGTGAATAAAAAAAAGTTGCCTGCGCCATGTCGTCCCTAATACTTGATTACTCCTCCTCTTGCTTTAATAACAGCACCGATCCAGTCAGGTAAGGATGAGAGGAGTGTCTTGACACAATTATAGCTCACTCCTCCACTGACTGGGTGCAGTTCAGGTTTGTGACCTATTTTAGTGTTTATTCTGCTCTTCCTAATAATATAACACTTTTTTCTGTGGAATTACAACTTGTCATCCTGGCACATAGGAGTGTCAGCGTTGTGTTCTGCCTGGACACGAAGCACAAAAAAGGCAACGCTCAGTGTGCGGCCGACAGACTGACAATCCAGGTTTATACTTGTCCAGCTGCACAAGCTTTTGATGTTGTGTAATAAAGCCCTGCTATTCTTGATGTGACTCATTTCTTGTCAGAGGAGCTTAGAAAGCCAATATAATAACATTATTTTATCGTGATTCATTCTGCATCAGCAAACAAATCAGATATTCTGTAAATCTTAGGGTGCACGTGACCCTTTCTGCCACCCCGTACACTTCACATAGCCCCATTTTGGGACCAGTGTCCACTCTGTGCGACTTGAATATCAACATTAATAATCAATATGTGAACAATCAAACTTATTTCACTTAACATGTTTGACTAACAGTTTCATATATTACCCACAATGCCATTCAAATGCTCGCTGATATCGCCGCCCTAACGTCATCTCTGCCTAAAGTGAACGATGCAGCGGCGCTTTAGTCCTTTTGTCCGTCCAGCTCTCTCATCTCTTCATCTGTACACCATCTCACCACCACTGCAGTCATCTCTGACGTAACTCAGTGCAACTTCTCTGTACAGCTGCGTTGCATTCTGGGACTTTTAAGACCAAAGATTGCACCGCACGCACTACTTCTATCTTGAACGTTACTTAAAAACGAGCGAGAAAAATAAGGTTGTTTTTTAAAGACGCGAGTAGCAAAACCTGAGTGCTATGCTTCATGTTTGAGATGGCTGAAATATTTTCTGCTATGGACTGCCATTGCACCATGCAACAAATAAGCACCAGAATCACTAAACACTATTCAGCAGAAACATATTTAATGTTTCATGTGTTTCAGGGTGGAGATTTCCTTTAGGTTTCAGTGTGAAAATGCTTGCAACCAGAATGACACTGAAACTTGTTTGTTGTTACTGAGTAATAACTGTTTAGTTCAAAGTTATTTCAAACTTCAGTGTTAAAAACAGGAACTTTGTGCCTTTAGATTTTTATCCTGTGCACCAGGAAATGCTGTATAAGCCATTCTCTTCAGATAATGAAAGAATAACTTGTCCAAACAGCTGAAACCTAAGCAGGCTGTGTTTAATACAAGTGAAAGTGTTTATTATTTTTTTGCAGTCTTACCACTGAAAGTACTGCAGCGCAGACAGTCACTTTGCGAAAGAAGCCTGGACTTGTAGAAACTTTCATCTTGTCACGTTGTAACTCATCGGTTCGGATCCGGAGCAGCTTTTCAAAAGCAACCCGAAGTGAACTGTAAACGAGTCGATAAAAGATTAGAGAGAAGTCGGGAAGTGTTGAAAGTGCATTGTCGTCTTCAGGAAATGTATGTACTGGTGACTTGTCACTCTTCCGCAGGTGGGGCAGGCTGCACCTGCTCCCGCTGATGCCCGTGTCGACTCACTTCCCTGAATCGACTCTTTCGAACTGAACTGAATCGATGAGTCGAATTGCGCTGGTTTGATTCATCAGTCATATTTTTCAACCCATGAATGTCACCCAGGCCGCAATTTCACACACTGTTTTTCACTGTAGGGCTTAAAATATAATTCGTAGCTCATGAGACTAGTCTGTGGCTGTTCATTATCCAAAGGAAGCAGCTGCTGAGTATTTTTGAATAGCCAAAACACAGCATGCATCATAAATTACAAAATAATCAGCGAATGAAACACACTACAGCAATTCATTATTGTGAGGACACTTTGAGTGTGTGAGAGAAAGAGTTCGAGATGTTGCTGTTCTTCTTCTTTCGGCTGCTCCTGTTAGGGGTCACCACAGTGGCTCGCTGGTCCGCGTATTGGATTTGGCACAGGTTTGACGCCGGATGCCCTTCCTGACGCAACCCTCCTCGATTGTATCCGGGCTTGGGACTGGCACTGGGAGCGCACTGTCATGCACAACCCCAGTGGCTGGGATCGGTTCCCTGGCTGGGAATCGAACCCAGGCAACGGTGGTTAGAGTACCGAGGCCTAACCACTCATCCTCCAGGAACCAGAGAGTGAGTTCTAGATATTAGTTGTTAAATAGATGCAAATTCATATAACAGATGCCAACCTGCAGCTACAAATGATTTGTGAGCAGCACCATAATGTTCCCCACATTGTTCCTTTCAAGTCCTGTTAACAGTGTTAAAAGAACAAGCCTACGTTTGCACTGCAGCTTAGCTAAGGATACATGCACACTGCATGTGGCACTAACCCCTCCTTCTGCCTGTTTTTTTTTTTTTTTTACCCAGCCAGGCTAGTTGTCAAACACCAGCATATTTCTTTGCTGTTACTTTGCTCACCGAAACCACTGAAATGTTGGAGACTTTCAGCCAGGTTTCAGTTCTTTTTTTTAAAATTATTTTTATAATCACACAGTTTGGGTATTGCTATAACGAGCGTCTTGCAAGTACTCAAGCATAAATCAAGCATGACAAGACCAACCTGGTGACTTCATTAATATAAAACTGAACAAAATCCAACCACTTTGCAATTGCTCATTCCAATTCTTACTAAATGTGTATGAAATTAGGTTTGACAACACAGTGAAAATTAGGCTATATACATCAAATTAAAATAGCCAGTCTGACCATTAGTCAAAGAACTGATTTGTTAGCAAATCCTGTATCAGCAGCTGCTGTGTGATTTCACGGCTGTGTAATATAGTGTATTGATTTCTTTTCATTCTAAAATTTGGACAAAATAATTTGTAAGATTAATACCTGTGACGAGGTAAAACAGACACTGCTCTAGGCTTTGACAAGATTAAAAAGAAAAGCAGTGCTGCAAAGAAGATAACAGTAGTTAGCATAGTTAGTGATAAATAGTTTAGTTTGATTTTGCTGAAAACAGCTCATGCTATGTGCACACTGTAAAAGAGCTGTCGTCACTGAGATTGACAGATCACACTAAAATTGTGTTGTAGTGCTACTTTATAGCTAGCACTAAAGGAATGGAAATGTATGGACAGGTAAACAGTTTTTCCCTTCGCCTAATAGTTGTGTATAATGCAACCATAGTGAAGCCCCAGAGAAATATTTCATTGTTGTCTTCAACATCCCTGATGGGTGATGAATGGTGCACACGGTTCTTTTCATTCTGATACCTGCATTTGTAACTGGTCCACAAACAGGTGAAATTTGAAATGTTGCCAGTAAAAATATATTTGCATATTGAATCACCAGCACATTCTTAGTGTAATATATCCTGAGCAAATTTACTGACTGGTTAGGTGTCATGGACACAAATTCATCTTGACTGACAAAACCGAGTGCATTGCTCAGCTTAAAACAGCATCGTGTGTTTCGCTTCAGCAGCTTCAGGTGTTTTCATGCCTCTCTTAATCGAAACAGAGAGCACTCAAGCATGGGAGAGGGTTCTGATGACACTTCATAAGGGAAATTTATAAAAGGACTGATTCATAAATGTTCAGTTCCCTTAAACTAAACTGCCAATTTCGTGCGTTGTTGCCTACTTTGGACAATGGAACAGATTGAGTATTTATAGTGCTAAAAAGTAAAAAGGCTGATGAGGTACTGTACTAGTCTCTGTGAATATTAGCATTTTTTCCCACATATTCGTCGCTTGGATGACTGGCAGTAAGTCATGGCTTTACAAGATGTGTGTGGTTTTCTCGACCCCTCTCGTGATCTTCAATGGAATGCTCAATGTTTGTGGTCCAGGTCGCCGGAGAGTACCTTTTGCGTAGGTGGCTCCAATACCAGATGGCTGCAGGAAACCAGAAATTCAAGTCCACTGGAATTTTATGTGCCGGTGCATGAATATCTAACGCAGAGCCCTATTCGGTTCGGTCAAGTCCAACCTAGCTTAGACAACTCACCTTGGACCTCCAAAAAAAATGATCATTGCCACCACTCTTTACCCTCACTGTCCACTCACTCCCTTATTCCACTGTCGGCCTCTCCCTCTGTTCCCCTCCCATTCCCTCTGGGTCACGGCACCACCACGCTGGGATTCATCTTCCAGGGCGGAGTGATTGCTGCAGCAGACTCGCGATCCAGCTGTGCGGGCTTGGTGGCATGTCCGGCATCCCAAAAGATCATACCTGTCCACTCCCACCTGGTGGGGACCACTTCGGGTACCTCGGCCGACTGCGTCCTCTGGAAGCGCATCTTAGCGAGGGAGTTGAGACTTTACCAGCTTCGAAACAGGCGGAGGCTGTCGACGGTGGGTGCCGCCAAGCTGTTGTCCCACATGCTGCACCCTTTTAAAGGCACTGAGCTGTGTGTGGCTGCCACTCTGTGTGGATGGGATGGAGAGGAGATGGAGATGATTCCATGTACAAGTGACAGAGGGGCTGATAGCAAACCAGTGGCAGAAAGGGATGCCAACACTTCTGTAGAAGACAGCAATGGTAAAGCACCAATGACAAGAGAACCTTTTCAGAATTATCCTAATATCCAACCAACGGCCATCTCTACATCACTGACTACAAAGCACTCTGGTCCAGGCCTTGTTTATGTGTGCAGTGATGGCCTCCGTTTGAAGGGTGAGCTCTTCTCGGTGGGTTCAGGTTCTCCCTATGCTTACTCAATCCTGGATGAGAGGATTCACTGGGGGATA
Organism: Pangasius djambal; assembly: GCA_022985145.1. Classification (NCBI taxonomy): domain Eukaryota; kingdom Metazoa; phylum Chordata; class Actinopteri; order Siluriformes; family Pangasiidae; genus Pangasius; species Pangasius djambal. Next base: position 21,744,950 of record CM040990.1, read on the forward strand.
AGTGTTGACGAAGCGGTCTCTGTAGCCAGGGAAGCCGTGTATAGGGCCACGCACAGGGACGCATATTCAGGCAACAATGTAGACCTGTACCACATCACGGCTAAAGGTTGGACACGCAGGAAGAGGGAGGACCTCAAAGAAGAGTACTACAGAGAGAAGGAGAGAGAGAGGAGAAGAATAGAAGAGAGGAAGAAGGAGAGAGAGAGAGAAAAAGTCAGGAAAGATGACCAGCCTGAGTTTACCCAGTAAAAGGATAATGGTCCTCGGGAAAAAAATAAATAAATCTGAGCTATTTCCATTGTGTGCTTGTATGTGTGTGTTATTTATTTATTTATTTATTTATTTATTGTTCGTGGTTGTGTCCTAAACAGGATAAGAGTTAAAAAAAAAAAAAAAGAATATGGATCATGTTTTTCAAATTTCAAATATGTTAGCTTTAAAATTTTACTCAGCATCGTACATAAGTATACTGATTGATCTCAGAAGATAGAGGATGTGCTGTTCCATTTTTAATATGGGATCATCATTATTTTTATCAAAACATTTTTGTAATGTATTAGCATGGTGAAATTCTCCTTGCATTCCGAACACTTCCTTGAAATATCTGATCATAAGAGAACCTGGTCTCTGTGGCACACATTTCCTCTGGATGGGAGGAAAAAAAAACAAAAGATGTGGACCAGTCAGGACAACCAATCAGGACAAGAGGGCGTATCTAGCTGCTTGTCAATCATTAGGTTTGTCCAAAATGGTGTCCTAATCCCTATTTCCTAATCCCGATTCCATGTGTAACTGGATATTCTCCACTATGCTTTGAGACATGTTATTAAAGTGGACAGGGTGCAGTTCCAGGCACACAGTAGGAACAAGAAAAAAAAAAAGGCAAGGCTACAATACTTTGCAAAACACAAAGTGGGCGTGAATACAAAAGGTAATGATGGGTAACAGGCAAGGTGTGAGCCATCAACTACCATGGGAACAGGCAAATGAATACAGGAAGCACTGATCATATAAGGAAAGTGGTGGTGGGGGGAAACAGGACAACCAGTAAACAGCTTTTTAAGTGTGAACAGAGATAGAATCAGGACGGACTTATGGAGTTATCTAACAGTGGGTTTTGTCATTGGGTCAAATATAAAATTGGGTAAACATGAATTTTGGTGGGGAAGTCGAGCGGATTCCAGGTTGCACATGGCCACTGAGATGCAAAACCATGAAAGGTGAGGAAAAGCAGGCTGTTATTTTGCATTCTTCTGGAGAGAGAGCAAGAGAGACAGAGAGGTCACATTAATACTCTGGTATCCTTTTTTCATTTCCTTACGTTGAGTCTATTTTTCATTTTTAATCACTTTACATTAAAACTCCTATTACCAGACATGTTCAGTGAATCAATCTGACATGGGTAACTTTGGCATTACTGGCCCCAGATATTTTTGGATTATTAAAAAATAAATAAACCTTGCATACACAAAATTATGCTTTACAAATACATTGCAAGCTCAGAAAATTTCTTGTATTTATTAAATGCATTAAGTTTATTTTTATGTTCCTATTTGCACTTCCCTTATGCACTGCTGTTTCTTCATGCACATTTCATTTCTTCACATTCATTTGTGACCAAATCACAGCCACAGATTTAGACCACAATTTAGACCAAATCTTTTGACGGAAGATATCATGAAAGTGTTCTACAAAAATACCCTTGGTATACACAATATCCTCTTTTTTTTGCCCATAGACATCATTAAATTAGAAAAGAAATCACAATTTTCTGCACTTGAAATTCTTGACTGTCCTAATTGCACATACTGTACACATACGATGGATAGAGATTAGACTGAAACTAGTTCTTTGATCATCAAATTTTCACTTCAGATTGGATTGGAAGCCGTAGGGCCTGTTCAGAAAACAGGCTACCTGTTCTTACCTTCCACACCAACCTGTTAAAAGATAAACACATCAAATCCTTTCGGGCAACATTCTTCTACAACAGAACTGCACAACATATACGACAACAAAGGTATGTGAGAATACAAGTTTTCGTGCCTACATAAGTTTGTTTTATTCATACATAGTCGGCACTTACTAACCGAGATGTTTCTGGAAACTTCTGGATACCTCTGAGCGTATTTATAAGCAGGTAAAGGTTGGTGTCTCTCTCAGACAGGCTTTCAGGTGTTTCTCTGTGGTTTGTATGTCAGCCTATTCAGGATTATTTGTTTATTAGTATAATTTAGATTTATATATTTATTGGTCTGGATTGAAATTTGAGTAGTCAGATTTAAATTGCAAGGTCAGGTCATAGTCAGTGTATAGATGAAGGATTTATTGCATATTTAGTGTTTCATAACTTGTAATATAACCGCAATTATACACTAGACTTACCATTATTATTATTATTGTTATTGTTATTATTATTTATAGATTAACCATTTTAATTCAATTAACAATACTTCTGATTTAAACCTAAACTCGAAAGGACCCAAGGCACCGCGAGGCGGAATCCTAAATCGCTCTAGACAGGATACATAGTGCACTAGATATGACGTAAAACCCATTATTTCGCGTACTTTGTAGTGTACCTAATTAGGAATCAGGCACCCATTTGTAATTCAGCCGAAGACCTTCGAGCTATTTTAGAACTCGATATTGAACTTTTAATTATAATCGATAGAGAGGTCTAAAATCACACCACCAACTTTTTATTATTATTATTATTATTATTATTATTAAATAACGTTTGTTATCAACGTTAAATGAAGTTTTGTTGTCATGTAAATAAGCTAACATTACATTTTTAGCATCCTAGCTAGTTTAGCCGAGTGTTTAGAGTTAACATGTAGATTATGCTAGCAGTTAGCGTGTCTAGCTAGTAGCCTTGTATATGAACGGATTGGTAAAGAGATTAAAATGGCGACGAAGATTTATATAAGGAGAAATATCAAGGGAAATTTATGAGAGCGGCTCAAGAAACACTATTTGCAGGGGAGATAGATCTGAAGCCGCGTTATTCGGTAGTTTACCAGGATGGCCGAGTGGTTAAGGCGTTGGACTTAAGATCCAATGGACATATGTCCGCGTGGGTTCGAACCCCACTCCTGGTAAGGGTTTATTTTTAATTTAAAACATTTTCACTTCTTTGTTCTGTTTTACTTCGCTTGTTTCTACATTGCTACAACGCGGCGAACAGAACGAATTAAGAGTATTGGTATTATTATTTTAAAAAAAATATACTTCCCATTTGCACACATGCATTTATTTTACATTCACACATCGCCCCCTCTCGGTCATGTTTAGCTCTTACAGCCTAGATCCCATTTTCCTAAACAATAAAACAATTGATTGCATTTCTTATTTCAACAGATTGTTTTTTTTTTTATGCACTAATGCACACTAATGCACACAGTTGTTCATTGCATCCAAAACACTGTCTATAATGAGCACTGTGTTTGCACAAATCAAATTTCCTGTGTGGTGTGTGATTCCAGATTTCCATGATAAAGTTGCTAGTCACAGGACAATGCCATGAGTTTCCAGTGATATGGACGCAAGAGGTGAGGTAAGTGTTAGATGGAGATGAGAACGTGGCCAGGTGTTTGGATGTGTCGTTGGTGAAGGAAAGAGGAGCGCGCAACGGAAGGGGAGGGAGAAGTCGTCTTAAATTCTGGGTTTTCTTGGAACTATAGTGTCTTGTATAAGTATTCACACCTCTAAAACCTTTCCACAATTTGTAGGAACTGAAATGGACTTAGTTAGGATTATATGCCATGCATGTACATGAAATACCACATAATATTGAAATTATGTGGTGAAATTATTACGTTTACCAAATTATTTGCAAATAAAAAGAATAAAAGTACCTAAATATTCACCCATGTTTCTGTGAAAGCACTGTATTAGTTCTGGTAACTAGTTGTATCAGAAGGGGGTGGATATTTATGCAACCAACAAACACACACACACACACACACACACACACTCACACACACAAATTATACACCTTCAAACGTTAGGCATATTGTGTAAATCAAATAGTAAATGAAGACCATTTCAGTTCCACTACAAAATGTGGAAAAGTTCAAGGGGGTGAATACTTATGCAAGGCGCTGTAGTTGCGGACTGCGATGAAGCTGGAGGCGAGCGACACCCCGCGCATGTTTGTGTATGTCTTTGAGACAGGATTCAACCTGAACAAAGTCAGGCAACATGGCAGGAAGAGCAAAGGTCATCAAGCCACAGGACTAACGTGTGCGGCAAAACCTGAGCATCTTACAGTGCTTTCACTCCTGAGCATGAAACAGGATTATGTGGTTATGTGTATGAGCTGTTGCTATAGAAACAGTAACATATTAGAAGCACATTAACGTAAAAATATCATTCAAATATGTTACAGCTGGAACTCCTCTCCGAGCCGTCCTGTCGTACAGAAATAATGCACACCGCCTGACCAATCAGATTTGAGAATTTAACCGAGCCGTTATACAATATATTTATAATCGGTTATCAGCGTTTATAATCAGATATCTGGGGATTCCATACAAACACGAACACAATCACTCGATTCAGCTCCTGGCAAGTGCCATCTAACAGCACGGTGGTGGAATAGTGGAGCGACTGTAAACGTTCTCTTATGCTGATTGAGCACAGTGTCTTCTCTTTGTGATTGTGAAGATGTGACTTGTGAATTGGTAGAGAATTTTAGCAATTCTTGAAGCAAAGAACAAAGTGTTCTCAGGAATTAGTACGCACTAGCAAGTCAGCTTGCGGGCTAGCTATCTATCTAGCCAAGTAAAGACCTTTCAATTTGATATTACCAACCTTGAAAATGGAAGCAAGCTGGCCATGATTTGAGAAAGGGCTTCCGTCTAGCTGCCCTACCCCGTAGCCCAGACGTGAAGAGTACGAGAGATTGTTGTCACATGCAGAGAGTAATCAGTACTTGTCAGATATCTTGGCAGCCTCCCTGGTACGTTTTTGTCTTGTCCTTTTGGAGGGACGTCATGTTCTTGGTGATGTCACTGCGGTGCTCCGTTTTCTCCACTTGTTGATGATTGGCCTTCGCAGTGTTCCATGGTACATCTAATGTTTTGGAAATTCTTTTATACCCCTCTCATGATTGATATCTTTAAACAAGTGCATGCTCTGTAAGCTCTTTCAGGACATTGGCTTCAGGAGTCAGCGGAAATCAAGAAGATGAGAAGAAGATCCTAAAGAAACAGCTGATCTTTATTTGGGGTTAATCAGAATAATTTCTAATTAATAACTAATAATTGCTTTTGTACATGAGATTGGATGTGATTGGTTTATTCTGAACACAGCCACATCCCCATATGAAGGGTGTGCGCACTTATGCAACCAGGTTACTGTGACTTTTTTATTTTTCCTATTTTTCCCTAAAATGCTTCTGATGTTCTGACATGATTTATCTTGGTTTCTTTTCTTTTTCTTCTTCTTCTTCTTTTTTTTTAATATCACTATAGCCTACACACACACACACACACACACACACACACACACTATATAGCAAGTGTATTGTATTTGTTGATGCTGTTTTTCCAAACGAGTCAGTGAATTTATCCCAACACCAAACTACATTCTTCTTATTTTATTTGAACTTTTATTAATTATTTGATTTAATTTATTGTTATTTCTCAAAGCAGTAACCGTTAATCCAAAATAAAACTCAGATGTGATGATGGCCCATGGTCCATATTCATTGGATTTTTATTTCATCACTGTTATTAATAAATTGTATAAAATTAAAAAAAAAAAAAAATCAAATATCAAATGTTTAATTAGTTTTTATTTTATTTATTAAATTTCACATGTACCTATTTAATTCATTATTTAATTATTATTATTATTATTATTATTATTATTATTGATCTGTGATCACGTGCACGCGCACGTTCCTTGTGGATCCGTGACCGCGCTCGCGCCATGTTTTTTTTTTTTTTTTTTTTTTTTTTTTTTTTTTTTTTTTTTTTTTTTTTTTTTTTTTTTTTTTTTTTTTTTTTTTTTTTTTTTTTTTTTTTTTTTTTTTTTTTTTTTTTTTTTTTTTTTTTTTTTTTTTTTGTCTCTCCGCCGGAGGAAGTTCCTGAATGGGGCGGCGCGCGCGGAGACGCGGAGGGGCGGGTGCGCGCGCTGGGAACAAAGTTCGGCACGCCGCCTCTCCCAGCAGTATGGTGTGTGTTAATCATTTGCGAGGAAAGTAAAATCCAGAAGTTGTCCGGATCACCGCCGGGGACGTCAGTCGGCTTGTTGTTGGGAGGCGCTTTAAAAGCTGCCTCGAGCTCCGCTTTGGATCCGTGTGCGCGTGCGGTTTTGTTTGTTTTCTTTCTTTTTTTATGTTCAAAACAAACAAAAAAAACCAAACACAAACTCACTTGTGGAAAAGAGAAGCGGAGGACGTGCGAGCTGTGGACATGGCCTCACGCGCACGGGCGGCACACCGAGCCTAAATGTGCGGGTTTTACTTCCACACTGAGTCTCTGAGACTTCACACAACTCACACAGAGACTCTGCAGAGGTAAGAGGGAGTAATTTGGGACATTGTGCATTCCTTACTTCATTAGTATCCTCTAGATTAACCTTTAAAGTAATGAGTAATAGCTCTTAATTAGAACACCTCCTGTGAAGATGAATGAATCAAATCCAGTACACAAGCAATGCAAAGGTCTAAAGTTCTGGAGCTTCTTTCCTCCAAGCCACTGAGTTCTCTGTTGACTTTTTCCATTGAACTCCATTGACCGGATCTTGTGTATCTTGCACAGTGAGACAGGTGAATCCTAAAGAACCGTAGTTCTCAAAGTAAGGAACCCAGATGGAACCGTGACGTACGGCTGGAGGAGATTCGAACTTCGTTACTTCGTTTTGATTGGTTCTATGGGTGGAAAGCTCAGAAATAAAACGCTCCAATAAATAGCCAAAATGTAATTATCCTCATCAAAATATTACACCTGGTTTTATTTTGTTTGTGAAAAATCTGTACTGATGGGATCAGGGAGTCTTGTTACAGGTATGAGAACCTCTGCTAAAGAAAGTCTGATGTACTTGCAATATTTTGTCCTCAGGTGCAAAAGTGAATGACACTTACGCAGTCTCATCTAGTGGCAAATCAACTCTAGGAAACAATCGTCGGGGTGGAGTCTAGACGGGGTGTCCGACTTCTTCTCATACAATTATCATACAATTATCAACATTCACCTGTAACCAGCTAAACAGATATTATTGAGATTTTTTTTTTCCTATTTTGGGAAGAGCGGTTCTAAACAATACGATGTGGTTTGATGCATTTCTGCTCTAGTTAGTGGGGTTTATAAGGTGTATATAAAGCAAACTGACATACATAATAATGACCCATAAATCAACAAGCTGCCAGGAAACAAGTTTTTTGACGATATATTGTTGCCTTCAAGTCCTGTTGAAAATATCGTAATTACGAAGTGAGCACACTTGAACCCCACAGCGTTGTCGCAATTACAAATGAGCCCCAAGTTGGGAGTGTGTAGATACCAAAAAAAAACCATGGCATCCGCAAATACGAGCTGCAGCAGACGGTAAATTTGCATGTAAAACTGTTCAGTACAGTTGTAGTTTGTATAGTTTTGTAGTTTTACACCATTTTATTTTGTACGCATTTTGTGCACTTGCGTAGATGAGGAATAGCCTAGCTAATCGCGCCGTCCATTTTTTTTCTGACAAAAACAACTTGAACACACACCACGTCACATCATAATCACGACCTCCGAACTCGTAGGCACACACTTCCGAGGAGGACCTGAAGGCGGTACGTGACATGATGTGATTGTCAAGTGGGCGGAGCTTCTTCTTCCAAGTAGCTAAGGTTCAGATAAAAACAGTGCAATTAACATTTTACTGTTGAGTTTTGACTTTTGCTGCTACTGCAGTTTGGAGAATGCATGTTATAAATGCAAAACTTTGTAAAATCAATCGGAGTGATGTGAATAAAAGTGCCTTGGCTTAACATACCTGATTCAAATCATCAGTTAGCTTGGGATCTGGTGTGTTAAAAGAGGTGGAGGTTAAACACGGATCTGTGAAGCCTTGTGAACCCCCAGAGACTTGAGTTTGACAAATGTGGTCTGTAGGAACAGGACAAACAAAAGTGTGTGTGTGTGTGTGTGTGTGTGTGTGTGTGTGTCATGTAATATTCAGTGGGCTCATCAGTGTTGCCTAGGGCTGCACCTTTATTCCCCTGAGACCTACTCGACAAAGCAGTTTAGCTCAGTGCTGGTGAGGGAACTGCCGTAATAGGTGCTAAACTTTCTTTGCACAAATTGAGAGTTAGACATTTGCGTCATTTCTTTAAACCTGCATGCCGATCTGCTTAGGTTTTGACACCCCCTTGACGATTATCCTTTCTTGGAGAAGGTCCAGCATGCTCCATGTCCTTGCTATCAAAACTTGCCATCCCTCTCCAAACATTTCAGATTAGGTGTTCTGCTGGGAGCCCGGATGCCTTACTCAGGCTGACGTCTGGTCACTTGCTAACGTCAAGCAACCTTTTAAAGGTTTAATGGAGTGCTCAGTGTGGATCAAAACAGGTGTAAAGGTCAAGACGCCGAGTGTATCGGTTTTTTGAGGTCTGACGTTGCAGCAGTGTGAGTGTTTCTCCTTAACCTGTTAGTCCAGACTTTCGGTTAGATCTGTACTGATGATCAGTTGTACAGTATATCTCGATATATTGAGGATGCATATTATTGGTAGTGTAGAGGTAGTTCAAAGTAGTACCTATGGGTTTTATAGTTTTATAGTCTAAAAATGATATCACTGTATTAATTGACCAGTTAAAAACACAAGCCAGTGAAAATTAACGAAAAGTTTCAAAGAAACAAAGGTCTCTTTGGACATCCTTGTATAAAAAACAAAAACCGCAATGAAACAAATAATAATTATTATTATTATTCTTTCTTAGAATGAATGATAATGACTTTTCCATAAATACTGACAGTGTAAGAGATTTTATCGCATCATTGTATTTATCATGTTGTTTTATTTATCATGTTGTTAAAAGCTACAAGTGAGTGCGGTTGTGAGGAAAGTTGGCGCACTGAGCCAAAACCAAAGAAAAACTGGACTAGCATGCCAGGGTGTAGCGCTGTTTAGGCAAAAATAGCTAGTTGTTTGTGTAGTTTCTGTTGAAATTCTTTTGATAACTGTTGTGTATTAAAAGTTATAAACATGCTAGGAGTGGCAGCAGAGATATTAATGAAGCACGTGTATAGCAGTAGCGGATTAATCATAAAAGTGTTTTTTCTGTGCCGTCATGTCCCTGTGCCGAGAAAGCGGAGAATGCTGTAGTGAGATTTAGGGCGAGTCTGGAGGGAAGGGGGTTGCGAAGTTGCAGCCAGACACATAAGGGATGAGAATTTCTTGAATAAGGACCTTGGTGGTAATAGGATGGTAATAGACATAAATGCATTTTATTCAATATTTTTGAAAAAGTCAGCGTTGAAGCGAATGTCTGATCATACACTGTGACTAGACGTGAAACAGTGACATCATGACAGCCATGCCGTTATTCCTGTGTTCCATTTGAGAAGCATTTGCTCTTGAGATAAAGATTTAAAGAACAGCTGAACGTTTGGCAAAACACATGACTGGTGCTCCAGACCCAAGATGTCAGCTAGTCTGGCTTGCCTAGATGCTTTCCTGGCTTAGATGCTCTGGCTTATATGGTTTCGTGAATATTTTTAAACAGACATCATGTTCAACACCTGCATTCTTCTGGCGTGTCTGCATACAAGTGTAAATCTACCACACCTCCATGGTGTGGTTCGTTGTTGACAGTGCCACTGGGACCTGGTGATCCTTGCGACTAAGGCTACAGGGACAGGATTTTCCTGCTTACACTCTCATTAATGATTCTTTGAAAAGCTTCCAGCTTTGGTGGATATAATCCACTGGGGTGGTTAGAACATCTCTGGTTGTTTTGAAGTACATCACATGACCCCCCACAAGGCTGACGTTGAGTTTAGTGTTAATGCTTGTGCTGCTCAGGCTGTAGGTCTATTGTAGAATAATTATTATTCTCAGACACGCCTACCTTGTTGGAGCACATTGTAGATGTACACTATACAACACCTCACCCTTTCTTACTGACCACAAGCTGTTGTTAGCTGGATATTTTGGGGTGGTTTTGTGGTTGGCCACAGGTGTACTGAGAATCAACCGCCACAACCACTGTGGCAGGATAGGTTGTATGTTACTGAGCAGATCACGTGGTGATTTTATTTAGTATATTTCCTGATCTCACCTGAAATGAATTCTTGGCTACACCACTGATAATTTTAGACCTACCAAGTTACCTATATGGTAGACAGGCCTCATATAACAAACACTGTGTAAAAATACAAGATGTAGGTGCTGTTGAGCTGTATCGCACAACCCTGTCACTGATTAGTTTCCTATACCAGCACACCCTGTACGGTGTGCTCTGCCGGTACTGCAGTCAGCCTTGATGAGACAGCTGATAAGTTGTGGTTTTGAGGTTTTAATGGGGGAAACCCTTCAGACATAACAAGCTCACACATGAAAATGTTGTGTTTTATAACAATCCAAAGTATCAGCATTTACTCTAAATGCTTGTGCGTAGATTTCGTTATCTCTGTTTTTTTTTTTTTTTTCAGCAACTTTTGTTTCTGGTCAGTCAGTGGACACTGAATCTTGCATCACTTAACATCTTTGTGCTTGGCTTTAACTCATTTGTCGTTTGGGGATGAAGAATCTCCCGAATTAATGAATAAATAAATGAATATATGTAAATGATTGTTTTTCAGGATTCACTGTGGAAAGTGAGCACTCCATCTCCCGCTCCTCAACATGGCGGCCTCGGCTTCACAGGTGGACGCAGCTGAGGGCGGAGCAAACAGCGAGTTTAGTGACATCATCAAGTGGCGATCAGGTGGGTGACCTTGTGTGTTGCATTCTTTATAATCTGGTCTTTTTTTTGTCTTAGAAGTTTGTTTTATGTCTGAGCAGAGAATGTCAGCTGTTTGTTTTGGATAATGGCTGAGGGTGTTTTTGCGTTGGAGCACAGTCGGGAGACGGCTCTACATCTGTATTCGAGGCCTGTGTGTTTGTGTGAACAGCGTGCTACTAGACAGATACTCAACAGGAAGGATTAAGAGAGAGGGAGAGAGTGTATCTGAGTGTGCCTGTAATCTGTAATATAATAATGTCACAATAATGGTTGCTAAGATTTCTGAAGGCAGCGTAACAGAAGGTTGGGTTATTGGCTGAATTTCAAGGCAGCGTTGCATATATCCTTTTGCTTCTCAACAAAGACCTACTTCTAGTTTAATGTTAGTTAGCTAGTGAATGTTAGCTAAGTCAGTTAGATGCTAAAGTTAACAAAGTTAGCATAGGCGATCATTGTTTGTTAGTGAAAATAAACTGTGGGATGCCTCATAAAAGTTTTGTCTGTAGACATTGTTTAAGCAGGACGATGTTAAGGTTCCTTTATATAATATTAAAGACAAATCTGAAATAGCAAACAGTGGATCGAATTGTTTGTTGCTCCAAAAACATGTTGGTGTTCTTTACTTGCGCCACAGCATGGCTCGCTTTCCTGCCTCGGGAGAGTGTTCAGGACATGTTTCTCTGTAACATGACAAGCAGCATTTTTGGCTTATCTACTTCAAGCGAGAGAAAAAAGTGAGACTGGTGACATTCCACAGTGTTAAATGTAACTACAGCTTGCTAAAAAAAAATATATGTCCTCCTTTAATAAATAAAACATTGTTGGTAACATTGGGGTGGTACCAGTAACTCCACTTAACTTTGGCCCACATCACACCACCTTGTCGTTGATTATTTTCCCATAACAGCATGCTCCCAAGTGTTTTATTCCTTACTCCATTACCATATTAATATCTAGAACCAAACTCGTAGAAGTGCACACCAGCAGTGAGCAGAAGGAGGCGGTGCATCAGAATTTTACCACGAAATTTGCGAGTGCATATGTACCGTAACCGTATTTCAAAAGCCTAGATGTGATTGCTGATAAGTAGAGAGGATGCTGCCGAAGAGAATCCCACACTGACCGTTTAGTATCATCACATGGCTTCATGTTTATTTGAATTAAATTTTTAACTCTTAACGATACTGTTAGAGTTACACTCGTGCATCGTATACTTAATTTCGTAAAGTCAAATATGTCGTGTACAAAAGAGTTGAACATAAAAGTTTCACATTTAAATGCATTATTTTGGATTGCAATATCGTCTTAATATTGCGAAGTGTTCTAAAATGCTAGGAGGATGCCTGAATACAAGGGAGAGCAAAACTGGAAAAACTGAAAACAAAAGGAGTGAAAAGGAAGAACGAACGAAGGGTTAAAAGAAAATAAGTACGGTTCCACGTGCAGAATTGCGACCCATCTTCACTATGATACAAGCTGCAGTTAACTTCTGGTGCGTGTTGTAGCTGTGTAGGATCTGCAGCAGAGCAGAATGATTTGCGGCAGTGTTTTCAGGCTGAGGCCCGTTTTAGGGTACATTTATTCTCTCTCCGTGTGGGTCGGGAATGCCTCGGCCTTCCCTGGGCTGGAATTCCTCTGCGGATCTGGATTTACGACGCTTTTCTCCACCACAATGGCTTTATTTTTTTTTTCCACCAGGGTTCCGGTTGCCTGGTAACGGTCAAAAGTAAAGTTTCCTTGTGTGTGTGTGTGTGTGTGTGTGTGTGTGTGATGATTTAGCTGCTTAAGCAGAACCCTTATTTCAATTTCCAGCCTAAGGAGCGCTCCTTGGTCCTCTTTTTCCACAGAAATGTTACCGGTGCTGCCATTTCCAGCAGTTTAGGGGCCGATTGGTTTCCTTTTGTATGCAAATAATAACCACAATTTTAAAGCTTAACAAGTTTTATACCTGGTTATTACAGCATATTTTACAATTCAAATCAAGTACTTCATCGTCTATACATAACACAAGGACAGGGTCATAGACAAATCATACACAATTATACACTGTCCTCTTATTGCATTTGGCTAATCAATGTCTTAGCATTAGCACCTTTTATTAACGGTATTAACGATTGTCCTCTCCACAGAACACTTAATCTTATCTTCACTTAACTACTTTTTGTTAAACCTTCCCACATTCACCGCTAATATGATGGGTTGTGTGTTTACATTATAATTGCCTCAGTTTTATTTAAAACTTTCAGAGGTTTTTAGGAGTGTTTTGTGACACAATGTTGACAGTATGATAGATTCCATGGAACTTCATTTAGCAGTCAGTGCTACTACACTGTAATTTTAGTCTTTTTATTAGCAATTTACCAATACTGAGGTAAATGTTGACGTTTCCAATGATTTTGTCCCGTTTCCATGGTAACTGCATTTACATTTGTCTGTATTAAAGACTTAACAGCTAAGTGTAACTACAGTGTAATTTTAGTTGTATGGATTTCTTAGAAATTATTAACATAGCTGAGGTAAATGTCGATGTTTCTGATTGTTTGGTCTTATTTTCACAGTCACTGAGCCTTTGCGTTTGTCTGTATTACGGTTACTGGCAGTGTGCTACGTGTGCACCTATACAGCTATGTGCTAAGTGTAACTACAGTATAATTTTCATTGCTTAAAGTCTTTTCTTAAAAATGTACAAATATATCTGAGGTAAATGTTGATATTTCTGATGGTTTTGTCTTATTTCTATGCCCACTGTGCATTTATGGACTTAACAGCTTCGTGCTAAGTGTAACTACAGTGTAATCATAGTTGTATGGGGTCTTTTCCAATATATCTGAGGTAAATGTTGATGTTTCTGATGTTTTTGTCTTGTTTCCATGGTCACTGTGCATTTATATTTGTCTGAATTAAAGATTTAACACCTGTGTGCTAGCTAGCTAAATTGTCTCAGTTATTAGCTAGCTTATGCTTAGTATCCATGTTTCCCAGTTGCCTAGCAACAGTGGGCTTAGCTGAATAGTGAGTATATGATGTATTTCTTTTTCGGTTTATATGAAGACTGACCTTGTTGGTGGAAAAAGATGACTGAGTGGCATGTGTGTGTCTGTGTGTTTTATTCCTCTTTTAAAGGGTGTGTGAACTGGTAGATGTGTGAAGGAAGCAAAAGGAGAACATTCTTCTGTGTTTACAGCAGTGTGTGTGTGTGTGTGTGTGTGTGTGTGTGTGTGTTTGTTTTATTCCTCTGTTAAAATTTGTGTGAACTGGTAGATGTGTGAAGGAAGCAAAAGGAGAACATGCTGCTGTGTTTACAGCTGTGTGTGTGTGTGTGTGTGTGTGTGTGTGTGTGTGTGTGTGTGTGTTTTATTCCTCTGTTAAAGAGTGTGTGAACTGGTAAATGTGTGAAGGAAGCAATGAGAGAACATGCTGCTGTGTTTACTTCTGTGTGTGTGTGTGTGCACGTGTGCATGCACGCATTGAAAGTGGTGTTTAGGTATTAATGACTGGGTTTTTTTTCCCCAACATTAGGGAAACATGAAGAGGGAAAGAGAGAGGAGGTATTTTTACAGGTGTGTGTGTGTGTGTGTGTGTGTGTGTGTGTGTGTGTGAGAGAGAGAGAGAGAGAGAGACACACACACACACATATTTCACATTTTTTTTAACACCCCACCTCTCGACACACACACATCTCTCTCTCTTTTTCTGTCAGTTTGCCTCTCTGTCTCTCTCTCCTTTTTTTTTTTTTTTTTTTCTTTCTCTCAATATCTCTCTTTTCCCTATTCTTTCCTCATATATAAAACCCCAGCAATCAGGACAGGAAGTGTCCCCAATTGAATTCCACTTCTACTTCCTCTCATTCTTCCTGTAATTGTGTTCAAGAAATCCAGTCATAACAAAACCCAAACCTCTTCATTTCGAAATCGAGCTATAATAAAAGTCAGGAAATTATCTATAATGATATTATACTGAAAGGCTTAATGAAGGGCGTTTATTACTCGTTAGCCAGAAATCACGTTTGCACAATTTTCTCTTTACCCCAAATGGTGCTGATCCGCCATGACACGTTTGGTGCTTGATTTTTTGCTTTCTTAGATTTGGACTGGAGGCTATTTGAGCTAACCAGTTTGGGAAGCCTATAGCTAACCCTAGAAACAAACTTGAGACAACAAACATGTCTTTACTGATCGAATACATACAAAGGGAAAAAAGAAATTGTGTAAATTGCAATTTTTTGCCAAATTATCACCCAATTGAACACTCTTAAAGTACATAATTTATATGTTAGAATCTTTCATTGATGACTGAATGTGCTGAGGATGTTGGGTAATGTAGTCTCTACATGCCAGTTGGTTTGGCTGCAATAATTTGTCAGTGCTAATTTGACTGGCTGCATTGCCAGGGCGCAGTGGAAAATAATCCAGGCCAAGCCCATGGCCTCTACTGGAACACACGCACACATGCACACACGCACACATGCACTCAGATGAAGAAGAGGCAGCTCTAGCCAAGTTTTATATAAGCAGAGCAGTGGGCCACCAGAGAAGTGCCCCAGCATCAGTGTGGCTTTGTGTGGGGTTTTAAAGAAGCTTCACTGAAAGCCTCGGTGTTAACACCTTTATCATCGACCCCCGCTCTACCTGTCTGACCTCCTGCTGAGCATTCTGGGAAAGGGACAGAGGTTACACAGGTTTGTGACAATGCTGTTAACATGGGGCGATGGCTTAGCCAGTGCTGGAGCTCTCCTTTTGTTCTTGGGAAACGGAGACTGTGTGTTCTGTGTGTGTGTGTGTGTTATGTGAAACCTTGAAAAATAAAATAGTGGCACACATAAAGGAATTACATTCAGGGTGATCTAGTTACACATGCGTGCACACACACACACACACACACACACACACACAGACAGAGACAGAGACAGTGTCTCATTTTTGTTCTGTGTGTGGTACCAAAAGTTCCCTTTATATCTAACAGTTTTGACTTTATGAGGACATTTACCTGGTCCCTATGAGGAAAACCGCCTTTAAAAAAAATCTACTATTTATTTAAAAAAGTAAAAGAGTAAAAAAGGTTTCATTTTGGTTGCTGAGGTTAAGGTTAGATCTAAGTTTAGATACAGCATTAATATGCTGCATTAATGATTACATCAGTGGAGGTTCCTCACAAGTATAGCAAGTGTGTTCATACAGATTTCTAAACATGTTTTCAGTGTTCAAATTGTGTTAGCGATTAATTTTTCCATTGTAAGTGAATAAAGTAAGTAAATTTGTTTTTCCATTAAAACTAAATATCATTCAGTATAAAGCAAAAGCTTCATTTTGCAGCTACTTACTTACAGTGCGTAGGATTTATTTTTTATCTGTCAGCTCTGTGTCATCACAGCGCCGCGTTCTTACCACAGTGTTGACGAACAAGTGATCGACTCACAAACACGTCACTGCAGGATCACAATAAAGCACAAAACAAGCTGATACTAGCAAGCTAAAATATTGGCAAGATCTAAAATTCAGTAACTGTGACAGTCACAGTGATGTACATAATAAAGTTTTTATTCTCCTAACGCTTCTGTTTGGACAAATCAAGCAACAAAAATTCATTTAAGTACAGTCACTGCGACACTCTGACCAGGATAAAGCACTTACTGAAGATGGATGAATAAACGTTAAACATCAAATCTCTGTTACACTGCTGCTTATGCACTTTGGGTATTGTATAAACAGTTAGCAGCCTGCTATTTTAGGAAAATAATCAAGAATGAGGTGATGTGATGCAGCCCAAAACAAGGCAGAGTTCCTTTTACCATCCCAAAGTTGGTTATTTTCTAATAAAGGCAATAACTGATTTATTCCTCTGACATTACAGCAATTTGCAAACGATCACAATTTTTAAAATTTATTAAGGAACGACTTTATACTATTTATCCATTTATAGTTACATTTAATGTTGTGGAACGTCCACAGAGCAAGCTATTTCCTCCTATCTCTTCCGTTACATCAGCTATAAACAGTCGTTCCTTCACCAGTCTGGCTATTTTCTCTCTCTTGAAGTTTAAAAATGCAAAAAAAAAATCAACAACGCAGCTTATCATGCTACCGAGAAACCGCAATTCGACTCCTCTGTCCTGAAGACTTTCCTGTGGAGGAAAATCTAAAGTTAAAGCTTTACCCCTGAATATTCCAAAGTTCTGACCTCCTTCAAAAAATGCTGGCTAAATAAACATCTCCTCACAGAAAACTTCAACATATCAACAATTAGAGCGTCTGCCGTACAGGTCCCTGTAAATGAGCTGGTACTGTAGAAAGGGGAATGTATTCGAGCAGCCTGTGGTTTGAATTATTGTCAGAGCTGCCGTTTTAGAAACCGAATCAACACCTTCTGACCAATCAGGTTAGAGAATTCAACAGCACTACGGTACGAGTCGTGTAAGCTACATACAGTATGTAAAGGTTGCTTATGGTCAAGCTAGCAATATGCTTGGCTATAGTTGCCACAGCGCTATTATAGAAAGACCAGCACTCAAATGGTGTTTTGCCAAGACGGAGAGTCAGTAGGCAGTTTGAAAAAAGTCTTTAGATTCTCTGGTGGGTGTTTTTTGTGTGTGTGTGTGTGTCTTAGGTCACATTTTGCTGAGATTCATTGTGTTTTGGGCCCATTCTCAAGATTTCTCCAACAGCCTACAGATCCACTGGTTGGCTCTGCCTCTAAAAGGACTGGGCCATTATAGATGTGTGTGTGTTCTTTTCCTTGCTGTTGGCTGTGTGTGTGTGTGTGTGTGTGTGTGTGTGTGTGTGTGTGTGTGTGTGTGTGTGTGGGGAATGTGTGGTTTGGAGAGCAGAGTGTAGTTTTGAAGAGAGAGAAAGTGTGAAAGTCTGGAAAGAAGTCCGCATTATGGAGCGGGAAAAAAGAGCATGGACTTTAACAGTAAATAACTGTTCCTTACTTGTGTGTCGTAGATGCTGGTATCTCATGCCTGCTAATATTGTCCTATGAGATAAACGTAAGCATGCTAGGTATTTCTTAGCTACTGATATTAGCTATCATTTTAAAAATCAACAATGAACAGTTGGGAAAACAAACTAGAAATCTAACCAGTGATCCATGGCTTCCATTTTTTTTCTTTTTTAAATCAGAGGTTCGAATATTGCTGATACTTAAAGGTGCACCAACACCATTTTTTTCAGACTGAGTGTAAGTACTGATAAATGTGTTTTGGCACTCGTCAATACCGATACTGATACAGAAATGACTATTGTTTAAAAAGTAAGCGCATCATTGTGTGTTCGTGCTCTTACACTGCTAGATTTGTTATTTATAACATTAGCTAATCGATTTTAAATGAAGAGCATTATCAGCTACGTTAGCTACCTTGGATCGTGTAGTGTTGCAGTGTAGAGGGGTATTTGTTTCACGGCTGTAAGTAATGTACATTTTTGTTTTCCGTTTTGAATGACCGATCGTGACCTGAGTGCCATCATTACTCACGAAACACGATCGCCTTTCATTTCGCAGGCTTGCGTCACATAGTATCACATGATATCGGGGATGTTAGTATGAGACCATTTTTGTGCTCCCATTTTATTGGAAATAACCAGCACTACTCGAGTGTTTATTACTCTGCCTCTTGCTAGGGGGGTGTGTGTGTGTGTGTGTGTGTGTGTGTGTGTGTGTGTGTGTGTGTGTTAGTTAGGATGCAACAAAAGATGCATTCTTCTCACCGTGACTGCCGCATTGTAAACGTTCTCCTGCATGTGGTTTTAATTTTGAGTTTCTGAGTGCAAGGTGAAGCCCTGCCCACCCATGACATCAGCATGGTCTTCTTGATAAAAACCATGTGAGTGTTTAATTAAAGGGGTCATTGTTGATAAGTAGTTTTAGAACCATCCATGGACTGTGTGTGTGTGTCTGTGTGTGTGTGTCTCTGTGTGTCTGAGGGTTAAACCCAGTAAATGAGAGGATAAGCTGGTTGATTGGGCCACTCCTGTCTAAACATAGTGTGTATGTGGTCCTCTGCCAGGTGGTAGTCAGATGGTTTAACATCTAGATCTGTCTCCATGATTGTTTTTTTTCAAAAGCCAATCAAACTCTAATGGATAAAACCAAAGCCACGCCCACCCACTTGGAAATATATCACAGAAATATACTAAGTAAGAGAGATTTTTGGTTTGACGTCATATTTAAGATGGACACTATGGTAAGAAATGTGTGAAAATGTGACCCATTCTTTGTTAGACTTTATTTATATTTTTTACATTTACGTTTAAACATAGCTCATTATTTTAAGAAGTGTTGAACGAGGAACAGTTCAGCAGCCAAGAACCTTTTCTTTCCTGTGTATAGACCGACGTCATCAGCCTTCTAGATTACAGAGTGGATTAACTCCGCTGTTCTGAAGAGTGGAACAACGGAAATCAGTAGAACACACCCCCTACACGCACACACACACACACACACACACACACACACACACACACACACACACATACAGCTGTAGCTTAAACAGGAAGTAAGGGATGGAGAGAAAGTGACCCTCAGTGTCTGAGTGTGAAGGTGAAAATGAAAGATAAACAGCTTTCCACCACTTGTTGCTTCCTCTCTCTCTTCACACACGCGCACACACACGCGCACACACACGCGCACACACACGCGCACACACATGCGCACACACATGCGCGCACACACACACACACACACACACACACACACACACGCTCATCATTCACACACATAGACGCTCTCATGAGTGAGAGAGAGAGACAGAAAAAGGGAAGACAAAAACGTGTGTCTCTTTTGTAATAGTTTCGTTTTTGGCTGTGCGTAAATATTAGTGAAAATAAAAGAGGAAATGGTGTGCGATAGATGCGGTCAGTGTGTGTGTGTGGGTGTGTGTGAGATTATGCTTATTACTCATAAGCATAGCTGTATACTCAGAATAATCATCTGACATGTCTCTCAGCTGTTTATGAATTTCCGTAACACCCCCCGCCTTCCTTTGTGCTGAAGTTTACTCCCAGCATGCTTTGTTCTTAGTAGCATCAGTTTCCTGCACCATCACCTTGCTTCCTGTGTGCCGTTTTTATTCCGTCGACTCCTCTGTCCGTCTTTGGATTTTCTCCCTGTTCCTTCATGACGTTGCTGTGAATATGAGCAAGTGGCTGCTGTGGAGAAAACGCAGCCTGTTTAAGAAACGCAAGAAATTTGATTTTCCTCCGTTAGGTATGTCCTTCTGCTTTTTTTTTTTTTTTACACTTCCTGTAACTGCAGTCTCTCACACACACTGAGCGCTGTACTCCTTTAATTTGATTCTTTTTGCATCCTTTCTAATTTAGAGCTCAATTCGGATTTCTTCTTCCTGCATGTTCTTGTATTTGATCACGGTTTGCTGGAGTAGAAACTGTGCGTTGTACTTTGGGAAAACTTTTAAACTGATCTGTTGTTCAGATATCAGAAGTATTTCCACAAACACTAGCAGGCGACAGGTTACTTGTATCACCTTGTGGGCATGCACTGTCCAGCTTTTGGTTAAACAGTCATTGCTACGCATATATCACTTCTAAAGCTAACTAGTTAGTCAGATTAAACAACACACTAATCAGTATGAAAACTGGTTGTGTGATTTCCATGCTAGTCTTCGTACTAGCTTCGTTGGCAGATTAGCAAACCTAATTAGCAAACCATTGTAGCGACCTAACTTTACTAGCTATGTACTAGCTACGTACTAGCTACGTACTAGCTACGTACTCACCAGAGGCACTGGCGATCTCTGCTACTTTCTTTCAAACTTTATTTTTCTTTGTAATGTCTCTGTACACGTTTAATGAGAGGTCAATTACAGGATAATTGCAGGTAGGAAATAAGGTTGTGAGCGGGGAACTGAAGAAACGTCGGACCACACGCGCTATAGGACTGCTCCAAGGAATCCTTTAAAACCAGTCATTTGGATTTGTCGCTTTACACCGTTTTGCCTACTTTGAATAGAATTGAGTCTCAGTTCAAATGTTGCTTGTTGCGCTGCTGCTTTGTGGTTTGCTGCTGGTGATGAAATCGAAGCTCTGTGTCGCATGTACTGCACATACAAAATGTCAGTTTGGCCTCCTGTCGGTTTATCACTAGGGTGAATGTTTACACAACAAAAGATTGGCTTCCTGTCCGGCAAAATCGAGTTGCTTCCGCTAAAATGTGACATTTTCATTGCCTTAACAATGTGACTTAAATTATTTATATGAGAGGTTTGGAGGTTTTGAAGCAGCTAAACAGCTAAAAGCAGCCTGTTGCACTGCGTAATTCACTGTCTGTTAATGATGTTTTGTTAAATAGATGTTGAAGGATTTGAGTTTGATAAAATACAGGGCTACAGCTCGAAGATAAATAGCAAAAATGACATAGCACCAAAAAAAAAAAAAAACACCCCAAACTAATGCTAGCAACTAACTATAGTAAAAGTTGACTAGCAACTGATGCTCATCCTCCAGCTTTTTCGACATGTGACCTTTTTCAGAGTGGATGCTGTTGTCATGTGTCGTATCTGTTCCCACTGTAGCTGGTATTATTGAACTGGGGGTGGCATTACTTTTGACATTGAGGAATCTAGGGAGGGGAAAAAAACGAATAACCATCATTCAGCATGCAATCGATATCACACTTGGAAGTAAATCCGTTTTCAAAATCGTGACCGCCTGCTTTCAGCGACCTCACACCTTTCATAGCTCAGGTTTATCACACCCTTCCATCTGGTCATGCCTGGGGCCCGCGTGCATGCTGGGATGCGGCTGCACAGAGAGCTGCGTGTCCTCTATCAGTGGAGCACATCGCATTGCATCGCACTATCCCCTGTCCTTCCCTCCCTTCTTGCATTCTTTGGTTCCTCCTTTGCAGAAGAGGACTGAATGAGCACTCTTTCTTCTTTCTGTTCTCCTTCATTCATTCGTGGCGTGTGTTTGGCTCCTGAGCGGGCGCCATGGCTGAGTGTGGACTTGCGCGCCGAGGTAGGGCTCCTCTGTAGGCCGATTGGAGAGTGTGTTTGATTTGATGAGGTTCCCTTTTATCTGTTAATCTCTGTGTGTGGCACTTTTTAATAGAGTGAAGCATTAAACATTAAGTGTACAGGCCAAAACACAATGTGTGGTGCTGTAATCGGAAAATAATCAACAACTGGGTTGTGAGACGAAGCGTCCTTTCTGTTACCACCCTGAGGTTGATGCTTTGCCTGTAACAGCACATCCAGAAGTGTTTGATTCCTCTTCTACCACAGCAGTTTGCAACCGACTGAAATGTTTTATTTTTATATTTAAATGTTTTAACCACTGTTTTAACTATTTATCCATTTATAGTTACATTTAACATGTGGAACTTTCCGTGAAACAAGTTACTTCCTATTATCACTTATGTTATAGCAACTGTAAACAGTCGTTCCCTCACCAGTCTCTGTTTTTTTCTCTTTCTTGAAGGTAATAAGACATAAATTTGCGGCTTGAGAGTGCTTTGAGTGCATGTGAGTGCATTTGCGAATCGCTTTGCAGAACTGATTTTGCTTAGTACAGAGGATTCGATGTCAAAATAGATGCTCCCTTTTTTTTTTCTAGAAAAAGGTCACTGAATTTGAAGAAACAACTCTGAAGGATTTTATCTTTTTTTTTTTTTTTTTCTCAACATTGGGAAAAGAAAAAAGTGCTATACAGGTACATTTATAAAAAAAAAAATAATAATTTTTTTGTTCTAAATATGTAAATGTACCCGCAAAATACAAAACTGCACTCTAACATCTAATTAATGTCCTCAGTACAAATTGTTCCTTTAACTCAAGGTAAAAAAAGGACATCGGGTCCCACGCGAGAAAAATACTCGAGTTGAGTTTTTTTTTTTTTTTTTTTTTTTCCCTGCAAGACTGCTACAGAATGTTTCTGAATATTATCTACTGAGACGAAAAGTTTAATTTTTGTGATTTTAATTAAATAAGAAGGACATCAATAAATCAAAATAAAGAGGTTATGCTACTTAATGTTGTTAGGAATATGATTAGTCATGTGTTATTAATGTTTAATGCAGGTTCTTAATGACAATCCTATACACAGCACTAAAAGGCTAAGTGATTAGCGCAATAACAACGGATGCCAAGCGCACTGTAGTGTAACCCGTGTGAAACATTAGTCTGGGATCAATCACTGGTGTGTGTTGTGTTCGCCTGAATGAGACCGTATGTTTGTGTGTGTGTGTGTGAGAGAGAAAGAGAGAGAGAGAGCGAGAAAGAGAGTGTGTGTGGTATTTCAACAGGTGTGAATTATTAACAGCTGAGCGTCCTTACTTTGTGGGTCAGACTTTACAGAGCTTAGCGTCGTCTCGAATTGCGTGCCATGACCTAAAGCTCTTTACAATTCACTAAGTTTGTACATCAAGTGTGCTTTTATTAGTTTTTTACCAATCCACCCCTTCAAGACTTCCAATTCAAACACTGAGCTATTAAAATGTGATGTAAACAATAGCACTAGTTTGCATTCAGTGCTCCGTCATGCTCGCTAGCTAACTTACCCTAGCTGTGCTAGATCTAATTTTACATTTCAATCTAAAGTTTATTAACGGTTACACTTTTGAATCATAAGCAAAACTGGGTAAATTGGAGATGAACTCTCTACAGCTATAACTGGCAGCCATTTTAGTTTTATGGTGAAGGATGACACAGGTTAGCAAAAAGTGTCATTTCTCCACAATTTATTTGTTTATTTTCAGTCGCTTTAGTGAAAATACTGCCAGAGTCTGAAGTGAGATGCTCACAGGATCAACTTCTGATATGTGAAACTGTCAATATTGAAGAAAAAAGAGAATGCTTTTCAAAAGTGCCTCAGAGTTTAGCTTGGCTACATATGAGCACTGCGAGGGTAGCATTAGCTAGCTAGAATAACTAGCGGTAAGGAAAGTACCTAGTGGTAAAGAAAGTGGCAATTTTTAATATAAGTAATAGTTCTATGTAGTGAATAGTGCTGACAAACTCTGTGTTTTGTTTTAATAATGTACACAATATTAGTTTTTAATCCATGAATATCTGTAGCTGCTTTTAATCTGATGATTGGGAACAAGACACGTGGCTTGAAGCGATGTAGCAGCTAAAGAGACCAAACTGTTTGCAAGAACAAATCAGCTTTTTAAATAAGCTATTATGTAAGTTGACTATTTTTTTTTTTATAACAGCACGCCTTGAAGTGTATTGTTTATTTTTCTACAGCAGCAATTTTTAAATAATTTTTTAAAATTTATTAAAGAATGATACATCCCTATGGCAGGCTTAGTAAGGAATAAAACACTTCGGGCTGTGCTGTTATAGGAAAATAATCAACGACAGGTGTGGCTGAATGCCAAAAAGAGGTACTGTTACCACTACGATTATGACTGTTTTCCAATAACATGTTATGAAATGTGTTATTCCTCTTATATTACAGCAATTTAATGTTGTGAAACGTCCAGGAGACTAGTTAGTTCCTGTTAATGCTTACATTATAGTGGCTTTAAACAGATGTTTTCTCACCAGCCTCTCTTTTTTCTCACAAAAAAAAATAAATAAATAAGTTTGTCATTTTACCGAGAGTCCACAAAGCGTAATCTCTTAAAAAAAATTTAAGTTACAGCTTTACCTCAGACTGGTACAAAGTGCTGACACTGGAGACTCCTTCCAAAAGGCTGAGTTCACCTCCTGACACAAAATGTCACCATATCAACATTTACGCACATTTTTAATGTAGCATCCGCCATACAAGTCGCTGTGAATGAGCTGTTGCTATAGAAACGATAACGTATTAGAACGAGCGCGTTAATAAAAATGTGTGTTTTGCTGTTGAGCTGGAACTACTTACAGAGCTGCTATTATAGAAAATGAATCAACAATTAACAAGTAATTAGTAGAGGAGGTGATCGCTAGTTTTGCATAGTTAAGCTACTTTTGCTGTGTATCCATTAATTAATTGCAATTTCATCTCGGGTGCGAAATGGTACATGTAAGCTATGTTTGTTCACGTCTCCTTGTGAAAAACATTAACTCCGTAATTATGCATGATCGAAAATTAGATCTGAGACTTGCCTGAGGCTAAGGTCGTATGAGGCGCAGTTGCAGTGTGTGCTTTCCTCTTAAATTCTTCAAATCTCACCTATAAATCTGGATGCTCTTCATTACGCAGCGGGACACGTTCAGGCAAGCATCGGAGCTCGGAGAGGGAGGAACACGCACTTGCTTTCTGGGAGTTTTTGTCTGTCGTGGAATGTCCCGTTAGTCAAAGTACAACCCATATCTCCAGTGAAGCGTGCCGTGCAGATTTAAAACACTCTTAACACCAGATATGTCATTGAGACATCTATCTGTCTGCACGTGTGTGTTATATATCACACCACAAACATGTCCGTAGTGGCTCAGAGAAGATAGCATAACTGGAGAACATCTCTCATAAACACACACGCGTGCACACACACACACACATACAGAACACAATGCACTTTATTCAAACAGGCGAGCTCAGGAATTCTGGGCCTCAAGATAAAAGGGCAGAATGCATGTTTGGTGGTGTGACTAGGAAGTGTGTGTGTGTGTGTGTGTGTGTGTGTGTGTGTGTGTGTCTTTGGAGCACATTATAACTCTGTCATGGTCGTAAGTCAACCTCATAGCTGATGTTCAAACACTTCCTGCACTCATCTTTTATACTCTGTGTGTGTGTGTACGCACCATGTTTCTCTCCAAGACACATTCCAAAGTCTTTGCCCTTCAGCAGTTCTGCATGAACACACTCTTGGTTGTCTGTGTCGCATGCATAATGCACGATTATGCGACCCTGGAGTTTTTTGACCTTTGACCCTGTACAGCACTCAAAGGTACATTTCTAAACCTCTCACGGCAACACAAAAAAAAATGACACACTATAGTTTTTTTTTTTTTGTTTTTTTTTCTTTTTCCTTCAAAAAAATCTTACTCAGGTTTTTAAATCAACTCATGCCCCTAACGTAGTCAGTGATGCCACATTTGGAAAAATCCCCTACATTTGGTCTAGTTTTTAAGTCAATAAAAAAAATGGCCCTTGCTGGTATTTGTGATTTCTTTCTCTTTTTTTTTTATTGCCCGCTTTCAAACATGTACACATCATCATCAAATTTTATGACATGAAATTTTTTTGCACTGCTAGCTTTAAGCTTTTACTACTTACTATAAAATATAAAATAAAATATTTTTATATTTATATATATTTAATTATAAAAAACAAAATAAATGAATGGAATTTAATCAGTGGTCCAAATCCCAAAACAATCTTGCACTCCTGTTTCAGGTTTTTTTTTTTTTTTTTTTTTTTTTTTTTTTTTTTTTTTTTTTTTTTTTTTTTTTTTTTTTTTTTTGGGCCCGGTGTGTCCTGAATTTCAGTTTCACTTTCAGTTGATGGGTTCATTGGCATGAGGAGGTCAAAGTCAGTAACTCGTCCTAATCTCTACACTCTGACATGTTTGACTAACCGCTATTGAACTCCCGACTCCTGAGTGGGTGTGTTAGTGTTATCGTGGGAGTAGTGTGTGTTACACTTCAGGATTGATTCACTCAAAATAAACACTGATTAAGTCAAAATACAGCCTTGTGCGTATTATTTTGCATTTACACGGTCCTATAAGATGTATGACTTTATATAGTAGGTATGGTTTAACAGCGAGAGATATAAATGTATTATCGGGTTTTGTGGTTTTTAATAAATAACTGAAGGATTCCGTTCAGTCATGTGTTATTTATAACGTCACCTCAGTATCCTGTAGCAGGTTCACTAATGAGGCTTATACTGGGTTCGACTAGAACTCCGACTTCCGACTAGGAAAAAAACGAAGAAAACTCAGATTTCCTGCTCGTCTTCATGCTCGTTTCGTGCATCCTCCTCAACCCCGAGTTCAGCAAGTGACGTCAAATCAACATGGCCGCTCATAGCGTCAACATTAAGCACTTCGTACCGTTAAATGAGTCATGCTGTATATACGAGTATTTGCTTTAGATCAATCAACATACAGACATATTCACTTGTTAAATCTATAGCACTGACTTTTTTTGAGGAGGTAACTATACGTCACTCATCAGAGTTATCTGGCTAGCCTGTCGCTAACAAAAGACGAACATGGAGCCCAAGTTCTGTTACAAGAAAGTTATCAACAGTGAATCACCACCATTTATAAGTTGGGTTCCTCTTATACGACTGATGATTATCAGCATTTTTAAATATTTAAAATTTATAAAATGTAGTTTGTCATGTGACCAAGGCACTTTGGAAAACCTCAGACTATTACAAAGCACTGACACTGGAGACTCCTTCCAGAAATGCTAAATAAATGCCTCCTTACAGAAAACATCACCGTTTCCACAGTTATAGCTGCTTTTAAATCTGATTATGTGGAGCGTTCAGTGTGTACGAGTCCTTGTGAATGAGCTGTTACTGTAGAAACGATAACATGTTTTACCGGTGATGTGTTGTGTGTGTGATTAAAAAAAAACTCCTGTTAATTCCACAATAGACACAATTCTAATCCCGATTGGCAAATTGTACGCAAATGTAGGTAGTTTTGTGTGTATGGCAAGTCGTGTGTTTATACTTTTGATAGGATAGTGTGTGCGCGCATTCATGCCAGCAAAGCCATTCTGGAAACTGTGTGTCAGAGTTCTAAGAAATGTAATGGTACGTTGAAGAAGATGGTTTTTGAAACTTTAAATAATGTAAAGCTTTTAATTGTAGTAGATTATGACTGAAAACCAAATAACTGTCTTTCTCTCTCTCTCTCTCTCTCTCTCTCTCTCTCTCTCTCGCTCTTACAGATGAACACGATGCAGTCCAGAAAAAGACGTTCACAAAGTGGATTAACGCACAGTTCTCCAAGGTAACTCGACACAAACAGCAAAACCTCCAAAAAAAAAAAAACCTCCAAAAACCGCTCTCGGCTTTATTTTCTCCCTGAGACGGTTCTGGCTCCATTCGGGAAATCTGAGAATTTCTATTCCAGAACCTGGCAACGATTCGTGAGTTCTACAGAGCGAAGTCGTTTTCTTTGATCTGCTGGGGGAAAAAAAATTATTTGATCTGCTGGAAAGATTCTGTGGTATTTTTGGCTGTTGGGAGATGTTCCACTTCGCAGCAACTCCCAAATCTTTTCAAGCTTCTCCTCTGGTATTTACAGTAGAACCACAGATGAAGGTCCTTCATCCTTCCTTTCCCTTTCATATGACTGTTAGGCACTATTTTGTCCTATGGAGCTTTTGATTAAAGCAAAAACTGTTTAACTATCAAATGTCCGATCCATATTTTAAGGCAAGTGGTGTCTTAAGTCTGCACTTAGTGCACAAAGGTGTAAAATTTTTTTGACTCCTCAAGACCACTAAACTGTACTGGACTTCAAACTGGACAGTCCTGAAAACAAGTGCTCAGCTCTGATAATGTACTAGGTTTGAGAACACCTGATCATCACACTCTTCCCCAAACTGTTGCCACAAACTTGGAAGCACAGAATTGTCTAGAATTACAATATGCTCTAGCATTACAATTTCCATTTACTGGAACTAAGAGGGACCAAACCTGTGCCAGCCTGGCAATGTCCCTGTGCACAAAGCGAGCTCCATGAAGACATGAAACTCGAGTGTCCTGCACAGAGCCCTGACCTCAACCCCACTGAACACCTTTGGGATGAACTGGAACACCGACTGCACCCCAGACCTCCTCGACATCCCAACATCAGTGTCTGATCTCACTAATGCTCTTGTAGATGAATGATCACAAATCCCTACAGCCACACTCCAGAATCTAGTGGAAAGCCTTCCCAGGAGACTGGAAGAGGGGTTGTCCAACTTTGGAATTGGATGTTCAGCAAGCACATGTGGGTCTGATGGTCAGGTGTCCACACACTCTTGGCTATACAGTGTATTTAAGCCCAGATTCATGTTCTGTAAGGGAAGACGTTATGGGCATGACGTGCACATGCCGTTTTGCGAGCGTGACCATATTAAGCCGTGCTGCCACGTGCTGGTAGATTGACGTTCTGTTGCTCTGTAATGTAGTGCTGTATAGCTTGGTGCTTCAACATGCTGGAGTAAAATATATATGGCAGATAGATGTGCTTTTTAACACGAGACATGTTGCAGATTTTAAAAGTCAGAAAATTGCTTTGACTTTTCATGTGTTTTACCTTCTGGACGTTCGCTAAGGCAGCAGTGATTTACTTCGAAGATCTCAAACCTAGATTTGGCATGCGTCAGGTGTTCAGAAACGCACGAATTGTATTTGTTGGCTTTGTTTTTGGACGACTGAGGTCCAGGAAAAAAAAGGAAGTCCCATGACAGATAGTGACCCCACTGTTCATCGTGCTCATGTGAAACTCTTCTCTGCTGATAAGGCTACGCTTTGTTTGTTTTGCTTTGGCGCTTGTGTTTATAGGAGAGTAATCAACAGCTTTGCTATAATGAGTAATAAAATACTGAGTGGATTTTCCTGTCATTTTTTTTTAAGATGTGAAAAAGACAACCTTTAAGACTAAAACACAGCAACTGGAAAGAAAAAGCGAATAAATTAAATGAATATGGCGTTTGTGTCTGGGATGTATGTTTGTTTGTGTGTGTTTGCATGGTTGTGTTGATGTCCCTTGAAGACTAATAACCCATCTGCTCATCATTCCCATGTGAAAGTTTTGGCCTTGTTCTCTTGGTTATTTATAGAAGGACAAGGGTGATAGTGACCAGCAGCTAAACATGTCTCATCTGCCCTTTAGTGCACTTCCTCTTGTTCCCTAATGTCTCAAACAAGCTGAACTTTTTATGATGTGTGTCCCTGTGGGTAATTAGTGGTATAATTTAGCAGAGATGTTACGCCATTGTGACTGGCACGGGGAGTTTATAGCAGCTGATTTTATTTAGAGATGGAATTTGTGAACCTTTTCAGTGAATCGAGTCATTTCAATTTGTTCAGTTAAATGATTTGTTCAGATTCATTCATCAATTTGATCTTTTGCAAATGTCCAGCCTGATAAGGCAGACAACAAACAGACATGTGCTTATGTGTCTACGTTTAGAAGAATTACCGAGGTCTGACTAAACTCACCACCTCAGTTGATTCACTGAATGAGAGAGGACCAAATCTTGGCCATTACTAAAAATAAATTACTGAGTCAAACACTGACCTGTTGGACGAGAGAATCTCGGTCATGATGAAAAGATTCACTGAATCAAATACTAACCTGCTGAACGAGAGAGGAGTGAATCTCAGTCATGGACAAAAGATATGCTGAGTCATACACTGACTTGTTGAATGAGAGAGGAGTGACTTTCAGTCATGGCCAGAAGATTCACTGAGTCAAACACTGATCTGCTGAACTAGAGAGGAGTGAATCTCGGTCATGAATGAAAGATTCGCTGAGTCAAATACTGATCTGCTGAATGAGAGAGGAAAAAATCTTGGTGAAGACTAAAAGATTCACTGAATCAAACACTGACCCGATGAATGAGAGAGG
This sequence comes from Pangasius djambal, assembly GCA_022985145.1. Classification (NCBI taxonomy): domain Eukaryota; kingdom Metazoa; phylum Chordata; class Actinopteri; order Siluriformes; family Pangasiidae; genus Pangasius; species Pangasius djambal. The sequence goes on from CM040990.1 coordinate 21,775,368, forward strand.
AGTGAATCTTGGTCAGGACTCAGAAGATTCACTGAGTCAAACACTGACCCAATGAATGTGAGAGGAGTGAATCTTCTGACCTACTCATGAATCTGCTGCTGAAGTTGCTGTTTTGATTTATCTTTATGTGACTATTTCTATTTGCTACCGTACTGGTTACTGTAGTGTCATTCCAATATGAGTGCTTAATGTGCTTTCTGTATTAAGTCTTTTGGTGTTGTGACATTTGTGCGTGCGTGCGTGTGTGTGTGCATGTGCGCATGAAGGTTGTGTGTTTTAGTTGTTTTTAACAGTTTGTACATTGTGTGTTCCAGATGGGGAAGGCGGTCATTAAGGATATGTTCTCCGACCTTAAAGATGGGAGGAAGCTACTGGACCTGCTCGAGGGCCTCACAGGAACCACCCTGGTGTGTGTGTGTTGTGTTGTGTTGTGGTGTGGTGTGGTGTGTTGTGTTGTGTTGTGTGAGAACTAAATATCCCCATATCAGTAGGAAGACAGCACTGACATTGTGGGGACATTTGCCTCGTACCCATAGAGAAAAGTGTGTGTGTGTGTGTGTGTGTGTGTGTGTGTGTGTGTGTGTGTGTGTGTGTGTGTGTGTGTGTTTAAACCTGTCTTTCTGTGTGGGCTGCATTTATGATCCAAAGATTTTAGGGTGTGTGTGGTGTGTCTCCATTTGTCTGAGAGTAATTATAGTACGTGTGTATGCTGCGAGCTCTGTGTGTGTCTGTGTGCATGGACCATAGAACTCTGTAGAACTCTGCAATCTCTGCTGTGTGTATATTTTTGTACAGTGACACTGTATGTGTGTGTGTGTGTGTGTGTGTGTGTGTGTGTGTGTGTGTGTGTAAGGGGCAGTTGTTGAGATATTAACTGGCTGAGTGAGTGAGTGATGATGACTTGGTGTGTGTGGAATGAAATTCCTGTGAGCAATTTCATCAGGCACCAGGCCAATCCCACATCTCTCTCTCTCTCTCTCTCTCTCTCTCTCTCTCTCTCACACACACACATGCGCACACACACATGCGCACACACACGTTGTATTACACGCCTTTCAAATAGCATTTGGATTTTTTTATCCACAGTTATTTTTTATTTGTTTGCTTGTTTTATATTATTCATATTTCCTATTTTTAGCTCAATTGTACATTTATTTTCCACAGGAATGTTTTTTTTTAAGGCCAAATCCCATTCCTATTCACTGCATAGGGTAGAGCATATTAACATTGTAGACCCTATGTAGTGCACTTTGTTTGAGACTGGCGTGTTGTAAATGAACTACTTACATGTAATGTCACTTCTTGGACACAATTTTAAAAATGTGATTAAATTTAATTACAAAATTAACGCATCATAAAAAAATGAACCTAAAGCGAGCCATCAATTATGTGTTTATTCAGAAATTTTTTTTTAAATAAAGTGACACAGGGGTCAAGACATGAGTGTGAATTTTTTTTTTTTTTTTTTTTTTTTTTTTTTTTTTTTTTTTTTTTTTTTTTTTTTTTTTTTTTTTTTTTTTTTTTTTTTTTTTTTTTTTTTTTTTTTTTTTTTTTTTTTTTTTTTTTTTTTTTTTTTTTTTTTTTTTTTGTCTTTGAATATATGAATATTACAGTTAAATCAATTTAGTTAATTTGTTCCGACAGGCCTGGTGTACTGTAGTGTGTACCGTAACACTTCCCACGCCTGTTCACATCTTAAATCATGATGAAACAATCAGCTGTAAAGGTTTCTGTACACGCGCACACACACCATTTTGTGTTTTAACACTGATTGACAGCTATAAGCTGATGAGAGGTATGTGTGTGTGTGTGTGTGTGTGTATGTGTGAATTGCAGCTCTCAGCATGACTCCTTTGAGCTGGGAATGCTAATTATAACTCCCTCACATTGCCGTGTGTGTGTGTGTGTGTGTGCTGTATATATGAAGAGTCTGTCCAATAGTTTAACATACCTAATGCGTGTAAACCTCCCATGCATTGAGCATTACCATTTATAGAGGTGCTGATAATCAGTTACACAATACTTCATGATACTCAACGCACACGATACTGTTATAACAAACACTTCAGAGTGTTATAATGAGATGGAGGCAGCCGGGTCGGTGCCGTCTCTAAATATTTCATTAATCGTATAACCCTAATGTTGAGTATACCGGGTGATTACTGTGATAGAAAAATTAATACAAAAAATTTAACTGTGTAACACTTCTAATTATTATCTCACGATATTTTCCTTTTTTTTTTTCTTCTCCTATTTCTCTGTTCTAGACTAAAGAGCGCGGTTCCACCAGAGTTCACGCGCTAAACAACGTCAACCGAGTTCTCCAAGTGCTGCACCAGAACAACGTAAGTTCTGTCGCTCTGTTTTGCGCTTATTTTCTCTCCTTGTTGTTTGTTGGAGATCACGTCGACATTGTTCCTGACACTGATTTAACTCGGAAGTGGGAAGTCGGAACTGTCATTTTCGACCTACAATGTGGGGAAAAAACATGGACGCGTCCATGATTGTCTTTTGTTAGCAACAAGCTAGCCAGCTAACTGTGATGAGTGGTGTATATTAACCTCCTCAAGACAGCAAACAGTATAGTCAGTGATATAGATCTCATATAGCTGCAAATACTTGTATATACAGTTTAACTCATTTAAAGGTAAGAAGTGTTTGTTTACTGCTCATTCTGTGAGCAGCCATGTTAATTTCTCACTTGCTGAACTCAGGATTGAGGAGACCATCTTGACTTCCCGAGTAGGAAGTTGAAAAGGCGTTTTTGTTTGTTTTGTTTTTCCTAGTCAGAGGTCTTACATGATGAATTACGACCTTTACTCGAACGCAGCATGTATCTCGACGCCTCAGCATTCACGCTTGTAGTCAAATGGTTGGCTGGATTGAAATTTCATTGCTGTATCGTGTGTTATATGGAAATCAGACAGTAATATCTACCAAGCAGCTTCCTCTGTTGTTCCTCATTTATGCAGAACGTAGATGCCACATTACAGATTGGTTTTTTTTTTGCATGCTGAATCTGTCAGTCGATCTCTACAATCAGACCGCAGCAGATAAATTTGACTGTGAGAATGAAGTAAAGATGGGTCGTGCTCAGATAATAAATTTGTCACGCTGCATTTAATTATATATGCAAATATCACAGAGAGAAATTAAGCAACTTTTCTTAAAAAGAAACTTTTGAAGCTAGCTTTGCAAGGCTGCTGAAATGTTGTAAGTGATAATGAGATAAAACATTTTTAAATTCATTTTTTACCTCTGTGCTGTTGAATTCTTGAATCTGGTTGGTCAGAAGGTTTTTGATTTTCAACAGTTGGAGGTCTTCCAACATGCGAAAGTCTACAATCTTTGCGGTTCCTCTGTAACACGACAAGCTGTGGGTTTTATTTTCTCTTATTAACGTCAAATGAGAGATAAAGATAAGAGGCTGGTGAGCGAACGACTGTGTATAGCTGCTAAGTGATAACAGGAACTAACCTGTTACTATTAATGGATAAAAGGTGTGAAGTGTTAATTAATAGTTTATTAATTCTTTAATTAATAAACTATTGTTAGTGTTGGCAGGTGGCTGTGGTGTTCAAGCAATAAAACACTTTTATAGGGAAAATGGTCGACTTTGGTACTGTGGGTGGTTACAGTAATTCTGCTTTATGTCGGGCTGGATCACACCACCCCGTCGTTGATTATTTTACTATAACAGCATGCCTCTAGGTGTTCTATTGCTTACTAAATGAGTCTTGCTGCCTTTATACCTGTGGATAATCCATATGCTGACTACAGACTGATGTAAAGACCAAATGCAACCAGGACCTTAGCTTTTCTCTATCCACCATTCTCTGTCTCTCTCTCTCTCTCTCTCTCTCTCTCTCTCTCTCTCTTTCTCCTTCTCTTTCTCTATCTCTCTCTGTCTCTCTCTCACTCTGTCTGTGTGTCTCTCTGTCACTGTCCTTGGTGATGTTTGAGCTCCAGGCTGTTGTTTCTCAGTGTTCTGTGTTCAGCATCAACATCACTCAGAGACAGACAGTGCAGTGTGGTAACAAGGACAGCCTAATTAGTCTGTGTGTGTCTGTATGTGTCTGTCCATGTTTGTGTCTGTGTATATATGTATTTGTGTGTTCATTATGTGAATTTTTAGACCAAAACTATCAGAGGTCCTCATAAGGATAGATTGGTGTCAAATGTCCTCATAATCACCTGTAAAATCAGCTGACTTTTATTTGAAAAACTAAAAGAGCCAAAATATTTACTTTGGGCAACCAAGGTAAAGGTTTGTGTTGCATTTAGGTGTATAGCATAGTTTTAATTGTCTACAATAATTATAGCAAGGTCCTCACAAAGTTTAAAAAACCCGTGTGTGTGTGTGTGTGTCTGCCGTTGAAAGATAGTGATAAACATTTCTGGGGGCAAGGTCTTTGTGGTCCTGTGCTTATTTCCTTTCCTTTTATGTTTGGCGTAGCTGTAGTGTGACACACACACACACACACACACACACACACACACACACACACACACACACACACACACACACACCGCCTATTTGCAACAGTCACCGGTTTTGTTTTTGGAAAAACACTGCACTTTTAGCCCAACTGTTTCCATACTATTTCTTCATACAACTCCCCACACACACACACACACACGCGCGCACGCACGCACACACACGCTTGTTTAGAGTCGGAAGTTAATATCTAGCAACTCACCTCAGAGTAATTAGCATCACAGAGTTAACAGAGAAGAAGCTCTTTTGAGCTCCAAGCCTCGTTATGAACCTTCTTAGCACTGATAGCTGAAAGAAAGAAACCATACAGCTGTTTGAAAGCCAAGTTACAGCCCAGTAAACATGCAAATTTTGACTCGTAACAATAACAAGAATGGTCAAGGGTCCTTTTTAATTTGTAATGAAAAGAAAATTTATTCCTTGAGTAAAGCCAGCCATTAAACAATTCTAAACTTTATACAAATTGCGTCTTCATGCCTCTCCAAGAGCAACACCTCTGATTCTGTGCCCAGCTTCATCCTCTTCACCAGTAAGCTGGAATTTACTCCATCTTGGGAAATCACTGCTGGTGTTTATTCTGGTTTTACTTTGTTTCTTGTTTTTTTGAAGCACAGAGTGATATTCTTTTTGTGGGCAGAGTGAAGGGATGTTGAGGGAGTATCTATAAAATGACTGATAGGAGGCCCATGTAAACACAAACGAATGCTAAAATCCATACGGCAAGGGCCATTGCTTAAACGATCATTTAAAAAAAAAAAAAAAAATATATATATATATATATATATATATATATATATATATATATATA
>CM040990.1:21780773-21799887 GCA_022985145.1 Pangasius djambal
TGAGTATTTTTCTATGTTATGTTCATGTTTATGTTCATAAACCTTTTATTTAATAAAATATGTTTTCATAGTTTGTGTTGTCCCTTATTATCAATGCAAAATGGTCACTAACTAAAGAGGATTTATGCTGATATTGCCCAAAAACCCTATTTTGTTCAGGCGTTTCCAAACTTTTGGAGGGCAGTGTATATATATATATTTTTTATCATGGTCTACATATTTTCCGGGTTATTTGTACAAGCAAGAAATTGACTATTGCACCTTTAAGTTCACCAGGCTTGGCTCTCACACTCTTCTCCCACCTCCTGTCCTAATGCTGAGCTGTCTAACCAAAATGCAAAAGATTAACAGATAAACAGATTTCACAACATTCATGGAAGGAGTCTTGAGTGTTTTGGAATTTTGTAACAAGAGGTAAAGCTGTAAATTTAGGTTTTCCGACATGGGAAAGTCTTCAAGATGGAGGAATTTGCAGTTATAGTAACTTCTCAAATTATTCTCCTTGAGAGTTTATCATCGCTTTCGAAATGTATTATTGGTTATTAATGTTACTAGATTGTTGTTGACTATTAAATTTCTAGCTACTTACGGACCGAAATTGTGTCTGAAAACATCAAAGTGTGACAGTATTATTGCTGTATTTACATACAGAGCTAAAGTAGAAAAATTAAGAGAAAGTAACTAGAAATTGAAATAATATTAAACAGTGATTTTTTTTATTTTTTATTTTTTTATTATTTAATTCTCATATACACCATCAGTCTATTGTTTCTCTCAAAATCATCCAGTTACTAGTTACAGAGGAAGCTAACTGGTAACATGTAATCTATATCATTTAATATCTAATCAATCTAACACACACTTTCATAAATGTTTTGAATTTAAGATCATAATTGTCCACCAGTTCGGGGGCTTTTATTTAGCTCGTAAATGAGGAGTGAAAGTGAAATACAGTACAGTCATGACTGTAGAGCACTGTGGGTGAGAAGAAGCATGAGCGTGTGTGCACACACACGACACTGTTTACATATTATCATGTGACCTACCTCGGTCTATCATGCTGCGTTCTAGCTACAAATCGAGGGAAAAAACATGGACGTCTCAGTGCTCATCAGCATCGACAATCCAGCCAGCTAACTGCGATGAGTGATGGATATTCACCTCCACGGTGTTATAGATTTAATAAGCTAACAAGTCTATATGTTGATTTCAAAAATAAATACTCCTATATACATTATAGTTCATTTAAAAGGAAAAATTCTGAGTTGAGAGGCATTTTTCTTTGTTTTTTTTTCATAGTTGGAATTTGGAAATTCAGACTTGGACAATTTAGTTATCTAATTTAGCATCTGTAGACCTGACGTGTTTAAACCCCGTACAACCTGGACAAATTTATAAAGCTTCTCTTGAAACTTTGAAACCAGTGACTGCTTTTAGTGTAAAATTATATATATATATATATATATATATATATATATACACACACACATATACACAAAGACACCCCAAAAATCAAAGTGAAAAAATGATGCAGCAGGCTAGTCCATTTCTGATCTTGTTTTAATTTGTACCTGTAGATGAAAGTGATGTAATTGCATGTGAACAACAAAAAAAATCACATTGTTTTCACTTATTAAACAAAAGAAATCAACAAAAATTTGTATTTTAACTGAGGAAAAAGTTAGGACATCCTATGCCCTAATAGCGAGTGTTTCCCCCTTTGGCTGAAATAACCTCAGTGAGACGTTTCTATAGCCATCTACCAGTTTCTGACATCGACTGGAAGAACGTTTCTCCACTCCTCAATGCAGAATTCTTTCAGCTGTGTGATGTTTGAGGTTTCTTGCATGTACAGTCCGTTTCAGATCACCCCACAGGATCTCAATAGGAATTAGATCTGGGCTTTGACTTGGCCATTCCAGAACTCTCCATTGTTTACTTTTCAGCCGGTCCTTGGTGGATTTACTGGTGTGTTTTGGGTCATTGTCATGTTGCAAGGTCCAGTTCTGCTACAGCTTCAATTTTTTTGACAGATGGTCTCACATGTTCCTCAAGCACCTTCTGATACAATGTAGAATTCATAGTGGATTCTGTGATGGTGAGCTGACCAGGTTCTGCTGCAGCAAAGCCCCAAACCATAACACTTCCACCTCCATGTTTCACAGTTGGTATGAGGTTCTTTTGCTGAAATGCTGTATTTGGTTTATGCCAAACATGCTCTCTGTTATGGTGTCCAAATAATTCAATTTTAGACTCATCTGTCCAAAGTCTTGGCCTTTGTCTATGTGTTCTTTGGCAAACTTCAGTCTTGTCCTCATGTTTTTCTTAGACAGCAAAGGTTTCCTCCTTGCACACCTCCCATGATGATTAAAGTTGTGCAGTCTCTTTCTGATTGTAGATCCATGCACTTTGACATCAACCGTAGCAAGAACTTGCTGTAGGTCCCGTGATGATATTTTAGAGTTTTTGGAGACTTCTTTAAGCATCTTGCGGTCTGCTCTCGGGGTGAATTTGCTCGGACGGCCTGACCTGGCCATGCTGGCAGTTGTTTTAAATGTTCTCCACTTGTAAATGATTTTCCGGACAGTGGAATGGCTGATTACAAATTCTTTTGAGATCTTTTTATATCCCTTACCAGACTCATAAGCATCAACAATCTTGTTTCTAAAGGCCTCAGAGAGCTCTTTGGATCTCACCATGGTGATACCTCTCACTTCAACAATTAAGAGCAAACCAAACTAAATGTCTGAGGTTTAAATAAGGCGAGCCTCCTTCAAAATGCTCTGTAACGATGTTCTAATAATTTGCACCTGATGTGATACACCTGTAGGTAGTTTTAGCCATTTTAAGTACAAATAAATGTGGGGGTGTCCTTACTTTTTCCTCAAAAGAAATTGGATTTTTTTAAAAATTACATTACAGATCATTTTAAAAAGACCTCTTTCTTTGGTTTTATTTGTTTAGTTATATTACTTGAATCTCCCAATATTGTTAAAATGAAGATCCATGTCCAAATGTCCATATTTTAAACTATGTAAAAAAAAAAAAAAACAGGCTTTCATGGGGTGTCCTAATTTTTTCACATGACTTTAACTTTGATATTTGTGAAAAATTAAGAAGCACTCTGAGGAATGCTGAGGAATTTGGAGAGTTTTGAAGGGATTTTAGTGTAATATGGCTTTGATGTTGTGCATCGGTATGTGATGACTAACACACACACACACACACACACACACACACTGTCTCTGCAGGTGGACCTGGTGAATATTGGAGGGACAGACATTGTCGATGGCAATCATAAGCTGACTCTCGGGCTCATTTGGAGTATCATCTTACACTGGCAGGTGAGAACGTGCGCGCGCACACACACACACACACACACACACACACACACACACACACACACACACACATATCACGGGGTGTTTGTCCTCAGCTGTCTGTTTTCTGTTTATTGTATATTACATTTTTGTCATTTTATATACGAGGATCATTATCACTACCCTTGGGGGTGTGTGTGTGTGTCTGTGTGTGTAGGTTAAAGACATCATGAGGGACGTGATGTCCAGTCTACAGCAGACGAACAGTGAGAAGACGTTGCTGAGTTGGGTCAGACACTGCACACGTGGCCGGAGTGACGTTAATGTGCTCAACTTCACCACGAGCTGGACGGACGGACTCGCCTTCAATGCCATCCTTCACCGCTTCAGGTAACACACACACACACACACACACACACACACACACACACACACACACACACACTTATACGTCTATGACCTGCGTTGTCTTCATGTATAGACTTCTTCAACATTCAGCTTTTTTTTTCAAATAACTCTACGTTCTTTATTCGTCTTGTCTTATCTCGTCTTGTCTTATCTTGTCTATTCTCTTTTCTCTCTTCTCGTCTTTTTTTCCATCTCTTTTCATCTCCTTGTTTCCTCCCTTTTCTCATCTTTTCTCCTGTCCAAATATCTTATCTCGTCTATGTCTTATGTCTTATGTCTTATATCTATATCGACTTGTCATTTCTCTTATTTCAAGCTTATTTTCTTGTCTTTTTCTTGTCTTTTATTTTTTCATTTTTTGTCTGTTTCATCTCTTCTTTTGTCTAAACATATTGTCTCATCTAGTCTCTCATCTTGTCTTGTCTCTTCTCTCATCTTCTCATGTCCTCTTGTTTTTCTTCTTGTAATTTCTCCTTGTCTTTTCTCATCTCATCTTGTTTTTTATCTCATCTTTGTCCCCTTGTTTTTTTTTCATCTCTGCTTGTTTCTTCTCGTCTTTTCTTGTTTCATGTCTTCTTGCTGTATCCATGTTTTGTATCTTCTTTTTTTTCCCACTTGTCTTGTTTTGTATCTTCTGGCCTTGTCTTCCTCTGTTTTCCCTTATGTCTCATTTCTTGTTTTCTTTTTCACCCTTCCTTTTTTGATTTCTCATGTTTGCCTCATGTTTGTTTCTTTTTTGTCTCTTCTCCTTTCTCAGCTTGTCTTTTCTCTTCTTTTGTATGCATCTTGTCTGTTCTTGTCTTGTCCCTTTTTTCTTCTTTTGTTTGGTCTCTCCTGGTCTTGTCTTTTCTTGTCGTCTTATTTAAAAAAAAAATCTTCTCATTTAATTTCTACTTGTCATTTCTCATCTCTAGTTTTTTTTCTTTTCTCATATCTGGTCTTGTCTCTTCTTTTCTCTTCTCACCTCTCTTGTTTTACCTCATCTTTTTCCTTCTCTTGTCTCAGTGTTTCATCTCCCCTTGTTTCTTCTTTTTTTTTTTTTTGTCTCTTCTTGTTTCTATATTTCTGTTTTCTCCTTGTTGTGTCTGTTCTCTTTTCTCCCCTCTAAACATCTCATGTCATCTCATTTCATCTCTTCTGTTTTGGTCTCGTCTCATCTTCTCCTGTCCTGTTTCCATTTTTTTAATTTTTGCATTTCTTAATGTTCCTCATCTTCTTCTCTTTTTTCTTTCCCTTCTTTTCTCACATCTTGTCTCATCCGTTTTCTCCTCCTCACTAATCTTACTTTTGTATCTCGTCTTGTCTCATCTCATCTCCGTCTCCTTTTATCTCCAGGCCTCATGCGTTCCGTTGGGATCAGATTATGGCCCTTTCTCCGGTTGAGAGACTTGAACATGCCTTCAACTTTGCCAAAGATGAGCTCAACATCGAGAAGCTGCTTGACCCTGAAGGTAAAAAATCACGTACAGAGAGAGCTCTCGCACACCAGCCGTACACACTTACACACTCCACCGAGTGTTTTTAACATCAGTATTTCACCGTGACTTTAATCTCTCACTGCAGCTCGCATAAATTAGCAAATGAAGATGTTTCTCATACCTTGCTGTCTCTAGACGTGGCTGTGCAGCTGCCGGATAAGAAATCCATCATCATGTACGTGACGTCTCTGTTTGCTGTGCTGCCCAATGACGTCACCATGGACGACATCCGCGAGGTCGAGACCCTGCCCAGGAAGTATAAGGTGGAGGAGGGCCACCCTATTAGCACGCAGGTAAAGCACAGAAAACGCTAATCCGAGAAGCGATTCCAGGTTTCTAAACCACTTAGGCTTACACAGTGTTTAAATGCACTGATGAATGAACAGGATTGTGGAATATATAGATTATTTAACACCAAGACTCGCCGTGTAGGAGGCTAGAATGACAAAAACAAACCCCTAAAACAGTACGCTACTACGAGTCATCGTTAAACAACACACCAATAAAATTAGCAGATGAGTAAGTCGACTTTTGCGTAGGTGTTTGGAACTCTCCAATATTAATCCAGGCCACCAGGAAGCCCCGCCCACTTCCCTTCGTCTCAGATTTCATTTCTTGCTCTCGTTTTGAGTCGATTTTTCCTGCTCAAAAATAAAAACGCGACACCTTTGCGAGTGTAAATGGAGAATGTTTTGAGTTCATTAACATGAAATAAAATCTATCATTGTATGCTCAAATTAAAGCTAACATTAAAAAGGTATATAGCTAGCATGGGTTGACTGTATAAATTAGCAGTGCCACCCAAAAGCTGTGAACAAAAATAGACAAAAAGTGGCACGTTTTCACCTGGAAAAAGAAAAAAATTCTGAAAATTTGGACCAAAAAAAGATTAAATGGACCTACAGCAAAGTGCGAAATCCAACGTTACAAATAATTTTAATGGTAATGAGAATTAGAATGTGATTAAAAATGCTGTTAGCAGTCAGCGTAGATGTTTCAGAAACTGGAGTATACAGGGTTTTACGGTAACCGCTACGTAACATCTACGTGAAAATTTTTTTATTTATTTGTTGTTTTTTTTTTTTTTTTTTTGGTAAATGTTTCTGCTTGTAAACTTTACTCACTTGGACCATGCTTCCACACGCAACACCATACAGGACCACAGTCTTGCTAAAACAGTGCAACATGATACAAAATACACACGTCACGCCACGCTGAACCACCCGTATTGTCCTATGCATGTACTGTACTACTCAACACTTCCACATCGGCCAACATGTGAATGTTATGTGGATTTCTAAATTAAAGTCATTTACTTAGCTGGGAGGAAGGGTGCACTTTAGGGTTACGGAGGCAGAGCGAGAACAAAGAGGACTTTGTAACTCCTCACTGAGTAAAGTCAGTGACCTGTAAATGCCAAGTCTGGCTTAAAAAAAAAAAAAAAAAAGAAAACGGTCGTGAACAGGCTCCCGAGTGGCGCAAGTGTTTACATTACATTACATTTACTCTATTCATTCAGCTGACGCTTTTATCCGAAGGGAGTTGCAGCTGAGACACAATGCGAGCCCAGAGTGGAGCAGTTGAAGGATAAAGGCTGTGTTTAAATGCTGAGTAGTGGCTGAGAGGCTTCCAAGTTTGAATTCAGACCTCTTGGGGTCCAATTTCATCTGTTTTTTTGGATATTAATCACTCAGTTTAATAAACACTGTTAAAGATTGCGAATCCCAATGGAGCCAAAGAGTGAAAAAAAATGAGCAAATATGTCTTTTTCTGTAAAGCAACAAAGGCGTTTGATTTTGGTTATTTTTTACCACAATTAATAATAATAATAATAATAATAATAATAATTTTATTTATACCATAATGCTGTTCAGTTCTCGAATCTGATTGGTCAGAGGTTGTTAATTTTCTGTAACAGCAGCTCTGACAGTAGTTCCAGCTGTCAAGCAAATCAGGTTTTTACTAATGCGCTCCTTCTAATACATTGTCGTTTCTATAGTAACAGCTCATTCACATGGACTATTGCAGCAGACAATTCACATAATTTAAAAATAATAATAAAAAAACGTATTTAAAAATGTTATTTTACAAAAAATATATATTATTAATTTTATTATTATTATGATTATGATTATTATTATTATTATTATTATTATTATTATTATTATTATAAATAATAGTTTTTAAATTAATGAGCAAATCTTTAGCTACTTCTAATCAGTTGTGTTTAATAATGAAAGTGTTTATTTTTTATATTTAAAAATAATTTTTTTTTTCTTCAAAAAATGTATTTAACGCAGGAAAAAAGAAAACACAAAAATCTATAAAAATGTTTAACATTTTAATAATTTAAAAATTAAATGCAAAAAAATGTAACATCACTTCAGCTTCTTCTTTACAATAGTGTTGCATTGGAAAAAAACTAAAAATAATACATTTGTTTATTATTTGAAAAAGAAATGTATAATAAATGTATTACAAAAATTTAACATTAAAAATAGGGGGAAAAAAGATGTTCAGCATTTTTTTTTTTTTATGTAAAAATCAAGTACAGTGTATTAACATCGCATCAGCTGCTTGCAGTTAGTTCATAATTATTTAAAAATATTTTTTTCAATAATCTATGATATTAACAATATCAGAAAAATACATACTGGGACAATTCATCACAATATCGGTATTATGTCATCATATCAAACAGCTCTAGTTCAGAGGCTGCACTTTGACAGGAAAGGGTTGTCGGAGTGGTGTGAGGTGGTGTAAGCGGGCCTCTGTGGTTAGACAACTGCCCCTGTGGTGTAGATAGTGACTCAGAAGCTACCCCTCCCACGTGCACTCTGTTCTCGCAGTTCACTCGCTTTTGCTCTTTTTCCGCTGGCGAGAATGAGTCATCATTTTCACTCTGTCCACCCGAGTGGAACCAAACACACACACAGCACATTTTGTTTGACTTCAGCTGCTTTGGTTTGGGTCTGTTCAACACACACACACACACACACACACACACACACACTGTACAATTTTAGGGAAAGTTCTGGAAAGTCTTTCTGTATGCAGCCCACGCGGCCAATCAGCACTCAGTGCTCAGTATCACGCCTCTGATTAACTGACGGAGTGTGAGATCCATACATGGTGTGTTTGAATGTGTGTAAATGTTTGTGTGTGTGTGTGTGTGTGTGTGGAGAAAATCTGGGTCTGCCATATGTTTGCCATTTAGGGGGTTATGCATTGCCAAACCTCAGCTATTTTAACCCAGTGTGTTTAGTTGTAGCCACACACACACACACACACACGCACACACACGTTCTCAGGCTCATGTCTTATTTTAACTTTTAACTTTATTTTCTACATGTGCATTCTTTCTCTCTCTCTCTCTCTCTCACACACACACACACACACACACACACACACACACACACACAATCAATTTCTGCTTCTTGTTTTCCTGTTTTCTCTCTCTCGCTCTCTCTCTCGCACACACACACACGCCCATTATGTAGCCTGAACGTGTGGGTTTATGCTCAGAATGCCAGTGCATATTTTGACTCGGTGACCTTTCCTCCCTGGTGAAGGTCGTTCTGCATAGGTCCGCACTAAACAACACGGCTTTATTTAAAGATGTGAATCGGAACGATTATTAGCACTTTCACATTGCTGGTGGAGTTTTTGGGTTTTGTGTGTGTGTGTGTGTGTGTGTGTGTGTGTGTGTGTGTGTGTGTGTGTGTTTGTGTGTGTGGTAGATAAATAAACTCTTGACTAAAGTATTCTCTGTAAAAACCAGCATTAACAAAAATAATTCATTCAAATGGTTACAATCCAACTCAGATATGGAAACCAAATATCCGAGTTTATTAAAACACATGAAACTCGTGAATAAAAAGTGATATATGGAGAATATTATAATTAATTTAATGTAATTAATTCAAATATATATAATTGAGCACCTTCTCTCTTCTCTTCTGTCATTTATTATTTATTATTCGTACTACAAAACTCCATCAGCTTGCAAATTGGCTTTATTATTATTATTATTATTATTATTATTATTATTATTATTAATTTTACTTCCACCTTGTTTACCACTTTTTTACAGCATTTTGAATATTTATTATTATGGCCTCATTTATTCTTGTTTTTTTTTTTCTTTTTTTTGTGGTTACTTTGATCCAGTTTATTGTTATTTTTACGTTAATTTAATTGCTTATTGCAATTTTTGTAACTTATTTTTTTAGTTAGTTAGGTTTTTTGTTCTGTTTTTGTTTTTGTTTGTTACTTTTTATTTTATTAATTTATTTTTTATTTTTTATATATTCTTGTTATTTTGTGTGGGTAATTTCACATAATTTCTTGTTACTTTTTTGTTGCTTTTTGTTGTTGCATATTATTTAATGTCGCTTATTTATTTATTTTTATTTTGTTTTGATTTTAGTGTTTTTGTTAGTTGGTTTTCCTTTTTTTTTGTTGCACTTAATTTCAAAAAGTAATTGCACCTCATCTATCGTTACCCTTTTGTTGCTGCATGTATTTTTTTGTAGCTTATTTTGTTTTGCTTTTATTTTTATTTAGATTTTGTTATTTTGTTTTTAATTTGATTTTAACAACAAAATTAGGAATGGAAGTTTTGTGGTATAAATGGTGAATTACAGAACAAGGTGATGTATTATTATGATAAAAGTGACTTTTATATAATCTGCATTTTTTAAAATTCCTTTTCATATTAAAAAGTAAGTTTTTACCAAATGCATATTTGTCGACGTTTTGTCGACTGTCTCCTCTCATAAATAACACTTTGTTGTTTAGTTTAGCCGTGGACTCGGTCCCCACAGCAGCTGTGTACACTCCAGCCTAGGTGTTAAAACTCTCAAACTAGTAAGTGGGAATTTCAGTGGGAATTTAAGCCTCATAGCTTTGGATCATCGATGTAGTCTCTATTTTAAGGTTGCAGCTGCTTTCCCGTTGAGCTCACGTCTGCGTGTTATCTAACATTAACATTAGTATTTTCCAGAATTCTTGGGTGCGGTGTTGTGTTTTCTGCCATTCAGTAGGGCGCAGTATGGGTGTGTCTTCCTCAGACAACACCTTTCTTTATAATGAAACACACTGGTATTTATACCATGAAGAAAAACCGGCATCTGTTGCTTTTACGCAATCACATACACACACTTTCTCTCGACATTTCCATGCTGATATTTAGTCCTGTTTGGAAATGTCAGGTGGTTTATGGGTATATGTGCTCGTGAATGTGGATATTTAAAAAAAAAAATTTTTTTGGAAAAAGTATACAGCTTAAGAAGAAGTTAATAATGCATGCTAGTTGCAGTGCAGTGACTAGATCAACAAGGTTTTGCTAGTAACACTAGTATAACCAACACCTAACCAGCATACATCACCTAAAACCAGCACGGCATTAGACACGCTAGATGTGTCCACCCACCATAGATTCCTTTTCCAAAAAAAGTTCTCAATTTTGTTTCTTTCTGTATAAACCCCCTTGTTCTTGATTGTCTATTTGCTCCATCTTCTTGTCCACCTCTCCTGCAGGGATTGGCTGGGGCACCGGAGGAGGTGGTCAGACCACAGGCCGAGACCTCGACTATGGACAGGGAGATCGATTTGGAAGGAGGGACCGAGATGGATCTGGACTCCTACCAGGTCACACTGGAGGAGGTGCTCACATGGCTGTTGTCGGCTGAGGATGCGTTGCAAATCCAGGACGAGGTTTCTGATGACGTGGAGGAAGTTAAGGATCAGTTCCATACGCATGAGGTACTGCAGCTACAGTTCTATTCCAAACATTAAGTAATGTAAAAATGTATATTGCAAATTAAGTATCAGATCAATATTAAGGATGCTGTAGATTTGCACCTGCAGCTGCTGTAATCGTAAAGACTGTCTTATGCTCATCCCAGGACTCATCCTAGAAAAGAAGGTCCTTTCAAGACACTTAGTACTGTTTGTATTTACTCTTCTACACCTGTATACTGTAATGATTTATAATCCCACTATCCGACGGGTTCCCTTTGCAGTCTGGTTCCTCTCAAGGTTTTCCTTGCCCCAGTTGCCTCTGGCCTGCCATTTACCACTAAACACAATTATTCCGGCAATCCCAAGAATCTGAATGAAAGAGCCAAGCTTGTGAAGAGAGGAGAGGTCACTTTGTCACTCTTCAGACTGTAAACACCTCCTATCTTCTCAGAAAGGAATGTGTAGCCTCCTTCGCTCCTTCCTCCTCTCAGAGTACACGGTCACAACATGCAAGGAATGTCAGGAATTCCATGGAGCGAACCTGCTCCAAACCCTGAAGAGGTTGATGGATGTAGGGGCTGGGAGGGTGTGAAAGGTGTTCTGATAGTGGGGTTGTAATGAGGTAGGGGGAAGGTTTACATTCCTAATGCTAAAGGCTAATGTGACAAAAGCATGTCAAATAAACAGAGATGTGCCAGTCCTCTCAGGAATGGGCTTTTCTTGAGTGCTAGAGGTGGATGGTTTGGAACGTCACTTTCCCATTCTGGTGCTTTTTTTAAAACTTTTTAAGAACCTCTGGAAATATGTGTTTGTTTTCCATTGACCATTGGTCCGGTACCAAATATTGTATGGTTTTTGGTATCTGATCATCTGTGCTTTGCCCCAAGTGTTCAGCATTTTTGGTAAAGTGTGAAAGCTCTTTTCAAGCCCATGACTGGTCCAGAGAACCAATCTCTGGTCCTCTTGGAAGGTCTGGGAATCACTTCAACTGAACCATGGTGTGGTCTGCATCAGGTCTGGAACCTATCTGCTGCTTGTCATACTGCTTCCTGTTTCAAGTCTGGTGATGGGGGTGGGGGGTGGGGAAAGGGTTGTTTTGGTCAGTGGAGGCAACATTACACCTGATCAATATATAAAACCAGACTTTCTTGGCCCTGGTATGTGAATGCTTGCACTTAGAATATCGCAAAAAACACACATCTTGTTCTAGCCTGCATGGGTAATAAAAACCTTCTTATACGAGATCGGCTCCTCATTTGCAGTTTTTTTGTCATCCAAAATGTGGTGTTCTTCACGGCTTGAGCCTTGGTACTGCAGGAAAATAATACAAAACAGCAAGTGGATGAATCTAGTGTCTACCATTTTACAAACCCGAATGCACAAAAGGATTGTTTGGAAGCATTTCTGACTGAAAAGTAACAAAAATGAAGGTTTGGTATGATGAGGAGATACCAAAAGTGCTGTTATTGCACTACTACTAGAGCCTGAAGTTCTGTTTCTATTTGACTGTTCTAACCAGTCAGACCTGGTTTCTGATTTTGTAATGGAAAAAATGGACTGGTTTATTTAGCTCTTTGCCAGTTTGAGAAACATGTCAACATAATGATGGATAGAATGAATACATCATTTCATCATCATCTCAGTCCAAAGTGGGTTAAGTGGATTTGTTCCATTGCCTGTTGAGCCTCTCTCATGGCACTTTCACATCTATTAGTCTGTTTCCTGACTCTGAATCAGATAAAAATTGATATGTTTGATTTGCTATTTGATTTGGTTTGGTTTCATGTTGCATGTAATTAAATGTACCAAAAAAGCAAAACTTAGGCTGAGGGACATGTAGGGCTGAAACCATCCTCTTCAAACTTTTTCATTCACTGGTCAGAAATACAGTTCACTTGGAAGCAGATTAAGGCCACGTCGCTCAGACACTCTCGGGTCGTTTTGGTCCACACCCGAGTGTGTTTGTTGTGTTCCCACGTCCTTGCTGGGGTTCCACACCAGGGGTCCGTTCAAACGGACTGAACACTGCGTATGTGAAAGAACTCGTAGTGTCATGTCTGCATTTTGTTCACTGTGGAAAAACAATTTTAAAAAAAATGACCTGTCATATGAAGCGTTAGTGCTTGAGGAACTGAAAGCCTTTAGTTCTGGAAGTAGCCAAGTTTCTGGTACCTGGTGCACCATATGCTTCTCTCACACAGTTCTTTTACAAACACACAAATAAACAGCAAACAACTTTACACAGTTAATGAAGGGGATGGAAAGGTTTTTCTTTTGAATCCCTCTTCCTACAAGACATTTTTTTCCTTCCTCGTATTCTCTCTCTCTCTCTCTCTCTCTGTGTGTGTGTTATCTGTCACGTTCGGCTGCCTCCCAGTGATCTGCCCTCACTGTGTTTTGTTCTGAGGTTGCCATGGCTGTTCTGGGGTGAAGTGACCCAGAGCGCACCTACAGGCACTGAACATGAGCACTTAAGCGCTCAAGCACTCCAGATAAAGCAGCTGGCTCGGTTTTCTCAGAAGACAAGCACAGTGGGGCTATTTTAAATTTAGAACTGTGCATCTAAATCCCCTAATTAACAGAGCCTTTTTAGGTGAGAAAACGTGACCTGCAACAACCTGACGCTTTTTTCCCCCAGTTTGATTCAAGGTTCATTTTCAAGGGTCACAAGTGCTGATGTAATATTACTGGTATTTTTGTAACACACTATAAATTTTATTCATTTATTGTCCTTAATTCCTAAGAGATATACATCACCTCAAAATGTGAGTGTGTCAGAGCCTGAGGCCATGGTTTTAGGTTCAAGGTGATTAAAAAATGGCCCAATAGCAGAGGATCCTGTCTGATCTGGCATCCCTGAGCCGGTTCACATCTTGCTCATGACTGGAATAATTTGTGTTAAATTTTTCATTAGCGAAATATTTTCGGCCACAGTTGTAATGCGAAACGGGAAGTCAGAACTCGGAATTACCTCATTTTCAACAAACCCTGTTTAGTTAGAAACAATGTAGCTAGCTAACTGTGATGAGTGACTTGTATTTACCTCCTTGACGTGTTTGCTACTTTGCTATGAAGTGCTACTGTGTTTACTGTTGATGCTGTAAGGAGCCATGTTGCTTTGACGTCACTTGCTGAACTTGGGGTTAAGGAGACCTTCCTGACTTAGGGTAGGAATTCTGAGTTGAGGGGGCTTTTTTTCCGAGTCACAGGTCTAGAAATTCCGATTTACAAATTGTTGTATGTTTGTAGCATATATATTTCCATACTTTCTACCCCATAACTCTCATTTTTGTCCATTTTCGGCTGTAGGTTATCAATTGCCAAGGTTTCTGTGGACACTTTCTTCAGTCTCCTGCAACATTAGATCCTGTCAGGACTCAGGACTCAGGACTGGAATTTGGTGCCTCGATATCAAAGATCTAAAAGCAGTATTGTGTTCATACACTGTGTTCTGTGATAGTGATCATCAAGCTGCTTTTCTGTCTGGCGCTGATGGTATCTTTAAGCTCAGGCTTTTAGTGGAGATTGAATAGAGAGACTTGGGTGGAAGTTTTACACCAGGCTAGGAAGGAGCTTACGGGCACGACATTCACTTTTGTTCCTTTATTATTCGATATCAGAATCCTCTACAGATCTTCTGAAGATATCTGTAACCTGAATGAAAAAGAACACTGAGTGTGTGTCTGAATGTGAAAAATTCTATAAATTCAGCCATATACGGTATGTGTAGATGTGGGCAAATCTGTGGTAGTTTTATGGAGAAATCTGCAGGGATCTGGACATAAATTACAGTTCCTGATTTCATGACTACCACGTGTGACACTTTAACAGCTCTCTGAATTACATGTCGGAACATTAAATAATACCGTAGTCTCTGTACATCTAGTTACAGAAGCATCCTGAAGTGTTTTATATAACAGTTTGCCAACAAAGACACATTTTCATTCATTAATGAATGAAAAAATGTGCTTTTTATCCATTTATAGTTGCATTTAATGTTGTTGGCTCCTGTTATCACTTTTCACACATTTCATGTCACCATCATGTCTCTTTTTCGCTCGAAACTGCACGGCGTGAACCTCTTCCTCTGTTATGAAGACTTTCCTGTGGCGGAAAAATAACTGACTGTTATAAAGCGCTCGCACTGGAGACTCCTTCTGAACAAATGTTAAATAAACATCTCCTTACGGAAAGTAAGTTTTTTACTTTTTTAAACTAATTTTTTTTTTTTTTCCCCCAGGCGTTCATGATGGAGCTGACAGCGCACCAGAGCAGTGTGGGTAATGTGCTGCAGGTGGGAAACCAGCTGATTGCACAAGGAAACCTAAGTGAGGAAGAAGAAGATGAGATCCGAGAGCAGATGACTCTGCTGAACTCGCGCTGGGAGACCCTTCGTGTGAACAGCATGGACCGCCAGGCCAGGTATACACACACACACACACACACACACACACACACACACACACATACACACAGTGTGTGCGCTATTATATGTATCTACATCTGTTTTGTGCTCCAAATATCTGTACCTGTATCTTGGAAGTGGATGTGGCCTAAACCAAACATACACAATGAACATAGAAGTAATGTTCAAAGTGAATTGGAAGCAACTTAACTAGAAGATTTGGGATTTTTCTTGTGTCACGGGAAATAAATCAGATCAAGCTGCATAGTAATACAATAAATGTTACCGTGGTTAAATAAACCAAACGAATCACTGAATCTGAATCATTGAATCACTGAATCAGTCAGGCGCTGTTTAAAACTGATTACATTAAACTGCTTTGATTATTGTTTCAGACTTCATGAAGTTCTCATGGACCTCCAGCATCAGCAGCTCCAGCAGCTCTCTGATTGGCTGAAGGAGACAGAGGGGCGGATCCGTAAAATGGAGACCGAGCCGATGGCGGGAGACATGCCGGGATACCTGGCTCAGATCGAACAGCACAGAGTAAACAAGCGTTCTATCGGATACTTTGTGATATCTGGACCTCACAAGCTTATTAACAGTGTATCCGGATTATTTGCGCATTCTTAGTCACAGGTTAGCTTAGCATTTTTAGCTTTTACTGTTAAACCTTTAGCAGGTCATTGCTCCACATGTGCTAGACATTAGAGCCATAAAGACAGAGGAGCCTTTAAAAAGTCAGACCTGGTGAACACAAAACCACTTTTGGCCCTGGTATGACATGGGAGAGTAGAGAGAGATGTTCTGTTGGAAGTGCAGAATGTAGCACTGAAGTGTAAGTTCACTCAGTGTGACACTGCAGCTAATAAAGCTTGTTCTTGAACACTTAAGCACCCTTTGACCTCTCCTCCTCGCTTGACCGTGACCGTTATGTTTGTGTTTTTGGGTCAGGCTCTACAGAGCGACCTGGAGGCCGAGCAGGTCAAGGTGAACTCTTTGACTCACATGGTCGTGGTGGTGGATGAGAACAGTGGGGAAAGCGCCACCGCCGCTCTGGAGGACCAACTTCAGGTACGGACACATCACCAGTTTACGTTTCGCGTCGCAAGTTTGTGTTTTCACACTCCACAAAACACGTGAGGCAGGAATTCTGCATCAGTAACACTAGTACCGACATGAAATGTCGTTAGTGTAGCATAAAACTGATGCTTAAAGAACCAGTTATTATCATATTATTATTATTAACATGACGTTATACCACAGCGCTGTTGAATTCTTGAATTCTCGATTCTGATTGGTCAGAATGTGACGATTCATTTCTATAACAGCAGCTCTGACAGTAGTTCCAGCTGCAAGGCAAATCCCAGGTTTATATTATATTAATGCGCTCATTCTAGTACATTATAGTTGCTATAGTAACAGCTCATTCACAGGGATATATGGCAGATAACCCACTTTTACCATTTATGGAAGGAGTCTCCAGTGTCAGAGCTTTGTTAACAGAGGTAAAGCTGTAACTTTACGTTTTCCAACAAGGGAAAGAGAGAGAGAGAAACAGAGATGGCGAAAAGAGAATATAACGTAAGTGATAACAGGAACTAACTTGTCTCGTAGACGTATGACAACTTTAAATGTAGCTGTAAACGGATAAAAAAGTGCAACCTGTCATTGTTTAATCAATCAGAAATTGCTGTCGTTGAACTGGTGTGGTGTAAGATGTTATGGGAAAATGATCAACTTTGTGGTGACTCTCATGATTATTTTCCTCTAACAGCGCACCGCCAAGTGTTTGTTTTTTTTTTTTTCTTCCTTTCCTGTTTTTGTAAATGGCTCGTTAAATATTGTGCGTATAATGACTTGAAGAGTCCAGTAGTTGGCTAGGAGGAGGCATTTTATACTCTCACTTTCTTTGTAACCTCATTTGTAATGACACAGCGCTCACAGAGTGTTTTATAGCACTGTCTGTGCTGTCGTTTGCGCTGTGGCCTGTAATGACACACGGCGCTCTTTGAACCTTAATGCCTGTGTTTGTCTGCTGAAGCTCACAGAGGATTACAGCCTTAAGAGCTGACGGGTGAAAAAGCGCCTGCCCACTTACCAGGCTCAAAGGATGTGCTTTATCTTTGAGCTGACGCTAAGCAGAAATGTTCCTGGAGAGTGAACGTGTGGTGGAGTGTGGAGTGTAAAGGCTGGATGGTGGCTTTGGTATCAGAAAACACTTGATCTGCTACTAGATGCATGTATGATGATTGCTCTGAGTGCTGTGGAGCGTCTGACTTTTCACACAGTGCTACACTGTTTACACACTAAAAAGTGTTTAGACGAAAAAGCCTTGATGGTGCACTGCATAAACAAACCACATCAGATCCATACTTATAAACTGTGACAAGAATTCTCCTTTCCGATTGGTCAGAAGGTGTTGAATCATTTTCTGGAACAGCAGCCCTTACAGTAGATCTGGCTTCAATGCCAATCACATGAAATGAAATGATCTTGGGTTAAGACACTTCCGAACTTTTTATCCTTAGAAGGTAACCTAGCTCAAAAACGGTACGGTTTTTTTATTCTTCTGTGAAGCAGCTAGGAAATAGCTGCTTATAGCTACTTATAGCTACTTGGAGAAATAGCTACTAGTGTCTAGAAAATTCAAGAATCATCATCGATTATGCGTTATTGTTATTGTACTGCTTTCTGTCAAGTTGAGACGAGAGTTTGCTGGTAGTGACCGAGAGATTTTCGTCATGCTAATAGTACGTACGTATCTTTTTTTTTTTATGCCGTAACGGTTTACTCTGTATTTCTTGGTGCAGTCTCTGGGCGAGCGCTGGGCCGCGGTGTGTCGCTGGACTGAGGAGCGCTGGAATAAACTGGAGGAGATCCTGCTTGTGTGGCAGCAGCTCGTGGAAGATCAGGTTAAAACCATTTAACTGCAATTTTTAAAATTGTTTACCAGTTTTATCATCGGAACTTTTTACTTATACGTATTTTTACGATGTTTCCAGAACCTGTTCAGAGCGTGGCTGGCGGAGAAAGAAAATGCGCTGAGTGAAGTGCAGACCAGTGATTTCAAAGACCCGAGCGAGATAAACACTAATGTTCGTAGATTAGCGGTGAGTAGCCTAGCTAGGTAACCATGTTATTCAGGAAGTACCAGACAGCGAGACTGGCGGGAATGTTGCGCTTTTAATGACGAAATTGGCAGTCTGAAACTTTTGACCTTTGACCTTCTCTGGCAGAGCCTGAAGGAGGACATGGCGCAGAAGCGGCGGGCGCTGGGCGCTCTGTCCGAGGCGGGGCAGGATGTGGCACAGCTGCTGAAAAGCCCCGCAGCGAGGCAGCACATTGAGACGGACACGGAGGAGCTGACGCAGCGCTGGGACAACCTGGTGCAGAGACTGGAGGACTGCTCCAATCAGGTAACACACCACATGCTCTCAGCCAATCAGCTGCTTGATCAACTTTAACATGCTCACAATTCAGCATGAAGTGTGTGTAGTGAAGTGATACTGATGGTCAGTGATATTGATCAACACATCAGTTCCTCACTGGGTGAATATTTGGAGATTTGTACGTGCGCCCGTAGGAGATTCTTGTTTGCGAGATATCTCAAGAACGAGTGGTTGAATGTTTGTGGGATTTATATGGAATTATTACTGTAACCAGCAGATCAACTGATTTTGGAATTGATCCAAACAGGGTTAAGGTCACAGCAAGGTCAAATAGTTTTTCTTTGACAGCTTCCTTCCTGTCTGTCA
>CM040990.1:21799987-21817985 GCA_022985145.1 Pangasius djambal
TTTTTTTTTTTTTTTTTTTTTTTTTTTTTTTTTTTTTTTTTTTTTTTTTTTTTTTTTGTCCATCCGTTTGTCTGTCAGTATGAAAAAACACTGAAAAAACATAAGAGCACACACACACTCTCTCTCTCTCTCACACACACACAGACACAGACACACACTCACACACACACACACAGACACACACTCACACACCAGGCACACCTGAGCTCTACACCAACACCTGAGCATTCTGTTTCCATCCCAAATTTAGAGGAATCGCCATGGAAACAGCCTCTCCCTGGAATAAGGTGGTGCTCAGACCTCCCCATCCTTCTCACACACACACACACACACACACACACACACACACACACACACACACACACAGGTACTTGTAGTTGCTGTTGTGAGAATGTTTCAGGATGTTTTCTGTACACTCTTGTCTGTAGTGTTCTTGTTTAACAAAGTCATAAACACGTTTGTCTCGTCTCCAAGGTAACTGTGGCAGTCAGTGCTGCAGGGACGGCGCAGGTTCAGGAGAGAGTCGTCATAGAGACGGTCACCACGATAGTGGAGCGGACACAGCGCACGGTCACCGACCAAGAGCTCCTGCCTCCCGCACCACCGAAGAGACGCCACCTGGATACAGACACAGAGCTCAGGAAACTGTACGAACACACACACACACACACACACACACACTCACTCACTCACTCACTCACATGGACACTCACAACCTCACTGTTCAATGGTGGCATCTTGTCAAAAGTTTTTTCTGTCTGTATGTCTTTCTCTCTCTTTCTTTCTTTCTTTCTGCCTGCCTGCCTGTCTGCCTGCCTGCCTGTCTGTCTGCCTGTCTGCCTGCCTGTCTGTCTGCCTGTCTATTTCTTTCTTACTTTCTGTCTTTGCATCATTGCTAATGTAGACCCACCAGTTAGCTTTGTTTATCCAACTGTGTGCTGACCTGTTCTTTTAATGTATGTGTGTGTATGTATGTGTGTGTGTGTGTGTGTGTGTGTGTGTGTGTAGAGTGGACAGTGAGATTCCTGACCTTTTGTCTTGGTTGGCGAGATGGAAAACCTCGGCACAGTTGCTCTACTCTAGAGATCCTCACAACCTCACAACAAAACTCCAGGTAATAAATCTAAGAGAACGCCACTGCTGATTGGCTCAGTGAGAACGCCGCTGCTGATTGGCTCAGTGAGAACGCCGCTGCTGATTGGCTCAGTGAGAACGCCGCTGCTGATTGGCTCAGTGAAAGTGCTGTGGCTGATTGGCTCAGTGAGAACGCCACTGCTGATTGGCTCAGTGTGTGTAACATGTCTCTTATCCATGTTTCCAGGGCCTGGAGGCGGAGCTTACTGAGAAAGAGCAGCGAGTGAAAGATGTGATGGAGAGAGGAGAGAAGCTGACGGAGCAGTTAGAGAAAGGTAAAGAATTCTGGGTAGTTTTAAAGTTTCATTCATCTTTTCTTTGTTGTTTTTCTTTGTTTCTTTTATGCGGAAAGACAGACTTTTCATTCTTCTCGTAGCTTTTTTTCTGATTTTAAATGAACTAAAGGAAGTAGAATGATAACGGACACATCTTTTTACCCTTTTCTTTTCTTTTTTTCTTTTCATTTATTGATTATACTGTAATTTTGTTTTTTGTTTTCTTTTTTTCCTTTGGTACCCTGTTTGTTTTTTGTTTTTCTTTCTTTCTTTCTCTCTCTACTTTTCATTTATGAATGTTTTATTAATAGATATTTATTAAATATCCGTCTCTTCTCTTTTCTCTCTGCCTTTCTCTCTGCAGAAGGTTTGTCCTCATCCCCAGTTCGCTCTGCGCTCGTCTCGGTGCAGTCGGAGTTGTGTTCCTGTCAGCAGCTCCTTCGGGACTTGCAGGACAGAACTCGGGTTTCGGAGCGGGCGGCGTCCTTGTCCTCCGACCTGAAGGTTCTAGACGGGGCCCTGGTGGGCGCCGAGGCCTGGCAGAACCGTACGGCGGGACTCGTTGCAGATGCTGAGCTTTCCGCTCTACGCACGCTCCGAGACGACTGCCAGGTGAGTGGTATGACCCAAGGGCACTGCCGGGCCTGTTATTTGGCCTTAATTTACTTATTTTTATTATCGATGCATGTCATGATGAAGGAGCAGATTGAGGGAAAATGAGTCGTATTAGACTCCTGGTGTAATAATAGCTGTGTACATGCTTGTCTTTTGTGCTTATCCTGAAGTGCTGGTGCCGTGCCAGTTACTCCGTGCCCTGTTAAAACACTGGCATTAGCTGTAATGGGGAACACAAACATTTGGATGGTGTTCAGAGAAGCTTTTTCCTCACAGTCATTACGGAATAATGAGTCATCTGGCATCAATCTGTCATGAGCATGATTACAGTAGAGTATTCTTCATTTGTGTGTGCTCCAGGCTCAGCTGGCAGGACTCCTGGGTCTGAGCACTCACCTTCAGGAGCTCTGTGTCCGGGCAGCGTCTCTGGCCGCAGAGCCCGGTGTCCCTACTGACATCCAGAGCAGCGTGAGCGCCCTGTCATCGCGATACAACTCGACCCTTCAACGACTCACGACACAAGAGCAGCAGATTAACGCTGGTAAACAAAAGAGCTTGACACACTATCATGATGTTCATGATGCGTGAATTCCAGTCTAGTGTTTTCCCTTATGCATTACCGTATTATTTGGACTATAAGTTGTACTATAGTAACCGTAGTACAGATTCTACCAATAATGTACGATGCTTTATTATTGAGTTGCATTAATGTAATAGTAATTGGAAGAATTATTTATTTTTGGAAGCTGCTGTCATTAATTTGATCGTGCTTTTTATAACACACGCTGTCAAGTCAAAAGATTACAACCGGTAAATACAAGCTAGACAAGGACTTGAATGATTTTCCCAGACCAGGAAGCTGGAAACTTGTAATTACTCTAATGACTGATCCCATGACTTAGAGCAGACAGGTGTGTATTTGGTTATGGTGTTTGTCTTGAGGTGATGGTGAGGTCTATCTATCTATCTACACACACACACACACACACACACACACAGTAACGAAGGCTTGGCCGAGGTAATGGTTGCTAAACAGGGAATGGACTTTACAGTGAGTTTTAAGTGAGTCGAGAATCAACTCCAGACGGTGCACACAGACTCCTTTGAATTTGTGTTGACTGCAGAAAAAAACAGCTCGGCCATAAATAACCTGTTTTTCCCCTCCTCTGTCTCACTCTATTGTGTCTTATGCTTTTCCCCACCTTTTCACTGCCTCACCAATGATTTATGTGGCACATAATTGTAACAAACAAGTGGAAAAGGAACAAGAGTGGGGGAAAAAAAAGAAAGATGTCAGAGAGCGAGAGAGTGGAAAAAGAGCAAGAGGAAAACAGAGAGAGCAACAGAGAGGGAGGTCATGAGAGGGATGTCTAATGAAAGTCCTTTTTTTTTTTTAATTAAAGTTGTTTTAGGATACATCCAGGACTTCCAGAGCTCTGTTCTTCCTTTTTCTGTTCTCCCATACCACAGAAATAAAGTGTTTATTTGATGTGTACACAAGTTTGATAACGATGTTAACATTATGATTTTGTCAACTGTGTGAAAATTAGGTAGAATAGGAACAGGAAAAACATCACTGATGCGGTAGTGTGAGGTGGTTATTCCTCTCATACTGCAGCAGTTTGCGAACGGTTCTTTTTTTTTTTTTTTTTTTTTTTTTTTTTGAACGAATGACACAACTTACAGTAGTTCCCGTGATCACTTATTTATTTTGTACCTGTAACAATCCTTCTTTCCACTGAAACCAGCGTGTGAACAGAATGTTCTCATATGAAGAGGAGAAAACTGTCACACACACTAATAGTCAGGGAGTGTATGAGTCTACGTAGTTGACCAAAACTA
The DNA here is from genome assembly GCA_022985145.1 of Pangasius djambal. NCBI lineage: Eukaryota > Metazoa > Chordata > Actinopteri > Siluriformes > Pangasiidae > Pangasius > Pangasius djambal. Next base: position 21,803,854 of record CM040990.1, read on the forward strand.
TACAGGTACCTGATGTAGTTGTCTTTTAGACTGCGATTTCCAGCGGTCTTTAAAATCTTGGCCGAATACTATAGCAGACCGTGCGATAACACGTCATGTCAGATTATACGATGAAGACCCTGGACCTATGATTAAATAAAATGTCTACATTCTGCCATACTGGGGGAGCAGCTACACACCTCAGCCGGCTTTAAACATTATGTGTACGACCGAGTGACTGTGAATTTCGCAAATATATGTATTGGCCACCCCAATGCACACACATACCAAACACACACACACACACACACACACACACACACTTTCAAACAAAACACTAATTGCCAAACCTAACAAATTCACACACACTCTCAGACAAAAAAAACAAAACAAAAAGACAAACACTGACACCCCCACTCGGCCAAACGTATCATTACACTCACAAGCCTGTGTATTCTTACATGATTTCTGACACATTCTCTCGATTTTCTTTCTTTTGCTTTAATATATTCTTCTTTTGTTTTTCTCTCAGCTCTGAACAGATTACAGCAGATTGAGAAAAGCGCTGATGTTCGGGCCAAACTCGAGTCTAGACTTTCAGCTCTCACTGCTGAGGTCCTAGACATGCCCTCCACTGAGAAGGCTGTGGACAAAGCTCAGGTGTGTGTGTGTGTGTGTGTGTGTGTGTGTGTGTGTGTGTGTTTTTTATATATATATATCATCTGTTTTTCCATTTTGCTGTTTTTTTTTTACTTCCGGATGACAACCATTACTAGTTTTTATGTATTAAAGAACAACATGTATACTTTTTATCCATTTATAGTTACATATAGTTACATTGAAGGGCAGATGTCTGAAACAACAAGTTAATTCCTGTTTTTCAGTGAAGGTATAAACAGTCGCTTCCTCACCAGCCTTCTCCCCCCCCCCCCTCCTTCTAAAAAATAAAAATAAAAAAAAAAAAAAAAAAAAAAAAAAAAAAAAAAAACACTGCTTGTCATGTTACTGAAAAAAAATGCAAAAAGCATAAACTTACTTGTCCTGAACATTTATCAGAAGTTACAGATTTACCTCAGAGTATTACAAAGCACTGGCACTGGAGACTCCTTCCATAAATGTTTAATAAACGTCTCCTTGCAGAAAAATTTACCATCTCAACAGTTACACACACTTTTAAATCCATTTTTAAATATGGATAGATAATTAATCTTCACTTTCTGACCAATCAGATTTAAGAATTCAGAAGGTATAATTGTATGTAAAATAATAATGATAAAATAATAAATAATACAATAATATTAAATGATATGGCACACTTTCAGAACTGCGCTCTAAAATCTTTATTTTTGTGTCCGGGACAGAGTTAGTGTGCGGAGTCGGTGTGTAATGCGGGAATTTCCCCTCTCGCTTCTAACTGTAGAATTTTCCCCAGAATCTAAAAATACCACGGTTAAAGCTCCAGGGACACTAAAGTCACGAACGCTTTCTAAAGTTGGTCTTGTGGCCAAACTCTGCTGTGTAATTAGTGACTTCCACGAACAGAGCAGCCCTTCTTTTTAAAGTTTGAGGAAGTCTCTCGCCTCACACACTCGGCTTTTATCGAAACCGTGCGATCGTGCCTGAGGCTATAACTGAGACGCTTGTGCATTCCACCTTGGTGAGCTTTCGAGCTCGCATACACACGTGCTCCGGTACTGCAGATGGCGCTGTTAAAAAATTTCACGACTACAGGAAGCAATTTGTTTGATTGAACTGCAGTGACGTAGGAGTTGTTGGACACGCCAGAAGCTGACACGCCTCTCTCACCCTGCGTTCAGCACTCGAAGTCACGTGTCGTTTTTCTTGACGGCCGTGAACCGAGCGCTACTTTTATCTCTTGTGGGCGCGTACCGTCCGTCCAGCGTTTTTAGTTCCTGTGAAAAAGAGCAGTCTCAAAATGTAGCCTACAACACACAGTTCACTACAGTATACAATTTATTTGTCTTTACATTTATATATTTTTAATAAAGTGAAAAAAGAGTGTTTGTGTTGTTTTGCTTTGTTAGCACATTAGCAGCCAAGCGAACTAGACTAGCTATGTACACTTATCTATTTATCTGTAGGTCTTATTCTACATAAGTAGTTAAACACAAATTAATTAACGCACTAATCAGTGTGAAAATTGGTTGTTTTTATTTACGTTACATCCCAGGATTTGTGTTAGCATTTTTTTAGCAGATTAGCAGTTCAAGCTAGCTAGGTACAAACACTCTCCGGAGACAGGAGTGATCTTTGCTACTTCCTTCGAAGCTTTATTTTTCGTCATAACGTCTCTCTACTAACGTAATGAGTGGTCATAAGATGAAAACACAGCTATTAGCTTTTCTTCCATTTTTTCCAGTCAAGCAGTACACAGGGGCTAATTGCAGACATTAGTTGTATTAGTTGATGCATTGCATTGTGGGTAGTAGACATAACTAGAGCATGGGTAATGCTGGTGGCTGATTGAGTTATTTCTCCATGCTCTGTAGGCTCTGTGTGCAGAGATCGAGCAGCAGCAGCAGGCTGTATCAGACCCACACGAGCTCCAGCGCTGGACTCAACTTTCCATCACAGCCGCAGACCAGCTCGGCATGCTGCAGTGCATTCTGGGTAGCATGAAGGACTCACAGGTTGGTCTATTTCTTACTCAAGTTGCCGATTTGTTTGTTGTGTCCTGATTGCTATTTAATCTGTAGTCACACACTAGTGAAACTGAAGTGCACTTTTTTTTTTTCCCTAATTTGATCATTTCGAAGTTTGGAGGTTTTGTTATTGTTCTGCAATGTTTCGTGCACAGGTCCGAGGTGTGGAGGTGAGCCGCTGGCTGGACGCCGTGCAGGAGCTGCTGTCGGAGGACTCCAGCTCTCTCAACCATGCCGATAAACTACAGGAAGAGCTTAACCAGTGCAAGGTCAGAGGTCACACCGTTCAGAATTTATACTTTTGAATTTACATTTGTTGTGGTAACGACATAGCTTAAAATAACAAGATAACAAAATAATGACACATCTTGAAATAGTGAGAGAAGGCATATTTTGAAATACGAATTATAACTCAAAATAACAACATATCTTAAAAGAACGCGATAAATAAAAATGACAAAATATCTTGAAATAACAAAATAAATCAAAAATAAAATGCCTTGCAATAGCAAGTTAAGTCAAAATAGTGAGATACTAAAATAAACTCGCGGCAAGCCGTCTTGACATACTGAGATATTAAGTCGTAGTAATCACATAGCACTTCAACTTGTGGTTCAGGGCTTCTGTAAAATTGAAGGTAAATCTTTTAACTGGACTTTTGACTCTACTCTGAAGCGCCGTTTTTATTGCCGTTTTATATCTGCTGAATTTGTACTTCTCTATCTTTTGCTTAGGAGTATGTGGGGGAGATGGAGGCGGTGGAGTCGTCTCTGAAACAGATGGCCGTGACTGTAGCAGCTGTGCAGCAGAGCGCAGTACCAGGCCTGGCCACATGGGGGCAGAAGGAGCTAGATGAGAAACAGAGACACTGGGATGCGCTGAGCAAAAAGGTGAAGAATGAAAGGACCTGGAATTATATTTCTCACAGTTATGTCACATCAAGCAGCGTGGAAAGTATGACTGAAAGTAGCATGACTGTATTGACTGAATACGTGTGTGTGTGTGTGTGTGTGTGTGTGTGTGTGTGTGTTGTGCAGTTGCAGCAGCAGCAGGAGCGTGTGACTGAGAGTCAGGAGAAAGTGCTGAACCTGAAGAAGGACTTGGCGGAGATGCGAGAGTGGATGGCTCAGGTGGATGAGGAGTTCCTCATGAGAGATTTCGAATATAAGAGTCCTGAGGAGCTGGAGGAAGCTCTGCAGGAGATGAGGGTACACACACACACACACACACACACACACACACACACACACACACACACACACACACACACACACAAAACACCACCCACTCTAGTGTTTCTGCAGTTTTTTAAAGCAAGCTGGGACCATTTAGCAGCAATATATTTGTGTAGTACATGAATATATAAGGAATAAAGTGCTTGGGGGCATTCTCTTATAGGAAAATAATCACCGTTGGGGTGGTGAAGTGCCCATAGTGTTTAATTCCTCTTATACCACAGCAATCTGACAACACAAAAAAAAAAACAAAAAAAAAAACACACTTCTTACTTTTTATCCATTTATAGACATTACATTAACTTATATTGGTTCTTAAAGTGACGTTGTTATTCATTACAAAGTATTATTGTGGCGTAGCGTACTGTATTTGTGCTAAAGTTTTGTGTGTGTGTGTGTGTAAGAGGGCTAAAGAGGACGTGCTACAGAAGGAGGTGCGAGTGAAGATTTTGAAGGACAGCATTAATGTGTTGACGAGTAAAGCGTCCCCCGGTGGTCAGGATCTGAGCAGCGAGTTGGCCGAGGTGCTGCACAACTACCACAAACTGTGTGACCGCTTCAAGAGCAAGTGCCACACTCTGGAGGTAACACGCACACACGCGCACGCGCACACACACACACACACACACACACACACACACAGATATAAGGCACATAATGTAACAACAGTTTAATAACATTTATGCTGTGGTGTGTAGTGTAGTAACAGTTTAATAACATACATGCTGTTGTTGTGTGTAGTGTAATAACAGGTTTATAACACGTATATTGTGCTGTAGGAGGTGTTAGTGCTGGTGTGTAATGTAATAACAGGTTTATAACACACACCATTCTGTATTGTGCTGCAGGAGGTGCGGTCATGCTGTAGTGTTAATAGCAGGTTTACGACTTGCTCACTGTGTAATGTAATAACAGGTTTATAACATGCCTACTGTGCTGTATTGTGTAGATGGTGCGGTCATGCTGTAGTGTAATAACAGGTTTATAACATGCCCGCTGTGCTGTGCTGTGTAGATTGTGCGGTCATGCTGTAGTGTAATAACAGGTTTATAACATGCCCGCTGTGTTGTGTAGATGGTGCGGTCATGCTGTAGTGTAATAACAGGTTTATAACATGCCCGCTGTGTTGTGTAGATGGTGCGGTCATGCTGTAGTGTAATAACAGGTTTATAACATGCCCGCTGTGCTGTGTTGTGTAGATGGTGCGGTCATGCTGTAGTGTAATAACAGGTTTATAACATGCCCGCTGTGTTGTGTAGATGGTGCGGTCATGCTGTAGTGTAATAACAGGTTTATAACATGCCCGCTGTGTTGTGTAGATGGTGCGGTCATGCTGTAGTGTAATAACAGGTTTATAACATGCCCACTGTGCTGTAGGAGGTGTGGTCATGTTGGATGGAGCTGCTGCAGTATCTGGATTTGGAGTCCGGCTGGTTGAACACTTTGGAGGAGAATCTGCAGGCCACGGAGAAACTTCCGGAGAACTCGGACTCCATCAGTCAGGCCCTGGAGGTGCGCTGATCTCACCATCTCACATCTGTGCTGTCTGTGTGTTTCAGACAATAACAGCCGAATTCCTCGATTAGTTGATTATTTTTAACCCTGTGTTCCTTGGTGCATGCTCTCTCTCTCTCTCTTTCTCTCTCTCTCTCTCTCTCTCTCTCACACACACACACTGTCTCATTCTTTGTCTCTCTCTGTCTCCACCACTGTCTCTGTATCTTTGTTCTGTGCTTTCTGTCTCTCTCTCTCTGTCATTCTCTCTTTTCTGTGTCTTTCTCTCTCGCTCTCTCTCACTCTCTCTTTATCTGTCTCTCTATCTTGCTGTCTCTCTCTCTCGCGCTCTCTCAGTCTCTGGAGTCGGTTCTTCGTCACCCTGGTGATAACAGAACTCAGATCCGGGAGCTGAGCCAGACTTTGATTGACGGTGGGATTCTGGATGACCTCATCACCGAGAAACTTGACAACTTTAACTCTCGCTATGACGAGCTCAACCAGCAGGTAGGCGTGTGTGTGTGTGTGTGTGTGTGTGTTTAGTAGATGTGACATTCTATTGAACACTTCATAATATGTTTAATATCATGAACCTCCTTGGCCTAAAAATCAAACACTGGTTATGGTATTGTGCTGTGTGTGTGTGTGTGTGTGTGTGTGTGTGTGTGTGTGTGTGTGTGTGTGTGTGTAGGTGGTGGAGCGTCAGGCGGCTCTGGAGCAGCAGTTGAGTATGCTGAAGGAGAACGAGGCGGCATTACACACACTTCAGGACTCGCTCGCTCAGCTCGATCAGATGCTCACATCCTACCTCACTGACCGCATAGACGCCTTTCAGATACCACAGGAAGCTCAGGTACACACACACACACACACACACACACACACACACACACACACCCCTACACCTATCTCAGATCCTGTCCACTTCATCGCAGATCTTACCTCTGACCTTTGCTCTCAGGCGATCCAGGCTGATATCGCAGCTCACGAGGCCTCTCTGGAGGACCTGCGCAGGAGGAACGTGGGGAACGTTCTTGCTCCCGCTTCCGACGGAAAACCGTCACGTGGAGGCACCATGCTGGATCAGCTGCAGGTCAGGATCATTAGCGGTATCATTTTAGTGTTATCGGCATGATGTATACACACTCGAGCAGACGTTATGACTCCGTGTGGTGCCTGGGGATTTCTGCACACACTTCCACTAGATCACATTCTTTCCAGATACGGTTCCAATAACCGTCGAAACGCTGTGAAATGAGTTAATAATACAAATAAAAAAAAAACTATTACATTAAATCTCTGAAGTGAAGTGGTCAAAACTTTGTCACCATGACGTGTGTGTGTCGATCAGTTGAGCCGTGGTTAACAGGTGAAGTTTTCCTGTTTCAATACAGAGGAAATTCCGGGAGATCAACACGAAATTCCAGCTGTTCCAGAAACCAGCTAACTTTGAGCAGCGCATGCTGGATTGTAAGCGAGTCCTGGAGAACGCCCGTGCAGAGCTTCACATTCTCGACCTCACTGATACACAGCCGGAGCAGATTCAAACACACCTTGCCGGCTGCATGGTGAGCGCACACACACACACACACACACACACACACACACAAAAAAATCAGATGAGGACATATCCGTTTCCATACATTATTCACTGCACTTGGTGATTAGTGACAACTTAGTCACACACACTCATGATATCTGTGTGTGTGTGTGTGTGTGTGTGTGTGTGTTTGTAGAAGCTATATAAGATGCTGAGTGAAGTGAAGCTGGAAGTGGAGACGGTGATTAAAACGGGTCGACAGATTGTCCAGAAACAGCAGACTGAGAACCCAAAGAGCATGGATGAGCAACTCACTGCGCTCAAATTACTGTACAACGACCTGGGAGCACAGGTACGCGCACACACACGCACACACACACACACAGACACACACACATACACATACACATATACACACACACACACACACACACACACAAACAAATTGCTGCTTGAAACTGCTGTATGATGGATTAGAAACTATGTACTGCTGACTGAACTTGGAATTAAAGGTGTGTGTGTGTGTGTGTGTGTGCGTGCGTGTGTGTGTGTGTTAGGTGACGGAGGGGAAACAAGAGCTGGAGAAAGCTCTGTCTCTGTCTCAGAGACTGCAGAAGGACAGCGCCGCCCTGCAGGACTGGATCACGTCCACACACACACAGCTGGAGAAGAAGATCAGCACGGAAGACATGCCGGCTGACATCGATGCTGAGATTGCCTGGGCCAACGTGAGTGTGTGTGTGTGTGTGTGAGATTCATTCTGTAGGCATAGTCTTATGGCCATCATTGTGTCTGACGTGTGTGTGTGTGTGTGTGTGTGCGTGCTGTGCAGGGTCTGCTAAAGGAGAGTGACTGTAAGAAGTCGGATCTGGGTAAGGTGACGGAGAACAGCGCCGCCCTGCAGGCCGTAGTGGAGGGCAGCGAGGCTCAGCTTGAGGATCAGCTGTTCGTCCTGAATGAGGGATGGCAACAAGTGCGGACGCTCACGGAGGACTGGCTCAGTGCTGTGCTGGTGTGTGTGTGTGTGTGTGTGTGTGTGTGTGTGTGTGTGTGAGCTGAAGATTGTCATATAATCTGTTGTAAATACTTGAGAACTTTTTTTCCCCCAATTTGTTCACCTGCCAATTCCCACCCACCAGCTAGCTAGTAGCGGTGAAGGCTAACACATGCTTCCTCCTTCCTTCCTGCTTCCTGTTGCGTCACAGGGCAGCGTAACACACTCGGAATAAAGTGCTATCAGCCCTCTTCCTCATACAGTTTTGGTCTCTTGACACCCGGCTACGGACTGCTGTTGCATCGTCGTGATTTGAACTCACGATTTTTTTTCTGTTGCGAGCCCGTGATGATGCCCAACGAGGTGTCCCGAACATAAGATCAGAACATAGCAAGATAGATCAAGGACTATTCCTACGCAGAATCTGAGTACGCACTCACTTTTATTAATCTATATTAACCACTTAGCTAGCATTATATCATCTTATGATCATCTTCATACTTTGGGGTTATGGTAGCTACTATATTTTTGCCAAGTTATTTAGGTCTCCAGTATCCTAGTAATTTTGTGAGTAGTTTTATGAACTGGCAAAAAAAAAAAACATTCGCAATGTGCATTACAAGAAAACAAATAATGAACATCATGTACGGTTTCTCCATAGCATTTTTATGATTTTTGATGTCCAAATATGAATACCCAAGCAAACAAACTAATAAATTAATATTTGCCTGACAGAAAGAACGTGGGACATTAAAAGTGCGTTTGCTTCCGATAGCAGGGTTGTGAGCCAGTTGAAAGAAAGAAGGTGGGGTTGTCATCTCTTTGGTTGGTAAAACAAAAAAAAAAAAAAAAAATCAGATGGTGGCTTATTATTAAGTAGCTGTTGCTTGGCACACATCTGGAAAAATAATAATAAATTAGCTGCCTTGTCCAGCAACATCTGTTTTATTGTTAGCTATTGTTAGCTATTTTGGCACCTCTGACATTAATTTTCTCACAGTACTTCAGGGTTGACGTGTCTTAGCTAACACATTTGCGATACTTTAAGACAGGATATTTAAAAACCCTGATTTTGCTGCTAACATCTACGCAAATAAACGATTTAACATGAAAAAGGAGGGAAAATAAAACGTACGATACAAAAATAGATGGCTGTTGTTTACTGAGAGTGATAATGGACTCAATGTTTATAAACATTCTGGCGATTCCTGAAATGTTGTTAAAACATGTATTGTGATATATCGATTTTGATCGATTAATTTATTATATTATATCGTATTGCGGACAACCGAAACATGAGAGTGGGAAGCACATTGGAGCTTTTATTTGTGGCAAGTAAAAAAATTATTGGCATTTTTCCTGCCAACAATCAGTCGGATATCATTGTGCGATTGTTGCTCTCATGTCTCGGAGGGCATCGTTGTCATGGTAACATTACACTATGGTTACATAAATATGAGGATTATATAAGTAAATAACAGCCAATCAGAAATGAGTATTTTGTGTCTGAGGTCGTTTTACAAGTTTGATTTCCTTTATTCGGTAGAATTTTTAGATTTTAGAATTTTTTTTTTTTTTTTTTTTTTTTTTTTTTTTTTTTTTTTTTTTTTTTTTTTTTTTTTTTTTTTTTTTTTTTTTTTTTTTTTTTTTTTTTTTTTTTTTTTTTTTTTTTTTTTTTTTTTTTTTTTTTTTTTTACAGGAATTACATTATTTGTTTCTACCAGAATTGTGTGTGTATGTTGCAGAACCATCAGAGAGAGGTGGAGATGTTTGATGAGAATCTGGCTCACATCAGCACGTGGCTCTATCAGACTGAGATCCGTCTGGACGAGACTGAGAAACTGCCCACGGCCGAGAGGGAGAGAGTAGTGAAGGTCACACACACACACACACACACACACACACTCGCTAGACACTCTTTGGAGACACTCAGAGTATTTTTGCGTTTCATTAGATCTGTCTAAAATCTTTCTTTCTTTCTGTACTTCTGTCCACAGGCTGTGCTGAGTGAACTGGAGGCTATGAGCGCGAGGGTGGACGGCGCCCGTGATCAGGCCGTTATCTTGATGACCGGCAGGGGGCCTGCGTGCAGAGACGTTGTGGAGCCCAAACTGGAAGACCTCAACCGCAACTTCCACAAGGTGGCGCAGCACATCAAGACCGCCCAGGTAACACACACTCTGGACTTGAATTACATCGTAGAAATGTAGAGAGCAGTTTTGCACAAATTATTTGTTAAATCTTAATCTGTGATCACAGCGACCATCATGCAATGCGATGAAATGGCATTGTCGATGTGAGAGAGCTGCTTGCAGTGACCAATGTGGGCGGGGCTAAACGTAATGTAATTGAGTGAAGCAATGAGGAGACTACTAATGAGAGTGTGTGGCAGTTACAGTCAGGAATATTTTTAAGTGAAGATAAAGAGAAATGTATAGTTGCCTTTTTTTATAGTAACAACTTATACTTGAACTTGACTGGCAGACGCTTGACAAATGGATGGAAAATATGTGCAATTATTAATATGGTGATATGATGATATGTCTTTTCTTTGACGTTGCATATTATGCGCAGTGCTCTGTGGGTCTGGAGCGTGGGAAAGTGGAGGTGCAGCAGGAGGAAGAGGAGGTGGAGAAGGAAACGACTGCTCCTCCATCCTCGTCTGAGCTGCAGGAGTTTGAGGCAGAGTTACAGGCGACTCTTAGCGCACTGGAGCAGCAGGAACTCACACACACACCTGATGAGGACAAGGTACATGCACATATATGGTGTCATGCTAGCATAAAATATGTACACGTAGCTCTGATGATGTCAACATCTACGCGCACACACACACACACACACACACACACACACACACACACAGTCACACAGTAATATCACCTTAGACTTGTATTGAAGACCATAAATCTTTAATATTGATTAATAAATTGCCCAACGTTGTAACAAGAATCATTATTCACTATTATTTTATGAATATGCAAATTAGGAACACCTCCTGACTCAGCAAGCCAGTGTTGCATGGTCTCCATTTGCATGAATTTGCATATAGGAAAGGGATTGGCTCTTAATTTCATGATGTAATAGCTTATCTCATGTTAATACTAAGACTGTCTAACGAGAATGTCAGCTGCCCAGAAAGATTTTATAATAAAAAAGACACTTTAATTTGCCTAAAAATTTAGGATTAAAAAAAAAAAATTTAAATAAAGTTAATAAGGTATGTTCTGTACAGTACAAATACATGATACCGTGTGTTCACACACACTGTGGGTGTTTATGAGGTAAATCCACCTTTCCGCTGTGTGTGTGTGTTTCAGCTGGATGAAGAGAAAGCTCGTGTTGAGGAGGTGTTGAGGAGAGGAGAAGAGCTGATCCAGTCTGCGTCAGATGAGAAGAGAGATGAGATACGCCTAAAACTGCATCTACTACACACTCGCTACAGGGTAAAGACACACACACACACACACACACACACACAAACGCAAAAGCAAAAGCAAAAAAGAAAACGTACAAATGGAGGTAATCAGCAAAGACATATGTGGTGTCTTTCAGGTTTGCTATATTAGTAAACACCTTCTGACCAATCAGAATCAAAGATCCATAATCCATCTAATTTGCATGAAAATCCATATAATACTGCACTGTAATACCTCCATTATTAAAGTCTTATTATTAAAGTCTATAATCCAGATCTCGCTCCCCTTTCTCCCCTCCTCTTTCTCAGGAGCTACACATCATCAGAACCCGTCGAGTTGGAGTTGAAGTTTTTCTTGACTCCGCCCCCTCCTCATCCCCACACGTCCATCAGGAAGAGCAGCGCACTTCTCTCTCACCGTCCGCCTTCCTCCTGGACGTGAACAAGGCTCTGCTGGTCATGGCCGACAACGAGCTCCTCCTCAACTCGTCGGAGCTCAGCGGAGGCCTGTTCGAAGATTTCTCCAGCCAGGAGGACATGCTGAGGGTAACAACATTTAATAATGAATTCATTATTCACTATTATTAATTAATTCATAATTAATAAATCCTGACTCGCTATTGAAAATGTATCAAACCACATTTTATATGTCTTCATCATGGTCAGACAAACACAAGTCATGTGCAGGTTTGTTCAGGGTCTTTTGACTCATGGAATTTTTTAATTTATTTATTGTATAGATTGATTGTATAGGATTAAAGTGGCAGCATGTAACTTTTTATGATTTAGGAAACTCTTTCTGTTAGAATGAGCACACCTTCAAGTAATCCCGAAACACATTGCGCCAATCCCCGATGATCTACGAGTATGAAAAACTCGACATCTCAGACTTTTCATTCATAATTCAGGTTTCCACGGCAACTCAAAGCTCCACAAGAATTCCACATATTAGAGCAGCGGTTCGCAACAAATCTCAGATGTTGTGTATCTACTTTTTTTTTTTTTTTCTCATTTTGACTATTCATTAAATTCAGCCACATCCAACATAAATTGGTCTGATTTACAAACAGTAAATGTTATTAAACTTTATTATTAAAATTAAATATGTGACAACCAATCACAATTCACGACCATTGTGCGCCAAATGAACAGGTGTTCTCTTTCGACTTAATAATCCCGCTGTGTTTATTCTTAACAAGAAAAATTCACTGTCCACTAATTTGAACTGAACGTTAAAACAAAAACAGCTTAAGCTTATATTTATTATTTCTTTAGTTTGAGAAATGCAGTTTTATAGTATTATTTTCTCCATTGACCCTGAAATGCAGTGAGTGACAAAGTGCAGCTTTAACATTCACCAGTCACTAATTCGAACTGAACGGATTAATGAAAAAAAAAAAAAAGCAGTTTAAGCTAAGGGTTTTTTGTTTGATAAGTGCTGCTTTAGAGTTTTTTTTGACTCGATACTGTGGCTACATTTATTCTAAGGAGAGAAATTACAAACTGCCGCTTTAACATTTACCATCTACTAAATTGAACTGAATATCTTAACCAACAAATAGTTTTTTAGTTTGAGAACCGCTGCTTAGCGTATTAGGTTCTCTTGATTCTTTCCAAGAAACAAAATAAATTACATACTGCAACTTTAAAATTCACAATACATTAAATTGAAATGAATGGTGTTATGAAAAAAACAATACTTGTTTGTTTGTTTGTTTGTTTATTTATTTATTTTTAAATGTATTTATTTATTTATTATTTTTAAGGCTGAGGGAGGTCCTAATGGAATGACACACCATCTTCTCTGCTCTTCTGTCTATCTCTGTGTAGAGCATAAAGGAGAGTTTGGAGCGTGTTGGCGAGCAGGTGACGGCGTTAAACGAGCAGCAGCCTGATGTGATCCAGGACGCCTCCAGGCAGGAAGTGGTGCAGATCGGTGACGCGCTGACTCAGCTGAACGCCGAGTGGGACCGAGTGAACCGCATGTACAGCCAGCGCAAAGGGTGAGACGACGTTTCCATTTCCTCATCTGGCAGACGCTTTTATCCGACATGACTTCCGGTTGATCTGAGCAGATGAAGGTTAAAGATCTTGTTCAAGAACCCAACAGTGGCAGAAGGGCGGTACCGTGATTCGAGCTCACAACTTTCCTGTTAGTCCCGAGCTCATAAAGTGTCTCTTTACACCAAATGTAAAATTAAAAAAAAAAGTTTGGTGTCCAGTGTTTTCTTCTTTCTTATGAAGCTAAAATGTTTTCCAGAATTCCACGTTAGGGACTAAAACACTTGGGGCCTGCAGTTATGGGAAAATAATTAACGACGGACGACTCAATGCAAGGCTCTGATTATTTATAATAAGATGTGTTTTATTCCTCTTATACTACAGTGGATTTTCTTTTCAATTTTTCTCATAGATTAATGAACTGCGTGTACTTTTTATCCATTTATAGTTACATTTAATGTTGCAGAACCTCTGCAAGACATGTTATCACTTACATTACAACAGCTATACACAGTCCTTCACCAGCTTCTCTTTTTTTTGCTAATAAGACCAAAAAAACGCAGCTTGTCATGTTAGTGAGAAACCGGAAAGCGTAAACTCATGTCCTGAAGACTTTCCTGCGGTGGAAAACGTACCGGCGGTTACAGCGCACTGACACTGGAGACTCCTTTCATATATATTAAATATGCGCATGTATATCAGTAGCGCTGTGGTATGAGGGAGTATATTTAATCTCGCAGTCTCTATTTAAGTTCATTTGAAACTTTGCGAGGCGGAGCCTAGTGAGGATAATGATTCTGATTTTCCA
>CM040990.1:21818085-21834588 GCA_022985145.1 Pangasius djambal
TTTTTTTTTTTTTTTTTTTTTTTTAAAGTTGTTACTGTCTGGGAAAATGGAAAGATACATGTCGAATAAATAATACTAAGAATGCTAATAGAAAAAAAAAAGACATAAAGAAGTTCAGAAGTTCAGTGAGTTTCCAGTCCCTGTGCTAGTCACGTGACTGCCCTTTTTTTTTCAACTTTCCACTATCTTTTTCTTCAAAACATGAGCTTAAGTGCTTCTGTTTCATTAATATTCACCGTTCACCGTGGCCTTTTTATTACATCTGAAATTTTCAGTTGAAACAGGGTCGGCGAATATCATGGGTAATAACATGCAAATGAGCTTAATGGTGCAGTGATTTTTCTTCATCTCTGAAAATATTGCATCTAATAAACGCATTGAGAGTAATAATCGTGGCTTATCTGACATCTCTAGCTTGTTCTGCTTTTAATGGAAATGTGAATCGTGGAGTCTGCTGACCCATGAGCATGTGGGCGAACTGGATCAGACAAGTGTGTGTGTGTGTGTGTGTGTGTGTGTGTGTGTGTGTGTGTGTGTGTAGATCTTTTGACCGTGCCGTTGAGGAATGGAGGCAGTTTCACTGCGACATGAACGACCTGTCTCAGTGGCTGTGTGACACAGAACAGGCTCTAGCTGATGAAACCGGACTAGATGGAGACCGGGAGCGTGCTCGCGCACAGCAAGAGGTCAGTAAACGGGTCAAAGGTCAAAATTGGAATCGGCAACCCTGAAAATTGGGTACTTTTTTTTTTTTTTTTTTCTCCTCCCAAAAGCTGTGTTCTACCTTGAAATGCTAACGTTACTACACAGAGCTGAAGTGCCTTCATCAGGAATAAATTAGCATCAGAAAGACTGAGGCTCCATTCACACTCGCATGCTTCCTGGGTGATCAGATCACAAGCGGACAGCCGAGACGCACAGCTGTTCACACCTGGCATTGTGAACGCCTCTTCAGTGAGCACTTGTGATCGGATTTCACGCATCATTTCCGCTGGAATCCTATCTCATGTACCTGTACAGACTGTTTCGAATGTTTTAATCATGCGCTCTGCTAACATAAGAAAGTATTCAAGATTTAACATCTGTGGCAGATCTGTGGCAGATGATTAGGCGATCCTTTGTTGCTGTCCAGGATGCATTGAGCCTCATTTGCGTTCACACTATAAATGTGATGTGGCCGTCTGCGAATGTGGTTTGAGTGATTGGATCACAGTGCGTCTTGGAGGCGCATTTGATCCAGTTCACACCTGTACTTAGCTCTGACCACTTATGATCCGATCACCCAGGACCTAAGACCTGAGAGAGCTCATTTCAGGAGAGAGCTGATGCTCTGTTTGTTTTCAGCGTTATGCTAATCAGCCAAAAACAGAAGAACGACAACAAAAGACGCAATTTAGGACAGGTATGAGTGTGTAATAAAGTTGTGTGTGAATGTTTTCATGTGTGTTTATTGCGTTCAGGAGCTGGAGGAAGGCCTGGCGAATCACGAGGCCATGCTGGCTGATCTCATCCAATCAGGAGACCACATCATCAATCAGCTCTCGTCTCCGGACGGTCCTCTGCTCCAAGACAAGCTGGACAACCTCACACAGCGCTGTGCGATCGTACACACACGAGTCACCGAGCGCCGCCGCAGGTAACAGCCGCAACACCACGAGTAACTGCGTAAATACAGCAGGTTTTTTTTATGGACCCCATGTTTGTTCAAGCCTTGGTTTGTGAATCGATAAAAATGACTTGGTTGATGTGCTGTTAATCTTTTATGCTGTTAGCATGGAGCCAGGATATGCTCGTTTTTTTTTTTCTCTCACTTCCTGTTAGAGATGTTGCCATGTATGTTTGTGTACAAAATGCAGAATGTAAAAATCTTCACAAGTAAGAAATATTACAGTTTGAATGATGGTAATGGAACCAAAGGTGCACTAATAAGGGAATTGTTACGTGTGTGTGTGTGTGTGTGTGTGTGTGTGTGTGTGTGTGTGTGTGTATTTAGGCTAATGGTTGGCGATCCCTCCGTGCTGGAAGTGCTACAGCGCAGTGCTGATTTGGCCCGTTGGTTAGATCAGACCGAGGCTGCTGTGCTGACGTTACCTGCGACTGCTGCTGACCAAAACCTGCGAGAGCTGAAGGTGAGATATCGTAAGGCATCGTGGCACCGCTGTCGCTCTCGTAGTGATATTTTTGGAAGTACTCGATTCAGACCACTGACCACGTGACCCCTGGTGTAGGTTTCAGATAAAAAATAAAAACAAAAAAGGTAGATACAATGTTTGGGCTACTGTATGTAAAATGGTGTATTTAAAAAAAAAAAAAAAAAAAGGTTTGAGAAATTACAGGTTCAGAACTGGGAGATGTCTGCGCCATCGAGTCGAGAAATTTGTCTTAGCTGATCACTGAAATGTGTCGCTTTATGTATTGTGTTATGGTTAATTTGCATGAAATTTAATTAGTCACTTGTCACTGCTGGAATAAGGGCTATGTCGTCCACTGCCCTGGGGTGCCATTACATATGGTTCCCCTGTTCTTCTGGAGGATATTTGTCCCATAGGTTCCCTTGAGCACCATTTGGATCATCCCTAACTTCCTCTCTTTACATTGTCTATTACTTTATCACTTCTCTCTCTCTCTCGATCAGGCTCTGGCGGAGGAGATGGATTTGCAGAATGAGAGTTTGATTTGGCTGAACAGAAATGGAGCTCAGATCCTCGCCAGCTCCAACCTGAAGGCTCACGAGAGAGAAGCGCACACCTCCGAACTCCGGCAGATCAACATGACCTGGAGCAAAGTAACACTCGCTCGCATGTTCACGTTTAAAACGTTTGTTCCTGTTGTAGCTAAACATTATGAGTATGAGTAGCATAACATTCATGAGTAACGAGTTTCTGTTTTCCCCAGGTATTGGCTTTGATATAAGATATTAGATTATAGCACAGTGCTGTCGGATTCTGATTGGACAGAAGGGATCAGTTGTTCTTGCTGTGGCATAAGAGGAATAAAACACTCCGGGATGTGCTATTATAAGGAAGTAATGAGCATTATTGGTACTGGTAACAGTAATTCTGTTTCATCACACCACCCCAACATCGATTCATTTCCTATAACAGCACAACTCCAAGTGTTTTTATTCCTTACTTATGACACAGAAAGATCCCGTGTGTTGATTTTAAAATGCCAAAAAAAACCCGCCGATTTTAAAAGTCCAAGCCCATGTTGTTTCTCGTCTTTCTCTCTGTCTGTAGGTGACGCAGGAGTTATTAGAGCAGGTCAGAGAGGTGGAGACCAGGCTGCAGTTCCAGGAAAGGATGAACCACTTGAGCGACTGGGTCCATCTTACTCAACAGCCCCTGAGCGGACGCACCGAGCTGTCACTTACCGACGCCCAGGTGAGCTACGATGCCCTTCGGACCTGCGTCTCCGTTAGATAGAAATAACACAGAGAAGATAAAATGTACTCAGTGTGTCAGCGGTGCCGTGAATGGCGGGTGACGTCTGGTTTTCCAAGATGGCCGCCTCATAACGTTGGTATTCGCTGACGAGTTTTATTGATGTTTTTAGACGACAATAAGTCGTACACTCTTAGATCATTTCCCTTTCAAAACACGTTCCAAGTAAAAAATCACATTTGAAAGCTGGAACTGACCCTTTCAAGTGAAGAACCCTCATGGAACCCTTTTTAAAAGTTTTTAAGAGTCCTAAACCACATTAGCAAGAACTGGATGTAGTTTGTGACAGTAAACATTTAGAAACATTAGTGCCATTGCTCCAGGACAAATCTAGAGAAGCAAGCATCTGATGCCAAATATATATATATATATGTTTGGTGTAAAGGGGAGTTGTGTACAATTTAATTTCTGGATAATAAGGACTTTTATAAGGACTATTTCTAGCATTTGTGAGTGGTACAGACATTCGTCTTGTCGTACAGGCACTGGAGTCTGCTGTGAGGGAGCGGAGAAAAGAGCTGGATGAGCTGCTCACACGTTCCACTGAGCTACACAGGAAACAGCAGCTGCTCCCTCAGGAGAAGGTCAGCAAAAAATTTCAACTTTTATGCTGTATTTTTTCACCCTCAGTGTACTTTATATCCATTAAAAAAAAAAAGCAGTGATTACAAGAAGTCACTGGATGGAAACCATAAGGTGTCCCTCAAGGTTCTAGTCTATGTCCCCTACTTTTGTTTATATGGACAAAGGAGTTTTATTGTGTATCTGTGTAGTTGTTTACTCAAGCAACAGCCTAAACAAGTTTAAGGGAAAATTGTCAGCTGGTACCTGCTAATCTGTACATGTATTTCCCCATTTTTAAAAATATTTTGCAAGGCTTTGGATAAAAGCATCAGCCAAATGAGTAAAATGTATTTTTTTTTTAAATAATAAAATAAAAAAAGAGTAAATGTAAATATACGGCTAACGGCTACCCATTCTGTAACTCATTAATGCTCCATTTGAGGTGAAGTTGCAATTTGTTGCAACTATTGTAAGTCGCTCTGGATAAGAACGTCTGCCAAATGCCGTAAATGTAAATGTAAATTTGTAATTCCCGGCCTACAACCCGTAAAAATCACCAAAAAGCCTCCTCAACCTGAAATTTCAAATCGGCAACGTGGCGTAGTCTCCTCACCTACCAGTTCCTTCACCGTTTACAGAGTGACGTTGAATCAACATGGCCGCTCACAGTGGTGAACAATGTAAAGTCCCCCTTCTCTAATTTTAAATGAGTTCATAGCACTATTGGCTTTAGATCACTTAATATACAGGCACGGTACTTGGTTAAATCTAGAGCACTGACCGTACTTATCATGGTTTTGAGTCAGTTATCACTAGTGTTTATCCAGCTAGCTTGTTGCTTAGCGACTCGCTGTTGTCAGATGCTGTTGCTGCAATTTTAGTCCAGAATGTTGCATGAATGTTTAAGTTCATTACAGTAGCAGAGGACCAATAGCCACTCAGGTCTATAATTGTAGAAGTGTAGTTGAAGTAGCTTTTTATGAGCTTTATGTGCTCTATCAGAGCAAACAAAAGACATGCATTCTTTTATGCGTCCATGGTTTTTTTTTTTTCCACAGGAAATGACATTATTACCAGCTTGCAAATTACCACTTACAAGGCATCACAAAGTCAGCATAAGAATGGATGGACCGAATGTGCAGAGCCTGTATAGGCTGTAGTTTATTTTTAGTTTTTATTTTTTTTGCCAAATACATGACTGAAGCTGGAATTGCTGGAATCTAAGCTTGATGTTTCGAAAGCATGTGCCCCAATTTTGCCATCTTTCACAGAAAATGGAGGTTGATGACTTGTAAAGGAGAGGATAACTTAAAATAATAAAAGAGTTGGGAACATTAGCAGTAACACCATCAATGCTAAGGGTTGCATTTACTGTTTAATTTAATGATGTGGAATGTCCATGAAACAAGTCAGTCCCTGTTATTCCTTATGTTACAGCAGCTATAAACATTTGTTTTCTTATCAGCCTCTCTTTTTTTTCTTTCTTGATGTTTATTAGAAAAAAACACATCATGTTAGTGAGAAAAAAAGCGTAACCTCAGGCTAGTAATGCAAAAGAAAACGTAACGTACAGTTAAAGAAAACGTCGTAAAGTTTCAAAAAAACGAACAGCTTCACCTCTGTTTGTCGCAAAACTATTATAGAAAATGACAATCAACACCTGCTGACCAATCAGAATCGAGAATTGAAGAGTGACCAAGTAGGAAAGTATATATGATGGAAACAGAAAGGGGACCAAGAACAGAACCTTGAGGAGCTCCTTTATTTATTAATACATATGAAATGAAATGTTCCAGAGAGATAGACTATTAACCATGCAAGAATATCATGAATCTGTGTGTGTGTGTGTGTGTGTGTGTGTGTGTGTGTGTTTGCTTTTCACAGAGTAAAATGGAGCAGTTGGCAGCAGACTGGAAAGTTCTTGAGCTCAGACTGAAAGACAGGACACAACTGTCACCGTGGACGCACCAGATCACCCAGCAACCGCTGTCACCAGGTTAGCGACTGACCACTGACACACACACACACACACTTTGTCTTAACTGGCCCATTAAAGTCTCAGTCTCTATGCGTGTGTGTGTGTGTGTGTGTGTGTGTGTGTGTCAGTGTGTGTTGAAGTTCAGAAGTCAGCGTTGCTGGTCGAGACTCCTCTCAGCGCAGCGTATGTAAGCGACCGGGCCACAGAACTTGCCGACTGGCTACAGCTCATTCAGCAGATGCTCAAATCCAGCATCGTTACCGTGGGCGACATCGACGAGATCCGTACCACCATCGGCCGTCTGGAGGTGTGTGTGTGTGTGTGTGTGTGTGTGTGTGTGTGTGTATACATGTCTGGTAGCTTCTCCTATCATTCTTTTGTTGGGGACAGATTAGGTGTGTATTAATGTCTGATTGTGTGTGTGTGTGTGTGTGTGTGTGTGTGTGTGTGTGTGTGTGTGTGTGTGTGTGTGTGTGTGTGTGTGTATAGGTGACTAAAGGTGATCTGGAGCAGAGGCATCCTCAGCTGGAGGAGATTTTCACTCAAGCTCAGAACATCAAGAACAAAACGTCCGACCTGGACGTGCGCACCTCCATCACCGAGAAACGTACGCGTCCTGCTTCCAGCTTCATGTTTTTTCTCCAAATTTTTTTTCTTCTTCTTCTTCTTCTTCTTCTTCTTTTTGCATCATGGTGCATTTCTTCATGTTGCCTCATCTCGGTTTTGTTTTCTCCTCCTGCCTCTTTTTTTTCTTCTTACACCTGGCTTTTATTGTTGTTCTTTCTTCTTCATGTTGCTGCCTCTTTTTCTTTTTTGCTTTTTCTTCTCTATTTTTCTTCTTCTTTTGTCTACTTCTGCTCTTTTTTTGATCCTTTTCTTTGTCTTCTTCTGCTTCTTTTTTTTCTTCTTCTTTTTCTTTCATCTTCTTCTGGATTTTCATTCTTCATGATGCTTCTTTCTTCTTCTTCTTGCTTCTTTTTGCTCCTTTTATTTCTTTTTGTGTCTGTCTTCTTTTCTTCTTTGTGTTCCTCTTCATCTTTCTTTTTGTTCTTCTTGCTCCTTCTTTTTTTTTTGCTTCTTCTGATTGCTTCTTCTCGCTTTTTATTCTTCTTGATCTTTTTTCTTAAGAAAAAAAAACACCTTTTACATGTATTAATTATTGAAATGATGGATTTCCTGTTTGTGCTTGGTGGCCAGTGGAGAAAGTGCGCAGCCAATGGGACAGCACGCAGCACGGCGTGGAGGCGCGGCTCCTGCAGCTGGATCACATGACCACGCACAGCGACCAGTGGCAGGACCAGTGGGCTCATGTGAAGACTCTGATTGGTCAGAACGAGGCTCGTTTGCATAACCTGCTTCAGATGAGCCGAGAGCCGCTCACCAAACAGATCAGTGACAACAAGGTGAGATCATCAGGGTGTGATTGGACAAGAAACACAACTCATTAGAATATCAGGCCACACCCACAGTTCTTAGCTCAGTCGAGTTCAGATGGCGTTTGAAACCGTGTTTTATCACTTTTCAGTCCTGACTTCATTCATTCAAGTGTTGCTGGATGTTTAATATAACACTCCCGTTTGGCATCATACAAACATTTTAGACGTTTTAATATTTTAGTCCCAGGGTTTTCCTGTAGGAGGAGCTCCAGTTCCACTTTTTTAAAGCTTGGCCACGCTCTCTTGCTTAATGTTTATCAGATAGTAATTTAACGGCTATAAATGGATCGCAGTGTTTCACAGCTTATATTGTACTTGAAAGCTCTCATTTAGAATGCACTCCAGTTGTCATGCTCTCAAAGCACATTCTGATGAGCTCTTTGGCTCAGTCATTTAATCAATAGGTTTTTTCCCCCCCCATTTATTTATTAAGCGCAAAGGAACAAAATGGTTTTCCCCCCCTCCTCTTTCTCCTATCAAGGCATTCCTGCAAGACCTGAGCCGAGAGCACGTGACCGTGGCGGCGTTTAACGAGCTGTGCAATCAGCTTCTACAGGATTACGCCACTGATGACACACGCAGGGTCAAAGAGGTGATGGACAAAACCATAGTGTCCTGGAACACCATCAATAACAGGTACACACACGCACCGCGTGACTTCTAACACAGAAAATTGCCAGCGAGAGCTGAGCGCACACACCTGGACACATGCACACAGCATGGAATAGAAAAATCAATAATCAGCATGAAAGCTGTCAAGCATTACAACACACACGCACACACACGCACACACACGCACACATACGCACACATACGCACACATACGCACACATACGCAAAGACAAAGTGTCCACTTGTTTTTTTCCCCATATAAACAAACACACTGTGTTCACTTCATCTACTCAGAGCACGATGACCGTCAGTCCATCACACAGATTGCACTTGGATTAATTTCCCTGTAAAACTTTAAACTTTATACACCCCCATACAAAGCCACATCAGTAAATCACTAAACCAAGGTTTTTTCTTTTCATTCCTGCCTTTCTTCCTTTTTTTCCTTACCTTTCTCTTCCCTTCCCTTTCCTTCTTTTCATTTCCCTTCCTTTCGTTTCCCTTCTGGTCCCTTCTCTTGCCTTCTCTTTACTTCTTTTCATTTCCCTTCCCTTCCCTTTCCTTCTTTTCTTTTCCCTTCCCCTCTGTTCCCTTCTCTTGCCTTCTCTTCCCTTTCTCTTCCCTTCTCTCCTTTTCCCATTATTTCACTTCTTTTCACTTTCCCTTTTCTTTTTCTTCCCTTCCCTCCCTTTGCCATCATTTCCCTTCCCTTCCCTCTCTTTCCCAACATTCCCTTCTTTTCACTTTCTTTTCCTTTCCTTTCCCTTCTTTCCATTTGCCTAAATCCATCTTTGTGCAATAGTAAAAGTCAGTCCCAAAATGTGCTTGCTGTATACTGCTGATTTTATGAAAAGGTAAATGGACAGATGGGTGAACAGCCGTGTGTGTGTGTGTGCGTGTGTGTGTGCACGTGTGTGTCTGTGGGTATTATTTGTGTCGTGTCGTGTGTGTGCTCAGGGCGTCAGATCGTCAGGCGGTTCTCGACTCGGAGCTGAAGAGCCTGCAGGTGGCTCTCAGGGAGCTCGAGGGCTTCCTCAAATGGCTGCAGGAGGCCGAGACCACCGTCAACGTCTTGGCCGACGCCTCCCAGAGGGAGGAGCTGTCTCAGGACTCCGCCCGCATCAAAGAGCTGAAGGGTCAACTAGACGTAAGTACCATGTTTGTAGTGTTGGCTTTGACACAGCGGGAGTGGGATGTGTAATCAGTGATTTTTCCTGCCAAGACAAGATGATTTATGTTGCGTCTGGATGTGTTGAGTGTGAAAATGTGTGTGTGTGTGTGTGCGTCTGTCTAATTTATCCAAGCTGTCTTCTTGCATAATGTGGTTACAGTTAGATGTAATGCAGTTATGTATGAGGCAGAAGTGTCTGAGCAGTCTGACGTGTTTTCAGCATACTGGCTATTATTAGATGTGGTGTAAGTGTGTGTGCTGTCGTGTAGATGCCCAGGCACACCCTCTGTTCTGTTATCACCCCGTCGCCCCTCATTTGTACACACTTCAAGCAAACTAGGGGTGTGTGCATGTTTAAAATGTAAAGCAGTGTGTGTGAGTTAGCAGGAGGTTTCGCTTGAGTATAGCAGTGAATCGAGCTGTATATGACTTGAACCTTTTATAACAATCGAGGCATATATGGTCATATTATGGGATGGAAGGTACACTATCCTTATTTTAATATTGAAAATCTGATGAACAGATTTTTAGAGTGAGCAGATGGATGCGCAGCTTGCCTGTTGACCTGGTATTGCAGTACCTTCAGGATCTGTCCATTTCCTTGTGGACCTGGAAGCTTAGGGGTCAGAGTTGTTGTGAGATGGGCCTTGTGGCTGGAGAGCTGGAGCATGACTTTGGTGAATAATATCTAAAATGCTTTTTTTCATAGCATATTAATTCCACAGCCCACCTGTTGTGTACTACTGATTCAGCTCCCTGCTTAATAACCAGGCCCTGGGGAGGGTTGAGTAAAGTGTACTGGTGTGGGAAGAACATTAAAATCACCAGCATTCATTTAACACCTCCAGTGCATATTAACTCAGCGGCGGTGGACCGTGAGGGTGTTCGTTTAACACCTGCCTCCAGTCTCCTGGGGTTCTCGCCGCTCCGGTCCACAGCGATGGAACGTTTCTTTTTATTTAACCTTATTCAAATGGTGAAGGGCTTCCTGATTAGCTGATATGTTGGAACCAAAGATCCTAGATGTGTACAAGGTCCTCTTATACATCCATATGAAAAGCATTTGTATAATTCTATTTCCGACATATGAGTAGAGATTTTATTACAAAAAGCAGCATACAGAGTGAAAAAAACAAGGTCAAGAGACAGGCACTGGTCAAAAACAGTTGTTTGCAAACAACAATGACCGAGGGATAATCCAAAGATTAATCCAATAAAAAAGACATTGCAGCAGTCAGCATAAAACAAAAACTACGAACACGCAGAGAATGGCAAGACTTCGCAATGAGTTCATTAACATAGGCTTAAACCAGGAAATGACTCGGAAACAACAGCAGATGTGCTAGCATTCTGGCGATCACAAGCTCTGATTGCAGTGATGGGAAGCATCCTGGGTCTGAGATACACCATGAATCTACACAATTCCAATTATAAAACCATGTGTACCCCTTGCCCTGTGCAGTACATCCATTATACATCCCCAGCAGTGTAAGACCTTTTGGTTCCACCCCATCTTCTCCCCAAGGTAACCATAAATGGTTCTCAACATGGTCATAATGTGTTCATTTAAGCCGTTTCTCTCAAGGCAACAGAGTTCTGCAAAAGTGTCTCCAGTACTTGGCTTCAATTCAACACATTTCCAGGAGGACGTCCCTCGAAAATTGCTCATCACCCTGTCATCGTCATGAGCCAAGAATTAGCCATGGTGCTTAATATATGCTTAATAAAATACAAAAATACACTTTCTGCCATTGGCCATGTCCAAATACAGTTAGTTCTGTAACACCAATGGACCACTTTTTTTTTTATAGTGAATGCACTTATGACTTTATTGGAAAGGTCTTGAAATGTAATTATCATCAAGAAATTACTACTCTTTCTATTTAATTGACCAAAGCCATGATTAAGCGAGTTAAGTGCTTCAATCAGAGTTTAATTGTCTGGGTGTCGGTTAGGTAATTGAGGCGCTTAACTCTTCTTATAAACGCTCTACTTCAAACGTGACTGGTGAATTTAATTAAAAACTGAGCATTGCCAGATGTAATGTTACATACATTGCCACTGGAGTCACCAAATCGTGCATATACGTTTACATGCTTTCCAAGACCTTTGTCCATCGGTAAAGGTTGTAAAGCCTTACATTCTGGGGATAATGTTAAAACTAGGGATATATCGATACTGATACTGGTATTGGTATTGGTGTTGGTATCTTTCCAACTTTATACATTTACTCGTACTTGGAAAAAGGACCATCCAGTCCCCTTTTGCGTGATGCTTTGCTTTGATAATTCATCACAAGTAGTTGTGAAATACGTAGCTGTCATTCTGTGTCATCTGTTATTAGCTTGACTCACAGCGACATATTTCGTGATTAATTATGATAATCAAAGCGAAGCAGACCACAAACTGTGCTTTGAGCAAATATCAAGAGGGGCAACTACAATACGAGTAACCTGAGAAAACATTGTATGGCGTTTAAACAATATCTCTACACTTTACGTGAATGTGCAGAGAAATTGATACATGTGCGTGAGAGAGAGAGAGAGAGAGAGAGAGAGAGAGAGAGTGAGTGAGTGAGTGAGCACTTCACTTCTGCGAGCACTGAGCACTCACACTCTTCTTTTATAATTTAGAGCATGAGAGACTAGTGGGCATTCAGGACACCATCTCTGGATGAGCTTTTCCAGAATGCATGACCGATTGACTACCAAGTACCAAGAACACAACAATGTGAAACATTATAACGTTAACTCGGAAGACCTGATTGGACGGATACATCCCTGGAATTTGAACCCTGCACGTCTGCATCGCAAAACGCCACATTTCCTCCAGTGTGTGGAGTGTGTGTGCTCTGTCTGATAGATTACTTCTCCAATCATCGTCCTCCTCCACACTTTGCTTCACACACTTGGAGAGGATATTGATTTTCAGGCCAGACCCTTTTGTTCCGGCGCTGTGCATATGAATGACGGGTCACAGACGAGACCGTTGACATTGTCTGAGCGCTGGAGGTGATATTTCAGGACACTCGATTGGACTTGCCTTAGCACCTTTTCTTCTTCATTCTATTATGTTCCTTTGCTCTTTCTCTTTTGCGCTTTTTCTCACACACATTCAGAGCTGTGTTTACTGCACTCTTTTAATGTGTGCTCTTTTGTAGATAGCAGCAAGATGGCTTCCGTCTATTCCGTTTCATACGTTTCCAGAAAGACGTAAAAGAAGTGTGAAAATTTCGACAAGAGTAAGGGAATGCAAACAAAAGAGTGCTATGAAGTCATAAAAAGACTCCAATGCAGTTGTAATATCGTTTATACCACAGCACTAGTGAGGGAACGACTGTTTATGGCTGCTGTAACATAAGTGATAAGAAGAGCTGTCTTGTTTCTTTGACAAATTGCTGTAAGAGGAATAAAACACTTCAGGATGTGATTTTATAGGAAAATAATCAACTTCAGGGTGGTAACAGTGACTCCAGATTAAAATGAAGCTACACTGTGAAGTCATTGCAGAAGCTAAAATGGCGGATTAGAGCTAATATTTATTCATGTAGGATGTCGAGCTGAAAAAAACGTGTCACATTCTAATCATGTGTTTATCGTATTTAAGTAAGATTTGCATGAATGATGCTGTTTACCTCTTTAAGTTGCTAGCTTTGTGTTCAAGAGCTGTGGCTAATTGTTGAGGTAATGTGTAATTACAGTGTAATTCTAGTTGTACAAAGTTTTTTTTTTTTTTTTTTTTTTTTTAAGTATTTTAGCAACATATCTGAGGGAAACGTTAGCATTCTTGGTGGCTTTGTTGTTTTTCCACCGTCACTTTGCCTTCATATTGTTCAAACAAGACGTAACAATGACATGCTAGCTAGCTGAATTGCTATCCTGAGTCATTGGCTAGTTCTCTGTCACCTAGCAACAGTGTTTTCGTGATTTTATATACTTGAAACGTGTTGTGAGTTTGCTTTCCCATGCCGAAATCACAAATTTCATTTGAGTACTAAAAGATGCGAGTGTGATGGCCGACCGTTTCCATAGCTACGGTAAAACTGTTGTCCAATGTCAGAGAGGTCAGTGTGGAGCTAAAAGTGTATTTCCCATTAATCACTGTGTCAGTGCTGAGTACAGGAACATCGTAACGTCCTCATGTCAGAGCTCCGGGAGGGGGTCAGAGACCACACACACACACACACACACACACACACACACACACA
Source organism: Pangasius djambal (assembly GCA_022985145.1). Lineage (NCBI taxonomy): Eukaryota > Metazoa > Chordata > Actinopteri > Siluriformes > Pangasiidae > Pangasius > Pangasius djambal. Next base: position 21,831,497 of record CM040990.1, read on the forward strand.
CACACACACACACACACACACACGGGAAGAGTAAGACCTTGGAGACTATCAGAGGCTCTGTCTGTATTCCCTTAACGTATTATGAAAATGTGTTTTCACGGAGAACATGAGAGAACACAGAGAACTCATTGGTACGGGGGGAGAGAGAGAGTGAGAGAGAGAGAGAGAGAGGAAGAGAGAGAGAGAGAGAGAGGACATGGCTCCAGGGCAGTGTGTATTGACCTACATTAGCATGTGAAATAACCCACATCACTGTGTAGCACGTTTAACTGACGAGATTAAACTGAACAACTCAATCCAGTCTCATTCCATTAGTTCTCCCTTCCTTTTCTTCAGTCATCTCCCTCTTTTTTCTTTTCTCTCTTCTTCTTCTGTCTTTATCTTTCTGTATCACTGTTTTTCATACCTTCCATGTTTTCTCACTCTCTTTCTCGTTTCTCTCTCTCTCTCTCTCTCTCTCTCACCTTGTCGGTTTCAATCATTTTCTTTCTTTCTTTCTTTCTTTCTTTCTTTCTTTCTTTCTTTCACTCTCTATAATCGTCTTTCTTTCTTTCTTTCTTTTGAGGGAGAGTTGGACATTTAACCCCCCCATCCCACACTCTGTCTGTCTCTTCTTTGCATGTCTTTTGAATTTGTCTGCTCTGTTCTTTTTTCTCATGAGGTTGTTTGCTCCGGTTTCAGTAAAGTGTGTCACTCATGCACGCGCACACGCGCGCACACACACACACACACACACACACACACACACAGACACACACACACACACAGTAAGTTGGGTGCATCCCTGTGTAGTCTGCAACTTGTAGAATAAAATCACTCTCCTCATCTGTTTCTCTCTTTAATTCTCTCGTTTCCAGGCTCCTCTACTTCCTCTGGTGAGATGTGATCCCTTGTTTTCTCTCTCTCTCTCCTCTCTCTCGCTCGCTCACTCGCTCTCGCACTCTCATCCTTTATCTCTCTCCTCAGAGCCATCTCATTCAAGTAGGTTGTTGTCTCTGTTCCTTTATCGCTTCTCTTTCTTTTTTCCTTTCTTCTGTTTATCCTCCATTGATCACTCCATCACAGACGCAGAAGGAAAATCAGTAGTGACACCAGGGAGGAGAGTCACCCCCTCTCCCTCTCTCTCTCTCTCTCTCTCTCTCTCTCTCTCTCTCTCTCCCTCTCGCTCACTTCTCCTCCATTTGTTCTCCCCGTCCTCATCCTGTTAGTTCTCTCACTCGGACACACGTACGCTGACGTTCCCGCTTCAGCACTGGATGTTTTTCAGAGTGTGGGACTGAAGGGGATTGGATTAAGCCGCTGAGCGCGCGTGTGTGTGTGGGACATGCTTGTCAGGGTTCGTCACAGCTTGTGCGGCTCACAGCGGGGGATGTGAGCGTACGCGCGTGTGTGTGTGCGCGCGTGTGCGCACGTTAGGATGCGTACAGCGCGAGCCTGGCAGTGTGGCGCCGGCCGTGCGAGGATGATGGCTGTGGTGAGGACGTCTCTGCAGAAAGTGGTGCTCTTCTTACACCGGCTTCAGAGAATGGCCATCACCTCACCACGTTACCAGAAACTCTGCAAGGTCAGTCCACACACACACACACACACACACACACACACACACACACACACTGTTGTCTCGCCGAGTCTGTTTGGGCTGCATGAGACTGAGTTCATGTTTTTATTCCTCATGTGAAGTTCTAAACAGCGACATGATTGATTCTCAATCCTCAATCCTGATTGGTCAGGAAGTATTGCTTCATTTTGTTGTTCTAATACGTTTTCATTTCTATAGTAACAACTCACACGGACGCCGCACGTCTGTCTGTCTGTACGGCGGAAGCTCCACATAGTATAAGCTAATAATAAACAGATAAAAAAGCATGCTGTTGTCTAACAACGAAAAATGTTTTCTGTACGATGTTTATTTAACATTCATGGAAGGAGTCTCCAGTGTCAAAGCTCCATAACAGGAGGTTTCTGTGTGTGTTTTTTAACTTATTAACTTGAAGAGAGAGAAAAAAGAGAGGGTCCTTTTTTCGTATTAATTTGAAGAGGAAGAAAAACATAGAGGGTCTCGAGGGAACGAATGTTTACAGCTAACTTGTCTCACGGATGTTCCAGAGTAAACAGTAGCAGTAAACGTAACAATAAATGGACAAAAAGAACAATTTCTCGTAGTTTAATAAATAAAAAATTGTTAGCTTTGGGAAAGTGCTTTGGTGTAAGAGGAATAAACCGCTAAATGACATGCAATTATTGTACAATACTGTAACGATAAACTTCGTGGTGGGAACTGTAACTCCGCCCTGCGTCACGCCGCATCACACCACCCCATCGTTGATTAGTTTCCTATAACAACACACTCCCAAGTGTTTTGTTCCTTACATATCACAACGATGACACTAATATCATTCTTGAAGGAAATCAGAATTCTTGACATTTTCTCAGATAGACTTTGTGTTAATTTTTTTGTCACATTTTATCCGTGTAACTCTTGTCCGGTGAGAAACTCTGGGTTCTCCGGATATGACGTGTGACATTCCTCCAGATTTGCACAGAATAAGTGCTCCACATGGGACGGACTTTATCTCAGGAGCTAGGCAGTTTGCCATGTTTACTATGACAATATTGTGAGATATTGTCCTATTTAGTCCTATTGTACTTCATGAGTGAATCGGCGTTAACTTTGTTGGCAAGGTACCGAATTTTTTTCGTAACCGTACATACAAATTATACGATACACGCAAAAAATATGCTTTAAATACATTTCACAAAATGTCTGTCTCAAAGATGTGTGAAAATGTTACAAAAATGGACACATGCCATGTGCTTGGATATTTGCAATGCAGTCTTATCATTTTATTTAAAAAAATAAAATGCCAAAAAATAGATTTAAATGGAATTCAGTCTGCTAAAATGTCATTCTAAACTAAGTTTTAAAATGAATTTTTTTTTTCACTAAAGCACTTTAAAAAAAAAATACAGGAAAAAAAATACATACCTAAAAAAACATGACTTACAAATCACTTACAGTGCAAATATAATAAATGTATTTAAGTATAAAATATAAATATAATAAAAATCAGTCCTAACAAAAAATACAATCA